>JAQQTO010000015.1:3252228-3924661 GCA_029884595.1 Ormosia semicastrata
GAGATAAACTAACAAACATGTCAATTCCATTAGTAGAAAAAATTGATATTTAGTCTTTCACCAATCTAATCATCGGCTGACTATATAGATCCACTCATTGAATGTGGATGGTCATCAGTCAAATAATAAATTAACACATGCTACAAGTGATTAAGTTATGAAAAGAATGCAAGTAATATGATAAACCCTAAAAGAAATTACCTTAATCAAATTAGAAATCAAACCCAAATAATTAGGGAAATAAGATCCTCCATAGCTCTAGTTATGGGTTTAGCTACTCATGTTCAATACAAACAAACTCATATCAAGATATAAACTCATGGAAAGAAAACTCAAAGAAAGGGAAAAACTAGAAGAAAAGAGAAATCAAAACCCCTTTTATGGTGATTATGATCTTCAAGCCTTCAAGAATCGAATCCTCCCTTCGAAGTTGTCTTCCAAAGTGTACTGTCGTGAAACTACTCTATCAGGATTAAGGATTTTCTGCGTTGTGTGCCCAATGTGTTGAATTTGGAATAACTTCTTCTATTTATTGAAAACAACGTCCTCTGATATGCAACCAGCGCCTAGGCGCTGGCTTCCTAGCGCTCAAGCGCTGAGCCACTAAAGCAGGAATGCGCGCTTTTATTTTCTGCACGCTCAGGAACTCTTGAGCACTGGGACATTGAAGTTACACTACTGAATACGTTTTGGGCTCTCAGGCGCTCCAACACCAGCGCTTAAGCGCTGGACACTGATGAAAAATTCATCTTTTTCTTACTTCTTTGAACGTCTAGTCGTCTTCATGTGTAATTACCTGACAAAAACACACAAAATACATAATAAAAATACAATTAAACAATACAAAAAATATAACAAAACTTATGAACAAAGTTTAATAAAAAATATAAAAAGAACATGAAAAACCAAGGAATTGAACCATAAAAATATGAGATATTGACGGTTCATCAACTCCTCCACACTTGAGCTTTGCTTGTTGGTACGCGTAAAATACACTAAGAGCAAGTGCACTCTATCACCAAGTAATATAGGACTTGAGTCCCAGTTGTCGATCCCACGAGGAATAAATGGTAATTACTAGATTCGCAAAACTCTTTGTTATTTATACAATCGAAAGTGTATGAATAAATTCAAGTTAAAATCAAAATAAATAAATAAAGAAAAACAATGAGCAATCAAATAAAGAAAAGATAATCAATGAAAAAGAGATTAGGGTGCAAGGTTAACTTGAATCTAATTATTCAGATTTTCTTCAATTATGATGTAAGTAATTCTTTTCCCAATATTCTCTTATTTGCTATTGAATCCCAATGGTCATGGATGAAACAATATTCTATTCCTAATTTAATTCACCTATTTGGTCATTTAGTTAAATTAATCAAGAATGCATTAAGCTTCAATTCAAGAGATGAACTAACATACCGTCAATTCCATTGGTAGGATAAATCGATATTTGGTCATTCACCAATTTAATCCTAGGCTTACCATATAGATCCACTCATTGAATATGAATGGTCACCGGTGATGCGTGAAATCTGTAAGTGTACGGTTTCGTCGTCAAGTAATAAAAAGATCGAATCCACAGGGACTGTATCTATGAATACCAATTAATTAATTAATTCAATTAAATTAAATAAAAGGGAATATGATTATTTATTAAGAAGAATGTAGTAACAAGCAATTAAATAAAAATCAAAGTGCAGAATTTAGAACAAAAATAACAAGTTATCAAGAAATGGATTTTCAAATTCAAGAAAGCTTCCAAAATTGGGATACCACAATGATACAAGATAAATCCTAATTGATAACCCTTTTATTGAATCTGAAATTCAATTGAAGGTGAATTACCCTAAATTAGTTAATATTTTTTCTCAAGATACAAGATCCGTGCCCAATTAAACAAATTCCTACTCTCTTGGTAATTGAATTTAAATTGAACACATTACGCTTTGTGGTAATTCATTGAACCCTCGAAAGGCTAAAACTACTCTCGTGATTTAGACCTTAAGTTCAATTCTTATGGTTCCAACACCTAGGTTCACCTCTCAGTACGTCCCTAAATGCCTATGAGATACAAATAAGTGGCCAGCAAATTCACATGAATAAGAGCAATAAGAATTGAATCAAAGAACATTCAAGATTAATAAAAGGGGAAACAAAGTCAATTAATCATTATCAATGTATCAAAGGGCATTGCCCAATCCTAAAAACAAAAGAAACTACTCAGACATAGAGAAGAAGGAATAAGAAAACAAATTTAAAAACATCCCAAACTCATAACAATGGAAGAAGAAATGAGAAGATGAAGATCAAGAGCCTCCAATGTACCTCTTCAAAACCAAATTAGAACCCTCTAATTGTATTCAGAACATCTATTTATAACCTAAGATTTTAATTGGCTAAAAAGTCCTCAAAAGAAATAAAAATAAAAACTTAAAAACTGCTGCGCACTGCGATCCACGGCCGTGGATCATTCCACGGCCAGGCCATGGAACTCTCTAGAAGTCTATTTTCCTTCTTTAAGTTATCCCTCGATCCATGGCCTTGGTTTGATCCACGGGCAGGCCGTGGATCCCTCTAGAATGGCCTTTTTGCACCTTATTACTATCCATTAATCTCCAACTTCAAACATGTGAGCATTCCATTCAATCCAAGGCCAATTCAACATTAATCCTGCACAAGAGCACCAAAAACATCGCAGTTATCTGAACTAAGGGAAAAACAAACCAAAAAGAAAAACTAAAATGCCTAAAATGCTCAAGAATGCATGCAAAACAAGAACAAAACATGATGTTATTTCACATACATCAAATCCCCCCAAGCTTAAGATTTTGCTTGTCCCCTAGCAATAACCAATGTCCAACCAAGAAGTGGGATCAAAAGACAATAAAGAATAAGGAACCCGAGAAAACAATATCCAAGCAATAGGCTAAGGCAAACAAAGAATATGAGAGGTAATCAAAATCAAGTCCAATTAGAGGCTAAGTTCTCAGAAATCATGCATCCTCACTAATTGAATTAAGTTCGCTCCACTAACCACACTCAAAGTGTTTAAGGGTGAAAACTATATGCTCAAAATCCATCAAAGAAAATGCACTTCCATATGCTTGATAAGAAACCAAAGTTCCACTAATAATCAGCATGCATGCAAGAATCAAAAGGTCTTTCAAGAGTTATAATGGGGCCATGGGAATGATGTTAGGTAATGTATAGAAAGGAAGGTTTGCACAAAAAGGGCTCATCAAGATTTTCAATAAACACAAGTAATCCAATAGAACATACATGGAGTAAAGACAATTTTTTCAATCTAAAACATAACTCCACATTTCAAAGAATTTTTCTTCCTTACTTTTTCTTCTCCTCTTTCTCTTCTTTTTCAAGCTTTCATCTCATGATATTTCTTTTATTTTTTTTTCTTTTTTCTTTTTTTTATTTTTTTTTGAGAAAGAGGAAGCTCAAATACATATAATTCCCAACACAACTTTCAAACAACTTTCAAGTCTAATTCGCTCCATTTAATATTCAAAATGATTACCAATAATGTTTCAGCATAGGTATCAAGGAAAACAATTATGTAATAGGCTTAAAATGGACAACTAGAGGATGCAAGTGTAACAATTTCAGAAGGCCAGAAAAATACCTAAGATGCCTTAATCACATTCAAGCATGTAACTAAAAATTTTACCTCAAAATGGTTTCAAATCAAGTTCTAGAGTACAAGATCAATGAGGAATATCACTCAACACAAAGAATGGGAGCAAAAATCATACAGTGCATAAATCCCATATAGGCTCAAAACTCACATTTAGAGGTTCAAAATTCAATGAGAAGCACAAAATCAGAGAACATATGCTAATTATCAACTATCAAAAGATCACCTCTACTATCAATTAAAACAATGCCTGTAGCCTACCACAAGAATCAACAATTGGGTTCCAAATCAATACCATCTCAAAATCCTCAAAAGAGAGGGGCACAAGTTCAACCAAAAACCCAAGAGATATGATGGTGTGAAAATGCAACATGAAAATGTAATGCAAAACAAGACATGAAAATGCATGAAACTAATGAAAATAAAAATACTAATTATCTAAAATGAAAATATGAAAATATCCCCCCAAGCTTAAAACCTACATTATCCCCAATGTAAAAATCTAAAACAAGAGAAGGGATAAAAGAAAAGAAAAGAACTCACTGCGGTGGTGGAAAATGGTTTTGACTCAAATGCCAACTATGAATGGCCCGGACCATGCCCTCCATACTCTGAACTGTCCCCTCCAAAGCTTGCAGGTGGCCATCAGTAGCCTGACCCTGCTGATGAAGCTCCTCTAATATGTGGCGCTGCTGCGCCTGCTCAGCATGAAGTACCTCCAAAGAAGCATAAATCGGTTGAAGACCATCCTCTAAAGGACCTGTAAAAGAAGAAGAAGAAGGACGAGAGGTGTCGGCCCTTGGTGGAGGGCGAAGAAGGCGCTGAACATCAATTGGATCATCTACCACACTCCCAGGAGTGCACCAATTTGCACGATTGTGCACAGTGATAGCAATAGGGTTAGGAAGGGGTAGGAGTTGAGCTCTATCATTCAGGGAAAAGTAGTAAATTCCATCCTCTTTTACAATCATCTTAATTGCTAAACAAGACTCTAGATCAATCCTAGAGTTACCTCTAACTACCTCCAGACCATCTAAATCATATTCAAAGAAACTGGCTATCGCTGTAATAAGCCCACCAATAACAATAGTCCCTGAATGGGCCCTACCTACTCTAAGCAGATGCCTGACAAGAAAAGATCCAGTGTCCATTTTAACATCATTAAGAATGGCCCACATAAAAGCAAGTTCATCAGCACGGACATTGCCATCACTATCCCCACGCCCGAATAGAGTATGAGCTATGATACAGTGGAGATAACAAAGGCAAGGATTTGGCAGAAAAGATACCTTATAATTAGAGGAATCATATGTACCTGTCCCACAAGAGACATCAGCCCAAAAAGAAATCGCGGAAAAACCACTGGGGTGCCTCCTTTCCCCCCCCCCAACAGGCAATCCAAAAATCTCATTAAACTCCTCCAAATTTAAGCAATGCTCATTATTGAACAGCCGAAAAGTGATCCGGCCCTCAGAGCAACCTTCCCCCTGAAGGATATTAGCCTCAACAGAACTAAGAAACTCCAATGTAAGTTCAGTATAAGTGGGATACCTTAAATTTAAAAAATAAGTCCATCCTGCCCTATCAAGCATCCAATCAAAGTCATCACGCAAGCCTAAGGTATTAAGAACAACATCATTCATATACCTATTGCTAACTATCCTTCTATTTACCAACACATTGTAATGATCTCTCTGCTCATTATTCTTAAAATTAAAACCATGGGGATTAGGGGGATTACCTCTTGGAGCAGCATTGCCTCTTCCCCGTGTCCTTGAACTTGAACCAGCTTCGCCCCTCTGACACTTGTTCGTCATGCTGCCTAGCCACACCAAATCAACAAGCACAAAAAGGAGAAGGATGACTTGATTCACGTATTCAGGCAAAGTTGCCAAATTTGGGGTTTACCAAATTGGAAGGAGGGAATGGTTGTGGAGAGGTGAGGAAGGCGAGATATAGTAGGAAAATGGAAGAAAATAGGGGATTTATGGAGTAAAGGAGTGGTTTTGAAGGTTTGGGTATGGTGGGTTATGATGGAGAAAGAAGAAGGAGAAGGAGGCAGAATGGGGGTGAAAGGTTAGCTTTGAGAGGGAGGAAGAAGATGGTGAATGTGGAATTATGAGGGAAAGAAGGAGTAATGGGGGGTTTGGTATGACTCAGGGGTACATACTTAGACACTTTCTCATTAGTTTCCTCCTCTTCTAAGGGTTGTGCCTTAGTCTCTTTTTCCTCATTACCCTCATCTTTGTCATTCTCCCCCTTACCCTTAGAATCCTCTAACTTCTTTCCACTCCTCAAACTCACAGCCTTACAATGTTCATTGCCTGGATTAACTTCAGGTTAACCAGGAAACTTACCTTGCTGCCTATGAGAAGTGTTTGCTTGTTGGGCAATCTGAGTCTCCAACATCTTGTTATGAATAGTTAAATTGTCAACTTTAGCTGACAACTCTTTAATTGCCTCAGTCACAACTTGCCTATGGTGCCTAAACTCCTCATTTTGCTTAGACTGGCTCTCAACAAAGTTTTCAAGAAGAAACTCAAGTCTAGATTTCTGTACCTGTGGGACTCCAGAAGAGGGTTTAGTATTACCTTGCCCAGCTTGGTACTGACTATTCCGGTAAGAGAAGTTAGGATGTAACCTCCAACCGGAGTTATAAGTTTAGGAATACGGATCATTCCTCCCCTTTTGGTTGAAGTCATAGAAATTGTGGCATGAACTTGCTCCACCGGTGCACCATGTGAGGAACCCATTCTAACTTGGCACTCAGCACCTATATGTCCCTGTGCTCCACAAATCTCACAAAAATTGTTGGAGGCACCTATGCCGTTTACATGAGCTTTCTCAAGCATGTCAAAACGTTTATTCAAAGAATCAAACTTTGACATAATTAAATCAACACCACCTACCTCAAACTTACCTCCCGAAATTTTTCTCGGATTGTGGCCTCTTTCATTAGCCCATTGGTGATGATTTGAAGCTACACTCTCAATTATCTCACAAGCTTCTGTGAGCCTTCAATTCATCAAAGCTCTACCAGCTGCGGAGTCAAGAGACACCTTCGAAGAATATTCTAAACTATTATAGAAGGTATGGACTATCAACCATTTCTCTAACCCATGGTGTGGGCAGGCTTCCAGCAAAGCCTTATATCTATCCCAAGCTTCTGACAATGACTCGTCATCTTTCTGAACAAAGCTTGTGATTTGAGTCCTTAGGTGAGCAGTCTTGGAAGGTGGAAAGAATTTGTCCAAGAAAACTTGCTCCAATTGGTCCCAAGTAGTTATCGTCTTAGCCAGAACGGATTTCAGCCAAGCTCTAGCTCTATCTCTCAATGATAGAGGAAACAGGCGGAGACGAATAGCATCAACAGAGGCGCCTTCGATCTTGAGGGTCTCACAAAGCTCCAAGAACATGTCCACATGATCATTAGGATCCTCTGATGCAATCCTCCAAACTGGTTCTGCCTTATCATAGACAGTAAGGCAGGAGGTATGGTGAAGTGCCTAACTTCAATGTCTGGCCGAGTAATTCCAAATCGCAAACCCCGAGCATTAGGGGCTGCATACTCTTTTAACTGTTTATTATTCTCAGCTGCTGCTATGACAAGTGGTGGTTCAGATATTTCTCTTACTCTTTGCCTTTGTTGTCTTCTCCTTCTACGTAAAGTTCTTTCAATTTCAGGATCTGCTTCAATAAGAGTCCCAGAACGTCTAGTACTTTGCATAAACAAGAGAAATTACCTGCAGAGAGTAAAAAAAAAATCAAGAACGTAAGAACCAAATAAAAGAAAAAGGTTTAAAATAATTAAATTAAAAATTAAATTAGTATTCAAGAAAAACACAGTCCCTGGCAACGGCGCCAAAAACTTGATGCGTGAAATCCGCAAGTGTACGATTTCGTCGTCAAGTAATAAAAAGATTGAATCCACAGGAACTGTGTCTATGAATACCAATTAATTAATTAATTCAATTAAATTAAATAAAAGGAAATATGATTATTTATTAAGAAGAACGTAGTAACAAGCAATTAAATAAAAATTAAAGTGCAGAATTTAGAACAAAAATAGCAAGTTATCAAGAAGGGGATTTTCAAATTCAAGAAAGCTTCCAAGATTGGGATACCACAATGATACAAGATAAATCCTAATTGACAACCCTTTTATTAAATTTGAAATTCAATTGAAGGTGAATTACCCTAAATTAGTTAATGTTCTTTCTCAAGATACAAGATCCATGCCTAATTAAACCAATTCCTACTCTCGTGGTAATTAAATTTAAATTGAACCCATTACGCTTTGTGGTAATTCATTGAATCCTCGAAAGGCTAAAACTACTCTCGTGATTTAGACCTTAAGTTCAATTCTTATGGTTCTAACACCTAGGTTCACCTCTCAGTACGTCCCTAAATGCCTATGAGATGCAAATAAGTGGCCAGCAAATTCACATGAATAAAAGCAATAAGAATTGAATCAAAGAACATTCAAGATTAATAAAAGGAGAAACAAAGTCAATTAATCATTATCAATGTATCAAAGGGCATTGCCCAATCCTAGAAACAAAAGAAACTACTCAGACATAGAGAAGAAGGAACAAGAAAACAAATTTAAGAACATTCCAAACCTGTAACAATGGAAGAAGAAAGGAGAATATGAAGATCAAGAGCCTCCAATGTGTCTCTTCAAAACCAAATTAGAACCCTCTAATTATATTCAGAACATCTATTTATAACCTAGGGTTTTAATTGGCTAAAAAGCCCCCAAAAGAAATAAAAATAAAAACTTAAAAACTGCTGCGCACTGCAATCCACGGCCATGGATCATTCCACGGCCAGGCCGTGGAACTCTCTAAAAGTCTCTTTTCCTTCTTTAAGTTGCCCCTCGATCCATGGCCGTGGTTTGATCCACGGGCAGGCCGTGGATCCCTTTGGAATGACCTTTTTGCACCTTTATTGCTATCCATTAAGCTCCAACTTCAAACATGCGAGTATTTCATTCAATCCAAGGCCAATTCAACATTAATCCTGCACAAGAACACCAAAAACACCGCAGTTATCTGAACTAAGGGAAAAACAAACTAAAAAGGAAAATTAAAATGCCTAAAATGCTCAAGAATGCATGCAAAACAAGAACAAAATATGATGTTGTTTCACACACATCAACCGGTCAAATAATGAATTAACACATGCCAAAAGTGATCAAATTCTAACAAGAATACAAGTAATATGATAAACCTAAAAAGAAATTATCATAATCAAATTAGAAATCAAATCCAAATAATAAGGAAAACAAGATCCCCCATAGCCCTAGCTATGGGTTTAGCTACTCATGTTCAATACAAACAAATCCATATCAAAATACAAACTCATGGAAAAAAAACCCAAAGAAAAAGGGAAACTAAAAAGAAAGAGAAATCAAAACCCCTTTAATGGAGATTATGATCTTCAAGTCTTCAAGAATCCTCCTTTGAAGTCGCCCTCCAAGGTCTGCTACCGCAAAACAACTCTCAGGATTAGGGATTTTTTATGTAATGTGCTCAATGTGTTGAATTTGGCGTAACTTTCTCATTATATTGAAATTCACGTTTGCTGTTACACTCTCAGCGCCTAGGCGCCCAGTTCTGAGCGCTCAAGCACTCAGTCACTTAAGTCAATGCACACTGCTGCTTCTCTTGCGCGCTCAGGCGCTCCTTCTCAGCGCTTAGGCATTGAATCACTTCATCACCATTGTTGTATACGCTCTGGGCGCTCAGGCGCCCCAACACCAGCGCTTAGGCGCTGGTTATTATTGCAAAACTCTTCTTTTTCTTGCTCCTTTGCACATTCAATCTTCTCCCCGTACAATTACTTGACAAAAACATACAAAATACTTGATAAAAACACAATCAAAACAATACTAAAAATATAATAAAACTTATGAATAAAATTCATTAAAAATAAATAAAAAGAATATAAAAAACCAAGGAATTAAACCGTAAAAATATGATATGTTGACGGTTCATCAACTCCCCCACACTTGAGGTTTGCTTGTCCTTAAGTAAAGAATAGGAATCAACAACAAGATCAATCTCAACATCAAGAAATATGAATCAAAGAAAAATTTCACAATTAAAAGAAATTCAAGTTCAGTAATCAAATCCAATCAAGCAAGATCTTTTAGCACTTAAACAATTAAAGGCTTGAGTCTAGCTTGCAACTATTCTCTTCATCAAACATCTGAGATCACTCAACTTTTCATCACTCAAGTGTTTAAAAGACAAAGAGATCACTCAAATTTCTCTTGAAAAATGTAATACCATAGGCTTGCTTATCAATCTCATCTTCACTTCCAAGTTCACATACAACACAAGAATTAAAAGGACTTTCCTTTAGTTGTAACGGGGCCAAGGGTATAATGGAAGGTAGGAAGAAAGGATAAAATAGGGTAAAGAATGCTCATGAATAAATCAATACAAAGCAGAATCAGGCTGAAAAGATGTCAGATAGAGCACGATGCACAAGAATATAACAACTTCTCACTTTCAACACAATATTTTCATTATTCTTCATAAATAATTCTTTTATTTTCTTTCTTTTTCATTTTTTTCTTTTTTTTTTCAAACTTTCTTTTTTTTTTCTCTTTTTTTTCAACCCTTGAAGATAAAAGCAACCTTTCAAGACTTTTCAATCAACACATCAATCACTCCAAAGAATTCAACCTGATTATTTAATTAGTTATTCAAAGAAATTAATTTCAGGCTCAAATGGGACAACTAAGGGGTTATTTAATCAATGCAACTTTGGAAGTTAAGAAAGAATTAAGCCTAATTGCCTTAATCATGTCCAAGTATGTATATGAATCATTAAAGCCTCAACAAGATATCAAAGCAAGTTCTAGCGCACATAAATCAAGAGAAAACTCACTCCAAAAGAAAAATAGGATTTCATTTATGAAAAATTCAATCATTAAAGCTCAAAACTCACTTTTTGGCTAAGTTGATAAAAAGAACAAAAGCAAACAGACATAGCTAATTTCCAACTAAGATGCTAAATTTCACTTTTCTTCATTGAAAAAGATTACTTCACACATTATCAGCTCATGATCAATGGAATTCCCTTTAAAAAAAATATACCTCTATCAGCTCAGAATAAATTAATATATCAACACACAATTCCAGCTTAATTACCAACATTATTCAAGTGCTTCAACAAAAAAATTTTTTGACAAAAATTGTAAAAGTACCCCCACACACTTAAGATAAACATTGTCCTCAATGTGGAAGAAAAAGAAATAAAGGAGGTAAAGAAAAGAACACAACTTGATGGACAATGACACAATGTCAGGCAAAGGAGAAGTACAAGAGTCAGCACAACAACACAATTTGAAAAATAAAATCCCAAAACACATGAGTAGAATCTAAAAGAAAAACAAAAATAACAAAACAACTAAAATAAAATAAAGAAAGAAGAAACACAAGTTGCCTCCTGTGAAGCGCTTGTTTAACGTCATTAGCTCGACGTTGCCTTTTTCTGACGAAACAAGGTGGCTTAAAGTAAGAGAAATAGGAGGACGCCTTTTTCTTTTCAAAATAGTTCTTCCTCCCTTTAACAATGACTTTGGGACTACTTCCAACAGAATTGTGAACTTAACAAGAGCTTGACTGTCCCAATTGCGCCTTGACTTCACTAGGCCATGGTGGTCGTACTCAATCAACAGATGAATGACCAATTCGTGAAGAAGCATGAATCTTGGGAGGACCTTTATCTGTCTCAGTAGCTTGACATTCCAACAGATCAACATCAACACTGTATGATGGCGGGAGGGTCTTTAATAGCTAAGTTTTCCTGCTTCTTAGCTTGAACAAAATTGATAGGAGCATGGAGATTTGACATTAGGGAAGATTTAGCCTCCCTAAAGACATTAATGATCACATGATCTCCATCCACTCTCAAGATGAGCTCACCCCGAGGTACATCAATCACAGCTCCAGAAGTAGCCAAAAACGGTCTTCCAAGAAAGAGAGGAATATCAGCATCTTCTTCCATATCTAGCACCACAAAATCAACTGGGAATATGAATCTGTCCACCTTCACCAAAACATCCTCTACTACACCACACAGGTAAGTGATGGATTTATCAGCTAACTGTAGTGAAATGTTGGTGGGCTTCGGTTCCTGCATCCCCAATTTCTTAAACACAGAGAAAGGCATCAAGTTAACACTAGCACCCAAATCACATAATGTCTTATCAAAATAAGAGTTACCAATAGTGCAAAAAATTGTAAAACTCCCTGGATCTTTCAATTTCGGGGGTAACTTCTTTAAAAGAATGGCAGAACACTTCTCAGTAAGACATACAGTTTCAAATTCCTCAAGCTTGCGTTTCTTTGTAAGTATTTCCTTCAAAAACTTTACATGCTTGGGCATTTGAGAGATGGCTTCAACGAACAGAATATTAATTTGTAATTTCTTGAATATCTCTAAGAATTTGACAAATTGCTGACCTGACTAATTGTTCTTGAAACTCTGAGGAAATGGGATCTTGGCATATGGGGATGGTTCATAAACTGCGCTCTGCTCACGATCCTTCTTCGCTCTCTGCCACTTCGATGCTTTCTTCTCAACCTCTCTTTCTTGATTGACATATTCAATAAGGACATCTTCAGTTGCCTTCTCTTCATCATGCATAGACTTAATAAGAGTATCTCCAAGCTCGGGTATTTCCTTCTTTTGAGAGGACTCCTCAAGTTCCTTACCACTTCTAAGGAAAATTGCATGGGCCTGTTCCCTTGGATTAGTCTCAGTAGTGCTAGGCAATGTCCCTGGTGCCCTCGCTGTCATCAATGTAGTCAGCTGACTGATCTGAGTCTCCATACTCTTCATTTTGGCATCAGAATTCTACATATACTTCATAACCAGATCTTCAAAACTCGACTTCTCTATAGGTGCTTGGAAACCAGGAGGTGGTGGTGGAACTCTCTGCTGATTCTGCTGATAGCCTTGTTGATTTTCCTATTTGAAATTCAGGTGGTCCCTCCAACCGGGATTGTACGTATTTGAATACAGATTGTACTGCTGCTGGTTGGAATTACTAACAAAATTTACTCATTCAGGCTCAGGGACAAATGGACTACTAACTTGATAATTTGCACTTGTATGACCCTGTCCTCCACATGCCTCACAGATGATAGGTGGAGCTGCACTATTTGTCACCATCAAAGTCTCCACCTTCTTTGTTAAAGCTTCCAATTGACTCAGAATTGCTGTAGAAGAATCAACAACATGTACACCTGCTTGTTTCTTAGGAGCCTGGCGCTCATTCTGCCACTGATAACTGTTCAACGCCATTTCTTTAATCAATGCTTGGATCTCAGTAGGTGTTTTCCTCCATATTGGACCTCCCACAGTAGTATCAATGAGTGAACGGTTTGCAGGCAACAAACCATTGTAAAAAGTCTGAACCTGCTGCCATATGAGAAATCCATGATGTGGACATATCCTTAACAACTCCTGAAAGTGCTCCCAAGCTTCATACAGAATGTCCATCTAAAACTGCACAAAAGAAGATATATAATTCCTTAACTTAGCAGATTTAGAAGGAGGAAAATACTTAGCCAGAAACTATTGTGTTAATTAATCCTATGTAGTGATGGAACCCCTTAGTAATGATGTTAACCATTGGCTTGATCTGTCCCTAAGAGAGAAAGGAAAGAGTCGCAATCGGATTGCATCATCTATCACCCCATTATACTGGATAGTGTCACACAACTGCAAGAACCTAGCCAAATGCTTATTTGGATCATCCGAAGGCAATCCACCAAACTGAACTGAATTCTGAATCATGGAGATCAATGCTGGCTTGATCTCAAAATTATTAGCCGTCACAGCTGGTTTTATTATACTTCCTCCATACCTTTCAGCTGTGGGCATAGAATACTCAAGCATAGTCCGCTTTGCTGGGATAGCTCTTTCTTCACGACTGGCCTCAATAACTGGTTGCCTCTCCATCTTGTTTATGTCTTCTGCCACAGCTGCAATAAAAGATTGTTTCCTTAATCGGCGAGCTGTTTTCTCAATTTCTGAATCAAAAGCCAAATCAGAAAACTGAGATCGAGTAAGCATAAACAAGAAATAGGCAATGGAAAAATATATATATAAATAAAATAAAATAAAATAAAAAATAAACAAAAAATATAAATAAAAATAAAATAAGAAATAAAATAAGGAACAAAATAAAAGGCGTCTAAATTAACTAGAGCCTTTCGCTTCTAATATTACCAAACTTATTTTCCAGTAATGGCGTCAAAAACTTGGTACGCGTAAAATACACTAAGAGCAAGTGCACTCTATCGCCAAGTAATATAGGACTTGAGTCCCAGTTATCGATCCCATAAGGAATAAATGGTAATTACTAGATTCGCAAAACCCTTTGTTATTTAGACAATCGAAAGTGTATGAATAAATTCAAGTTAAAATCAAAATAAATAAATAAAGAAAAACAATGAGCAATCAAATAAAGAAAAGATAATCAATGAAAAAGAGATTAGGGTGCAAGGTTAACTTGAATCTAATTATTCAGATTTTCTTCAATTATGATGTAAGTAATTCTTTTTCCAATATTCTCTTATTTGCTATTGAATCCCAATGGTCATAGATGAAACAATATTCTATTCCTAATTTAATTCACCTATTTGGTCATTTAGTTGAATTAATCAAGAATGCATTAAGCTTTAATTCAAGAGATGAACTAACATACCGTTAATTCTATTGGTAGGATAAATCAATGTTTGGTCATTCATCAATTTAATCCTAAGCTTACCATATAGATCCACTCATTGAATGCAGATGGTCACCGGTCAAACAATGAATTAATACATGCCAAAAATGATCAAATTCTAATAAGAATACAAGTAATATGATAAACCCAAAAAGAAATTACCATAATCAAATTAGAAATCAAATCCAAGTAATAAGGAAAACAAGATCCCCCATAGCCCTAGCTATGGGTTTAGCTACTCATGTTCAATATAAACAAACTCATATCAAAATACAAACCCATGGAAAGAAAACCCAAAGAAAAAGGAAAACTAAAAAGAAAGAGAAATCAAAACCCCTTTAATGGAGATTATGATCTTCAAGTCTTCAAGAATCCTCCTTTGAAGCCACCCTCCAAGGTCTGCTACCGCAAAACAACTCTCAGGATTAGGGATTTTCTGTGTAATGTGCTCAATGTGTTGAATTTGGCGTAACTTTCCCATTATATTGAAATTCACGTCTGCTGTTACGCTCTCAGTGCCTAGGAGCCCCGTTCTGAGTGCTCAAGCGCTCAGTCACTTAAGTCAATGCACTCTGCTACTTCTCTTGCGCGCTCAGGCGCTCCTTCTTAGCGCTTAGGCGCTGAATCACTTCATCACTGTTGCTGTATACGCTCTGGGCACTCAGGTACCCCAACACCAGCGCTTAGGCACTGGTCACTATTGCAAAACTCTTTTTTTTCTTGCTCCTTTGCACATTCAATCTTCTCCCCGTACAATTACCGACAAAAATATACAAAATACTTAATAAAAACACAATCAAATAATACTAAAAATATAACAAAACTTACGAACAAAATTCATTAAAATAAATAAAAAGAATATGAAAAACTAAGGATTTGAACCGTAAAAATATGACATGTTGACGGTTCATCACTTGTCCTCTAACAAAGAATAGGAATCAACAACAAGATCAAACTCAACATCAAAAAACATGAATAAGGGGAAATTCCACAATTTAAAAAAAATTCAAGATCAGCAATCAAATCCAATCAAGCAAAATCATTTAACACTTAAAACAATTAGAGACTTGAGTTTAGCTTGTAACTTTTCTCTTCACCAAACATCTGAGATCACTCACCTTTTCATCGCTCAAGTGTTTAAGGACAAAGAGATCACTCAAATTTCTCTTGAAAAATATAATACTATAAGCTTACTTATCAATCTCATCTCCACTTCCACGTTCATATTCAACACAAGAATCAAAAGTACTTCCTTTGGTTGTAACGGTGCCAAGGGTAAAATGAAAGGTAGGAAAAATATAAATAAAGGTAAAAAATGCTCATAGATAAATCAAAACAAAGCATAATCAGGTTGAAAAATTGACAAATATAGCATAATGTACAATGATATAACACATTCTCACTTTCAACTCAATATTCTTATTATTCTTCACTAACAAACTTTTCTTCTTTTTCTTCTTTTTCCATTTTTCCATTTTTTCTTTTTTTTCTTTATTCTTTTTTCCTTTGAAGATAAAAGAAACCTTTCAAGAATTTTCAATCAACACATCATATGCTCCAAAGAATCCAACCTGATTATTCAATTGGGTATTCAAAGAAATCAATTACAGGTTCAAATGGGGTAACTGATAACTCCTTGAAATGTAGTTATTTCGGCCCCTATATGTGTGTGTTTTGATTGCTTAGTCCTTGTTTTGAGGCTTGAATGGAAGACTTTGGTTTGATTTTCACTCAATTCCATGAATGAAGTTTTTCGTTCTGCTTTTGAGAAAATCTTCCCAATTCATTGTTGAATTAAGTAGATTGTGTACATATGCTTAACTGGGTGAATTCTTAAATGTAGATGGGCTCAAAATGGATAATTTGATGCAAGTAAAGACCCAGCATAGGGTGGAAAAGCCTATGAAGCATCTCAGCATAGAGGGTCGCGGCGCACACACATGAGGGTCGCGGCGCTTGGTGAATCAGCAGCATTTCAGTACTTCAACCCGAGGCTTCAGGGCCGCGGCGCACATGTAGTGAGGGCCGCGGCCCCAGTGACCTAATTGAGGAGGGCCGCGGCGCGCAAAGATGAGGGCCGCGGCGCGCAGAAGTTAATTTCGTCTATAAATACTGTTTCATTAGTTTTTTCTGGGGAGATTACTTAGAAATAGATTTCAGCTGCTAGGGTTACGATTTTTGGATAGAAAAGAAGCAGAAATAGCCAAGATTGGAGGCCTTCTTCACCTTGGTGGAGGATTGAAGCTTGAAGGATCATCTCCCTAAGCTTTGTTCTTCCTTTTTCTTCTCCTCTCTTATCTCTATCTCCATGACTATGATTAATCTTGTTGTATTTTCGTTTGTCATGGCTGGCTAGGCTGTTATAGGTTTTTCTTTGGATCTTCCTATGGATGTTGATTAAACTTGCAATCCTTTGAGTTATATACATGATTTGGCTTGTGTTCAGTTATATAGTGCTTAATGCTTTGTTAGTCTGATCAGCTTTCAATTGATTTGTTTAAATCTAATGAACCTAGACATAGGAATTTGGGTTTAAGATCATGTGTATGACTGATGCATGTTCTATTTCATTCAATTGGGTTGGATGCGATGATTCGTTAATAGGATAGGAATATACCTATTGATCATGCATAGTAATTAGTTGGGAATAGATCTTAATGAGTGGATTTACTCTAGTTCTCATGGAAACATAGTGAACTAGGTAATGGAAGCGGAGTTAATTGACCTAGACATAGGCTTTTAACTAATTATGATTCCCAAGCTAACCTAGCCATTTCGTTTATATTGCTCGTAAGGATTACTTGTTATCAATTAAAATAGAAAGTGAAAAAGGAATCCCTATTCTTGAAATATCAACTCTCACTCTAATTTAATAGTTTTTAAGTTCTTATAATTAACAAATACATGAACACTCCAATTTATACATCCTTGAATAGAAGTATTTGAATTATTGGTTTATACTTAGCACTTAATTTAACGTTTTTTCCTCGTGGGAACGATATCTGACTCCTAGCTAAACTACAAGTGCGACCCGTGCACTTGCGGTAAGCAAAGAGTGAACAAGTTTTTGGCGCCATTGCCGGGGATCAAACGGTTTAAATTTAGTTTAGCTAATATAAACAACGAATTTAAGTATCTCTAGTTCAAGTTTCTTTTGTCCATATTGGTTTAATTTTTCTAAATTTAATTGTTTCAGGTAATTCTTTGTAAGATGGCAGATGATAATGATACATTTCAGTTGGAGGACGATAGTCGCTCCAGACCATTGAGGGAGTTTGCTACTCCTCAAATGGATAATTTGTAATTAAGCATCAGACGTCCTGCCATTCGGGCAAATACTTTCGAGATAAAGCCGGCCATAATCCAAATGATTCAAACGTCTGTACAGTTTGGCGGCTTATTCAAAGAAGACCCAAATGTGCATCTCTCAAACTTTCTGGAGATTTGCGACACGTTCAAGCATAATGGCGTTTCTGACGATGCCATTCGCTTACGGCTCTTCCCTTTCTCACTAAGAGATAGAGCCAAAAGTTGGTTACATTCTCTTCCAGCAGGATCCATTACAACTTGGGCGGAGGTGTGTACCAAGTTCCTGAACAAATATTTCCCCCTGCTAAGACTGCGGAAATGGTGAATGATATCACCTCATTCAGCCAATCTGAATCTGAATCTTTGCATGAAGCTTGGGAGAGATACAAAGATCTTCTGAGAAGGTGCCCACATCATGAGATACCTCCTTGGCATCAAATTTATTCTTTCCACAAGGGTTTATTACATCATCACCGTCCAATTGTAGATGCTGCAGCCGGCGGTTCTTTGTTGAGTAAGTCTTTTGATGATGCCTATGAGCTTCTGGAGGAATTGGCCGCCAACAGCTATCAATGGCAGTCTCCAAGAAGTACGCCAAGAAGAGCAGCAGGAGTGCATGATGTTGATGCCATAACATCACTTTCCGCTCAGGTGGCCTTAATTGCGAATAAACTGGATAGTTTGGGGGCAAACCAGCATCAAAGTCCACATCAAAGTCCTTTTGTTCTATGTGACCGATGCGGAGATAATCATGCAACCGATAGATGCACTTTTGTTTCGGAATCTGCTCAATATGTAAGCAACTATCAGCCACCCCAGAACAACCCTTATGCAAATCAGTACAATCCAGAATGGAGGAACCATCCCAATTTCTCCTGGAGAGACAATCAAGGACCTTCTTCTTCCTCCAATACTCCTGGAAATGAACGTCAGTATAACCCTTCTGGGTTCCCAGCTCAACAGAGACAGCCAGTGCCAGAAAGGAAGCTGGCCTTGGAGGATATGTTCATGCAGCTGATGGCCAAGAATGATGCTTTCATCACTAAGACTGACTCCTACATGGCAAGGACAGATGCTCACTTAGCAAAGAATGATTCCATTATTCAGAGCCAAACGGCTTCGATGCGAGCATTAGAAACACAAGTGGGACACCTGGTGAATGCGATCAACAACAAACCCCCAGGCACCTTCCCAAGTAACACAGTGAATAATCCAAAAGGTGCCTTGAATGAGGACTGTAAGGTCATATCACTGAGAAGTGGCAAAGACATAGAGGGTAATCCAAAGACTAAGCTATTGGAAGATGAAGTAGCCGAGAAGCAGGACCAAGGCGATATAGACCACAAGGAGGTGGTGGACAAGAAAGCTGAGGAAAATGAAAAGGATGAAGGTATAGTCCAAAGGAAGCCCGAGGGCAAGAAAGCGGAGAATAGACCTTATGTACATCCTCTACCTTTTCCTAGTAGGCAAATCAAGCATAAGATGGATGAGCAGTTTAAGAAATTCTTGGAAGTCTTCAAGAAATTGTATATCAACATCCCTTTTACTGAAGCCTTGGAACAGATGTCCAGCTACGTTAAATTCATGAAGGATATTTTGTCAAAGAAACGTAGGCTGAGTGAGTTTGAAATGGTGGCACTATCTGAGGAATGCAGTGTCGTTTTACAGCAGAAGCTTCCCCCAAAGCTAAAAGATCTGGGAAGCTTTACTATCCCTTGTGCCATAGGAGAGAATTTCCTGGGCCAAGCATTATGTGATATGGGGGCAAGCATTAATCTCATGCCCCTGTCCATATTCCAGAGGTTAGGTTTGGGGGAATGCAAGCCCACATCCGTAACCCTTCAGCTAGCTGATCGTTCTTATACGTATCCAAGGGGAATTGTGGAAGATGTCCTGGTTAAAGTGGACAAATTCACATTCCCTACGGATTTTATGATCCTAGATATGGAAGAAGATCAAAGGGTCCCATTGATCCTAGGCAGGCCGTTCCTAGCTACAGGGAGAACACTTATTAATGTACAAAAATGTGAATTAACAATGAGAGTTCAAGATCAAGAGGTAACCTTCAACATATTTAAAGCAATTAAGTTTCCTCAAGATCAAGAAGAGTGTTCTTATGTCGGGATATTGGATAACATCATTCATGACTCATTCCAAGCCAATGTCCAAGAAGACTCCATTGTTGTGGCGTTGGCTTCATCAAATGGTAATGATGAAGAGCTTAAGGAAGAAGTATCAGATTTTATTAAGCACCTAGAGGCATTCCCTGGGCAATATCAACCACCCAAGTTTGAAACCTTGGAGTCTGAAGCAAGTAAGGGGGCATCTAAGCCTTCCATTGAGGAACCTCCAAGGCTTGAATTGAAACCTCTGCCCAATCATCTGCAGTATGCAAATCTAGGAGCAACCTCCACTCTCCCGGTAATTATATCATCATCCCTTTCAGACAATCAAACGGATAAACTTCTCCGTGTGCTGAGGCAGTATAAACATGTTATTGGATGGACTATTGCCGATATCCAAGGCATTAGCCCTTCTATCTATATGCACAAGATCCTGTTAGAGGATAATCAAAATGGGGTTGTGGAACATCAAAGGAGGCTCAATTCGATTATGAAAGAAGTGGTGAGGAAGGAAATGATCAAGTGGCTGGATGCAGGTATAATATATCCTATTTCTGACAGTCCTTGGGTCTCACCGATTCAGTGTGTTCCCAAGAAAGCTGGCATGACGGTAGTCACCAATGAAAATAATGAGTTGATTCCCTCTCGTAAAGTCACAGGCTGGAGGGTATGCATGGACTACCGCAAGCTGAACAAAGCCACTAGGAAGGACCATTTTCCGCTTCCGTTCATAGACCAGATGTTGGATAGGCTAGCAGGAAAGGCTTGTTACTGCTTTTTGGATGGTTATTCTGGATATAACCAAATTGCTATAGCGCCTAAGGACCAAGAGAATACAACTTTTACTTGTCCCTATGGTACATTTGCGTTTCGTAGGATGCCGCTCGGGTTATGCAATGCTCCTGCAACCTTTCAACGTTGCATGATGGCCATTTTTGCAGACATGATAGAGCATGGTTTGGAAGTGTTTATGGACGACTTTTCAGTGTTTGAGGATGATTACAATAGCTGTTTGCAAACTTTATCATCCGTGCTGAAGAGGTGTGAAGAAACCAACCTCATCCTAAATTGGGAAAAATGCCACTTTATGGTCCAGGAAGGAATAGTCCTTGGTCATAAGGTTTCTATTAGAGGGATGGAGGTGGATAAGGCGAAGATTGAAGTAGTCGATAAGCTTCCTCTGCCTAACTCTGTGAAAGGAATCCGTAGTTTTCTTGGCCATGTGAGTTTCTATAGGAGGTTCATCAAGGACTTTTCAAAGATAGCCAAGCCTCTTTGTAACCTTCTGGAGAAAGACATCCAGTTTACTTTTGATGATTCATGCCAGGTTGCATTTGAGGAGCTGAAGAAGAGACTGGTCTCAGCACCAGTAATTATTACTCCAAATTAGCAACTACCTTTTGAGCTTATGTGCGACGCCAGTGATTATGCTGTGGGTGCAGTGTTGGGACAGAGGAAGGATAAAGTGTTTCGCTCCATATATTATGCGAGCAAGACACTTAACGATGCCTAGATGAATTACACAACAACAGAGAAAGAGCTGCTAGCGGTTGTGTTTGCGTTTGACAAGTTCAGAGCTTATTTGGTAGGGACCAAGGTGGTAGTGTATACAGATCACTCTGCCATAAAGTATTTAGTAAGTAAGAAAGATGCAAAACCTCGATTGATTAGATGGATTTTGCTTCTACAAGAGTTTGATCTGGAGATCAGGGATAAGAAAGGTGCGAAAAATCAAGTGGCAGACCACATTTTGAGACTTGAGAATAAAGAAACTCAAGTTGAACCGATCATAATCAGGGAAACATTTTCAGATGAGCAGCTGTTTGTAACCACCACTACATTCTGTCCATGATATGCAGACATGGTGAATTATATTGTAAGTGGTGTGTTGCCTCTTGATTTAACCTCTCATCAGAAGAAGAAATTCTTGTACGATGTCAGGCACTACATTTGGGATGAGCCATTTTTGTTTAAGCAGTGCTCTGACCAGATGTTGAGGAGATGTGTACCCATGGAGGAAGTGGAGCAAATCTTGAATGAATGTCATGCTTCTCCATATGGTGGGCATTACAGTTGTGTTAGGACGGCAGTGAAGGTGCTCCAATCTGGCTTTTATTGGCCAATGATATTTAAGGATGCAAATTCGCATGTGCAACGATGTGATCGGTGCCAGAAATCTGGAAACATTTCCAGAAGAAATGAGATGCCTCTCAACTTCATTTTCGAAGTTGAGATCTTTGATGTATGGGGCATTGACTTTATGGGCCCCTTTATTCCCTCCTTTGGGAATCAATACATACTTGTGGCTGTGGACTACGTGTCCAAATGGGTGGAGGCATGCGCATTTCCTACCAATGATTCAAAGGTAGTAATTAACTTTATGAAGAAGCAAATCTTCACCAGGTTTGGAACACCTAAGGCCATCATCAGTGATGGAGGCTCACATTTTTGTAACAAGTGCTTTGAAGCCCTCTTGGCCAAGTATGGTATGAAGCATCGGGTCGCCACTCCCTATCACCCACAGACAAGTGGGTAAGCAGAAGTCTCTAACCGCGAAATAAAGTGGATTTTAGAGAAGACAGTGTGTCCTACCAGAAAGGATTGGTCAAGGAAGTTAGATGATGCACTGTGGGCTTATAGGACTGCTTATAAGGGCCCCATTGGGATGTCTCCGTACAAGATGGTGTTTGGGAAAGCATGCCACCTACCGGTTGAGCTTGAGCATAGTGCTTATTGGGCAATCAAGCGGCTCAATTTCAATTTACAAGCTGCCGGTGAGAATAGACTTTTGCAACTCAATGAGCTAGACGAATTTAGGCTGCAGACCTATGAGAATGCAAAAGTATATAAGGAGAAGGTCAAATATTGGCATGACAAGAAAATAGTCCAGAAAGGATTTACTGAAGGCCAGCAAGTTCTCTTGTATAATTTCAGGCTTAAACTCTTTCCTGGAAAGCTTAAATCAAGGTGGTCGAGACCCTTTGTGGTGATAAAGGTGTTTTCCCATGGAGCAGTGGAAGTAGCCCCACTGGATGGATCAATAAGCTTTAAGGTTAACGGCCAGCGCCTAAAACCTTATTTTGGAGGAGAAATTGACAGGGAGAAGTCCTCCCTCATACTATCAGCTCCAGCTTGAGTTCATTAAAGTCCTGCCGGGACTATAAATTAGGCCCTTCTTGGGAGGGAACCCAAGGGTTTGTTTCTTTACCTTTAAGTTTTTAAATAGCTTAATAAGTAGATTTAACTTTTCAGCAAGTTTTTGTGGTCCAATTTGTAAATAAATACTTTGGACAAGTTTTATAAGTGTAGAAGGCTTAAATGAGGCAACAATTGGCTAGAAATGAGGTCTGCTGCAGAATTCTGCAATCAGACTTAATGCGCCGCGGCCCCTACAAGGGTGCGTCGCGGCCCTCTGTTATACCAGGCCAAAAACCAGGGGCCTCAGGGCCGCGGCCCTGTTAACTTGGAGGCCGCGGCCCCACATGACGGTCGCGGCCTTGACTTATGACCGTCGTGGCCCTCAATTGAAAAAAAAAAAAACCCTAGAGTGAAACGCGCATTTCACTCTGTTACGGGCCGCGGCCGTGACACCTTGGGGGCCGCGGCGCTCAGCGGCGAACAGTGTTAAAACAGCCTTCCCTCCCATTTCTGTCACTTTCCCCTTCCCTCTCTCGGTTTCTCTCTTCTCCCTTTTCATTTCTCTTCCTCTCCCGGTGGATTTTAGGCTCCATTGCCTCCCATTTCTCATTTTCTCCACGAGGTACTCTGTAAGCTCCATCATGACTTCCAGACGCCGAGCTTCCACCAGTCGAGCACAAAGGGAACCTTCGCCACCTGTGTTTGATAGGCGAATGTTTATTTCAGCTGAGGCGGCTGAGCGTTATAGCATCCTGGTTAAAAAACCAGTTATTCCTGAGCGCGGCTTCGATTTCACTCAGGGGATCCACTGTGATATCCAGGACCTCATCATTCACCATCACTGGCAGAGGTTCACGGTTCATCCGGAGGCTGCTGTTCTGCCAATTGTTCGTGAATTCTATGCGAATGCTGCTTTCTCGGCTAGCCACACTACTGCGCGGGTGCGCACTCGCACTGTTTCTTACTCCCCGGATGATATCAGGTGCATTCTGGGGTTGGACCCGGCACCTGAGATTTGTGATTATAAGCAATTTATGCGATGGGAGCCGGAGGAGGTGATTGACCTCACAGTTGTCACTGCTCGTATTTGTAGTCCTGAGTCTCTCCCGGTACCATGGACTTTGACAGTGGATACTCAGCGCCCTCAGTTCTTTCCTAGGCGCTGTTTGACTCCTGAGGCCAAAGTGTGGTATCATTTTATCTCTCACCGCCTCACTCCATCTGGGAATATACCCCAGGTTACTGGGGACCGGGCGATCCTTCTATATGCTATCCTTGAGCGCCACCACATAGATGTGGCCCAGGTCATCCATTCCCGGATTCGGCGAGCGGTCGAGGAGGCCCGGACTTTGTACTTCCCTTCCCTCATTCAGGAGCTTTGTCGGGCGGCACATGTTACATGGGAGACTCATGAGGAGTAGTCTGAGGTGAAACAACCCATTACCGACTCCATCTTTGAGCGGTTGGGAGGACCTCCTGCTCCTGCTCCAGCTGCTACTCCTGCGCCTCCTCGACCTAGGCGACAACAACAGACTCAGGAGGCGTCTACTTCAGCTCCTGTCCCTGATCTTGCATGGCGCGCCTCTGTTGATGCCCAGCTTGCCTATATTATTCAGACTCAGAGGTGGATGGCTCAACAGTCCGACTTCCCCATGGATCACTACCCTATGCCCCAGTTCCCACCCGTGGCAGTGGCTGGCCCATCTCGTCCGCCGCAGGATTCAGATCATGATGAGGACGCTGAGGACATGACTTCTTTTGATGAGGATCTTATCTGATGCACACAGGGCATCTTTCCTTTTATTTTTTGTTGAAACCTGCTCCTACTATGTATAGTGAGGACACTGTTTCCCTCAGGTTTGGGGGGTGTCTATAACTTCTTTTGATTATAATTTTTTGTTCATACATGCTAATCATAGAGCAGATAATTTTTTTGGTATATATGAAGTGTGCACATGATAATGTTTTTTTTTTATACATTGTGCACAACATAGGTTTTGCTTAATTGTTTAGATGAAATTAATGCCTTGCGCAAATGACTAGTGTGGTAATGATTGTCCGATGATATGAATGTTTGTAATTTGCCACTTTTAGTGAAACCTTGCGCGATTTTGAAGTATAAGAATTATTGTTTGTCTCTTCATATGCATGGTTTTGTTTCCCACTTGTATGCTTGTGTAGCTTGAAAATGAGTTGTATGCATATTTAGAAAATGTTTATGGGAGGTACTTGTATTGATTTTGTTTTTCTGTAATATTGTTCTGAAACTCTTTTGAAGCGAAATCCTAGATTATATATAATTGAGGAAATGATAAGGGCATTGTTTGGACCGATTGAGCCTTAAAAAGCTTACCTTGACATGATCATATCCATAGGTCCCCCTTTGAAGCTATATGTATGTTGGCCTTCTTTCTTTTATCACCTACATATACCATACCATGTAACCATTCTTGATGCATGTGAAAACATCGCATTTATTATCTTACCATCATTGTTGGTTGAGTTCATACCATATGATTTCTTGTTGTGAGTTCGGTAATTAGGGGTATTGTATAAATTAAGTTCAATAAAGAAACTGGATGAACCATCTGCAAAAAGAAAAGCATTGCTTTACTTGTGTTCAAGTTAAAAAAAGAAAAAAAAAGAAGAAGAAGAAGAAGAGAGACAAGCAAAGCAAAAGAAAAGATAAAGAAAAGTTAACTACAAAAAGCATTGAATGGTTCTAAGGAGTTCTGATTTTGAATACCCTGAGAGTTTGAATTGAGCTTATGTCTTGAAATTGTATGAATATGATTCTCAATGTTTGTGTTAAATCCATTCCCCTTTGTTCTTCATCCCATAATTCCTGGCCTTACATTACAAGCTGTGGAAGACCCTTTTGATCCTCATTTGTGTATGATTTACATTAGTGGAGAGAGATTTTTATGGCAATCTTGTGGATTTTGTGAATCATATGCCTGTATGCTTATAAACTTATCCGAATGTGTATGAACTGAAGAGTAGAAGTTTTTAGCTTGCATGCTTGTGGGAGATGTCATTTGTTGGATAAGAGACCTTGAATGTTATCATGCTAAAGATGTGCATGTGTGAAGCTGATTATAATGCATGAGCAATCTTTGAGGCCTATACAATCATTGAACACTAGATTAGGTTAAGTGAAAATGAAATTCATGATTAGATCTTTGGATGAATCGATAATAATTTGTTTTGCTCGAGGACTAGCAAAAATCTAGGTTTGGGGGTGTGATAACTCCTTGAAATGTAGTTATTTTGGCCCCTATATGTGTGTGTTTTGATTGCTTAGTCCTTGTTTTGAGGCTTGAATGGAAGACTTTGGTTTGATTTTCACTCAATTCCATGAATGAAGTTTTTTGTTCTGCTTTTGAGAAAATCTTTCTAATTCATTGTTGAATTAAGTAGATTGTGTACATATGCTTAACTGGGTGAATTCTTAAATGTAGATGGGCTCAAAATGATAATTTGATGCAAGTAAAGACCTAGCATAGGGTGGAAAAGCCTATGAAGCATTTCAGCATGGAGGGCCGCAGCGCACACACATGAGGGCCACGGCGCTTGGTGAATCAGCAGCATTTCAGTACTTCAACCCGAGGCTTCAAGGCCGCGGCGCACATGTAGTGACGGCCGCGGCCCCAGTGACCTAATTGAGGAGGGCCGCGGCGCGCAAAGATGAGGGCCGCGGCGCTCAGAAGTTAATTTCATCTATAAATATTGTTTCATTAGTTTTTTCTGGGGAGATTACTTAGAAATAGATTTCAGCTGCTAGGGTTACGATTTTTGGATAGAAAAGAAGCAGAAATAGCCAAGATTGGAGGCCTTCTTCACCTTGGTGGAGGATTGAAGCTTGAAGGATCATCTCCCTAAGCTTTGTTCTTCCTTTTTCTTCTCCTCTCTTATCTCTATCTCCATGACTATGATTAATCTTGTTGTATTTTCGTTTGTCATGGCTGGCTAGGCTGTTATAGGATTTTTCTTTGGATCTTCCTATGGATGTTGATTAAACTTGCAATCCTTTGAGTTATATACATGATTTGGCTTGTGTTCAGTTATATAGTGCTTAATGCTTTGTTAGTCTAATCATCTTTCAATTGATTTATTTAAATCTAATGAACCTAGACATAGGAATTTGGATTTAAGATCATGTGTATGACTGATGCATGTTCTATTTCATTCAATTGGGTTGGATGCGATGATTCGTTAATAGGATAGGAATATACCTATTGACCATGCATAGTAATTAGTTGGGAATAGATCTTAATGAGTGGATTTACTCTAGTTCTCATGGAAACATAGTGAACTAGGTAATGGAAGCGGGGTTAATTGACCTAGACATAGGCTTTTAACTAATTATGATTCCCAAGCTAACCTAGCCATTTCGTTTATATTGCTCGTAAGGATTACTTGTTATCAATTAAAATAGGAAGTGAAAAAGGAATCCCTATTCTTGAAATATCAACTCTCACTTTAATTTAATAGTTTTTAAGTTCTTATAATTAACAAATACATGAACACTCCAATTTATACGTCCTTGAATAGAAGTATTTGAATTATTGGTTTATACTTAGCACTTAATTTAACGTTTTTTCCTCGTGGGAATGATATCTGACTCCTAGCTAAACTACAAGTGCGACCCGTGCACTTGCGGTAAGTAAAGAGTGAACAGTAACTAAGGGATTATTTTATCAATGCAACTCTGAAAGTCATGAAAGAATAAAGCCTAATCGCCTCAATCATATTCAAGTATGCACGTGAATCATTAAAGTCTCAACAAGATATCAAAGTAAGTTCTAGCGTACATCAATCAAGAGAATACTTATTCCAAAAGAAAAATATGACTTTATTTATGAAAAATCTAATTATTAAGGCTCAAAACTCACTTTCTGACTAATGTTAATAAAGAAAACAAAAGTAAGCAAACATGACTAATTTTTAAATAAGATGCTAAATTTCACTTTACTTAAATGAAAAAGATTATTTCACACAAAAACAACTCATGGTCAATGGAATCTCCTTTAAAACATATCTCCATCAACTCAGTATTAATCAAGTAATTAACACACAATTCCTGCTTAATTACTAGTAATACTAAAGTGCTCATCAATTTTTTTTCACAAAAAATTAAAAGTACCCGCCATTTAAGATAAACATTGTCCTCAATGTGGAAGAAAAAAATAAAATGATAAAGAAAATAGCAACACAACCTAATGAAAAGGGATACAATGTCAGGCAAAAAAAAAAAGCACAAGAATCAACACCGCAAAGAATCTCAAAAATCCTAAAACACATGAGTAACATTTAAAAGAAAAAGAAAAATAACAAAAATAACAAAAAATAACAAAAATAATTAAAATAAGATAAATAAAGAAGAAACACAGGTTGCCTCCTTTGAAGCACTTGTTTAACGTCATTAGCTCGATGTTGCCTTTTTTAGATTGATCAAGGTGGCTTAAAACAAGAGAAATAGGATGATGCCTTCTTCATTTCAAAGCAGTGTTTCCATCATCTGTCAATGGATCTTGGAATATTGCCAAGAACATTTTGAATTTGATAAGAGCTTAGTTGTCCCAATTGCACCTTGGCTCCGCTAGGCCATGGTGGGTTCAATTGATCAATAGCTGAATGACCAATTAGTAATGGAGCATGGAATATAGGAGGACCTTTTTCTAGTTCAACAACTTGGGTTTTAGGAAAGTCAACATCCACATTGTATGATGGTAGGGAGTATTTGATAGCTAAGGCTTCCTGCTTCTTAGCTTGAACAATATTGATAGAGGCATGGATATTTGACATTGGGGAAAACTTAACCTCTCCAAAGACATTGATGGTCACAAAATCTCCATTCACTCTTAAGATGAGCTCACCCTGAGGTACATCAATCACAACTCCTGAAGTGGTTAGAAACAGTCTTCCAAGAATGAGAGAAATATCAACGTCCTCTTCCATATCCAGTACCACAAAATCAACTAGGAATATGAATTTATCCACCTTCACCAAAACATCCTCCACCACACCGCGAGGATAAGTGATGGATCTATTGGCCAACTGTAATGAAATATTGGTAGGCTTTGGTTTCTGCATTCTTAATTTCTTAAAAATAGAGAAAGGCATCAAATTAATGTTAGCACCCAAATCATATAATGCTTTCTCAAAATAAGAATTACCAATAGAGCAAGAAATAGTAAAATTCTCTGGATCTTTTAATTTCAGAGGTAACTTCTTCAAAATGATGGCAGAACACTCCTCATTAAGACATACCATCTCAAATTCCTCAAGCTTGATTTTCTTTGTAAGTATTTCCTTCAAGAATTTTGCATACTTAGGCATTTGAGAGATGCCTTCAACAAACAGAATATTGATTTGTAATTTCTTGAACATCTCCAAGAATTTTGTAAATTCCTTATCTGACTGAGTGTTCTTGAGCCTCTGAGGGAATGAGATCTTGGCATATGATGATCGTTCATATATTGTGCGCTGCTCACGATCCTTCCTCGCTCTCTGCCACTTTGGTTCTTTCTTCTCAACCTCTCCATCTTTATTGACATCTTGAATTGAGACATCTTCAGTAAGAACATCATTTTTCTTTGTCTCAATTCTTGACGAGCTAGGTGTTTTATTCATCTGTCCTTCCAAAATCTTGCTACTTCTCAAGGTAATCGCATTGACCTGTTCCTTTGGATTAGTCTCAGTAATGTTAGGCAATGTCCCTGATGCCCTTGCTATCATCAATGTAGCCAACTGACTAATCTGAGTCTTCATGCTCTTCATCCAGGCCTCTGAATTCTGCATGTACTTCATTACAAAGTTTTCAAAATTTTGCTTCTCTTCAGATGCTTGAAAACCTGGTGGTGGTTGTGGCACTCTCTGTTGATTTTGCTGTTGATTTTCCAATTTAAAATTGGGATGGTCTCTCCAACTAGGATTGTATGTATTGGCATATAGATTGTACTGTTTTTAGTTAGAATTACCAACAAAATTTGCTACTTTGGGCTCGAGAGCAAAAGGACTACTAACTTGACAGTTAGAACTGTTATGTCCCTATCCTCCATATGCTTCACATATGAGTGGTGGGGCTGCACTGTTTGTTACCATCAGAGTCTTAACTTTCTTCGTCAATGCTTCCAATTGACTCATAATAGTAGTAGAAGAATCAACAACATGTACACCTTCTTGTTTCTTAGGCATTTTGTACTCATTTTGCTATTGATAACTATTCAGCGCCATTTCTTCAATCAGTGCTTGGCTTTCAGTAGATGTTTTCCTCCAAATTGTACCTCCCCCAGCAGCATCAGTGAGTGAACGGTTGGCAGGCGATAAACCATTGTAAAAAGTTTGTACCTGCTGCTAAATAGGAAATCCATGATGTGGACATCTCCTCAACAATTCTTGAAAGCGCTCCCAAGCTTTATAAAGAGTGTCCATGTCAAACTGCACAAAAGAAGATATATCATTCTTTAACTTAGCTGAATTTGAAGAGGGAAAATACTTAGACAGAAACTGTTATGTCAACTGATCTCATGTGGTAATAGAACCCTTTGGTAGTGACGTTAACCATGGACTTGCTCTGTACCTAAGAGAGAAAGGAAAGAGTCGCAATCAGATTGCATCATCTGTCACCCCATTATACATGATAGTATCACACAATTGCAAGAACCTGGCCAAATGCTGATTTGGATCATCTAAAGGCAATCCACCAAATTAAATTGAATTCTAAATCATGGAGATTAATGCTGGTTTGATCTCAAAATTATTAGTCGCCACAGCTGGTCTTATAATACTCCCTTCATACCCTTCAACAGTGGGCATGGAATACTCAAGCATGGTCTGCTCTGGTGGGGTAGCTCTTTTTTCACGATTCGCCTCAACTTCTGGTTGTTTCTCCATCCTGTTTATATATTCTGTCACAGCTTCAATATAAGATTATTTTTTTAACCTGCGAGCTGTTCTCTTAATTTCTGGATCAAATGTCAAATCAGGAAACTGAGATCGAGTAAACATAAACAAAAAAATATGAAATGACAAATTAATTAAAAATAAAAAAAATAAAAAAATAAAAAGGGCGTCTAAATTAACTAGAATTTTTCACTTCTAATATTACTAAACTTATTCCCTAAAAATGGCACCAAAAACTTGATGCGCGTGAAATACACTAAGAGCAAGTGCACTATATCGCCAAGTAATATAAGACTTGAGTCCCAGTTATCGATCCCACGAGGAATAAGTGATAATTATTAGATTCGTAAAACTCTTTGTTATCCAAACAATCAAAAGTGTATGAAGAAATTCTAAATAAAATAAAAAACAATGAACAATCAAACAAAGAATAGATAATCAATGAGAGAGAGACTAGGACACAAAGTTCACTTGAATCCAATTATTTAAATTTTCTTTCATTTATGATGTAAGGTAATTTTTTTGCCAATATTCTCTTACCTGCTATTGAATCCTAATGGTCATGGATGAAACAATATTCTATTCCTAAACTAAATCACCTATTTGGTCATTTAATTAAATTAATTAAAAATGCATTAAGCTTCAATTCAAGAGATGAACTAACATATCTGTCAATTCCATTAGTAGAAAAAATTGATGTTTGATCATTCACCAATCTAATCCTCGGCTTACCATATAGATCCACTCATTGAATGCGGATAATCAATGGTCAAACAATGAATTAACACATGTAAAAAATGATCAAGTTATGACAAGAATCCAAGCAATATGATAAACCCTAAAAGAAATTGTCTTAATCAAATTAGAAATCAAACTCAAATAATTAGGAAAACAAGATCCCCCATAGCCCTAGCTATGAGTTTAGTTACTCATGTTCAATATAAACAAACTCATATCAAGATACAAACTCATGGAAAGAAAACCCAAAGAAAGGAAAAAACTAGAAGGAAAGAGAAATCAAAACCTCTTTTATGGTGATTATAATCTTTAAGCCTTCAAGAATCGAATCCTCCATTCGAAGTTATTTTTCAAAGTCTACTGTTGCGAAACTACTCTTTCAGATTAGGGATTTTCTGCATTGTGTGTCCAATGCGTTGAATTTGGCGTAGCTTATTCTATTTATTAAAAACAACGTCCTTTGATACGCAACCAGCGGCTAGGCGCTGGCTTCGTAGCACTCAAGCGCTGAGCCACTAAAGCAGGGACGCGTGCTGTTACTTTCTATGCGCTCAGGCGTTGGGACACTGAAGTTACGCTGCTGGATACGTTTTGGGCGCTCAGACGCTCAAGCACTGGACGCTGATGAAAAATTCTTATTTTCCTTGCTTCTTTGAATGTCCAGTCGTCTCCATATGTAATTACTTGATAAAAGCACACAAAACACATAATAAAAATATAATTAAACAATACTAAAAATATAACAAAACTTATAAATAAAGTTCAATAAAAATATATAAAAAGAACATGAAAAGCTAAAGAATTGAATCATAAAAATATGAGATATTGACAGTTTATCAATTTCCTTCATGGTAGTCTATAAAATATGATACTATCATCCACAAAAAATAAATGGGAAATTTCCGGGGCTCTTCTGGCTATTTTAACACCATGAATTATACATGCCTCTTGGTGTTTCAGAATTTGAGCAGAGAGCACTTCCGCACACAAAATAAACAGATAAGGAGAGAGAGGATCCATTTGTCTGAGACCTCTCTCTGGCCGGAAAGTATCCTTCGGTTCACCATTAATTAAAAGTGCAAAAGTGACTGTAGAGACACACTTCATAATCAAACAAATCCACTTTTCTGGGAATCCCATCTGATGCAATACAGACTCTAAGAAGCTCCATTCAATTCTACCGTAAGCTTTTGCCATATCCAACATCATATTGACCACACATCTTCTTCCCTTTTTCTTCTTTGCATATGGTGGAAAATTTCATAGGCAATAAGAGCATTATCTGTGATAAACCTGCCTGGCACAAAGACACTCTAGAAATCTCCAACAATATTAGGAAGAATCAATTTCAATTTGTTTGCTAATGTCTTTGTAATCAATTTAAAAATCACATTACATAGAGAAATAGGCCGGAAATCCTTGGTATGCTTTGGTTTTTTTTATTTTCGGAATCAAACAAATAAATGTGTGATTGAAGACACCAGGATCCTCATTCCCATTTAAAATATCTAAAACAGATGTGATTACCTCATGCCTAGTTGTATCCTAGAATTTCTGATAGAACAAGGCTGGCAAACCATCAGGGCCCGGGGCTTTGGTTGGATGCATTTGTTGGAGAGCAGAATACACCTCCTCTGGCGTAAACTCTTTATTTAGAACATCAAGCATGGACTCAATAACTCTGCCATGTACTGCACATTTAACCTCATCAATATTTAAAGAATTAGATGAGGTCAATAGGGTCTTGAAATAATTAGTCATCACCATAGCAATATCATCTTCCTCATTGTAAACCACATCCTGATCATCTCGAATATCATTAATCCAATTTCACTCCTTACGTTGAGATGCCTTTTGATGAAAAAATCTAGAATTCCTGTCACCATGTTCCAACCACAATGCTCTAGATTGCTAACTCCACCCACTCTCTTCCTTGACTACTAGTTCATCAAGCTCAGCTGAAATTTGTTTTTCTTTCCATAGATTTGCCTCAATCGGGTTGGCTTTTTGAATCCTCTCTAATTGTTTCTTCTTTTCTTTAATATCACTGAGGACATCACTGAAGTAAGTTTTCCCCCAACCATGAAGCCTCTCACTACAAGCTTTTAATCTTTCAGTAGTGGAGTAACCAACAGTAGACCACATATCTTTTACTGAAAGCATTCATCTTCTTGCAAAAGAATTATGTTTGCATGAAATTTTTGAGAAGGTATATTTGAATGGAAAAAGAGAATTGCATAATATCTAGGGGGAACTCTTACATTTATATATTATAATATATAGATAGATAGATTTGATTCATGATACAATATTGTCCTAATTGCCTTAATTCTAAATTGATTATAGATAATTAATGATATAATTTCAAAAAAATTAATTAAATGAAAGAATTTAAGAAAACTTGGTGAAGTTAATATTTTTAGAGGGAAAAGAATTATGTTTGCATGAAAATTTTGAGGAGGTATGCTTCAACGATAAAAGAGAATTGCATGAAATCTTTGGGGAATTCTTACTTTTAGATATTATAATAGATAGATATGCGTATATGGCCTCTGTGTGACAATATGCATTAGGTACTTCCAGCATATTTGACTTTTTCCATTATAAGTGTTTATAGGATTGGTTTAATTTGATCTGAACTATGTTGACTAGATCATTTTTTAGGTTTAGATTCGACTTAATTATGATTTGATTAATAATTGAATTGAGATCAAATTGAATTAATATTTATATAAAATGCATAAAGTTAAATATTATGTATAATTAAACCAAAAAATTTTAGAAATATAAAATTAAAACTAAGAAATATTTTACAATATATTATGAAAAAATTATATCAACATAAAAATATTATTATATTATATAAAATATATTAATTTATATATAAAAGTCTAGTAATTTATCATTAATCTTAATATATATATATATATATATATATATATATATATATATATATATATAAATTTTAAAATATTGTATTATACCGAACTAAGTTGGAGTAACTTTGAAATATGACTTGAACCTTATTTGAAAACATATCATGACAAATTTTAAAAACTCAAATTCAATCCGAATAACTTTGGGGTAGGAATCATCGGGTCGAGACGGTAACCCCTGTTGTCCAGTAGCAGTTGTGTTCAAAACTTCAAATTGTTGTGGCTTTTATTAATCTTTACTTTTCTTTTTTGGTAGAAGTCTTTATTCTTTATTACTTGGTCTAAAGTTGAGATGCGTTACCTCTATTTGAAGTTTAGTATATATTTGCTTTCAGATACACACTTGATTGTTAGACTGTCTTTTTATTATGCTCTGGTGTATTTTAGGCCTTGATGTCTCTGTATTTTTCAAGATTATATATATATATATATATATATATATATATATATATATATATATATATATATATATATATATATATATATATATATATATATATATATATATATATGTATATATATATATGCGTCACACGTTCTTAAAAAATGATACATGTGTGACATGCCATATATTATTTATAAAAAAATTTAATTCACCAAAATTGCAAATATTTGACACAACATCACATGTGATTCAGCTGTTAAATCTTTCAGAAGCTTTGTAGATACGACAATTGAATAATTTGAATGTTAACTTATGTACTAGACCCACAACATCAAAGAGTCACTCTAATATAATAAGGGCTAGTTTAGATTATAATTTATAAATTTTAAGTTTGGGTCAATTTAATTTTATAAATTTAAATTTAGTTAAAAAATAAATTTATAGTAATGTGATTTTTGTTTAGTAATTTTTTGACTTAAAATTGAATTTGATAAAATAAATATTAGACCAGGGACGGATCTGAAGGAAGGCATGCATAGGTCACGGTTCTCTAAAAAAAAATTATTTTTATTTGATAATTGTATTATGAAACAAAAGTCAAAATTTAAAGAATAAAATTTGTCTGATGACAATCGTTAATGTTAAGAAATTATTTTGTTAAAAAACTTAAAAAAAGATAAGTGAAGCTCATCAATCCCATCTTTGCGTAGGCTTTGACAACTAAACTAATACTAAATAATTAAAATCCTACAGCTATAAGAAAATATTTTTAAATTATTAATAAAAAAAAAAGACATTCACTTTTCAATTTGTCTCACCACCTTCTATGCTCTCACACAGCGCAACAAAGGTGCATAATGATTAAAATATAACTTTTCATTCATTTTCTTTGTTTCTCTTAATCATTTTTATTATCTATTTATGATTTCAAAGGGAGTGGGTAAGTCGTGATCAAAGAGGTCATAACCGTACAACAAGGACTCACCGACTCAGCAAGTTCAATTTGAGAGAACTGAATTCTAATTATCTTTTTATTGATACTATCAATTTATACTTTTTAATTATCTTTTTATTAATAAATCCTATAATATAATTTGATAATTAATTAATAAATTTTGACTCCTCCACTAAACATTTTCTAGACCCATCCTGTATTAGACATAAAAGTTTTTAACAAATAAAATTATAACCTAAAAATAAAAAATAAAATCTTGTTTTCATTTCAACAACAATTAGAGATAAGAATTATGTTAAAACAGTGCGCAAATGAAATTTTATTTAAATAAAGTTTTTCCTCCATTCGAGAAAGAAAAATTGAAATTTGAGACTTCAAACGTATATCTAAACTCACTCTAAACAACGATGTAATTTACCATCCGCAAGTAATTGATCGGTTTTGATCATTTACTTATTTATTTTTATTTTTTGTTTACAGCATTTAATCGTTTTTTATAAAATAAAAAGCAACTTCTTTTTGGAGGACAAGAAAACGAACAATCATGCTTTGTACTATTCTTCATTTTTTTGGTTCTCCACACCAATATCCCAATGAGCAAGTGCGAATCTTCAAAATGCCAGAACTAAAGGATTTCTCAATAAATAATAGTTTCAAATGGTTTGGACGTGAGTTGCCAACTTGTGTTTGAAAAAATGAAAAATGTAATCACACATCTCTCTTATGTACATCTGTCACATATCTATTTAATTGTGTGATAAAATCAAAATATAAGTATGTAAAAATAAAAATAAACTCAATAATAATCAAATAGTAAAAATGGTATAAATGTAAAAAAAAAAATGTTAGTAACATATCACTTTCATATATATCTTTCTTATATTTGTTGATTTGCTTATATGATAGAATTAAAGTATAAATGTATTGAAAATAAAATGAGTCTAATTATAATCATATATTAAAAATTATATAAATATAAAATAATATGTATACAAATAATATTATTAAATATAAGGTGATATGTGTATTTAATATTGTTAAAAAATAATAAAAGGATAGAAATATAATTTTTAAATAGATCTCACGCAAAATCAATTAAAGTCCAGGATCACATGTTGAATTGACTTAGCTTGTGCTCAATATTATTGATTATTGATCGTCAGTTTGTCACCTAACCTGTTATTTAAATCTTTCTTAAATCAAGTACCAAAAAAAAAAAAATCTTTCTTAAATCAAGACCCTTTTGCATTTTTTTTTTTGTTGCTATGGAAAATGTTAGTTTTCACTGTAAAAAAAGTTCTACGAAGTTGATGTGATTAGCTGGTAGAATAAGACGGATGTATGCAGTTTACCTTTAAAATTACTATTTTTCTTTCTCCACTCCTATTCCCACATTCGTAGTCTACTTTTAGCATTGCCCTTTTGCTATATCAATAAATACTTAACAATAAAGACTAAAAAAGCCAGTACATTCAAAGTTTAACTATGTATTTTTTCTAGTTGCTGTTTAAATAGTGTTTAGACTAATTTGATCTTATCTAATCTCAATCCATTTAAAGACAATTTATTCGCATTCACTAATAATATAGTTGTTAGTCCGACTTGTAATTTGATCCACAACTCCGTCTCTGACAATATACTTGGAAGGTAAGAATGACGGATGCCACGAGAGATTCAGCAGAATCCCCAAGACCAACGTTGAGTCTTTGAGCAAACAAGGAAAGGGTTTAATATTTGAGAAACCTTATATGGGTATAAGATAAGTTGTAACGTGTATCAATATTTCGGTTATGTGAATCTGAATTACTGGAAGATAATGATAAACTAGTGACGTGTGAACACGTTAACTATTTAGAGTATAGTATTTTTCTTACAAACACACGCTGTAATCTCTCATGTCATGTACTTAATTAGTGCATTACTCAACTTACATACTAACCTTCCTTTCAAAAAAAAAAAACTTATATACTAACCCATTCATTCATTATATTATTACATTATTTTTTGGTTATGTTTGAATAATTTATAGTGGGTAGAATGAAATAAAATAAAATAAAATAAGATAAGATGAAATAAAATGAAATAATAAAATTTTTATATCATTGTTTAAAAAAAATTATCTCATTATTTGAAATGGTGAATGAAATGAAATGGAATAAAATAAAAGAATTATAATATTTTTATTATTACGTCATTCTATTACATCTCATTCCTCCTAACTTAAGGGAAGAAAAAATGGAATTTAAGATAGAATTAATGTCTTTCTATGTGATTCTATTTTATCCTAATTTTAAAGAAGATAAAACTTAGCTTAAATTGTTTATATTTTTTCTAACTTAATAATACACACTTAACTCAACAATAATTTTTTTATAATACTTAGGAATTGAATAATTTATAGTGGGTAGAATGAAATAAAATAAAATAAAATAAGATAAGATGAAATAAAATGAAATAATAAAATTTTTATATCATTGTTTAAAAAAAAATTATCTCATTATTTAAAATGGTGAATGAAATGAAATGAAATAAAATAAAAAAATTATAATATTTTTATTATTATGTCATTCTATTACATCTCATTCCTCCCAACTTAAGGGAAGAAAAAATAGAATTTAAGATAGAATTAATGTCTTTCTATGTGATTCTATTTTATCTTAATTTTAAAGAAGATAAAACTTAACTTAAGTTGTTTATATTTTTTCTATCTAATTTTTAAATAAAAAAATAACATGTAAATTTTTTTCTAACTTAATAATACACACTTAACTCAACAATAATTTTTTTTATTTATATGTCATTATTTAATTTGATAACTGAATAAAAAAATATAAATAACTCGAACTAAATTATATCTTTTTAAAAATCTAGACAATAAAATTATACCATATTGGCTATTCCATCTGATTCCACTCCAACTGTTATTTCCCTTATGTGAATGTGAATTGCTAGAAGATGATGATAAATTAGTGACGTGTGAACACGTTAACTATTACATTATAATATTTTTCTTACAAACACACGCTGTAATCTGCCATCTCATGTACTTAATTAGCGCATTACTCAACTCATCTACCAAACCATTCATTTCATTATATTATTTCATTGTCTTTTTGAGTGAAGGAAGAAAAAACTTAGCATAGCAGAAAAGCAAAAACACAGAAAATATGAGTTTAAGGGAAGACAATGAAGAAGGAAGGGATCTGAAGAAGCCATTCTTGCATACAGGAAGCTGGTATCGTATGAATGGGAGGCAATCCAGTTTGTTTGCCTCAGCACAGGCCATTCGTGACGCCTCCATATCTGTCTTTGCCTGTGTTCTCATCGTCGCTTTGGGTCCTATTCAGTTTGGTTTCACCGTAAGATTTTTGTTTTCTCATTTGCTTATAAAGTTTCAAAACAAAAGCAACTGGGAAATATAACTCACTCAAATAAATAAAGCCTCATTATAATAAATTTTAATCATTTTTGGCAGGCGGGTTATACATCACCTACCCAATCTGCTATCATCACTGATCTAGGCCTCTCAGTCTCTGAGGTGTGAAACTGTGAATCATGAATTATAATTAATGAGTCTCTGTTGATTTGATTCCATCTTGTTCTGTTTCATAACTTGATCGTTTTTATTGGACAGTTTTCTTTGTTTGGTTCTTTGTCCAATGTGGGTGCCATGTTCGGAGCAATAGCTAGTGGTCAGATTGCCGAGTATATAGGGCGAAAAGGGGTAACCATATTTTCTTTCCTTATATATATATATATATATATATATATATATATAAGAATAATGTTAATCTCAGCATACTTTTTCTCTTACTACATTTTTTACCACTTTTTTATGGTTGTGATTAAATGAGAAAAAGTGATGAAAAAAAAAAATAATGTAATTAATGATATGAAGAATAGTATAAAAAGTTATGTGAGACAAAAATATAGTGAGAATATAATTGTTGGATTTGAAAAATGATGTTCTTATTATTATTTTATATTATTTTTTATTATATTTTTTAATGATTGTAATTAAGTGAGAGAAAGTGACGAGGAGAAAGTGAAGAGTATAGAAAATAGTGTAAAAATTAATATGAGATAAAAGTGATGTAAGAAAATAATTATTGGTTGGATTTTTGATGACTAAGTCTAACTCTTCTTTTTTGGTTAACCGTGGTCAACGGCCACTTTCATTGTCTTGTCTCAAATTGTAGTCTTTGATAATTGCATCTATTCCAAATATTATCGGTTGGCTGGTCATCTCATTTGCAAAAGTAAGTTTGGATTGGATCATTTCATTTTCCCCATTATTTTTCCATGAAATTTTTATTTAGTCCATCCAAAGCTAAATAAATTGCAGTCATGGGCTTGTCTTCTTGACATATTCTTCATCTTTCAGGATTCTTCTTTTCTCTATATGGGAAGGTTATTAGAAGGGTTTGGCGTCGGAATAATATCTTACACGGTAATTTAAAAATGTTTTCACTTTTGATAGTGTGGGATTGATTATGTTATGTGCAACATGATTATTGTTTGTTAAAATTCATAGGTGCCTGTATATATAGCTGAGATATCACCTCAAAACTTGAGGGGAGGACTGGTTTCAGTTAACCAGGTTGGTTGATACCACCAAGAGTTAGTATTACATTGATATTTTAATGCTAGATTTAACACTTACTACATTAGTGAACTTTATTCTTTCTTTTATGCATAGCTCTCTGTCACCATTGGAATTATGCTGGCTTATTTGCTGGGGCTTTTTGTTCAATGGAGAATCCTTGCTGTTTTAGGTAATTCCCTATAAGACTTAGAGAGTTGGTAAATTACCCTCTGTCTTCAAATGGATGGATTTATTTTCTTGTAACTAACAAATGTCATACACTAAATTTGGATATTTTTAGTAAACCCAGTTGTGGTTAAATCACATTCAGAATGTGTCCCATATTTAATCCAAGCTTGGACTGTTGGAAAGGGTCAAAGCCCTTGCACTGCTTTTAGATCAACTGAAGAATTACATTTGTTAACCTTCCCTAAGGGGGAAAAGACATATTATTCAAGCATTACTACATAGTGCTAACTTGTGTATTAAGTAAGAAAATTTAAATTAAGTAACTTTATGCCCTTACTCTTGCAGGAATTTTACCGTGTACATTATTGATACCTGGTCTATTTTTCATTCCTGAGTCTCCTAGATGGCTGGTAAGCTTCATGAATCAGTGTTTTTGAGTGTCATGGAATATGTGATGAATGATGATAGTTTCTTAAAGTGAATTTGGTTTGCTGAAAACAGGCAAAAATGGGCATGACAGAAGAATTTGAAACTTCTTTGCAAGTGCTCCGAGGTTTTGATACTGATATTTCTGTTGAAGTGAATGAAATTAAGGTAACAAGCATTCATCAATTTTGTTGCATTGAATAACACTCACATTTCCTGATGTCCAATGTTTTTATTAGCATTTATTGAGTCATAAAATTGACATTTAACATGGGATTCATTTTATTCAGAGGGCTGTTGCCTCGACAAACAGAAGAACTACAATTCGATGTGCAGAACTCAGACAAAGAAGATATTGGCTTCCCTTAATGGTATTTATTATCTTTCTAGAAGCATTAGTTTCAATCTATCGGTCTTATGGAGTTGGGTTGTATAAAAATGACCATCAGAGCCTAACCAGTTTTTACTAACTCATATCCTGTAGATTGGAATTGGACTGCTTATTCTTCAACAGCTTTCTGGAATTAATGGTGTTCTTTTTTATTCCAGTACCATCTTTCAAAATGCTGGTATGCCATACTGATTTCTTATAAATATTCTGAAATAATCCACTAGGAGCAAAATTAGAGAATCATGAAACATTTTGACTAGAGTTGAATAGTTGATATCTCGTGTTTGTATGACCTTAAATAACACCCTTTCATGTTCAAAACCATGTATTGGATTTAGTGAAGAGTTGAATTCAAATTTACAAAAAATAGTTAATGCAGCCAACAATTGTATATATTGGTAATTAATGATCACCTTTAACGATCTAGATGTTCTTTTCTGGTGTCATAACAAAGAACCTAGCTTATTTCTCCTGATTATGTCACAGCCTCAGGATATTCTCATGTTAGTTACTGATGTTGCTCTTACATACAGAAAAAGGAATGGTTTTTTAGTTTGGCTTGTGCTTCAGTTTTCATTCTGTTATATATAGAATTCTTCTTTACCCTCATCATTTCTACATATATTAAACAGGAATTAGTTCAAGTGACGTAGCTACATTTGGAGTTGGTGCTGTTCAGGTTCAGCTGAAAGGAAACTTCTAATATTTCCATTTTTCTGGCCAATATTCTCAAATCATAACCTGACAAATATATACATGTACTCCAGGTTCTTGCTACCAGTGTAACGTTGTGGTTGGCAGACAAATCTGGTCGCCGGCTTCTACTTATTGTGAGTCTGAACTTTTCTGTCATGTTTAATTACATGTGACTATTTGCTTGGAGGATTAGAAATAGAGTAGTCAAATCTCTCATTGCAGGTCTCTTCAGCTGGAATGACTCTTAGTCTCTTAGTTGTTGCAATCTCATTCTACGTGAAGGTAATAATATTATTGATTTTGTTGCTATATACACATTATATATTATTTATTAAATGTATGTACGTGTCTGCACGTATGTATGTATGTGTGTTCAGAAATGCGTATCACAGCCTCTCTTTGAACAACTTGCCTCCTGTTCTTTATGTTTTTCATTTTTTTAGCTGGGTAATTTTACCTTAAATTTGCTTCCAGGATTATATATCAGAGGATTCTTCTTTATATGGGATATTGAGCCTCTTGTCAGTGGCTGGAGTCGTGGTATGTGAATATATGCAAATGCATTATACAATTAAAGTTTTTGATTGCTTGTTTCCCTAACTATTTTATTTTAAACTTCCAATTCTTTCAGGCCATGGTTATTGCATTCTCTGTGGGAATGGGAGCTATGCCATGGATTATAATGTCTGAGGTACCACATTTTCTGATTTTCCATTTTAGGCTGTTGTCCAATGTACTGGGTTATGCTGCAATAATGATATGCATGAAGATCCTATTTTGTTTGAATTTACTCTTTTTTAACTCCCCTGCCCCCTCCCCAAAGACTATATTTCTAGCTGGCTAGCTGCTTTTTCCCCTCACTCCGCCCAAAAAGGATTTTGGCCCACCCTTCTAGTAGTTGTACAAGTAGGAGTGATGAAGTTAGAATCTCTGTCAACCCAAAAAAACCTACGTTTTAGTGTTTATTTTGAAGTACTAGAAGTCCAAATTTTACTTCTACTTACTCCAGTACTGGAATCTCAGGAGCTGATGTTGTTACCTTTTTTAAGATGCATCAATGCTGCACAATATTCCTTGCAGATCATGTATTTTGGGAAAGAAAAATGATTGCATGGATCAAACTGTTTTGATTGATTCAAGTTCTTGAACACAAGATTATGCTTCTGAGATGGAGCATTGATTGATTGCATTTGCATGTAACACATAAATTGCTGAAATAAAATTGTAGTCTGCATTATTGGTTGCATTTGGAGTGACAGCTGATGTGTTAAATATTACATCATAGATTCTTCCAATTAACATTAAAGGCCTTGCCGGAAGTGTTGCAACACTTGCCAACTGGTTCTTTTCCTGGTTGGTCACATTGACAGCAAATTTGCTCTTAGACTGGAGCTCTGGAGGTTTGTATGCATTGCCTGTATTTTCCTCTCAATATTTATGCTTTTTGTAGTTAACCAGAAGTTACCTCTGTTCTTGTCAGGAACCTTCACCATATATACAGTAGTATGCGCTTTGACCTTAGGATTTGTTACCATTTGGGTCCCTGAGACAAAGGGGAAAACTCTTGAAGAAATCCAATGGTTTTTCAGATGAAGATTCTTCTCCAGCAGCTTGTTTTATTTTCTCATCATAAGCTGATTTCAGAAGTTCACCATTGCAATATATCTGGGATTATAGTGTGATGCAAGTATTCATATTTGATTCCTTCGCTTGAAAGTGGGAATCCTTTATTGGCAAGTTCATAGCAATTTTGTTTGCATTGGCTTAGTTAGAAACAGAAATTGGAAGATAAATATTGGTAATTTGTATATATTTCTAAATGAATGTATACAGAAGGATTAATCTCTATTTATACAAGAAGATTGTTGTATAGAAAAAATAATAAAGTATAATTATGTATTAAATCAATTACAATCATCCTTAAAAATAATCGTGATTAATCATAATCTCAATCATGATCAATCGTGATCAATCATAATCAATCACGTTAACATCTCCCTTCAAACTCAAGTGGGTATAGAAGAAACTAACTTGAGTTTGAAAACCAGAGTATGGAACCATTCAGGATGATGAGCTTTGGTAACAGATCAGCTGACTGGTTAAGAGTGCTAATGGAAATGAGATGAAGAGTACCACGAAGAATGTATTGACGAAAGAAGTGGCAATCGATCTCAATATGCTTGGTGCACTCATGAAAAACATCATTGTGAGCAATCTGAATAGCACTCATATTATCACAATAAAGAGTAGTGGGAGAAGACTGTGAAATATCCAAGTTTTCAAAAAGCCAATGTAACCAAAGTATTTTAGATATAGTGTCAGCAAGTGTATGATACTCTACTTCAGTACTAGAGCGTGTAGTTAAGTCAGTTTCTTGCTTCGCCATAAAATAAGTGCATCACCAAGATAGATACAGTAGCCAGTGGTGGATCAATGATCAGTGAGATCTTCACCTCAATCAGCATCAGAATAAGCTTGGAGGACTAATAAGGAGTTGGTTGAGAAATGAAGCCCCATGAAACAGAGTTCCTTTGATACACCGAATAATATGAAGAACAATAGCATAGTGAGTAGTGCGCGAAGTTGGCATAAATTGACTGACTAAATGAACAGCATATGAAATATCTAGAGGAGTAACAATAAGATAAATCAAACTGCCAACCAACTACCGATAGAGAGTAGGATCATCAAGTATAGTATCATCCAAATGTGTAAACCTGACATTAAGTTCTAGAAGAGTGGACTCGATGCGATTATCGGTGAGACCGGCTGGAGAGATAAGAACCGAGACATATTTAGCTTGAGATAGAGAAATGCCATCAGCGGAAGAAAGGATTTCAAGACTCAGAAAGTAACTGAGAGGTCCAAGATCTTTCATCTCAAAATGATGACTCAAGAACTGTTTAAGCTCAGTAATACTAGTAGTATCATCACCAGTAATAATCATACATCAACATAGAGAAATAACATAACAGTGCCTCTATCAATTTTACGAGTAAACATAGCAGAATCATGGGCATTGGAAGAAAAGCCAAACTAACTGATAGTGCTGTGAAACTTTGCAAACTAAGCTCGAGGTGCTTGTTTGAGACCATATAAAACCTTTCGAAGATGGCAAACTTTATTTGGTAGACAAGTATAACCAAGAGCTGAACGCATATAAACTTCTTCTTCCAAATCACCATTAAGAAATGCATTATTCACAATTTGATTGAGAGTCTATTTCTGAGTGGTTGCAATAGCAAGGAGAGTACAAACTGAAATGATGCGAGCAACAGGTGCAAAGGTCTCCTCGTAATCAATGCCATATTCTTCAGTGAAACATTTGGAAACCAAACGAGCCGTATAGTGTTCAATAGAGCCATCAGAGCGAGTCTTGATCTTGAACACTTATTTACATCCCACAAGTGCCTTACTAAAAAGAGAATCAATAAGGTCTCAAGTATTATTGCTCTCCAAAGCCTATAACTCTTCTTGCATAGCATGCTGCCAATGAGGATCTGTGAAGGCTTCTTGATAAGATTGAGGTTCATGTAAGTGAAATATGGTAGAAAAATAATGATAATCACGAAGATAGGTAAGCTGAGTTCTTACCCTAGTTTGACACTCAGAAGGAAGAGGGGATGCAATGACAAGTGCAGGATCTACGTTTGGAACAACGTCATCGAGAGTGGTTCGAACATCGGAAGTAATTGGAAGATCATTAGAGGAACCTGTATCAGAATCACTGGGAAAGAGATCAACAAATAGGTTAGTGAAAAGAGGAGTCAAAGTGGAAAGGAAGGACTTGAACTTCGAGAATGAGGAGAACATGGTGTCTTCTCAGAAGATGACATGATAGGAGATAAGGATGCGTTGAGAGACTAGATCCCAACAACGATAGCCCTTATGTTCAGTGTCATAACCAAAAAAGTAACAGAGGCGTGCTCAGGGCTCAAGTTTAGTGTACTCGTGGGGTTGAAGGAAAACAAAACAAGCACAGCCACAAACTTTAAGAGAGTTGTAATTTGAATAAGTATGGTGGAGATATTCAAAGGGAGATACATTACCCAAAATAGAAGAAGGAATACGGTTGATGACATAGACAGCGGTGAGAGTGGCTTCACCCCAAGCACATTCAGGACAAGAGAAGGAGATGAGCATAGCCTGGACACAGTCAAGGATATGATGATGTTTTCTTTCAGCACAACAATTTTGTTGAGAAGTACTAGGACAAGAAAACTCAGAGAGTGTACGATGTTTAGCAAAAAAGGTGAGAAGTTCTGAATCACGATATTCAGAAGCATTATCACAATGAAAAACTTTAATTATTTTTTAGAAATGAGTTTTGATCATAGTAGCAAAATTAATGTAGATTTGAGAAAGTTCTGAATGATTTTTCATTAAATATAGCCAAGTAAAACGAGAAAAATCATTAATAAATATTACAAAATATTAATTAGCTCTCATAATTGGTGTGGGGACAGGCTCCCAGACATCAGAATGCACAAGGTCAAAAGGAGATTTAGAAATAGAGGTACTTTAACTGAAGAAAAATGTAGATTGTTTAGCAGTTTGGCAAAAAGCATAGTAACAAGACTCATTATTAACCAAATCTAAAGGCTATTGAGATAAGAAGAGACGTAGCTTCCCTAGAGAACTATAAGCAAGATGTTGGTGCCACAATTGAATGGAGGACGAGGTGGATGTTGTACAAAGATTTGAGGCAGGAAGAATATGAAGGTTGGTGAGCTCAAACAGCCTTCCAACTTTACATCCAATCACTATGACTTGTCTTGTCTGTGGATCCTGCACACAACAACCAAAAGAAGAAAATATGACTTCATAACCAAGGTCACATAGTTGACCAACAGAAATGATATTGAAGTTTAATTTGGGAATGTGATATGCATCAAGTAATCTAAGAATGGGTAGAGAGATGGAAACCTTATGACTAACATTCATAACAGATCCATCGGTTGTATATATAGAATCTGCAATGTCATTAACAGATAAGGATGAAAAAGACTAAGATGTGGACGTCATGTGGTTACAACAAGCGGAGTCAAAGTACCATCTAGTATTACCTGGTGTGGTTGATAAAGTAGAAGATGTATTATCAGAATTGGATAGTAGACGCTTAAGGAGGTACACGAGATCATTAGTAGAAAAGGTAGCCTGGGGTGTGGCTGAAGAACCTGAGGATCCATTAGCAACAGTAGCAACAATCATAGACTTAGAAGAACTGAGACAAAGTTGAAACTTGTTCTGATCAGACCTTGAAGGACTTGTAGGACAATTATCAATCAAGTGTCTTAAGTCTTTACAATATTTGCAACATCTAGGGGCATTGAGCACAACTGAAGGAGACTGAGCAATGTCTGTTTTCTCCATTATACTAAAGAAAAACGCAAAAACTAAACTTTCAGAGCTGAATTGATAGAAAAGAACCTAAAAAATGAAAAGATCTCACCAGAAAACCTTATGCAGGAGTCTGAACAGAAGTCTGGAGCAATGTCTGAACGGAGATCTGGAATAGTATATGAAACAAAGTTTGGAATCTAGGACGGTGTCTGAACAGAGTGGACAGCGGCGATCTAGAACGAAAGCCTAGGCTTTTTGATACCAAGTTAGAAACATAAACAAGGAGACAAATATTGGTAATTTGTGTATATTTCTAAATGAATGTATATAAGAGGATTAGCCTCTATTTATATAAGAAGATTGTTGTACAAGAAAGGAAAATCAATTATAATCATCCCTAAAAATAATCATGATCAATCATAATCTCAATCATGATCAATCATGATCCATCATAATCAATCACGCTAATAGGCTCCTTTACATGCACTTTAACTAGTGTTCTTATATGAATTTTGATAATTGTTCCTCATTAATTCAATTCATGTTTCTGCTTTTTTGGTGTGTTAAAAATGGAAGCCAAATCAGTATCATTATTTATCTAGTTCACATGCATCTGTTTTGTGATTGATTATAAACAAACAAATGGAAGAGGTTGGTTGTAAATGTCAAATTCAATGAGCAACGGTTTAAGTTCAAGGTATTTTAAGAAGCAAGAGGATCATAGATTGATAAAGGAATTGATTATTGCATTTAAGATTAGAGCTGAAGATTTTAGTGCAACTACCAATCTAGAGAAACTCAAACACTCAAAACCTGAGAGACTATAAGCATATACACTCTAAATTATTCTATTTATATGGTCTTTCATGCATGATTGAGAAGTAAATTAGAACCTTTAGTTACTCTTGTGATTCATAGCTAGTACGCCACTGGTTAACTCTCGTGGTTGATTAGGAAGGACTCCTAAGTAGTAATGTGAATTATGAGTTGTGACTACTTTTAAAGGACATGCACAAAGGAGGATGCAACATAACATACCCTGGAATGGGCAAAAAGCATTTTGTCTTCTAACTTTAATTTAGTTTTCAATTTAGTTTTGTAATTTTTTTTCATTCCAAATTCATCCTCTAAGTTTGAAAAGTTAAACAACGTTTTCGTCCTAAATAGGCACTCTAACTCCGTTAGTTTACTTCTTAAGTGGCAAAGAAAAATCTGACATGTCATATGACCTGACTATGGATATGTGTTGCCATATGACATGGCTAATAGTCACGTAGGATAGAGAATATATCTGTTGCATTGTGACCTTCTCTGTCTCAATTTAAAAAGTTAGGGTTCCTGCAACCTCTTCCATTATTCTTCATTTCTTTCTCCTTGTCCCTATTTCTTTTAGAAAATAGTTACCTGAACAAAATTTGTATCCCAATTCCATGTAAAAACCATACAGGTAGCATGGCTTCTCAAGGTTCCTCTATGAGCGATATGAGTAGAGGGGGAAGATGGGCTATATTTTGCTACTGTTAGGACAAGGCCATAATTTGCATTGCAGGCACAACTTCAAACCTAGGAAGGAGATTTTGGGGCTGCAAACACTACTAAGTAACACACTTTTATTTTCTCTAATTCTTGTTTTGTTTGACTTGGTTTTTTTTGCAGTATAAAGTCATTTTGCTTTTTTGGTTTCACTAATGCCTTAGTGTTGTTTTTATTTCCAGAACGGTGAGGAAGATGGGGCTTGCAAAGTTTTTGAATAGTTTTTAGAATTAGTTGATGATGAAAATGATTTGCTTATTATGAGACAAAGGAGAAAGATTATCAATTTGTAGAGCTCACTGAATTCAAATAGAAGATGGAACATAATCTTAATTCTAAGTAGCATTATCTTATTGGGATTTAATGTGTTGTTTATGTTCATGTTGTGGACAATAGGCCAAAGTCAAGGACATTCAGTCAATATGTAGTAGATGTAATGTAATGGGAATGGATGTAGGCAGTTGATAGGTGTAGTTACTAGCAGAATTGGCAATAAGAATAAATGTTGTCAACTTGAGTAAGGTTGAGAATTTTAATGTACTGATTTGTTGAAATATCAATGTAACTACTTTTTTGGTTATTGCAACTTGCTGATATAATTTGACTATGATGTACAATTGATCCTTTAAGCAAAGAGCAAGGCTAATTTAACAACATAATATTGGCTAACTTGACAACCATAACATTACTTGTATGATTGAACAAATAACTTGACTGACTTAAATTTAACAACTAACATAAACATGTGTCTCATTACATATGAAATTGTACCAAATACATATACTAACTTAACCATGTCTTGATCACATTTAAAATAACCATATATAAGATGGTACCAAATACAAAGGCCTAACCAAAATTACAAATTTTTGGTTCTGATCATGATTAAAAAAAAGCAACTATAGGCCTAACAAAAAACTAATTACAAGTCTTTCTAAAATAAGCAATATAACCCGCAGGTTGATCTTTTCACACTTCCTTATGTTTAACTGGTCTTCTTGCCATCATCTTAGTCCTTTGAGCTCTTATGGGTTGGGTTCCAGGAATGCTCATTAGTTGCATTGATGCAGGGTTGCTTATAGGTTGAGTTGCAGGTATGCTAATTGGCTGCATTGATGCAGGCTACGAATTAGCTATATGAACTAGAGATGGTTGGGGTGGAGTAGGGTGTTGATTTGAAGCAGGAACATGGCCTTGAGATGGTTGGGTTGGAGTTAGTTGAAGTGTAGGCTGTGAAACATGAACTCGGTCTTAAGATGGTTGGGGTGGAGTAGATCTCACTTATGTACCACTCTGCTAGTGTTGATTTTACTGGGATAAAGTTACCTTTTGCTTCTCACTCTTTGTAACATTCCTCTTTGATGTTTGGGATGTATTTTGGGTCTCAATTTCAACTTGGTTATAAGATGGTCCATCCTTGCAAGTGCTCCTGTTGTGACTAGTCAAATAAAACTTGCTGCACTTGAGTGGAAACCATTTTCTACTCAGCCGGATTCCATCCTTACTCATCTCCCCTGGTTCTTTGTTCATTGATTTCTTAGGCATCCCTGGTAGCCTTTTGATTAGAGGAGGCAGCACATCAGGATACTCTATAATAGGCCAAAGGTTAGCTCCATTGGCAGGGTAGATACATGATTGGTAGCATGCTTCATATGTCTCCTTCCTGTAATACATTGGGATGTAAACTTCTGGTTGTTGATTCATATGGTTTATGCATGAAATAGCATGATAACATGGAATCCCAGTCATCTGTCACTTTCTACAAGAACACTCCATTGACAGCAAGTTCATCACAAATCCGTCCCCTAAGAAGCTGATGTGTCTCACCTCATAGAAGTGCTCTCCAGCCCACCTTGTCATAAAATAAAAGAGTTAGAGGACAAATTTGAAAACTAAATAAAAGTCAAAGGACTAAAAGTCAAGTAATTAAGGGAGCTAAACAATCAATTAATTACCTAACCAACCACTTATTGGTTGATTCTTGTTCTTTCTCCAGTCTTTTCTTGAATTTAGACGAGACACTACCATCATACATAGCAATCTTTCTCATATTTTCAACCCACCTCTCCATAAAGTACACTTTGATCTCTTCCAACATTGTCACAATAGGCTTCTGTCTTGCCCCAACAATCACACTGTTGAAAGTTTCTGACATGTTGCTGAGTAAAGTATCACACTTATACCCAAAGGTGAATCTAGATTTACTCCAGAACCTTGGTGGAATCTTGATGAGATCCTTGTATGCTTCGTCATTCGTTTTACTCATCTCCCTCACTTGTCTTTCCTGTGCCTGTGGGTATATAGCCTTGGCTGCCCTCCACATTAGTTCTTTCAACATCTTGCCAAGATGTTTCTTCCTAAAGTTATTATATAAATGTCTCACACAAAACCTCTGCTTTACTCCTAGCAATAGCTCCTCAATTGCAGGCAACAATCCCTTATAGTCACAATTGACCAAGTTCTCATCAGTCACAATTTACATTCACAGTAAAGACAAATATTCTACAAACTTAACCAAGTAGGCAACAATAGTCAAAATAGAAGCAATGAAACAATCAACCAAGTATACTATTAAGTGCATTACAGTCCTAGATATGTATTAATACAAGTATAATCAACCAAGTATACTGCTAAATATACTATTAAGCCAAATAATATCATCCAAGTATACAAAATGCAAATTAGTATGCACAAGTTACAAAATGCACAATATAAGCCAAAATACAAAATACAAAAAATAGTACAGACAGTGTAAGTAAAAACAGGAATTCAAAAACCCAATAACAAAACATACAAGTAAAAATTGACATTATATGACTTGATTCACATTAATCAGTAGTAAGGTTAAGTTGTTTACCTTTTGTTGGTCAGAAATAAAAGTGTATATCAAACACACAGATCGGCCCCCAAGGTTATTGATCAGCAGCTCTAAGAACCATCTCTAAGAATCCTTTCTTTCATCCTCTACCACAGCCAATAGAATAGAAAGCATTTGGTCATTAGGATCTCTACCTACTGCAGCTAGGATCTGAACCCCCATAGTAGCCCTTAAGGAAGTAACCATCTAGTCCTATTATTGGCCTACACTTCAAGAAGCTTTCCTTGCAGCAATGAAAACATATATACAACCTATGAAAAGTAGGAAACAAGCACCTTTCAGGATTTTCTAAATCCTCCTCATCACCTTTTGTTGCTTGTACTGTCATCTTTACTATGGACCTTGGATTTGATCTCAACAACTCATGACAGTAGTCATAGAGTCTAGTATATTGCTCCTTGAATGAGCCATCCATAAGGTCAATTGCATGCTTCTTAGCCCTATATGCTTTTGACTTAGTGACACTTGCATTCCACTTCTCATGTGCCCAGTCACATATGTCAAAAAGTTTAATTTTTGGGTTCTCCCTTACACCAAAATGTAACTTCTTAGTCAACCACTTTGTACTAAGCAACCTCACCCTGTACTCCCTACTACATGTATGCTTATCTACCAATTTTCTCAATTGCCATGTGTCCTTAGTAGGTAGCTTGGCCCAATAAGTAAGCAATTCATAACTATCCTTGCATATTACCCTTACACTTTCATTGCCATTCTTTTGGATTCTCAAATTCCTCCCTGAGTGAATAACATAAGTTGTTATGGCTTCCTTGAAATATTCTCTACATGCAAAAAGAGTACCAAATTCCCACTTGTAATTTGCCATCTTGTTTAGCATCTTGAACATATGATACTTTGCTTTATGGCCACCATTCTCATCATTTGTATCTCCCTCACTATGCAACTCTTCAGAGTTATACCCATCATAAAATCCCCTTTCTAAGTGCTCTTCCTCATCAATGTTGTCCTCTGTTGTAAACTGTAGTGAATTTGTTTCAGAGTCAATACTCATATGAAAAGCCTCATCATAAATAGGAGCAAACCTCTTCCTTCGTGGTCCACCTCTCTTTTTTATCGGGGCTACTTTCTCCTTCCCTTTTCTTTTTGTTGAACTACTCTTTTGTTGCTCAGTCTCATATTGAGAACCCTGTTGGAAATTGGCACCTTTATTTCTTAGACTTCTTCTAACCCCTGCTGGTTAATTCAATTGGTTAGTCTTAGGTTGACTACCATGTTGGGGATTTGATCCTTTTTTTCTTACACTCTTTCTAACCCCTACTGGCTGCACCTCATCATTGGCTGCCTGATTCACTTGGTCAATCCCAGATTGACTACCATGTTGGGGATTGACTCCTCTATTTCTAACTTTTCTTCTCACCTCTGCTGGCTACACATTATCATTGGCTGCCTCATTAAGTTGGCCAGTCTTATATTATGTGCTTTGTTGGACCTTGCCTCCTTTTTTTCTTAGGCTTCTTCTAACACATATTGCTTGCATATTCTCATTCACTGCCTCAACCACTTGGTCATTTTCCCTGTTAACACCAATATGCACTTCCTCATTTAGTCTATGACTTCCCTCACTTGCAACTCCCTTGTACTTGTCAAAGTAGTCATCATCATTTTGCTCCTCCCCAGAATCACCAAATCGTATATTCAAGGCACTATCATCACTTTCATTATCCTCATCACTTTTATCTGCAGTCCCATTTACTTCAGACACAACAGATTCAAGCCCATTTCCCTTAGCTTCAACACTTCTAAGCCTGTTTCCCTCAATCTCACCAGATCCAGTACCATCCATTATAGTGCCAACACCTTCATTGTCAACCCTTACTTGATGTCTACTTGCTATTTTAGGTTATGACAATGGATGTACCACATACAATTCAAGATTACCATGGCATTTTGCTATAGTTGCCATTTCCATAGCATCATTTTCATCTATCAGTTGCTCCATCCTAACATCTAACCTTTTTCCCTCCAATTTTATACCACATACTGTCAATGCATGGATATCCCATATTATTGAGTAGGTCTAAACATTCCCAATAACTCCACCTATGTATGTCACACTCCTAAAATGAAATCAGTCCTAGATACTTGGTTCTAATTGCAGTTAAAAAATGCCCCCATGATGCACTTCAATAGTAAACAAATTCATTCCTGTGTTGTGAAATGATTAAAGTAAGCATTTTTAATCACTACAGAAAAAAAGAATCAAACAAAATCTAAAAACAAAATAATGCATGATCATACATGGAAGACCACATGCTCAGGACCACAACACACACGTCTAATAAACAAATGCAAATCCTCAACCCCATATACATTGAATCCCCCAAAAATAGACATTCTTATCTAAGTATTACCATACCTGATACGAGATTTTTGCAATCCAAAGTGCGATTGAACCACTCTTGCCACAACAATACCACAATCGTCTACTAATTGTCTCTATTAGCCTTTTAATTTTTCCTTCCTTTTGCTAAGATTTTTGCTCCCTAAGAATTTGTTTCCCTCCTTAATGAATGACCATTGGTGTAATGCCTGGGTCTTTAATTAAGTTTCTAAAAACCCTAAATGACGTTGATCTAGGATAGTTGCCATGGAGGATAAATTCGACGTCGTTATTACTACATAAAAGCCACCTAGGATAGTTCCATTCCATTAACGTCCTTTAATGGGAGGAAAACGTTGTTTAACTTTTCAAACTTAGAGGACGAATTTGGAATGACAAAAAGTTACAGGACAAAATTGAAAACTAAAATAAAGTTAAAAGACAAAATTATGTTTTTTGCCTCCTGAAATGAGAACACGATCACACAAACATGTCATGTAAATGTGACCTACACATCCAATGAGACTCAGCTTGTCCCAACTCTTAATTTTGGTTTTTTTTTACCAAACTGTTCTTGATGATAAAATTATTTATCAAAATGTCACATTTTTTAAAAATATTTATCAAAATATCATTCTTTTAAAATTATATATCAAATTACCACTTTTTTGGCCAGTGTGGTATTTTTTATTATTTTTTGTTCTACCTAAAAAATACCAAAGCGAGTGGTGCATCCACGTGAAAAATGGTAATAAGCTTGGCATTTTCCAAGTAGATGCGTCATTCTTTTTGGTGCATTCTACGTGGAAACGCCATCCTACATCGTTTTCCACGTGGATACGCCATGTTAGATGGCGTTTTTTTACTTAAACACGCCAACACGAGCCCACGAATCTTCTCATCTGCCTCCGACCCTTCTTTACTATCTTCTTTGCCTCACTGAACGCGCACTAGCCAAAAGACTAGCCACTACACAAATCCACTCGGTATTATATAGAGGGGAGAGCTGAGGAGTGACAGTTGCTAGTGTTGCCTTAGAAATTGGCCTATGATCGTAGGAGGTAGGTCCATGTTACTATGCAATTGGCCTGTGATCGTAGGAAGGAAATTGGCCTATGATCGTAGGAAGTAGGTAACTGTCACTAAATATAATATTCTCAGATACACTAATGACATATAACTGTCATAAATATGCCATATCAATGCGTGCACCAGATATGAGCGACCGAGTCTAATCAATCCCTAACAACTGATTACATAGATAGAGCCAATTAGTCCGATGTGTAAGGCCAGTAACAGCAGCACCGTCAATAGGAAAACCTGATATGATACCGACATTCTCCAATGTTATGGTGTACTCTCCGATAAGCATGTGAAATGTATGTGTCTCTAGGGCCATCTCTCTACCAACACAGTAATCAAAGAGTGATCAATACTGCAATAGCCTACATTGGCAGCCCCTAAAAAGCCATCCTACTCCAGATATGGAAGAATCCTCGTAGGGGGGTCCATATGTTTTGTTTTCTGAGCATGTCTAGCACGCAAATGCCGATCCTCATGTCCCTGCCATACATGTTGAGAAACATGATACTCCTACAACTCCAAATTTGAGCCGTCCTTTGGGCCTGGGTTTAGACGGAATGTCATCTATCACACTGTATGTCAAACAACAACAACAATTAGTGTGACAATATGAAAATAATGTACATATTTAAATTTGTTATTGATGGTAGAAAAGAAGGCACTAATTAAAAGTAACGAGAGAATCAAATTATATGAGAGTAATGAAGTGCACATTGATAATTAACTAACATATATTAATAATACTCGAATACAACATCATAGTGAAGTAATACACAATAATAGTCCTCAAATACACACCGATGGTTAGCTAATACAAGAATCTGACAATGAAATTATGTCCTAACTCTTCTAGATGGCCTTTCTCCATCATCCCTCAAGGAACTCGATTAACCAGCATAACATGTGCGAGAATTATGTCTAGGTTGACGGCACCTTGTACACATTTGTCCTAGCCTGCTTCGTGTCAATCCATCTCATTCCTGAGTTGAGTTGATCTTGGTCGACCTTTAGATCTAAGCAATGCATGATCATACATCAAAGTTATGTCAAGAGCTGCAGGTCACCATGGTTCAGCTCGAACTGGTTCAAATTCAACCTCATAAAGCTCTGTAAATACTCTTCATCCTGTAAACCCTATACACATTTTGGAATGAGTTAAGTGTCCTAGAAACACATGCAGCAATCGCATGAGAGCATGAAAAATGCAACACTTGAAACATCTCACAGTCACACTGGCCTTCCTGTAGGTTTAAAGTATAAGAAATTCTACTTTGTTGTATTAAAAGGTTGAAAGCCTTTTCAACCATGAATATGGTGCTCTGCATATCGTACCAACGAACTTAGTGTGAGCTTGTTTTAGAGATTTGTCCCGATCCCTGAAAACCTTCATAATGACCAATTGTTTTGCTTTCCAGGTTTTTCGTATGAAACTTGGTAACCAAATTGGCTTCGACTCCTTTCAACAATCAAGCATATAGGTGCATCAAGTTTTGATCTAACCATCTCTAAAATGCAAGAGCAGATCATATAAGAGTATAAGAGTCCAACTTGCGATGATCTAATGACACAGTTGGGTTGACGCAACTGTGAGGTCTATTATATTTTGTAATCTGCCACACATGCGACCTTTTACTTGTTATGGCCCTAAATCTCCAATTAAACCCTTCGCCAAATCTAGGGAACTTAGTAGTTAGTCTCCGTGAATCAAAATCTTCAATATTGTACTCTTGATGCCTGTGAATCGAATAATGTTGGAGGACCAACTTCACGAAATCTTTTGATGAAAATTGCAAGCCAGCATATAATTCATCATCTATGCTCCAAGTCCCGCGATGATCTAATTCAGGCAAGTTATCAGGATTACTCAATGCATCTCAATTGATTTAAGAGAACTGAGGGCATGGTGGCACAAACACATATTCAGGGCCTTAAGGCACAAACATAGATTGAAGGGCAACCGACAATGGAGGATCTTCTTCTTGTAAATTTTTTTCAGCATCAAAGTTTTCTACCTTTATGTTAGTGTCTGAATCATCAGCGTTAGGTACATGTCCTTCATCTTCACTTGTGTCCTATAATACATCTCTTACAAATGGGTTATCAGTTTCAACCATTGCAGAATCAATAACAATCATACTGCACGGCTCAACTAGATTAGAAGGATCAACATGAGATTCTGTTTCACCAGGAGCTTCAACATGCTCATCATGCCTACTTGTTTTTGCCTCAATATACAACTCCATCGAGACCATGCTCGGAGTTTGACAGAAGTAAAATATCATGTATTTTGCATCATTATCGTCTTCTAATGGAAGACCTATCCATCTCTATGGATTGTTGCATTGTGAAAATCGATAGACAACCTTTGACACATATACATTTGCTTGAAGTCTCAACTTTGAATTGATCTTATTTTTCAGGGCATCCAAAGTCATATTGGTTGTGATCACGATAGGCCTAAGAGGGAGACCTTGATACATTAGACTTTCTTCACCATTATATATTATCCCATTGAAATAAATGAGCACATTAAGAGGTTTTGTCATGTCAATCTCACTTCTGAATAATAATAATTTAACACATATGCAATCAATTTACACTTGTCAATTACAACAAAATTACACATCTAACAATAAATTCATATTATTATTTTACGTACAAATAATTTTTTAAGCCCAACTAATTTGAATAAAACTACATTTAGTTAATTAAAACATGTCAAGTAATCAAGCAAAAAAGAAACTCATACTATTATTTTATGTACAAATAATTCATACAATTCACATTGGTACCCTACTAATCACACTATTAATTAGTCAAGCAAAAAAGTAAAAATTTGTAAAACATCTAAATACGTATAAACTAACATAAATATATATTAAAATTAATATAATAAAAAAAACAACCAACAAGTCATTAAAAAAATTCAAACATTATAATAAATACTTACATATAAGAAATAATATCTGAATATGATTAAATAGAAGATTCAAACACTACTTCTAGTAACAACTACCAAATAAATTAGGTGATAGAGAGTTTAGAGAGAAAAAGAATTATAAAGAAAGAATGAAAATTGAGAAAATGAAGAGGATGACGTTTTTCTTAAAAAAATGTCATATAGGATAGCGTTTCCACGTGGAATGCGCTAAAGAGAGTGACACGTCCACGTAAAAAATATCAAGTTTGTTAGCGTTTTACACGTGACTGCATTAACTTTTTTGGCATTTTTCATGTAGAATAAAAAATAATAAAAAATGTCACACTGATTAAAAAATAATAGTTTAATATATAATTTTAAAAAAAATATTTTAATAAATAATTTAAAAAAATAATATTTTAATAAATAATTTTATCATCAATTACAGTTAGATAAAAAAGGCCGTAATTTTTCCTGACTTGTTTTTAAGTTAAGCTCTTCCTCCAAAACCATTGTTGATGATTCCATTGGTTTGCGTAAATCCAAGCAGTACACCAAAAACATCTCTATTGTTCGGGGCTAATCAATGCTTAATTTGTCTGAGGGTCAGGTATTTTCTTCGTATTGGTTGTTTGGGTTTAAAATATGTAGTTAAAAATTAATTGGAAGTGTAAGCACAATAACACTAATTAGGAGTATAAGTAAAACAAATTAATTTTGGATAATTTAGAATTTAAAATTTAAAATTTAGTTATTTAAAAAGAGGGAATAAATAATTACATGAAAGTTTTTTAGATAGATACTATATATAAAGTATTTATATAGAGCAAATAGAAAATGACAGTTTATCTGACGTTTTAAAATGTAAGTCCTATCATGTAAAGTTTATCAAACAAACTGAATCATAATCTTACTGGTTCATTTTACCAACTGAATACTTTTATTAAGAGCTTTACTCCGCTATATTCATTTAGTAATAAATCTGTGATGGGAAATTATAGATACAGAGAAAAAGCAATTACAATTACAGAAGTTAGAGAGAGTAAATTGTTTACTTTTCATTACATTAATCAAGAAAGAGAGAGGAAAGAAAAAGACAAGAAAAAATGTAAAATAATGCAATCTATGAAGTTTCTGTTTTAAAGGTGTTTGTGTATGTATCATCCCTCATCTAAGATTAATATGAAGTGGTGGTAAATATCAAAATGAAGACTCGTGTGACAGAGAAGTATACTGCAATTTTGATTCAAAATAAGATATTTAAGCACTTGAATCATTGGTGCGGCAACAGAAACTGATTTCGCCAAAATGTTCCAGCAAAGTATAGTGGAAAGTGCAACATCAGCTAACAAACTAGAGCGAATGCAATAAATTTCTCATAACTTAGTAATTACTTACAAGCGTTGCACATTTTTAAGATGGGAAAAAGCTTCTGGAAAGCAGGCATGAGACTTCCAAAGCGAGTTGACTAGAAATTTAGAGGAGATTATAATGCACTTGTACAATATACACAGTGAAAAACACAATGTTTTACAGCTGAAGAAAAATCCTAAGAGAGCAGTAACAGCACAAAATCAGGAATTCCCTATATCATAATACTCCAGACACATGAATTTGACTTAAATGGAAAGCCACAATCATCAAACACAAAAGAGCCAATAAGGATACTAATGAAAGGGTACCCTGAATTCAATTCTAACCAATATGTTACTGAGCTAGGTGACTATTTCCACAGGATACTTATCAATGCAATCTTCCCAGGGTCCATTAGGAGATGGCCTCACATTATGAAGTGCCTCCCAGACTGCACTATTACATTTAAAACCACTTCCAAATGCAATTTGCCAAACCCTATGGCCCTTTCTCATCCTCCCTTTGGCTTCTGTATATGCCAACTCATACCAAATGGAGCTAGACGAGGTGTTCCCAAATCGATGAAGGGTCATCCTAGAAGCCTCAACATGAACCGGAAGCAGCTGGAGGTTCTTCTCCAACTCATCAATCACTGCCCTGCCCCCAGCGTGTATGCAGAAATGATCGAACGCGAGGTTAAAATCAGGTATGTAAGGCTTCACATCAGCCTTGAACAACTTCTTCATCAGCAAAGTAGCAAAAAACAGAAGCTGCTCGCTAATTGGGAGCACAAGAGGGCCAAGGGTGGTGATGTTGGTCTTAAGAGCTCCACCAGCTATTGCCATCAAATCTTTAGACAATGAAACACCAGTCTTCCCAGCAACATCCTGTTCCTGATAAACGCATCGAAAGGCCTTATCATCGGCCCCGCGATGTGTCCTCACGACATGAACAAGCCTATACTTTGCTCTCCTCCTATCCGCAGACTTATTGGAGAGCAGCACAGCAGAACACCCAACTCGAAACAAGCAATTGGGTATGAGCATGGATTTCTTATTCCCAAAGTACCAATTCTGAGTAATGTTCTCAGTACTAACAACAACAGCATAAGTATTCCTATGAATCTGCAACAAATCCTTTGCAAGATCAACCGCTATAACCCCAGCACTGCACCCCATTCCCCCCAAATTAAAGCTCAAAATGTTACCCCTCAATTTATACTTGTTAACAATCATGGCAGAGAGGGAAGGTGTGGGGTTAAACAAACTGCAATTCACCACAAGAATGCCAACATCCTTAGGCTTTAGATTGGTGTTATGGAATAGATTATCCAAGGCACCAAACATGACCTGCTCGGCCTCATCCCTGGCCGCGGCCATGGAGGGCCGGGGAGGGATGAAGTGCATGGCTTCGGGGACGTAGGTCTCCTCCCCGAGCCCAGAGCGCTCGAGGATTTTGCGCTGGAACTCGAGGGAGGACTCGTCAAAGTCTCCGGTGAGGCAGGAGTGCTCCATGAAGCTGTGGAAGGGAGCTTTGAGGTGATCGGCGGGGCGGAAGCAGGAGAAATCCACCAGGTAAACGTTGCGGGGGCGAGTCAGGACGAAGACGGTGAGGCCGAATACTAAGAAGCCAGAGCAGGTGAGGATGGTGAGGAGGTTGTACTGGAGGTGGAGCCATAAGTGGTGGAGGTCAGTTTGGGAGGCTTGGATTATGGTCATGATGATCAAGGGTAGGAGACATAAGGTCAACAAGTTGGAAATCAGGTAGTGGTACCCTAATTTCACGTACTTGAGATTCACGCTCTGGAGGAAATCTGGGAGTACCATTCGAGTGTGCTGCTGCTGGATCTGAACGGGGGTCGCGGTGGCGCCGCCTTGGTCCGTGGCGGTGGTGGTGGTTACTTTCATCTTCGGAATCGGAATGTTATGCTAATGTGGTGTTGGTTTAGATAGAGAACATAATATGCATAACTTCACTGAATTGGACTGGACTGGAGACTGGTCTGTTATAGAAACGGTTAATTAACGGTTCCGTGCACAGAGCGGCAGCTGGGATTCTAATCATTCCGGGTGGGTGAGGATTGAGGAACGAATATGCGCCTTTGCCCGGGTAATGCTGACGTCAATATCATTTTTTTTTTGTAAATTAGGCTAAAAATTCAAGCAACAATAATAACCAACAATAATCAAATATTTTTTCAAATATCAATTATAGATCAAATGATGTTATTATATTTTATCATAAATTAAATTTTTAAAAATATCATTTATATCTAAATCTTTTTAATTATATCACTATAATTTTTTTTAATCTTTTTCTACTTTTAATTATTAGATTATTATCTACCTGATTTACTCTTCTCACATAAAATTTTAAGAGTCTCCTCCTTATATGAAAATATATTTTAATTTCTTTTGAAATAAAAAATAAAGTAATAATGCATACAAATGACCCAGTCGGAGAAAAATTGGTGATATTATGTCATGGGAGTTGAAAAAAATATTTGGCCATGATATTCTATTATCAAAGAAGGGGAGGAAAAGAGAGAGAGAATGCAGACACCAGACAGAGAGCCCTGCAATTCGGAATTCAGAGTTTGAAACTCATGGATGAGATGATGTAAGGACGGAAGAATTTGACGAGCATAAATTGTTGATACAAATGGCCGAAAAAGAAAGAGAAATTGTTGATTCAGAGAATCAGAAGATTTCAAAGCGGAATGAGCGAGACAAATCGATTTTTTTAATCGATAAGGAAACAAGTTGGCAACGTCATACATGTCATCTTCATTCTTCAACAACTATTTCCAAATTAATTTATGCACCACGCTTTTTTGTCGGGTCATTTTTTATGAAAAAATTCATGTAGTCATACATTTTATATTATTTTGTAATATAATAACAATTTAACAACTCCTGCAATTAGACTTTAGACACCACTCACTGTAGTTTTCTTTTATAGATATATCTAACTATAACTCAAATAATATAATTCACACTATTCATATTAAGAAAAATAATATTTACATATACCCATATCCTCACAAACTCTTTCTAGATTTTGGGATAGACTCATCTTTGAAAGCTTAAGATAGACTCATCTAAACCATTAAAACAGAGGGTGTGAGGAATATGTGGGAAAAAAAAGTATGTAAAAGTACCATTATTCTTATACTAAACAAACAATAATAATAACAAAATCCTTATTATTTGATCACATTTTGAAAGAGATTGAAAAAGTGATTGAGTAATATAGTAAATCCAAGGAGAATTCTTGTAAGTGAAAAATATGGAATACAGGTCACCTAATTAAAATATGGAGAATTCCTTCTTTTTTTTTGGTGAGCAAATATGGAGAATTCTTGATAACAGACAAGCCCTGCTTAACATGACAATCCAAGGGTAGACCCAAAAAAAAAATGTCAATCCAAGGGAATGCCGATAAAAACTAATCCAAGTAATTCTAACGGGAGCATGATTAAAATTTAGAACCTAAAATCATAAAAAATTTGGGTTGTCCACATGTACGTCATTGGAATTTTCAATGCATAATTTATTCTTGGATTTTTCAACAAATTCAATCATGCATTGCACAGTTAATGACATAGCTTACTAACTAATAATTTCGCAGCCAGAAGTGTCTAAGGAGAAAGAATTACAATTTACAAGCTTATCGTCCATGTTCTCCTTCATTCCAGTATAATAGTATTTCCAACAACCCGACTCCTGTATGTTTCACGGTATATCTAAATTAAATCATTTCTCATGACTGAGATGTCGACATGAGATTCTTTATCTAATCGTATCGTTGCTAATAAAATATGGGAAAATGCATAAACTTAATCAGAACACCCAATAAAAAGTTCCGACATAACTGCCACATAGTACATTCCGGCAGATACATAACTGTTACCAGAAGTGGCAGTATTGAGTTTAGATAAATGTAGAGAATGAAGGTCACGAATTAAGCCATTACCAAGCAGTCCTACAAGCTGGAACGGTAGCTCAAGCTACATGGCCTCCTTTAAGAGTTTTTCAGTCAGAGCTTTGGGAAGTCCCATCACACTATCGGTTGTCCCTACCTGCAAATATACCATCACTTAGAATTCATCTACTGTCAATAGGACTAGTAAGTAGAGAATGCCAGCAATCTGCATCCCAGCAAGAAACTAGCTAGCCATATCACCTGCACTACACTTGTGCAGGCTATCAGGACATTTAACACCAATGACTTAAACTATAAATTCAGGCAAACATAGAAATTTCACTACGATTTCAGGATAATCAACATGTTTTTTTTTTTTGGGTACATAATTAACATGCATATTTACCATACTATCAAATACGTAAAATGGCTTTGCTCAGTTTGAGTGGTAAAGAAATCCAAAGCAAAACTAGCTATGATCTAGATTTCTAAATCAGTTTTCTAAGCTTTTGCTCCCCTCACCAGTCTCTAATTAGCTCAACTTTAGTAAATTAAAGATTCTTTTTCAATAATAATAATAAAGTCCTAAGTGGTGAACAATGGAAAATTGTCACTTCATATAAAGAACAGCTAATTGCTTAGTATAGGCCCATCAGAAGCATTCATTAGACCAGATATTGGATGGCAACATCTATATTCCTCCTTGTGCTTTTATGTTTAATACACTCATGTTTATTATGTACATTCATTTTATAGTATGTCTCATTATTTGAAGACTTATCTATTATTTGTCATCTACGATGTTTGGCATTAGGTACCTTTCGATCTTTGAGTTACGGGGAGTTTCGTGTTTCCGCGACATATATGGCCAAGGCCACTTAACTGTTAGGGAGCAGACAGGGAAATACACTTCAGCCATGAGTCTGACTTGTCCCTGTCCCACAAGGTCTCAAGGCAGCATGTCTCCTATGGCTATTATTAAGATGCATTGACATTTGTAAGTATAAAAGAGGAGTCAACCAACCACTTCTTTGACAAATGGCAATATTAAAGGATGCTCTATTATCAGCCCCCCAGCAACGTTGAGTGTAATTCCCTCATCAACCTAAACAACAAGAAAAAGGATAAAAAGCATATCAACTACTCAACTCAGCAATTGAAGAGAGTTCCTAGCGTAAGCACTGCCTGTAAATAAAGTGAAGAAACATACATGAAATACTCAATTAAAAGAAACAACACATACCAGCTTCTCAATGATTTCATCAGGTATTTCATTGAAATAGATCTGTAAAACAACACAAGGTTCAATCCGGTGGTTCGCTCATCTTTTTTATATTGTTGAGTGGCACCAGGCCCAGATAGGGTGATGCGTCGGTTTGGTCCGGACCAACCAATACCGCGGAGACCATACCAACACGATGAGTTACACTCGATTACTTTGGCCGGACGACATGACGAGGAGTTGGCGAGTTGCACATCGGAGGGAGAGATGTGTTCTTGGGACGGCCGGTGGGAGCTTCCCTCACCGCGCATGTGGATTTCTGCCGTCTATGTTGGTGCTTATATTTGGATACGTCTTGAGGCGTATTGAGAGAGGGAGAAACAGAGCTCACTTAATGTGGCCCATGAACATCACTGATGCCAAACAAAAACTGAGGAGAGTTCCACAAGTCCACTTAGTATTCCCATGAACATCACTGTGCCAAGAAACAAAAACTGAGTAGGTTTGAGTAGGTTCCTCTCATTAGTATCATGACAAAATGATCTTATAATCAGTATAATCAAGAGTAATATTAGAGGGTTTGAAATTGTCATGGAAACAGGAACCAGGGAGAAACATATCCTATAAGGTAGTGAAGGTTTTGTAAAAATCAGAAGAAATCCTCTTGTATTTCCTTGAATAAAAATAATTACAAGCAGCAGTATAAATAGAAGGGAAAACTAACACTAATCTAGGAGCCTTAATGAGAGGAGTAAAATCCTCTTCCTAAAAAACAGTAAATCATGAAACAGAAGGGATGTGATATACACGGAATCCCTTAAATAATGAAATAATAAAAGACTACAGCTAGCAGTCCATAAATGTAGGATCTGTGAATTATGGCTGATCCTGTAAAATAGGAATTGTAATTCCTATTAATCAGGAATCGATATCCAACACTCCCGCTCAAGTTGGGTGGTAGATGTCAATCATACTCAGCTTGGATCTTAGGTTCTCATAATTCGGCCTAGCAAGAGCTTTAGTCAAAATGTCTGCTATTTGATGGCATGAGGGAGTGTGTTCTAGTCTGATAACCCCATCATCGATTTTTGCTTTTATGAAGTGGAGGTCAATCTCAACATGTTTGGTTCTGTCATGATGAACAGGATTCTTAGCTATACTAATAGCAGCTTTGTTGTCACATAAGACTTTCATAGTATAGTTTAAGGAAATACCAAGTTCCTTGAGTATTCTTTGCAGCCATATTCATTCACAAATACCATGGGCCATAGCCCTGAATTCTGCTTCTAGCCACTACAGACTGCTTCTTGCTTCTCCAAGTAACCAAGTTACCCCACACATATGCGCAATACCCAGTAATGGATTTTCGGTCAGTTACTGATCTTGCCCAATCTGCACTAGTAAATATTTCAACATCTCTGTTAGGGTTCTTTTTGAAATGGAGTCCTCTACCAAGGGTCTTTTTTAGATACTACAGGATTCGATTAACAGCCTTCATATGATTCTCAGTAAGATTGTTCATAAAGCGACTTACCATACTCACGAAAAAACCAATATCTGGTCTAGTATGAGTCAAATAGATCAATTTCCCTACCAATCTCTGGTACCTGTCTCTATTGGTTGGAGGGCTTTCTTCTTCTGCTCCAATTTTTCCCATAGGTTCCATTGGAGTGTCTGCGAGTTTGCATCCCAACATACCTGTTTCCCGCAATAGGTCAACTGTATACTTCCTCTAAGACACGGAGATTCCATCTTTGGAGCGAGCCACTTCCATCCCGAGGAAGTACCTAAGAAAGCTTAAGTCCTTAACTTTGAACTCCTTTGCCAAAGAACTCTTGAGATGTTCTGTCTCTTCATGATCATCACCTGTGATAATGATGTCATCTACGTAGACTATGAATAATGCTATTTTTCCTTCCATCGAGTATTTGACAAACATAGTATGATCTGTCTGACATTGGATGTACCCATATTTCTTCACCACTCGAGTCAATCTATCAAACCAAGCACGGGTGACTGCTTAAGACCATAGAGTGACTTCCGAAGTCTACACACCTTGCTAGAAGTTTCTAGTTTTTCAAGTCTGGGAGGAATCTTCATATAGACCTCCTCCTCCAATTCACCATTGAGAAATGCATTTTTGATATCTAGTTGGTGTAGAAGTCAATCCAGATTTATTGCCAAGGATAGGATAATTCAGATAGAATTGAGTTTTGCCACTGAGGCAAATGTTTCCTCATAATCAACACCATAGGATTGAGTGAATCCTTTTGCAACTAACTGAGCTTTATACCTATTCACATTCCCATCAGTGTTATATTTAACCGAGAAAATCCACTTGCACCCAACTAGTTTCTTTCCTTCTGGTAACATCACAAATTCCCAAGTACCATTCTTTTATAATGCATGAACTTCCTCTTCTACAGCAGCCTTCCATTCTGGTTGTTGAAGAGTCTCTTGGACATCCCTTGGTATCTGAACACTATCTAGAACAGTGACAAATACCTTGTAATCTTGTGATAGTTTTCCATAAGATACATAGTTGCCAATAGGATGTTGAGTGCATGATCCCACTCCTTTCCTTAAGGCAATTGGCTGATCGAGATCATGAACTGTAGGACAAGAATTATCAAATTCTGTACTAGACATGGAATAAGGGATTGTGCTACCTGGATGAGCTTTCGGGGACTCTAGATCCTAGTCATATTCCTGGCTTTGCCTCGGGGATGTAAAAATTTTTGGCTCCCTTTGAGGTTTCTGTCTCCTTGAGTGCACCAGTAAATTCTTATTAGCTTGTGTAGTGAGAGAAGAAGTTGGATCAATAGGAAAAGGTGCAGCCACTTGAGTTTGGATGGTTGTAGGTAAGGGTTTAGCCACTTGGTTTTGAGTTTGGATGGGTGCAGGTTAAGGGTTCAGCCACTTGGTTTTGAGTTTGGATGGGTGCAGGTAAGGGTTCAGCCAATTTGGGTAGGTGAATGTATTATGAGTGTCTCGGGTGCCTCAGTTTCCCAAAGTTAGGATTTTGTAATTGTCCTCTCCCCCTGAATGTTAACTTTGGGATAGTAAGGTTGGTTCTCAAAGAAATTCACATCCATGGAGTGGTAGAATTTTCTGGTTGCAGGGGAATAGCATTTGTAGCCCTTTTGATTTGGTGAGTATCCTAGAAATATACATTTCGCAGATTTAGGGTCCAATTTGCTACGATTAGGCTGGTGGTCATGGACAAAGACAGTGCATCCAAAAACTTTCAGGGGTATGGATGTTAGGAGACGGATGTTTGGGTAAATAGACAACAAGGAAGAGCATGGGGTATTGAAGGCAAGAGCTTTGGAAGGCATTTTGTTGATTAGGTAGGCTATAAAAAGGACAGCTTCACCCCAAAAATGTTTTGGTACATTTGTTGCTATCATGAGAGACCTAGTAACCTCCATTCGGTGTTGGTTTTTCCTCTCAGCAATTCCATTTTGCCGTGGGGTATCTACACATGAACTTTGATGTATAATCCCATTTTTCTGAAGATAGGACCCGAGAATGGTGTGATAATATTCTCAACCATTGTTTGTTCTAAGGACTTTGATGTTGGCTTGAAATTGGGTTTGAACCATGTTATGGAAATTTTCAAATATTCTTCCTACTTCTAATTTTTCTTTCATAAGGAATACACAAGTAACTCTTGTGTGGTTATCAATAAATGTGAATAACCATCTAGAGCCTGCTATGTTGTTGACTCTAGAGGGTCCCCACACATCACTATGAATTAATAAAAAAGGATGAGATGGTTTATATGGTTTGGCAGGATAAGAGTTACGAGTATGCTTGGATAATTGACAAACTTCACACTGGAAAAATTTAGAGTTTTTATTAAATAATGAGGGGAACAATTTTTCAAGGTAGACAAAGTTGGGGTGGCCTAAACAGTAATGCCACAACATGATAGAATTTTCTTTACTACCATTAAGGGAAGAGACTACACATGCATGGTTATTTGGTTTCCTCTTGGAGTCATCAACTCGCAAGAAGTAGAGTCCAGCACATTACAGCATTTCCAATCCTCTTCCCCGAATCTAAAGCCTAAAATTTACACATGTAAGGTAGGAATTTAGTAACACAATTAAGATCCTTAGTCAATTTGTTTATGGACAGTAGGTTGCAGTCTAGTTTAGGAACATATAGAACAGAGTTAAGATTGATATCCTTTGATATAACAACTAAACCTTTACCAGCCACCTTAGAGAGTGTTCCATCTGCAGTTCGGACTATTGAATTGTTGTGACATGGTGAGTATTTTTCAAAAACAATAATGTCCTCAGTCATATAATCTGAATTTGTTCTTCCTTGACTAACATTAAATGCACTTAAGAAGTTACCTTTCTGTGCTAAAGATGTTGTACTATTACTGGTGCCAGTATTCTGTAGATTTTGTTGCAGTATTTTCTGCAACATCTCCATCTACTCCTTGCTGAAAGGGCTTGTTTCTGGTGCGGTGGTCACCTTGTCAGTCTCAGGTGTACTGATAGTGGCTGTATTGGAACGATTTTCCCTTCCTCGAAATGACTTCATATCTGTTGGTTTTCCATGGATTACCCAACATATGTCCTAGTGTGACCTATCTTTCTACAGTGATCACACCAAGGAAGTGTTTTTTTCTGTTGGTGATTGAACTGGTTTGACTGGTGTCCTCTTGCTGCCAAGGCTGAACTCTCATGGTTGAAGGATAATTTTAGACCTCCCATCATAATTTTCCTTCTGCTTTCCTCCCTTCTTACTACTGAAAATACTTCCCGAACACTTGGAAGTGGTTTGTTTCCAAGGATCCTCCCACGTACTTCATCAATAACAACAGCCAAGCATTTTCCCATTAGGTGAGGTAGGCTACATGGATCAAACGACGCCATTGTGTCCTATCATAAACCAAGTCTTCAGAAATGTCATTCAAATCTAAATCTTTTTTAATCGTTTCACCTATAGTATTTCTTAGTCTCCATCTACCTCTAACTATTAGGCTATCCTCCACCTAATCTACTCTCCTTACAGGGGCTTCTAAGGATCTTCTCCTTACATGTCCAAACCACCTAAGGCAAGATTCTCTCATCTTTTCCACAATAGGTGCTACCCCTACTTTCTCTTTAATACATTCATTCCTAATTCTATCTTGCCTTGTATGGCCACACATCCATCACAATATCCTCATCTCCGTGACACTGATCTTATGCTCTTCCTGCATTTTTACCGCCCAACATTCAGTACCATACAACATCGCAGGCCTTATAACTGTGCGATAAAATTTACCCTTAAACTTGAAAAGCACTTTTCTATCACAAATAACTCCTGAAACAGTCCTCCATTTCATCCATCCAGCTTGAATCCTATGGTTTACATCTCCCTCTATCTCTCCGTCATTCTGTATGATAGATCCAAGATACCTAAACCATATAACTTATGGTATAGTATGGTCTCCAATTTTCATCGCTAAGCTAGCATTAGCACGCTTCTTACTGAACTTACATTCCATATATTCCGTCTTTTACTCCTGCTTAGACGAAAGTCATGTTCTTCCAAAGCTCATCTCCATAGTTCTAGCTTCCCATTTGTTTCCTCTCTCGGCTCTCCAACTAAGACTATATCATCTGCAAAAAGCATGCATTGTGGCACCAGCTCTTGGATATGCGTAGTAAGCACATCCAAGACCAAGGTAAAAAGATATGGACTCAAAGTTGACCCTTGGTGCAATCCTATAGCTATAGAAAAATTTTCTGTGACTCCATCCTGTGTTTTCACACTAGTTTTAACCCCATCATACATATATTGAATTGCTCGAATATAAGTGATTCAAACTCTTTTCTTCGCCAAAACCTTCCACAGGACCTTACTCAGTACTCTATCGTAGGCTTTTTCCATATCAATGAAAATCATATGTAGGTCTTTTTGCTTCCTCTGATACCTCTCCATCAATCTTCGAAGAAGATAGATTGCTTCCATGCTTGACCTCTCAGGCATAAAACCAAATTGATTCTCTGAAATATGAGTCTCTTGTCTTAATCTCCGTTCAATTATTCTTTCCTATAACTTCATGGTATGACTCATGAGCTTAATCCCTCTGTAATTTGCACAGTTTTATATATCTCCTTTGTTCTTATAAATAGGGATTAAAGTGTTTCTCCTCCATTCATTTGACATTTTCTTAGACCTCATTATCTAGTTAAACAACTTTGTGAGCCACCTTATACCTTTCTCTCCTATGAACTTCCATACCTCAATAGGTATATTATCCCGTCCGACCGCTTTTCCATTATCCATTCTCTTCAATGCTTCTTTTACCTCAAATTCTCGAATTTTACGATAAAAGATTTTATTTTGGTCCTCCTCTCTAGTATTTAGAATGTCCGAGTCCCCTAAAGTCTCATGTCTCTCATAAAATAACTTGTGAAAATAACCCTTCCATCGATCCTTGATGTCTTGTTCCGTAACCAAGACTTTACCCTCTTCATCCTTAATGCATTTCACTTGATCCAAGTCTCTTGTCTTCTTTTCCCTACTTTTAGCAAGCCTGTAAATATTCTTTTCTCCGTCTTTAGTGCCCAAAGATTGATATAACCAGTCAAACGCTTTAGTTTTTGCCTCGCTCACCGCCTTCTTAGTATCGTTTTTTGTTGCCTTATATTTTTTCCAATTTTCATCATTTTTACACACGTGCAAGCTTTATAACATTCCCTTTTAACCTTAACCTTATCTTGTACACTTGCATCCCACCACCAAGATTCTTTATCCTTGGGTTCAAAGCCTCTTGATTCACTGAGTGTCTCTTTTGCTACCTTCCTAATTCCTTTGGTCATCTCATCCCACATACCATTAGCACTCCTTTGTACCTCCCAAATCTCTTCCTCCATAATCCTCCTCTAAAAAAGCATTTGTTTTCCTCTCTTTAGTTGCCACCATTTGACCCTTGGGACTCTGTCTCGATAATTTCTCCTTACTCTCATCTTAACCCGTACATCCATAACCAAAACCCTGTGTTGGGTAGTCAAGCTCTCTCCAGGGATGACTTTGCAATCCATTCAAAGCTTTCTATCAGATTTCCTTATTAGAAAAAAATTAATTTGAGAGTAACACGTACTTCATCAAGATCCTTGTTAAGTCTAAAAAGGAATTTGTAGATCCAGTCTTTCTCCACAAATTTCTTGTATTGCTTGCTATCTTCAGGGCACTTCCACTCCACTTCTCATAGATGTCAAGTTGCTGCCAGTACCGAGTGAGAGTGGTGAAATATTCGGTGACTGTGGAGTCTCCTTGTCGCAAGTCATGGAGGAGGCTTTTGATTTCAAATATTGTCGAGGTGTTATCCACATTTGAGTAGGTTTCTCTAGCCGCATTCCATATCTCCTTTGCAGTGTTGTAATACATGAAATTTTCTCCGATTTCATTGATCATTGAGTTTAGCAGCCACGACATCACTAAGTTGTTCTCAAGATTCCACTTTCGTTTGCTGGGATCATTCTTTTCCAGCTGTTTGGCATCACCAGTGATGTATTCTTCCTTTCCCTTTCCTTGGAGAAAGATTCGGACAGATCGCGCCCATTGAATATAGTTCTGACCATTAAGTTTGCGGCCAGTGATAGGAAGGATGGTACCTTTGGTCAGGCTAGTGGTGTTAGAGTTACCAGCCTCCGATTTAGATACCACAGTGTTATCCCGTTCGTCAGCCATAGAGGAAAGGTGGCTTTGGATTCAAACATGGTTCAGATCAAGCTCTGATACCATGTAAAAATCAAAGGAAATCCTCTTGTATTTCTTTGAATAAAAATAATTATAAGCAGTAGTATAAATAGAAGGGAAAACTAACACTAATCTAGGAGCCTTAATGAAAGGAGTAAAATCCTCTTCCTAAAAAACAGTAGATCACAAATCAGAAGGGATGTGATGTACACGGAATCCCTTAAAGAATGAAACAATAAAAGACTACAGCTAGCAATCCATAAATGTAGGATCTGTCAATTATGGCTGATCCTGTAAAATAGGAATTGTAATTCCTATTAATCAGGAACCGATATCCAATAGGTTTTGACTTTTAATGTGATTGGTAATTGTTAAAATCATCTATCATGCACAAGTTGTACTATTCATATTGAAACAAGAATTGGGTGTTGAGAGTGAAGAGAGAAAAGAGACATACGATGAAACTGTGTGTCTCAATTACACAATGGAGGCTGAATTATATAGAGTTATCGTAATAAATACAAAGATCATAAAAATCCTAATTGCTATGATTACATGATTTGGTTAGCCTATACAATAAATCTAGACACTATTTACATAGTTTTCAGCACTCCCCCTCAAGCTAGAGCATATAGGTTATATGCACCAAGCTTGTTACAAATGCAGCTTATCCGAAGACCTCTCAAAGACTTAGTGAAAATATCCATCAGTTGATCATTTGAATTGACAAAGCTAGTGATAATGTCTCCGGACAGGATCTTCTCTCTAATAAAATGACAATCTATCTCAATGTGTTTAGTCCTCTCATGAAACACTGGATTGGAGGAGATATGCAATGCAACTTGGTTATCACAAATGAACATCATTTGTATAATCTCCCCAAATCGAAGCTCTTTAAGTAATTGTTTTAACCAAATGAGTTCGCAAGTGGCTGAAGTCATTGCTCAATATTCTGCTTCAGCACTCGATCTTGACACCAAATTTTGTTTCTTACTCTTCTAAAATATCATATTACCCCTGATGAATACACAATACCCAAAAGTGGATCTTCTATCAATAGGAGAGCCTACCCAGTCAGCATTTGAATATCCAACAATCTGAGTATGACCTTTATCTTCATAAACGAGGCCTCTTCTTGGAGCTCCTTTAATATACTTCAAGATACGAATGATTGCATCCTAATGTCCTTCACAAGGTAAGTTTAGAATTGATTTACCACACTCATTGCAAAAGAGATATCTGAACACGTAACAGTGAGGTAATTTAGTTTTCCAACCAATCTTCTATATCTTCTTGGGTCTGAAAGTGGTTCCCTCTGATCTGGTAGAAGCCTGACATTGGCATCCATAGGGGTGCCAATAGGCTTTGCATTCAACAGACTTGTTTCCTCAAGGATGTCCATAGCCTACTTCCTTTGTGAGATAACTATACCATCCTTGAGTTGTGCCACTTCAATTCCCCAAAAATATTGCCAAGATCTTTGGTCTGAAAGTGATGACAGAGGTGTTGTTTTATCTGAGTTATGCCTTGGTGATCGCTGCCAATGATAACAATATCGTCCACATACATAATCAAATAGATGCAACCTCGGGCTATATGGCGATAAAAGACAAAGTGGTCAGCTTCACTCCGAGTTATACCAAACTGCTAAACAATTGTACTGAATCGACCAAACCAAGCCCGAGGAGATTGTTTGAGGCCATACAATGACTTGTAAAGACGACAAATAAGGCCAAAAGACTCCCCTTGAACAACAAACCCTAGTTGTTGCTCCATGTAAACCTCTTCTTCTAGATCACCATGGAGAAAATGACAAGAGGATTTCTGCTGGAAAGAGGACATAGCAGAGGGAAACTGGCAAACCAGAGGTGAAACACAGTTGGCCGAAAAAATTTTCACCAGTGGGCAGTGGGTCCACCGGGCACGCACGATTTTAGGGTTGCCTCTCTTTAGACTCTTGATACCATGTTGAGAGTGAAGGGAGAAAAGAGAGACATGATGAAACTGTGTGTCTCAATTACATAATGGAGGCTGAATTATATAGAGTTATCGTAATAAATACAAAGATCACAAAAATCCTAATTTCTATAATTACATGATTTGGCTATGATTTGGTTAACCAATACAATGAATCTAGACATTATTTACATAGTTTTCAACATTGGGCAAAACAGATCCTCCCATAGGGTAGTAATGGATCAACAAATTATCTGTCTATCTTTCGGACCAATTAAAAAAACGATAGCTCCAAAACTTTCTCAGCTATTGCAAATGACTGGCAGCCAATGTCACCTTTTCATGCTTCACTAGTAACGACTTTTACAGTAGCCAATCCCCTACAAATATTTACCCAAAAAACAAACAAGGTGGTGTGCATAATTCATCCTAGATTCATTCAAAATGTCATGTAGGTAATACAAGTATACGAGATATTGAGATTAAAAGTCAGCTCCTATCCCAACAAAGGGTCATTCACAGCAAGTTATTTGAAAATGGATATTTCTTTACATTGAAAAGGCAAAAGTTAGAACCACATCTGATATCATCATTTTATCAGGAGAATAGGGAACCCTTGTGCCAAATTATTCACATGGTTGCAAGTGATGGTCATGAGGCTTTACCTCCCTAGTTGTTTTTTGTACAGGCATTGACATCACATATTGGATAGTGGATCAGTTTTGGTAAGGTAAAATAGGAGACAGACTGAACAATAATCACCCGAGAGAGAGAGAGAGAGAGAGAAGGTAGGAGCAAATAATACCTCCACACAATCCCATTCTCCTTTCCTCAATCCTGTCTTGAGGTTTGTAACAAGTACAGATCCCACAGTTGCCGCGTCCCTTCCGGAATAATCTGAAATTGTGTAAAGAGCCATTGAATATGAATATATAGGAGGTGGTTGGAAGTTCACAAGATACGCAGAAAGAAAACTATTTTTTAGTTGATAAATGAATGGAATATAACATAATGCAAACCTTTCAAGAATTGTCGAGCTTCTTCTTTGCTAGATGGCTTTTCCCTAACTATACCTTCGTAGACCACCACCTCCAAATCATTTGAAAATGAATGTAAGGCATAAGCAAACTTTGACTCAGAGAAAGAAAAGAAACTTGACTGTTTCTTTGTTACAACTAGTCTTGTCACCATAAGGCCATTTATTTATGAGGATAGCAAGCACAGACATGCAAGTTAGGGTATTAAGAAAATGGAGGTCATTTAGGTTTCCAGCCATAATTCAATTTCTTTGAACATTGGACATATTTTAGGCTATTGATAAGCACTAGTCAATTACAATCCGTGAAGACAAAACTTCTCCATTAACATCCATAAGAAGCAAAAAAAGAGAGAGGGAGAGAGAGATAAAATGTTAGGGAGCAAGCAAACAAAGCCATAATGCAGCTAATGATTTTTTATGATAGCATTATTGAACTTATTCTGATTTTTCCTTCAAAAAAAGGATGTTGTTGCTTATGCATAGTGATATGCAGTAGACATACAATGGCAAACTACAAAAGAAATATTCAGAAGAATATGATGTATACTTGGTCACACGTAATTAATAACGTTGGCTCAGCATCTTTTAAGTAGCCATCAACAGGGAGCCTTTGTACGATGGCTTCTGCCTAAGGAAAAATTGAGAACAGCTAAAGTAAGTACCTGAGTATCAGCTGCACGACTACAAGTGAACAGTAGTATTTTATAAAGTGTGAACAATTACCTGACATCATCAGGTAACTGCTTCAAGCAGAGAAAGACACGAACTTAATATATAGCTATTGCTCTTAAATGATTTTATAATGAGTAGGTATTCAATATTCCAAATCTAAATACAAACATGTCTTAAAGAAAATAAAAGCATATGGTATCAGAACCCAAATATTAAGAAATAAATAGCGTAAACCTTCCACTTTGCATTTTATTTTCATGAACAACCATTGCAATATTCATTCAAAATGTTAGAAAGATAGGAGCTTAAGGATATCATCCTCAATTTTGGTTGTTCCCATCAGACATATGCATGAAAAACTGAAAAAAGGAGGGGAGAAGATAAAAACCAAATTGTTTACTTTATAGCAAGGTGACCAAGACAGCATTTGGTGTGTACTTTTGCAAAGGGAATGAAGTGTTCATATCTCTTCAAGTCTCCATAAGAATGGCCAAAGAAGCCGACTCTGTAATGTAGAAACTGGAGTACACTACATCCTCTACCAAAAAAGCTATATATCCTCAATTAATAAATGGCCTGGGTGACAACAAACCTAGCAACAACCAGCAACACTTAACTAAGGGTCATCAATGACAATAAAAGGAAACAAGACATACTGTGTCTGCTGCAATTAAAATTGTTGGTTCATCAACCCTCTCTTGATTACTGGTAGTTTGAAGTTTTGATATGATGGCATTAGCCTGACACATAATTCACATCCAAAATCAGAGGACAATTGATCTTAACACACCCTTCCATTAAGGGTCTAAAAAGAGAAGAAAAGGGAAACAAGACAGAGAAAGCACCAAAGCAGGCAACATCATGTTAGATAATATGGTGCATTTATGTTTTACTTATTTTATTTATCTTAAGGGTAGTTTAGTCTTTTATTTGTTGTATATATATTTTTATCCTTTTTTCTATTCTTATAAGGTTGACTAATTTACTTTTGCAATAGAGAACCCTAGCCAATTTTCTCTTCTCCCTTGTTCTTCTTCTCTTCCTCATATGCATTGTCAATCTTAATATGGTATCAAGAGCAAGGATGATTCTGGCCACAGACGCCATTCCGTTCATTTCGACAGCAACCTAGGTGATTTTTTGTTAGCAATTCGTTCTTCCTTTTGCGGTTCTCTCTGTTAGGGTTTTGTAGAGACCCATTTGCAGAAATTGAGATTTTCTTTTCTCTGTTTTGTGATTATTTGCAATGGTTGGAGAAAAGGATGATTCTCTTCAATCCATTAGTGTGCTGATTGAATGGGCAAAATTATTCATATTGGAGTTATGTGTTGAAGAATTTTTTGAAAGGCAAGAGAATGTGGGGTTATGTTTCTGGAACCTCTGTTAAGCCAAAAGATGAAAAAGATGGGAAATATACAATAGAGCTAGAAACCTGGGAGGTAAATAATTCAAAGATTATTACTTGGATCAACAACTCTGTTTCGCAGTCTATAGGGGTTCAACTAACAAAATATGAAACGGCCAAGGAGGTTTGGGATCATTTGAAAAAGTTATATGTGCAGTCTAATTTTGCAAAGTAATATCAGTTGGAGATAGATATTCGAGCTCTTCAACAAAACAACATGAGCATAGAGGAATTTTACTCTGTTATGAGCAATCTTTGGGACCAGTTGGCTCTTACTGAATCTGCTGAGTTACAAGCTTTTAAGCCGTACATTGACCATAGAGAAGAACAGCGTTTGGTTCAGTTTTTGATGGCTCTTCGAGATGATTTTGAAGGGCTTCGTGGAACAATTTTGCATCGTAATCCTCTTCCAACTGTTGATTCGGTTGTTAATGAATTGTTAGCTGAAGATATTCGACTGAAGTCTCAATCGAAAAAGGAATGTAGACAAAGGAATCCTCCCAACCCATCTGTTTTTTTTGTTCCTTCTAACAAAGGTAAATCTCATGGAAAGGTTAGTTACGATGAATGTAGTTTTTTCAAGCAGAAGGGCCATTGGAAAGCTCAATGTCCAAAATTGTTGAATAAAGTAGCAAGCAAGCTTGACCATCTCAATGGAGACCTCCTAGTCAGTTTAGCCAACGAAACTTCAAGCCTCCAACATCAAATGTTGCTGCAATTGTTCCTCTGTCAGCTGAGAGTACATCATTTTCTAGTCCTACAGTATCTAATCTTGCTGAGCAACTCCAGAGGTTTCTTGCCACACAACCACATGCCATGTCTGCCCAATCCAATATAAGTTTGCCCTCCTCTAGCTCATCAGGTATATCTTCACCCATATGGATCCTTAACTCTAGAGCCTCTCATCATATGTCATCTGATTTTAAATCATTTGTGTCTTTACATCCTGCCTCATCTGTGTCAGTCATAACTGCTGATGGCACTCCTATGCCATTAGCAGACACTGGGTCTGTTTCCACATCTCATTTGTCCATTTCAGATGTTTACTACATTCCTAATCTCACTTTGAGTCTTGTTTCTGTTAGTCAATTATGTGATTCTAGTTACTCAGTTTTATTTTCTTCCACCTCTTGTTTTGTGCAGGATCTGCAATCCAGGAGGCTGATTGGGACAGGCCGTAGGCAGGGGGGCTTTATATTTTGGATGAACTGAGAGTTCCAGATGTTGCAGCTTCTAGTGTTGACCTGTCGTCTTTTCGTTTGAATTCCTTGTCTTCTAGTTTTTATTTATGGCATTCTCGTCTTGGGCATATTTCCTCTTCCCGTCTGAAATACTTAGCTTCTACAGGGGCTTTAGGAAAGTTGCAATCTAATGATATTTCTGACTGTTGTGGTTGCAAACTTGCTAAGTTTACTGCTTTGCCTTTTTCTAAAAGTATTTCAGTTTCTGTTGCACCTTTTGACTTGGTTCATTCTGATGTATAGGGACCATCACCAGTTGCTACCAAAGGTGGTTCTAGATATTATGTATCGTTCATTGATGATTGCACTCGTTATTGTTGGGTTTATCTTATGAAACATCGTTCTGAATTTTTTGGCATTTATCATATGTTTCGTGCTTTTGTTAAAACTCAACATAATGCTGTTATCAAGTGCTTTCGATGTGATCTAGGTGGTGAATATACTTCTAATAAATTCTCTGAATTACTTGCTTCTGATGGGACTTTTCACCAAACTTCGTGTACTGACACTCCTGAACAAAATGGAGTTACTGAAAGAAAACATCGCCACATTGTTGAAACTGCTCGTTCCTTCTTCTTACATGTCCGCCTTTGTCCCAGTGAGTTTTGGGGGAAGTCATTTGTCCTCAAGCAAGTACATATCATTAATGTAATTCCTTCTTTGTTACTTTAAGTTTGTCTCCCTTTGAGAAATTATATGGTTGTGTTCTTGATTATTCAGCCTTGAGAGTCTTTGGTTCTACTTGCTTTGTTCTTCGTCCTCATGTAGAACGTAGTAAGTTGTCTTCTCGATTAGCGATTCATGTTTTTCTTGGTTATGGTGATGGTCAGAAGGGTTATCGTTATTATGATCCTGCAAATCAAAAACTTTATATCTCACGTCATGTTGTGTTTCTTAAGCATATTCCCTTTTATTCCATTCCTTCTAGTCAACATGTCCTTACCAAATCTGATCTCACCCACATTGATCCTTTTCACACAGATTCTGACACCGCTCCTCTTCCTGTGACCCATAACCAAAATAATTCTAATGCTGAGCTTTGCAGGATTGACACTAGTAGTTCTGCAGATCCAGATGCCTCCTCTGTCCCCGCGCCTCCCCAAGAACCTTGATCGTGGATCCTCCTCCTCCTCGTTATCCTCATCGTGATCGTAAGTCCACTAAATTACCAGATTTTGTTTATTCTAGTTATTCCACTTCTTTTACTTCCTTCTTAACCTCTATTCACAGTTTGTCTGAGTCATTTTCCTATAAAAAGGCTATTCTTGATCCCCTTTGGCAGCAGGCTATGGCAGAGGAACTTTCTGCTTTGCACAAGACAGATACTTGGGACCTTGTCTCTCTTCCTTGGGAAAACGCAATTGGTTCTCGTTGGGTATATAAGATCAAAACCAAGTCTGATGGGTCTGTTGAGAGATACAAAGCTCGCTTAGTCGCTAAAGGCTTTTCTCAACAATATGGTATGGATTATGAAGAAACTTTTGCTCCTGTTGCCAAAATGACTACTATTCGTACTCTTATTGCAGTCACATCTATCCGCCAGTGGCATATTCTCAAATGGATGTTAAAAATGCCTTCTTGAATGGTGATCTTCAAGAAGAGGTTTATGTGGTTCCTCCACCAGGTGTTTCTCATAATACAGGTGAAGTTTGTAAATTGAAGAAGGCTCTCTACGGGCTCAAACAAGCTCCCCGCGCTTGGTTTGAGAAGTTCTCCATTGTGATTACATCTCTTGGCTTCCACTCTAGCCCGCATGATTCTGCTTTGTTTCTCAGGTGCACTTCTCATGGTCGTATCCTGCTCTCCTTATACGTTGATGACATGATCATTACTGGGGATGATGTTGACGGGATTATGGAGTTGAAACTCCAATTGGCCCATCAGTTTGAGATGAAAGACTTAGGTACTCTTCGTTACTTTTTGGGGATTGAAGTTGCTTACTCTCCTAGAGGTTACCTCCTTTCTCAATCTAAGTACATTGGCACCATTCTTGAACAAGCTCATCTCTCTGACACTAGAACAAAGGATACTCTCTTGAGCATAATGTTCGGTATACTTCTTCTGATGGTGTTCCTTTGTCGATCCCACTTTGTATCGTACTCTTGTTGGCGTTTGGTATATCTTACCATCACTAGACGATATTGCTTATGCAAAGTGCATGTTGTTAGTCGGTTTGTTGCTTCTCCTACTACGAGTTCATTGGGCAGTGTGTTCTTCGCATTCTTCGTTATCTTCGGGGTACTCAATTTCAGAGACTTCTCTTTCCTTCATCATCTTCCTTGGAATTACGTGCTTACTCAAATGCTGATTGGAGTGGTGACTCCACCGATCGTAAGTCTACCACAGGGTTTTGCATCTTTCTGGGGGATTCTCTCATTTCTTGGAAGAGTAAGAAGCAAGCTGTTGTCTCTCGCTCTTCTACCGAAGTTAAGTACCGTGCCATGGCATCCACTACTGCCGAAATAGTTTGGTTGTGTTGGTTACTTGAGTCTATGGGTGTCACTTCCCTTGGACCCACTCCTATGTATTGTGATAATATGAGTGCTATACAAATCACTCGCAACTCAGTCTTCTATGAACGCACCAAGCATATTGAGATTGACTGTCATTTCACTCGACACCACTTTCAGCATGGGACCATCACTTTACCCTTCGTATCTTCTTCTATGCAAATTGCTGACTTGTTTACAAAGTCGCATTCTACTCCACGCTTTCGTTTCTTGATTAACAAACTCTCGATGCTTCCTGTTGATGCATCGTGAGTTTGAGGGGAGATGTTAGATAATATGGTGCATTTATGTTTTACTTATTTTATTTATCATAAGAGTAGTTTAGTCTTTTATTTGTTGTATATATATTTTTACCCTTTTTTCTATTCTTATAAGGTTGACTAATTTACTTTTACAATAAAGAACCCTAGCCACTTTTCTCCTCTCCCTTGTTCTTCTTCTCTTCCTCATATGCATTGTTAATCTTCATCAGAAAGCAGTTATAGCATATCTTTATAATGTCTCTCTACTCTCTAATCTAATACAGCACTAGCACCAAGATTGCTTTGCTGGTTCTTCAGTAATGACAATATGGCTTTCATAGTTTCCTGGTTTGTTATGTTAGCAGAAGAAAAGTTCTATAGATCGAGGCAGCTCATATATCAACCAATTAGCAAATTAAGCAAAATCAGTAGGTTTAGGTTTATTTACGGAACAAAGAAAAAAAGTAATAAGTAGAAGAACACCAACCTTGGCTTCAGCTAGAGCCATAACTAACTCTTCTGGAGTTTCCTTTCGGATGCTCTTCTCATCAATATCTGCAGTCTACATGAAATATTAAAGAGTAAAGCTAGTAAGCTACACCTCAAACCAAGAGTAATTTCAATCATGGTCAAATATGTACCATTATTGTGAATTGGTATCCCATTTCGGATAATATCTTGCGGCGTGCTACTGAGGACGAACCCAATATAATCTGCAAATAGTAAACAGTAACCACCAATCTAATGTTATTATATTGAGAAAATTGCTACGAAATACGGAAATAGGAAGGATGTAAGTAATTGAATTGATAGAGAGACATGGAAAGAAGTGGAACCCTAGATTGAAAGCGGCAGTACCTTGTACGAAGAAGTGCAAGCTTCCATTGCAAGTTGCAAGCTCTCTCTCACTCGAAGTCCAAGTAACGAAATAGAGGGCGGGAACTGATGCAAAATGGAAGCAAAGCTACAACAAGTGAAATAACCGCACGCGGACCCAAATTACAATTCACTTTAGAAATTAGAAATTAGGATGGCTTAATTATTTTTTATTCTCTTATTTTTTGTTTCAGTCCTTTTAAAGTTTTTGATTTTATTTTAATTTTTTTAAATTTCAAAACAAGTGAAATTAATACATATCGTCACCTCGTATTTATTAAGTAGTGAAATGAGAAAGACAATCTATGTTAGGTAGTTTTGTTAATCTCAACTTATTTAAACCACGTAAATGACAAGTCATCCTAGATTCTACTTTCCCAATATGCAGCAAGCATAATTCTCCCCACTCCCCACTAGTGTTTGTTCCCCGAGCTGCAATTCTAACCTTAATTCTTCCTCCTTCGGCCTAATTTTTTCTTTTTCCCACATTTGTCCACTCAAGTTGTTAACAAAGAGATCCAACATTGTCAGGTTTGATAGATTTGACAATGACCCTGGTTTGGCACTTGAAAGATGGTTGTTATCCACTAACAAAGCAGTTAATGAGGAGCATTTGGAGATATCCGCAGGCACAAACCCAGTTAAATTGTTCCTACCCAAATCAAGCACTTCTAGATGGGCGAGGCGAGAGAGATCAACAGGAATATGGCCTTCTAAAAAATTTGATCCAAGCTCAAGAATTTCAATATCAGTGCAGTTTCCAATTTTCGAAGGAATCATTCCTGTAATGTGATTATCAGATAATGAAAGAACAAGCAGCGAACGAAGAAAGCAATAGTTTCAAGAATATGCCCAGAAAAAGCATTAGAACTGAGGTTCACATGCTGCAAACTCGTCAAACTGCTAAACCCTTTGGGTACATCCCTAGATAAGTTGTTCTTCTGCAGAGCAATAACTTGCAAATTGGGCAGCCCCGAGAGCTCAAATGGTAACTCTCCAAAAAGATTCTGTTTGCTCAAGTCAAGCATAGTTAGCCTGAAAAGATTTCCCAAACTAGTAGGAATTTTTCCAAAGAAGCCATTGCCACTCAGATTGAAAACCATTAATCTATTCAGATTTCCAATACTGGCAGAAAACTTGACTTGTAAACTTGTTTCTGCTAAGATCCAGTGTTGTCAAATTGTTAAGATTCATTGGTCATGAACGAGGAAGCAAATGTGAGGAAAGAAAAATATAGGTTGAGGGAGGAAGAATCAAAGTTGGAATTGCAGCTACCTAGTAGGGAACAAAACAGGTGAGGGAGGGGGAGAATTAGAGCTTGCTGCACATTGACGAACAAAGGGAGAAAAAGAAGAAGTGATGTGGAACCTTGGATGACTTGTTATTCACGTGGCTTGAATGAGTTGAGATCAAAAAAGTCATAAGTTGATATAGAGCATCCTTTGTCACTTTATTACTTAATATAGTTGAGATAATGATTGAGATTAATTTTATCTATCTCAAAATTTAAAAAGATTAAAATTAGATAAAAAAAATTTAGAAGGATCAAGACAAAAAATGATTATATTTAAAAGGATTAAAAAGATAATTAAACCAATTAGAACCTTGTGTTGGGACTTCTATTATATAGAGTACAATACAGATTACTAACCCCACTTCAAAAAAAAAAAAAAAAACACCAGTCAAATTTGCAAACATTTTCTAATTCCCAAACACTAATGGATGCTAATTGGCTGGGTTGTATTTGGGTTTAATAATGTTGATCATTTGATCTAACCCAATAACTCGACCCAACTTGAAACTAGATTTTATCGGGTTGTGTTTTTAAAATTAAGCTCAATATATTTTTTAGGTTGATGCTTGAGTTACACTTTGAGTTGGTTTAACTCGTTCGATGATATATAATATATTTAAACTTATAATTTTATGAAATTTTTTAAAAAATTATAACACTTATTGACTTAAATTAATACTTTTTAAATTGATATAATTTATTTTAAAATATATATTATAAAATATCTCATAATTTTTATTTATTATTTTTAAAATTTTATGACTTAACTATACATAATATTTAAATTTGTACATTTTATCTAAATGTTAAGTTAGTTTGATCATGGGTTAGTCATTAATCAGGCAATGATCAAGTTGGATCTAGGTCTAAGAATTTGACTTGATCAAAATATCGGGTCGGAATCAGGCAAGGCTAGCCCATGAACATCCCTAGGTTTAACTTAATCTGATCTCCACTTAGATTTTTTTATTAGGCTAATTTATTATTCGATTTGTCACATGATCAATAGGTTCACTAAGAATCATACAAACTCAAAATTTAGATAAAATATATAAATTTAGGCAATGTATAAAGTTAAGTCATTAAATTTTATAAATATGAAACTTTTTTTATCTTAAGAGGTTTTTCCATGCTCTTTGAACATGATTTGTTCAAGATATTGAGATTTCTCTCCTCACAAGTACTTTTTTTGTAGGCTTGAACTCTTGACATTCTCTTAAGTGATTAACTCAAGCTTGCCTGCCAAACAAATATCTGAAGAGAGGTATGACTACCAAACAAAACTACTAATCAAGAAAATTTGAATTCATACACTTGATTACTGTAGAGACTTATTTGAATCTTTTAAATAAGTTGAGGTAATCCGCAGTTAAGTTTTAGTCCAGTATTGATCTTTATGTAAAACGAGAAAGAATTATTCTTAATAAGAGTAGAGTTGTATATAATTTTGTTGGTATCGTTATATATTTTGTTATACACATTAAAAAACAAAAGATAATGATTGTTTTAGTGTCACTTCACATAAAAGTTAAATCAACATCCTCAAAATTATTAGATTTACTTTAGAAAGTAAAGTATGAAATTGATGATCATTAATTACAATTTAACTACTTAGATTTTAATAAAATAAAAGTATTAACTTCACATAGTAATAGGATAAAGTTTGATTATTATTGCACAAGCAAACGGATAACATGCTATGAATTTATTAAAATCTATTTCATTAATTTTCTCATCCGTTACTATTTATATTTTATAGTAAAATCTAATTCTCATTAAGCTTGTTAGTAACCTAATGCGCACTCTTGCATTCCTCCATTGGCATTCCAAAAGTTACCTATATTGATTTTGTCAAGCTCTTTCATAGGACTCAAACGTTTCACGGTTTCAAACCTTCCGGGACAGAAATGATGAACAGGTTATGGTCGGTGGACTGAGACACATGTACTGCCACTTTATGTAAAAAATCTTAATTGTTATTGTTCTCTCTCTTTCTCTTACTTCCTTTTTCAGTTTGGAAGGTGCTCTACGATTTCTTCTGAGATTGCAACTTTAATCTCTATCATTATATCCATCCAAAAGACAAATTAAAAAGAACTTGATAGAAACTGAAAGTCAATGGGCATGCTTTACCATCAACCAGTTGGCATGTCCTTGAGATAATTTGATTTTTACATTTATAGGGATTACACGGCACTGATACTTGACATATATAGAATTTAAAAAAGCGAACCAAATGACATTTGGTCTTTGTTATTAAAGAAGTGCATGCATTTTGGTTCACTTAACTTGATTGGTAATATGTCTCTCTTTTTTTCCCACCTAGTCTGGCTCTGCTGCTGTCAAACTTCACTGGAGGCTTAGAACCTTCATCCTGCATTATGATGAATACAATTATACTCAGGCTACACTCACAATGAAAATCTTCTCCGTATTGGAAAAAGAAACAGCAATAACAACGATAAATTAACTTTATAGCCCAGGTGTGAAATTGTTGTGGGTTGTGTACAAATTAAACAGAGCAACCGAACATAAAAGATAAGAAAAATGCTTCATATATATCCGACAGAGTCATTAATTCACATCTGAGTGAGATGGTAGAATTAGAATTTGGTAATGCAGAAAACGAAGTGAAACTAGTTGTAAAGAGATAATTAAAATTATAAAGATGTAAGATGATGTTCGTGTGAGTGTGTATGTTTAGTATTTATATTATTCAAATGATAAACGAGAAAGAGTCTAAATTATATCATGAAGTCTCCTTCAGCAATATTAGCTCAAATGCAAGAGGTTGCTAATGGCAATAGGGATTGATTTAAGTAGTAACCTTTGTTCTTCATCCATGTAATTGTAACCTTTGATGCTGCCTCCTACTGTTGCAGCATTTCTGTAATTGGGCAAGGGCACATGCCCTTCCTCAATCAGCTTCAAATCTTCCACAAGCATCTCATAATGCCTTTTCACTTCCTCCACCGTCTTCCCTCCGACGGCCCTGGCCAGGTTCTGCCACCGATCTGGGGTGTCCTTGTCGTAGATGGCCAAAGCATTCTCAAACTTTTTGTTCTGCTTTGTTGTCCAAGCTGAGCTTGAGGCCATTGTGGCAACACTATATGTGTATAATACTTAAAAAGACAATAATGGTAATGAAAATTCAATGTTATTATGGCAGAGCTATGAGAATAAGGAGATTGTCATTGCTACCCTTTATATATTAGTGGGGGGCCTGAGAGAGAAAGTTGTATGTGAGTTGTAGGTTGTACTTGTTGCTTATGCTAGCTGTTGCTTTCCGAGCATAACCGGGGGACAAAGTGTAAAAAAATCCTAGAACTTTTTTGGTTATTTACATGATTTTGCACATTAGTTTAAAGCTTAAACTTTAAGAAATATTGTATTAATAAAAAAATCTAAGAAATACAAGTAAACTCATGAGTCACGCCGACTTTTCCTTAACCGAGAAAGTTGTTGCATCCTGTAAATTTCACTCATTCTTCTAATTCATTTTCACATGCATGCCTTCCATTACTAAAATTTAGGGGCATTTGGACTACAAAATAAAGAACAGAAGAATCCTCCTTGAATTGACATGAATACTAAAATGAACCTGAAGTCTCTAAATTAGAATATCAGGTTCTAAAACCTTTAGTTATGTTTACGCAGCATAGCTACCATTGAAATTGAAATTATTGGAATTACTTGCCTAACTCAATCCCAAAAGTTAATTTAATTGAAAAATTATCTAAGTCATTATAAAGAATATTATATCATATGCTCAGCTGATGTGGGATCTAACACCCCCTTCATGCTTAGGACTGGATATTGGCCCAGCATCAAGATTGAGATAGGTTTTAATACTATATTAGAATAATTGAGCCTTAATCAACTCTAAAACTTAGCTTAAGAGGAGAGGATTGACCAAATCATTATAAGGGATATTTTGTCTATATGCTCAGCTAATGTGGGATCTCTTCGGACATGAACACTACATTGACTAGAGTTATCAACTTTTGATGTTTTAGTTTAAATAAATAGTGAAAACTCAGTTCATGTAAGGTTGGTTTATTATGATTTTTGCCTCTTGTGCTGCAATGTGATGGTAGGTGCTGCTGTGGAGGTCTCAATTTGTACTGTCACAAAGGACAGCATGGATCCAGCTCGAGCGGCTCTACACAAACGTTCACGGGTGCATGTATCATGCGGCCATGTAGATAATTTCAAGTCAAGACGGCCATAGAGCTGTGTATGGATCAGACAGAAAAGGCACAAAAGTGCCTTTTTATCTTTTGGGCGTTTTCTCTTTCTGATTTTCTGTGTTTGTGGTCAAGGCACGAAAGTGGCTGTAATCCATTGCTAGTCCTTGCTCCCTTCTTACTCAGCAATCTTCCAAGAAAATGTTAAGCTGGGCTAGCTGCCATCCAACCAATATTAATTAGTCCTTATCAGCCATCATGTTTTTTGTACAATTCTGAATATATCAGCATTCAGCAGTTTGCACCTGCATGATTTGTCACATTTGTTGTTCATATATCCTTTCCATAGCCTAATTACTTCAGTTTTTGGTTCCTGCTAAAATGGTGACAAATGAATATTTTTTGACTTGTTAATTTACTCTGAGATGAGATATGCTGGAACCACAGTGAGAGGCTAGCATGGCTATTTTTTGGCAATTAGAGCAAAACAAACATAGCTAGCTGTATATTATATTGTTTTCTTGAAGTTAATCTCGTCCTAACAAAAAAATAAAAGCTATGCGCTGCAAAGTGAACCTCAGAGGTTAAGCATAGAGTGCTTTACATATGTAATAATGTTATGTGCGCATCATTTTTGTTATATTATTCTTATACCATTCTTTTTTATTGGAATAAAACAAAAAAAAAATACTTTCAAAAACACAAACTCTCTTATCTCACTTATTTTTTCCCAATCAAGTAAATGTAACAAAAGGTGAAAAAAAAAAAGTAGTGTGCAAGAAACATTTCTCTTCCATTGTTTCATATTTACAAGATGTAATGTCATTTTTTTTTCTGTTACATATAATCTCATATCTTAAATCTTATACTGTGGGCAAACGAGAGTACATCTTAAATGGGCTTATTAAATTCACATGGAATGAAAGCGACAGCTAAAGAAAGTTATATGGGCAAGAATAGATTCTTTATATCTTTAGACTAGGACTATTTTATCTCTTCGCCTACATGGATGGAATATAACATGGCTCATCATCAATTGGTCAATGAATTTCATCCTTGTAGCCACCAACTGTGTTTATCGCAGAATAATTTGAAGCCTATAAATTGTTCTAATGGTATAAAGAAAATAAAATATGAAGGAAAATGGATTTTAACACATCCAATATAAATATTGTATGTTGATGTAAGTGTAAGTGAAATCTCTAAGTATATTATATTTCGAAATAGAATGGATATATTGGATGCCGATATGAAAGAGATGGTTAGGAGAAATATTTGTATAGATCTTGTTTGTATAAATTATGTAGATTATATTAGATTTTTTTATAAAGTACGGATTAATATAATTACTAATTTTTTAAAATCTAAATTAATTAAATGTTAAATGTTATGAAACATCTACTGGTTTAGCACACTTGTAAGTCTTATATATGAGTTTTTTATGATAAATAAATTAGCTCATATTATAAAATAAAAGAGGTTTTTATTCTTATCATATATATATTGTGATTGTTCTATTGAGATAAAATGATTTTATACACATATAAAAAATGTGAATAATTTCTTTCCTCTACTCACACAAATCTTTTTGCTCTTGATTTTGGTGGTAGAAGTGGATTCTTCTTTTGTGTATGATAATTCTCTTCCTCAATCTAATTATTGATTAGTTTATATGTATGTCATGAATTAAGGTTAAAGGTAGATCTATAGGTATAAAATTTTTCTAACAGACTAGACCAATTAACAATTGATATATTAGTACTTTTAATGTAAAATAATTGTGACACAAGAGTTTATGCAATTATTTAAGTTTTGATTAATTTAATCTACACAATTTATGTAGACAAGATTTACGTAAGTATTTCTTGTCATCTAGGTGTCATAATATAAAGAAATATTTGTGTAAACTTGGTCTGCACAGTTGTATAGACTATACTAATCAATACTTGAATAATTACATAAATTTTTGTGTCATAAATTATTAAAAGTAATAATATGTCACTTATTAATTAGTTTAGTTTACATAATTTATATAAATAAGTTCTATACAAGTATTTTTTAATATTTTAAATGTTCAGATAATAGAATTCAAATATAAATTGTTTTCTGATAACACAAATTCCTGAATAAAATTTTCTGCAATTTATTCGGTCCATGGAGAAATATTTCTTTAGCAAGACAGTGATGCTGATACATTCGGAATCCTTATCATCCACGTATATCCCGAGCTGAATTTATCTCTGAAGAGCTTCCCTTTCCACTTCATGAGCTTTATGACCCCCTCCACTGCCAATACAAGTTGGAATTGGGGCCACAGCATTAATTTGTAACTGCAGATTGGAAGATCCATGTTTAGACTCCGAAATCTGGATGCCCTCATTGCTCTAACGTTCGTCAAAGAGAATCAGCCGCAAAAATTGCTCAGCATAGTTTAAAATGGAAAATTATAAAATACTCAGAGTATTATTCTAAGCAAATTTATAATAGCTCATATATAATTTAAAAATATTTAAATTTTTATCCAACGACATATATATAATCATATAATCTTATATGTCACTTTTTTATTATAATAAAATACTTGTTCGTAAAGTTCTTGTTATTGGTCCAATGGACCTTTAAAAATAGCGTACAAAGTGGTGTAGTCAAACAGGTTTAATTAGAGGGGGGTATTAATGACTACTACTCCCTTGAATTGTTCACCACAATTCATTGATTTGATTTGATTTAATTTTTTATTTTTGATAATTCAATTAAACCGAATCATCCTAGCTGGTATAATGCTACGGACCATACTATGGTCCGGGCTTGGATTTAAAGGAGAACGTTTTTGTTTAACACAAATATAGTAAATATATGTCTCATATAAAACAGATATTAAATTAAATTATATATCATTATAATATTTTTATGAGATATAAAATAAGTTTATAAGTGAATTAAAAAAATTAATATATAAAAATTAGATAAATAATAAAATTATATTAAAAAATGCATTATTTGGATTTTGGAATGGTCTAGTCCTTGAATAGAATAGTTTTGCTTATTAATCTGATCAAATTTAGGTGACTGAAGACTCACTTAGTTGGGTTGACTTGAGACATACTTTCTTTTTTTTTAATTTATTTTGGAAAACTTTTTTTTAAAATAAATTATAAAATTTGAACATAATACTTAAAAGATTCATGAGATAAAATACATTTTATTATTAGATTATATGTACTATTAAGTAATATTCTTGATAAAGAAAAATAAGTAGTAGCCAAAAAATATTGTAGCATAATTTTTTTTTTAATTTATATCATTATTTAACTAATTTAAAGTCAAATCAGAAAAAAATAAAATTGAATAATTATCACTACTAATTTACTTACATAATTTAGTATACTATTTTTTATATAATGTATTTTTATATCATAGTATATTTTTTATATAAAATATTTTTTTTTTATATAATATATTTTTAAATTTTTCAAAAATGTATTTTTATTTTGTTCTAGTCTTGAATAGATTTTTGATTCTGATCGTGACTGAGGACTCACTTAATTGGGAACTTTTGATCAATTAATCTAATTGTTAATTTGAATTGAACTTAAAAGATTCAATGTTATACATTAAATGAGAAATGATTTATCATCTTGATTTTTTATTTATATCACTCATAATTATTAAATAAAAAAATTATCAATAATTTTTTATGTACTTTTTTTTATAATGTATTTTTTATGTAATATTATTTTTTTTCACCTTTTCATATAATATATTTTAAAATTTTTACTTTTTTCATTTAATATTAAGATAATTATTAAAAAGATTGAGTAAAAGGATATAACCAAATTAACCTCTGGTATGTGTTATACAAATATGTTACCGACAGAATTAGCACCAAGAAACTTGTGATTAACTAGACAAACAAGCAGTTTCCGTGTGCAATTGCATTATCTCATTTTTTTTTTCTCCGTTTCTTTTAGGATAAACACAGTGCATTATCTCAATCTCCTCATCACAACTTCGTTAGAAGATAGTGCTCTCAACTCTCTTGCAAGCAGGCATGGAGGAGGCTATTGTATGCTATCTTGAATTCATGCTTGACAATTCAGTCTGTCTTTGGCATATAGGAGGAGGATATACTTTGGAAGAAATCAGTTTCAAAAGCTTGGAATCCTTATCATCCTGGTTTATTTTCCACCATAAAACCAATCACCAAGGATAACAATTTGTTCTTTCCCAATATCTTCCAAACTTTTGGTTAAGGTCCCATCCTCACAAGCTGAACACGTTTATTCTGGGATGCGCTTGGTATTAATATGAATTATGCCCGCGTTGCTACGCCAAACAAGTTTCAATCAATTCATTGCGCTACCATAAAGTCTTAGCACAGCATAACGTTCTTGGGGGAATATTTGATTAAAAAAATAAAAGGAGGAGCCAAAAAGTCATAAACCCAAAAGAAAAATTCCGACGCGGACCCATTAATTCCCTCAAGGAAGGGAAAGTATCAAATAGTAACATCTTCTGTCAAAGATAATAAGCAGAAATATGTATTAAATGTTATGGAGCAACCAGAGAAGCTTTGGGTTTTTCTTTCTTTTTTTCTATTGTTTTTCTTAAAAATATGATACTGTCGCATGTTATGAGACAACTCTATAGGATTGCTGGACCCTAAGGCTGGGCTCTATTAAAAAAAAATTGTTTCTTTATGTCTTATTGTGTTTTCAAGAAGAAGGAAATAATTCAAATCTATTTCCTAACTAAGTTTTTCATCTTCTTTCTGCTAAGAAGTTCTAGACACCTGTTCTAACTTTAGATCACATAATTCACATCAGCTATCAGCAATATGGGGTCAAATTCTGCCAGGCTGTAATAGATGAGTAGAATTTTATATTCTGATAAGAGCTGATAGTTTGATACTTCATACCTGAGATTCGCAGATAAAAGACTCAACTACATTTGGGATATGATGACAGATTCTGGCACCTATTAATATTATAACTTATTGGATGTCATTTTTGTTATATATTCTTGTCAAATGGCTAGCCATGTATGGCATGAATGCTATACTTTGTTCCATCTGATTATGTAATTCACTAATTTCTAGCCGCCACCCATACCTATTGTTATTTTTTGTAAATCTATTTTGTAAATAAATTATGAATGAATAATTTTTTATGGGACAAATTGTCAATCACAACTAGAGTGAAAATGACTTAGGTAGGTTAAAGACTTTATCGCATGTATTATAAATCGACAAAATTAAAGTTTTTACACTAAATTTAATGTTTATAATGTGTTGTTTGGATTAAATATGCAGAGTTGTTAATTAGAAACTAATCTTAAATTCTATGTTTGGATTGTGTGAATGAATTAGGATAAAAATTGGAATTCTAAAAATTCCAATTCTATTGTTGGATGTATGATCCTTGTTGTGTATGTATTTTTGGTAAATATTAAAATTCTATTGTTTCCATTAAAATTTTATTTAACATTAAATATATGAATATTTACTATATTTTTTTATTTTTTTCTTAAATTTAATTTTAACTTCAACAACAAATAATAACTAAAAAGTTTCATTACAAAATAAATAAATAAACTTGTTTAAAGTGAGACATTGTTCATATTACATGAAACTTCAAATATAAACAACATCCACTTCAAAACCTATAAAAATAAACCAAAATTAAATTTATAAAAAATAGACAATAAAAATTTTAAGACCAAATATTTTAATTTTATAAATCAAGATATGATTTTTAATAGGAAAGCCTTAAATACTATATTATCATATAAAAAAAATCAAAGCAATTCTTGTTCTTCTAAATAAATTTTAGAAAGTTATGAATATTTCTTCAAATTGCTTTAATAGGATATGTGAATAATGATAGTGTTAGCCATAAAGAGCGATTTCTCTTTCTTTGAAGATTATGTATAGAAGAAAGTTGGTTAGATTCAAGTGTATCGAAATTGTCTCCTCAATAATATTTGGATTGACATTGTTTGTATTCTCTTCTTGTTCAATCTCTTTTAAGTCTGGACCATCTCCTGTAGCACGATCTTGTCCACAAATATAATTTTCAATCTGTTTGTATCTATAACTACTTGCTTCGGATGAGACCGAAAATAAATATACAAAGTAATACTATTTATGTATAAATATTAATATAAAAAATAAAAGTAAAAACCTTGAGCTCAAGTTTAATACCTTGACATAATCTTCCCAAACTTGATCCTTGTGAACTGCACCATATTGCAATCCCAATCCCAACCAAAGCCGCTAGTGCCAAGCATGTTAGTAATGATAGCACAATGTTTATCCCAAGTTTTAACGAGACACAATGTTGTCCTTGGTGATTACAATGTTACATTTTTTCCTTTAATTTATAGGTATATGCAACTGATTTCCATCCATTAGGTACCTGATTTCCCAACTTATGTTGTTCAACTAGAATACTTGTAAGAACACGATCCATATCCTTTGTCCATTTTAGATATGACTTGGCTTTATTCTTTTTTTGCAAAATTTAGTTTTCTCCATCAACTAGTAAATAAAACCAAACAAATACAATTAAAAAGCAATGCATAAAATAACTTTATAAGACAAAATTAGATATATTTACAACATAACATAATGTACTAATTAATTTTTGCAAAGGTCTTGCAATAAGTAAGGCAATACATCATAAATTATCCACGCCTAGCTTGGTAATCATTAAACATTTCAATGGCCAAATTATCTCTAAATGTTGTCCACTCATGAGTAACTTCTACAGATCTTATGACATCGTCCTCATCTTGCTCCTCCTCTGCCCTTGTTTCAGATATTTCTGCATCTACCTCGTTTAACAAAAAATCATCCTTTTCTTGTTGTTTGTCTCAGATGTAATTATGCAATATACAACAAGCATTGATAATTCGTACCTGTGTTTATAAATTATTATAATGACAATGCATATATCTCTTTTAAGAAAATAAACAAAGTTTAATTATAAGTTTTTATGTCAAAAAAAAGATTGTGTACGCTAATATGGCCCATCGTTTCTTTAGCAAGCCAAATGTTCTCTCTATTACATTTCTCGCTGAAGAATGACGAAGATTGAATAACTCTTTATATGTTCTTGGATTATTTCCACATCTTGACCATTCATTAAGATGGTAGCGTGTGGAACGATAAGGAGCTAGAAATCCAGGGTCATTGGTATATCCTGCATCTACTAAGTAATATTTCCCTATAAAAATAGATAATTAATGTTAACCATTGAATGATTATAATTTAATACAACTATAAGTTTGAAATTGTCACCATTTGGTATTATAAATGGGTCTGCTCTTGACATGGCACTACGTAAAACTCTAGAGTCTGATGATGAACCTTCCCATCCAGGTAAGACGTAAACAAACTTCATATTTCGATACTCCCAATACATTTGTAGTGATTTGTTGTTTCCTGTTCCTATATTTACCTTGGTCTTTAAAAAATTAATCGCAATATGTGTTCCATCTAATGCTCCAATACAATATTAATATATTAATATCAAATTTAGTATATGACATTGTACTCAAATTATTTATTTTGACCAACATATTTCTTACCTTAAACCAACTTGTCATCTTCTATAAAAGGGCGTGAATATTTGATGTACTCTTTGGTTAGGCCAATAATTGCTCTAAGAACTTCACCAAAGCGTCTACTAATGGTCTCTATAGAACGAATATAAGTACCTCCGAGAACTCTCAATTTTAGACCATGAGCTAAAATAAGTAAAAACATTGCAACTGATTCTTCTACAGTTACATGATGAGTATCATGTAATCCTCTCTTTTCACGTAAAATGTTGCAAAGTTCAAAAAAGGCATGCTTAGTGAGACGTAATTGATTATAACAATTTTCATCACTACCATGATATAATCGTCTCAAAAGCATTCTTCTTTCCAAGTCATTGTCATTCTCTACTCTTAACTCTCTAGGTATGAATCTTTCATTAATGAGTTATTGCGGCCATAGTAATAGCAACCCCCTCTAAAATTAATTTTCTTTTTTTTGCTTGTCTCGTATTTTCACTGGTTGATGAATTAATTTCTATTATTCTTCTTGACATCTAAAAATTCAACCATAAAGCAAATGAATTATAATATGGCTAAACAAATGAATTATAATAGGTCAACACAAAAATATGAATTATAAACCAGTGATGGTAATATTAGAGTATAATTCCAAATAGTTAAGTTCTAGAGTTAAAGTTTTATAGTTAGAATAATATTACTTTAACTATAATATTACCAGCCTAATATATTAGAATATTATTCTAGAGTTTATATTACCATCCTAATATACTAGAATATTATATCTAGAATATTATATCTCTGTTATTAGAATATAGTCCTACCGAATTTAATTCCAAATAGCTGAGTCCTACAAGTGCATCTTATTTCTTAATGCCCTTGCAACCGTAACAATTGATATGGGTAAGCCTCCACACTTGTTAGCAATTTTAGCTGCTAACGCATCAAAGTCAGAATTTTTATTAGGTACTCCAGCTACATTCTTAAACAATATCTCTGCTTCCTCTTTCTTTAATACTCCACCAGAGAAAATTGAGTTTTCCTCACATTCATTTGATTAGACAATTTACCATCTCTTACAATTTCACTTTCCTCTTCCAATCTCAATCCCAACATGCCAACAATTTGGCCTTGAGCACAACTTACGCAAATCAATGTCAAAAAGCTAATTCAGACCAGACCTTTGAACTTTGACAACTACTTTTTCTCCATTATACAGAATAGCAGGATGAACCTAAGAACACAGTCAATCTTGACAACTACTACACTAAGACCATCACTAATTAGTATCAATACATTAATTAAGATCACCAATTTGACTTTGACAACAAGAAGTAAAAAAGGTTCAAATCAATCTTCAAAATTTTTTTTTCTAATTTATAGAGAAAGGGCACAAAGCTATGATTAATCATCTTATGTGACTATATTTATCAATTTTCACCACTTCTAATAAACCTACAAGTTTCTAACAATAAAAGTCAAAGAGAATAGGTAAAGATTCAGTGCATAAAAATATAATGGACTGCGTAGGGAATGATTCAAACACCTAACCAAGAACAACAATTGGTCTATCTTCAAACTCCTTAAACAATATGTTAATGGAAGCTCCCAATTCACTCTCAATGAAGCTTATAGGTGAACCTTGTCCGAAGAATGTTATATTAAGAATTTCATAGATTAACATATCAAATCGATATCAAAATTTAGCACTCAACCACCATTATCTATTCTGAATTAGCTATCTTTCGATAAACACTTTGGTTGTGTTTTGCAAATTGGTACGGATACAAACTCCTCTCTTGCAGTTATTATCTATTCTTAACATATCCTGTGCATTGCGTTTATCTCTCAAATATATCATGCTTTAATCAATCACAAAAACTAATTTATAACTTAAATTCGAGATAAGAGTATCAAGAAACACAATCCACAATAAGAAAAAAGGCACAAAATCGAGGCTTACGAGATTGAGAGGCACACAAAAAAAACCCACAATTAGAATAACGGAGAAAGGATCAGAAAACGAACAACAAACCACAAATGCAAAAATAAACTTGCGATATACAGAGGCGCAAGTGGAGAGACCCACACAACGAGATGAAGATGGCACTGGCAGAGGATAGAGATAGTTCATACCTCGTCAAAGCTGCTAGTTGCAGAAGATGGAGTGGAGGAGGAGAGGCACCGATTAGCGAAGATGAAGGGGAGGAGGAGAGGCACCGATTTGAAAGACGGAGTGGAGGAGGAGAGAGGCAGGGCAGTCTTTTTGTTTTTCACTAGCCAACCACGATTTTAATTCTATAGTGTGGAATTGGCAATTTTTAGGGTCGTAGCTAAGAATTGATAATGGGTTAGTTTAGTTATTTTTAAATTTTATGATTCTAATTCAAAAAGGCTTCCAAACATAAAAATTAGAATTAGTAGGCCCAATTCCAATTCTAAATGTCAATTCCATGTTGGTTTTAGTTGTTATAGATTATTTCTTATATTTTGATATTTAAATACTATTTTGTCCTCAATTAAATATTTTTTTAATTATTTTATACATATTTTTAACTTAATGTATAAAAATGATTCTTTTTTATACTATCTAAATATTTTTAAAATTATTTTCGATTAATGTATCAAACATAAAAATGAATCGATTATAATCGATTATAACAAAAAAAATTTACAATAATTGATTACTAAGTATAATCAAATTTTCATAATTTTTTCACATACACACTTTATCTAAATCGACTTAAGCTTATTTTGTAATGTGTTGGCTTAAATATGAGTTGTTACAACAAAATAAAAAAATAAAAAAAAATCTAGCTTGTTACTTGTTGGAGATTTTTTTTGGAATCTCTATCTAGCTTATTTATGAAAATATAGAAGCTTGGCTTGAATATGAAAACTTGTTTAAATGTTTACATTACATCAAAACTTTTATATAGGCTAAAAAAATTTATACTTTTTTATTTTTAAATAAGTATAACCTTTAACAAAATTATTATATTCTATATGAAATAAATATATTATACTAATATATAATTAATAAATTATGTAGGTATTAGAAATTCTTAATTATATATATAACTATTAATGGGCTAGTTTGGTATAAGTTAAATAAACCTTTTCAAAAAGTCAAACCTTGACCAACATAATTAAATAGACATTTCAAAAAACTTAAAAACATACTGAATTACTAAATAGGCCAAAAATAAATTATGCTATAAACCCTTAATGAATTGGTTAACCTATTCTTACCCTTAGTTACAACTACAAGGAGATTTTTTTTTTCTTTAATCTGAACTTCGAGGAGATTTTTTTTGGTGAGCGAATTAGGAGGAGAATTTTAATTTAGAAAGTGTGATGGCATTTAACTAATTAATGTCATGTTTTGCAATGAGTTTTTAAAAATATTATAAAACATATTAATACTAAAATTCGAATACATTTCTGTATGAATTAAGAATCTTAAAGGGTATTTACCTTATAAAGCAAGCTACCAGCAAGACTGCATCATCTGAAACGTATACTGTGAACTTCATTAGCTATTACCTAAACATGGGTTTGGTGAATTTAAACCCATGTTTACACTCAATACAAGGATACCTAAAACAAAGGAAAAATTAATTATAAGGACGATTATGGAGTAATATTTAATTTAAAAGATAAAAAAAGTTAAAATTATTAAAAATAATCATTTAAATTTAATTGAAAAGAATGATCATTTAATTTTATTGAATAGTCAAAATTATCTTTAATAAAATATTCATTTGAAAAGTTAATCACTTAAAAGTAACAAATGATTATTTAATAAGAAGCAATAGTCATTTACAAACTTCTTTTATATAGAATTTAACTTGAAACAATTAGCTACTTAGTGTCAACTAATGACCACTTAATAAAAGACAATAATCATTTACAAATTTTTCTTATAATTTCATGTATTGAACTTCATTTGAAATGCTAGTCACTCAATGATAATAAATGATCACTTAATAAAAAATAGTAATCATTTACAAATTTCTTTTTTTCATATAGAATTTAATTTGAAAATGTCAATTACTCAGTAACAATTAATGATCACTCATTCAAAGATAATAGTCATTCATGATTTTTTCTAATTTTATGTATTTTATTTATTGAACTTTATTTAAAACTTTAGTTACTCAATGATAACAAATGACCACTTAGTAAAAAGTAGTAGTCATTTATAAATTTTTTTTTTTCATATAAAACTTAATTTAAAACTGTAAGTCATTCAATGGCAACTAGTAATCATCTAATAAAAGATAACTAATAGTTATTCATTAAAGATATTATTGTCTATTATGTGAGATTAAATGATCTTTCTCTTTAATTAAATTTTAAACGATCATTCTTGATAATTTTAACTTTGTTTATCCCTCTAAATTAAATATTATTCTTTAAAGGTCATTGTCATTAATTTTTCCTAGAGAAAAGTTGTAAGTTATAGCTTTTGAAAACCTGAAAGCGCTCCCAACTTCCAGGTGTATGTTTGGATTAGAATTTTCAAACTTAATTTTAGTCAAAAGTGTATTCCCGTAAAAGTTATTAATGTTTGGAAACTTTTATTTTAAAATTAATTTTGTCAAAATAATTGTTGTTTGGATAGTGTTAATAAAATTTACTTTTGCATGTGTATTACCAAAATGGATATGAGTTATTTTTTTAATTAGATTGCTTATAAATTGATGCTAAAAATGCTCACCCAAAATATTTGATGCTAAAAATATTGATTGTAAATAAATTAAAGGTATAATAATTTCTTTTAAAAGTTAAGTTTGTATGTGTATTTAAAATAAAATCATTTGAAGTATAGTTATAATAGTATTTTAGAATATTGCTTTCACATTTGAGGTGCTAAAATCAAGTTTGGAATCAAACATGATTTTGTGAAGTTGCCAAACATATCGGCATAACTTTCATGACATGTTTGGAGATGGCAAACTTGATTTTGGGAATGCAAACACCACTCCAAAGACATCCTAAATGTGTATTTAGATTAAATTTCACAAACTTAATTTGAATGAATTTTTTTAGATCTATCCTTGGTTCGATCATGACTCAACTAATGAATGAGCTGGGATCTAGTCGATTTGAGATTTAGATAAAATGTGTAAATTTAAATATTATATATAATTAAGTTATAAAATTTAAGAATTATAAAGCTAAAATCAAAGAATGTTTTATAATATATATTTTTCAAATAAATTATATAAATATAAAAATGTCACTATATTATGAATAAGATATTATTTTAAGCTAAGAAGTTTTATAATTTATTCTAAATTTTTAACAGAATTATATGTCTTAAAATATTATATAATATAAGTTTTGAGTCAAGCCAATTTGAAAAGTAGTCGAACCCGACTCGAAACATATACCAAGTCTAATTTTTAAAATTTAATTTGACTAAATTAACTTTGAACATGACTAAATTATTGGATCAAGTCAGGTGAGATCTTTAATACTCTTACTTTAAATTAAGGGATCTCTCGCAACGACCCATTCGAGTAGTACCCACTTAAAATGACTTTTATTCTAAACTTTTTTGTTTGATCACTCCTTTTGCATTGACTATTAACTAATTCTTAATGAAATTACTAATTATTTTGAAATCAATGATGAGAGTATATTGCAAAATACTAGCCTATTAAGAGAAAGCATGATGGCTTAAGTGCCAAAATAAACTTTTATTTTTATTCAATATGAGGCACAATAATAACAATATTTCTCCTCGTAAAAAAAAGGAATATTCCTTCAAAAACTAATAAAATATTGCATAAATCCATTTTTGACAATAAGAAGGAGAAAAGGCTCAAATATTTTCCTTTACTAACTTATAATTGCAAAGTGACACAACCACACAACAACGTAAGTGTTAGGGATTTAGGATCTATCTCGATCTCAAAGCTGGAGATTCCCCGTGTCATGACTATCCCTCAAAAAACATCATGATGAGAATGGTGAAAGAAATTAAATAAAGAGTTGGAGTTGTCATCAAAATATATTAGAAATTAACAAATTAGCAAAAAAAAATTGTTATTATTAGTTAATAGAACCAAAATGGATCCAAAAGATTAATTATGTGTAAGAAATTGGATCCAAATGGGAGAGTCCCCGGGTTAAGTTTTTGGTTGGGCTACACTGGGCCACACCTAGTTTTGTTGAGCTGACCGGCCTAGGCATGGACCTTTGGAGTTGGGCTACTAGCAAAGGTTATGGAATTGAGATTTTTTCAACTGTATTCTATATGCGACAAAAAAAAATGTATTCTATATAACTTTTTATAAGTTATTTTAAAGTAAGTTTATTTATAAAATAAGTAATTAAGAGTATATCTATCTTTGTTTTAATATAAAATACATTATGATCTTAACCTAATAATATTTAATACTGAATACAACCTTATTTGTTCAATTTATAAACAAACTCATTTTAAATGAGTTTTTCCAACTTTTAATATTTTGTACTTAATAGATTAACACCATTGCTATGCCTGGAATTATAAAAATTTGAAAATTTGAATTATGTAATAAATTATTAATAATTTTTACAAACAATATTAATGAATATTAAAATTTTAAATTGTTATGATAAAAATTTAAAAATTTTAAACTTGAATTATATAATAAGATATTAATGAATTATTTTTGTAAATAAAGATATTAAAAAATACAAATTTTGAATTGTTAATAATAATATATTAATGAAAATTATATTTTTTAAATTTTTATGAAATAATTTATTGTACACGTGATATAAAATAATATTGATATGGATTTTTCTCTAATAAGATAATAATTAAATTCAAATTTGTTATGAGATGTTGATAACACACCATGGATATGATATTTGACAATAATAAGGAAGGAATACATAAATAATTTATATTTCTATTAATTAATAAGATAATAATAAAATTTAAATTTAAATTTATAATGAGACAGCGGTGTCATAACCTAAGAATAAAACTTGGTAAAAATCTACAAACTTGATTTTTTTATATTATATTAATTGATGATTGATTGCTTATTTATATGGAACAAGAGACGCTAACACACTTAAAAATGCATTACAATAATTCCTTTCTTATTCTTTTTTAATTATATATCATTTCTATTCATATTTTTTTATTGTTTTGAGTATAAAGAGTATTAAAATGCGGGGAACAAAATGAAATTAGATAAGTGGAAATATATAGTTTTTAAATTAGAAGGGTAAAAAATACACTCACGTTTCACTTTCCAATTTAAAATTGATTTAATGATATAAATTTAATTTCTATATCATAGATCATGTTCCAACTAATTTAACGTATATCAATAATTTACAAAAATTCCTCTTTATAATTTTGCAAGAAGAATATATATATAAGAATTGGAGTTCCATATTTCCATGTATCAAATTGCACAGAGTACGATAAGGTTATTACTTTAGTGATGAGCAAGTTTGAGTTAAATGGTTGAAATTTTTTTGCAATGTTAAGAATTTAAATATGTAAAAAAATACGGGTAAGTTTGAGTTAAATGCATGGTTGAAATTTTTTTACAATGTTTAGAATTTAAACCTATAAAAAGTATGGGTAAGAGAGACATTTTTAATACTCTAAATAGAATTAGTTTCACTTTCAAAAGAATATCAATATCAATATACCAAACAAAGGAAAAAGAGAATTGCAAATATATTCTCAACCCTATCATAAGAATTGTGACTCTTTCTCCGGCAAGTAACATACTTTACACAGATACTCACTTTTGAGAAGGCAAACGTTTGTTATCTATCTATGTTACACGTGTCAAGTTTGGGCAACGTCTTCCATGCTCCTTACAAGTTAAGCTCCTTACAAGTTAAGGAGTATGGATGCACTTAGAATTTGAGCCATTAATTTTGTATAAAAAGACATCAATGGCAACAAATAATGACCTAAAACGTTTTCAACATGTACTTGCCAAAAAATAAACTATGTAAATAATTGCAAAAAGTACCAAACTTCTTCTTTGTTGAACCTGTACTTTGTACAATTTATCATTCCTATTTATTTTTCTATGTGTGTCAAAAGTAGGATTTGAGAACATAGCCCCATTCGTCCCCTAACCCAAATCACATCATTATCACATTCACCGTAACTCCACCATCCACTTATACAAACACAACCATTACCGACTATTGAAGAACCCACCAAAAATCACCTACACTTCAAACCCAAATCAAAACCCAAGCCTTGCGCACAAATGCCCAAAATCAAAGCCACCCCACACAATGCCTAGCAAGGAATAGTTCTCATAACAAACCCTTCAAAACCTTATATATTCAACAATCACTCACTCTCACTCTCTCCAACACAACTAAAGAGCCATCTAAAAAATCACTCACCAAGCATTACGTTCTTTTTCCTCGCTCACTCCTCTCTTTCTCTCTCTCTCTCTCTAAAGCTCACTATGGTTGTGTGGGGATCTTCATCAGCAACTAAGGGGAAAGATCAAGACCAACATGCTGGACAAAAAGTTACCATATCCTTGAAGAAATAATACAAGAATAAATTTTGGAATTTTTAAGTTGAAATCAAGAATGTAATTAAGATGAATAATTAGGTCATTCATGTGATAATTAGGAAACACGATTACATTACACAATCTCTATTATGAGTTTGATATTATTATTTTTTAAGTTGCTCTGAGGTTTCACCCCCACAATGGAGAGAATGGGCTCATGATTGCTGGTGTTGCAGTGGTGGTCCAAGTGGGTTTACATATTTGTATTTCTAAATGGAAATCCTGATGCAGAAATAAGAGAAGGACTAAATTGCAAAATACAATAATTATTGGATTAAAAATTAAATAATAAAAATCTGGTAAAAAAAAGTAATGTTTCTTCAATAGTAAGTAAAATACACCTACACATATAGACACGAACCCCCCTCATTATCATACGTGCGACTCTCACCGTATACGCATCCATGCACCAAAACATCATGAGGAACATGATATAATTGTTTGTCTAGTTTCTTTTCATAGCTTTCGTTTAGTTTCAGCTCTCTCTCTACTTCTCTTTACTTTTGTGCTTTTTCAGTTCTTTTGAGGCCTTACTTTTCTATTTCAATTTTTAAATTTTGAATCATCCAAGTGTTCTCTTCTCCTTATTTGGTTGTCTCTTCTTGCATCATTTTTATTTTTTTATTCTGAAAAATCAATCATGGTTGTCTTTCCGAGCTCTCTCACTAAAGGTTCTGGTTGAGCTTAAGGCGACACTCTTCTTCCCCCATTTTTTCTCTTTAAATTGCATATTCGTGTTATTTTCTTCACTCAAAATGAAGCCTTGCATGCGTTTTTATTTTTCATGGAGCAAAAATGCTTATGATTGGTGTTAGTGGAATTGGGTGTGAACTCCTTAACATCCTTTCTCTCCTCGCCTCTTTGGTTTCCATGGCATACACATGATGAGTTATTTTTTTTTAACTTTTGGATATGATTTTCTTCTCTTTTTTTAGAAGGATTTATAATTTTTATTTTTATGAGTTCTTAAATGAACATCTTTATTTAGTCTTCTTCATTTTCCTAGCTTCGTGAAGGTGAGCATTTTTATTATACACTTCTTGGAAAAAAAAATTTGTTATGCAAATTGTATGAATTTATTAAGGTCCCTTATGCTTGGTGAACTATTGCCATGAAAAAAAATATTCAATTTCATGGCAATGTATTTGAATACAACTCAAGCTCTCCATTTGAACAAAGCAAGTTTGGCATGAGAGTGTCTATTGAACATGAGCAATATTGCAAACAATTAAAGAGAGCTTTATGAATTGTGCTCTTACATTGTGAAACTCTTTGTGTTTGGATGGAATATTCTAAAATTTTAGAGAATTTAAAATGTAAAGTAATTGAATTGCATCAATCTAATTTCCATCATTTTCAAAATTCTTAGTTTGGATAATTACTACTTGTGAAATTGTAAAATTTCCTTCAAAAACCCCAACAAAAAATGCAAGCTCATAGTTTCTTCCAAAACCAATGCTACGGTTCCCTCTTTCGCTTCAACTTCACTACCACCAACCTTCGCTTCCCAACTCAACAACACCCAAACCCATCTATTCACACATTCCTTCTTTTTCTCAAATTGTTTCCAGGTTATGAGTAAGTGTTTTGGTTCGCTTCAGTTTGGGATAGTTGATTTTTTCATCGCGAAGGATGAGTTCGATGTGGAGCTAGGTGTTAGACCATTTGTATACCGCAAATGCATGAGTCATTCAAGTAATACAATGAAGAGTAAAGTTCGCTCCCACAAGGATGTTGGCTTCCAAAGTTAAGTATCAACCAATAGCTTAATTAATTTTATTCAAGAACATAAAAATAAGGAAAGTGCAAATAAACTAAATCTAAAATACAAAACAATAAAGATAATGTTTAGAGTTTTAGGGAACCCTTCTTCACCTCCTACTTTAACTAATGATATGCAATCCTTACAAGTAACATTAATTAATTGTTGAGTTAGCTTGAGAATTTGATTTAGTTAAAAGCCTATGTCTAGGTCAATCAACTATAGTTTCATTTACCTAACTCATTAGCTAGATGCAAAATTCACTTATTAAGATTTATTCTCAAACACATGCTATGCATAGCTAAGAGGTATATTTCTATCCCATTAGTGAATCAACTTATCCAAACCAATTGAATGAAATCGAACATATATTAACCATACATATGATCTAAAATCCAAATTTCTATGCCTAGTTTTATTAGATTTCAACAAATCACTTAAAAGTTTATCAAACAATCAAGAGCATTAAGAACCATATGATTGAACAAAATCAAATCATCTATATCAACTCAAAGAATAACAAAATCATTAATATACATAGAAGGATCTAAAGTAATCCCTAAATACAGCTCAACTACTCATTGAACACAAAAATATACATAAAAAATCATGTTCAAGATAGAAGGGAGAGAAAATAGAAGAGAGAGAAAATAGAAAGGAGAAGGAAGGAAAGCTCATGAATTTCATCTCTGAAGCTTTAATCTCCTTCCATGAAGAAGATGACTTCCAACCTTTACTTCATTGGCTTTATCTCAGTCCAGAAATGAAAACCTAGCTGCAGCTTCTCTAAACCTAATAGCCTCTCTCAACAAAAATTAATAAAATAGTATTTATAGGCTCAGAAAACAAAGTCACACCGCAGTATTAACATGCCTACGCTGCAGCGCGTGTCAATTTAGGTCACCTACGCTGCAGCATCCGTTCCTTTGGTCATGGCGCTCTAGCCTTGGGTCCTCTATATTGATGCAGGGGATGCACCACACTGCGGCATTGACATGCCTGTCTCGCGACGTGAGCTGCTGATATGCAAACTTGACTTTCTCTTCCACTTTTGTCCAAATTTTCCAAATTCAAGCTTGATTGGAACCCTTCCTAAAATAGAAAAATCACCAAATTAATAAAAGTTACAAATTCACTTAATCACTTACCAAATAAGCACAATTTGCTCAATACCACATAGAAAGATATCAAAATTAGAATTTGATAAATATAAGCTTAAAAACTTTCATATATGCAAAATAAACAAAGGCTAAGCATTTCTTATAGCAAAAATATAGGGTATAAATAACTACATTTTATGAAGTTATTACTAGGGCGTCTATTGACGTTGTCATCAAAGGAGATGTGATGGCCGGTCAGTGAGCACTCCGAGCTATACCAGTTGATGGAAATGGTGATGGATTTGGATCGAATGCCACTGGCTAATTGAAAGAAGATAGAAAGAATAGGGATTGAGGTCAAGGGAAAGAAGACAAATAATGAGGATTGAGGTTGGGGGAGAGAAAACAGAGATAGTGAGGGATTTTAGGAATTCTTTCTATCTAGGTGGTTTTTGAAATTCTTTATTTTGAGTCATAAAATACCCTATTAAAATACCTTATAATTTTTAAAATGCCTCTATTAAGAATCCAAACAAAGTTTTTTATCATAAAAGATTTTAAATTCTTCCAAAAAACATATTCTCTTCATAAAATTCTTTATCCAAACACACTTAAGGAATTGTGGGAATATAGAGAATCTGTTAAATAATTTCTTTTATTGTGAGCTTGACATAGCTAATAGAGACATTGAAGACCAAGTGGTTCGATGTTGTTTCTGCGCATTTGTAATGTTTGTTCCTCTATTCCTATTTGCAAGTGGGTTTGATTTCTTTTCTTCTTTTTCTTCTTCATATCTAAGTTTGATTTGATTTTATTTCATTTTTTGACTAATTTAGAAAAAAAATAACAAAAAAATTATTTTTTTTTATGTAATTAGCATTCAAAGGGCAAGTTTGCAATGAGCCTTGTGTGAAGGCAAAGAGGTTTTGTACCTCATGTCTGAGATCTTAGGTGACATATTTTTCTTGGACATGACCTCTTAGAGAGCTAGCAGTGAATTCCAACAACTCATTTATGAATTATTGATTAATTCTTATGTACATGTTACATATACCTTCCAACAAAGAGTAACAAAGAAGCATGTGTTTTGGAAAAGGAGGTGAAAAATTTTATACTCCAGGTGGTGAAGAAGAAAAAGGAAAGTCTTCATGAGAAGGACCTATTGTAGATGGTTCTTAAGGGTGCTAAAAATAGTGATCTCACTCAAGAGGCTACTGACTACTTTATTGTTGATAACTACAAGAATATACTTAGCAGGATATGAGACCACTACAGTTGCTACTACATTGTGTCTCATGTTACTGGCCTCAAATCAAGAGTGGCAGGATCGCTTTTGTGCTAAAGCACTAAAAATTTGCAGGGGGTAGGATACCAGGTTCTAATATGTTTAGTTAGATGAAGCAGCTTTGGATCATTAGGTAGCCTATTACAGTTTATATAGTTTTCTGAATACATTGATAATTTGAAAATACAACCGACCATACTTGCATTTGTTTTGGCAGCTAACAAAGGATATTCATGAACCATTGTGCTTCTATCCTCCTTTTGTTTTCTTATTCTTATATTAGCCTTCTTCATTTTTCTTCCTCTATACTAGATATTACTTATTTGAACAATAGATTTATATGGTTAAAAAAATAGTATAAGTAATCACACATCTCTTTCAAAAGAAAGTTCAATTTTTATAGGTTGTATGCTCTTGATGAATATAAGCTTTTCAAAAAATTTGTATATTTTAATGTTATACCTTGTTTCATTCTTATGTTTTTCATTTGAACATGTTCATATGGTTTGTTAAACTGAGGATCATGATGGAGTTTATAGCCAACTCATTAGATGGCAAGAAATTAAGGATCATAATGATAACGGAATGGTAAAAAGCACAAAGACAAGTCTTAATGTTGAGAAATACAATAACGTGACTCAATTAGGAATTATTTCATTTTGGATGATAATTAATAAAATTAAAATCTTAAAGAAATTAAGAATAATGTATGAAGGATATATGCCTGCCATTGTACAGTGGTTTCATTTCTCTTACCTCTCCATAAAAAAAGAGGAGAGAAAGTTGCTCATGAAAAATTCCTTTACATAATGTTATAAATCGTGCATGAGACAAATAAATTTGAGAAGTAATGATGTTTCATCTTACTCTTTAGAATTTTGGTTCAAAACCAAAATATAATAACCCAAAATTTCTTAATTAATTTAACCTCAAATTATGACATGCACAAATAATACAAATTAAGTTCTAAGGTTATTTGGAAAAGATGATGATGAGGCATCTATAATTAAGGTCTTGAATACGATCTACTAAGGCGTGAAAGAGAAAAACTATTTTTATACCAAGTAATTTGCTCTTGCGTCAGTTTCAATGAGACAATTGCATGTACTAGGGTGATTAGGAATAGGAGCCTCTCTCCATTGTGTATATATTCACATTAGAATAAGCTAAGCCTATTCATCATGGTAAGTCGACATACAAAGACTCAATAATAAAACGCATTTATGAGTAGTGCTTAATAAAAGTCACTTTGGGCTATAATATGCTCTAATTATTTTAACATCTAATTAATCTGGGTTTTATAAAATATAATGTGACTTATGCTAGTCCACATAAAATTAATAAAACAAATAAAATTAATCTAACATTCTTCCACTTGGATGACATAAGTCATATTATTTCATTTCAATAAGAAAATAAACTTTTAGATTAATCAAATAACATGTGGTCTAAGATGTCAAAATCGAGACAACACTCTCAACTAACGGTGCAAGATAGTCTACAAGCATCTCAATAATGTAGAAAATCATACTCGATATGAGTAATGATATCATACATGCAAGATACTCATATCCCGATAACTCAATAGATGTGGTATATGGGTAATGGAAAAACACAAAAAAAAGTATTATTAATATATGATCAAAGTACAATTCCTAACAAAATAGTTCAAGCATTTGCCCAAGATACTTTATGAGATTTAACAATATTGTTTCATCACAACAAGCAAATGAGATTGAGTCCAAAATGTCTCTACAATATGTCATAACATAAATAATATTACGCAGAATAAAGATAATAATATTAATATTGTATGACAACGACAACAATAGTAATATAATCAATTAAGATCTCAAGACATAATAGATATCAGGTAACTACAAAATCATGAAACAAACTCCTACTAATCCAAAACATAAAAAAAAGACCTCACTTTGTAGCTTGTCAATGAGCCATACCAAGTTTTCACAAGTATCTCTAAGTGTACTAATAACAAAGGCGATATCAAGACGTGTATAAACTTGAGCGTACATGACCCTGCCAATGACGGAAGCATATGAGACATTCTCCATTTTAGTAGTTTGTTTATCATTCTAAGAACACTGAGTATTAAACAGTTCTCACCTTTTTGAATAGGTGAAGTACATGGATTACAATATTTTATATCAAGTCTATTCAAAATCATTTCAATATAACCTTATGAGACAATCCAAGAATACCACGATATTTATTAGGGTGAATCTCAATTCCTAAACCAAAAGAAGCATTATTAAGAACCTTCTTATCAAAATATGTTGTCAACATCTATTCCATCTCATATACAAAATCAATATCATCATTAGTCTAAAGTATACCATCAATACATACAAGACAAGAATAATGAATTCGCTTTCACTATTGGTGAACTATCAAGACCAGGTTTGGCCTCCCTGAAAGAAATTGGATCAGAATCCTAATATAAAGAAACTTTTAAATTATTAAAGTGAACAAGTGGCTACAACTATCCATAGTAGAAACCAAAACCAAACTCTTTCTTATAGAAGATACCTAAACAATGTTCTCTTAAAACTAAATAATGTTCAGTACATAACCTAAAAGAAATAGCTCATATGCTCTACTTTAACATTAACTATATTTCTTACTATGACTATCAACTCCCCTTCACTCGCTCTCCTTTTACTTCTCAATTCATTTCTTCTTCTCAAGCCGACTCTTAAGCCTTAAACAATAAGCTTGCTTATGCTAAAATATGTCAAAAAATTTACACTTTCTATTAAAGTGATACTTAGGTTTAACAATACAAACCTCACTCTCATGCTTGGTCTTTGTTAACAGAAAGAGGTAATAGGCCTTTTAGATTTATCAAACTTATTGAATTTATCACCAACAAACTTGAGAAATTCTTTAGTGTTATTAGTTTCAGGAATACTCTTTTTAATGATTTTATCTATGTTATACTTCATGGTCATCAAGCATACTTTATTGGAACAAGCCTATCTTTTATGTTTCATCCTAACTGCATCAAAAGACATATCAATGGGTCTCAGAGGCTCTTCCTCATATGAGAGCAACCTCAACATTAGAGATAGCTAGAATCATTTTCATAGACTCTACCCAGTTTTCATAATTGGTCTCATTTAGTTTTATCATAACATTTATTTGCATGGGTAAAACTAAAAATTGATATATCGAAGGAAGGTTTTTCTTCAAGCACATCATTATTATAAAATTGAGCAAATAACCACAACAAAGCTCTCCCATGTAGTTGCAATCTCGCCTAAGGATCCTAAATTATAACACATGAGCAAACTTCCACAGACATTAAAATAATGTCCCTAAAACTAGTATCGAGAGGATACTGAAAACTCTAATGATACAATATTTAATGCCTTTAACTAATCATCAGAAATTATATTAAAATCATGTTCCAAGCTTATATCAAGGGGATACTGAAAACTCTAAAAACATAACTTTAATATCTTTATCAAATCACAAGGAAATATATTAATGAAGACAAATTGATAAGGTAAGTGCATCACTATCATAATCTCAAATACAACAGTGCATCATTGTCATAATCTCAAATACAACAACATTATCAATAAAATAACACCTTATCATGATTGGTCTTGCGAAGACAAGCTCACATTTATATAAAGTACCTCAAAATAATATCACAATATTGTAAGCAACAACTCTTATAATCATATTGCATAAAGAACAACAAACTCAACAATTTCCTACTCATTATATAATATTTAATGCATAAAATAGAGCAAAATTATTTCAACAACCAAACCAAGCTACACGTGAGAGTACAAAATATATAATATACCTAGAAATATCAAAATCATGCACAACAATTATCAAAAGAAAATTAGAGTATCACATATTGTTAACTATTTTAAATATACAACAAAAGGTACAAATCAATAATTTCAGGCCTAAAAATAATTAAAAAAATAAATTTAATGGGAATTCAATGAAAAGCCCATTGTAATCATGTTATAAGACAAAACTTTAATGGGAATTTCATTAGAAACAATAATTTGAACATAGCTCATCCAACAATCAACGAGAACAATTATTAATGATGAATATCAAACACAGGTTTTTTTTTATAAATTGATTTTATTGTTTTGAGAATTGTCACAAAGCAAACAAAATTCATACTCATTCAACTGAATTTCCAATCTCAAAAAACATGCAATTTGCAGCCGTAGTCGGGATTAGTTGGCTTTTATACCAATTATTAGAATTTTGAGTCAAAATTAAAATGTAATAACCTCAAATTTTTTATTAATCTAAATTATGAAATGTATAAATAATATAGATTAAGTTCTAGGATCACCTGAAAAAGATAATGATGAGACGTCCACAACTAAAGTTTTGAATACAATCTATTACAGCGTGAAGGAGAGAAACTATTTCTATTCACAGTAGTTTGCTCTTACATTAGTTTCGATGTGGCAACTACATATACTAGGGTGATTAAAAATATGAGCATCTTTCTTATGTATATATTCACATAAGAATGGATCAAACATATCCATCATGGTAAGCCCGCACACAAAACTCAATAACAAAACTCACTTATAAGCAGTGCTTAATAATTGCTATTTGAGTTACAATAATATACTCTAATTATTTTAAAATCCAACTAATTCAATTTTTATAAAATATAAAGTGACTTATGCTAGTCTACATAAAATTAATAAAACTAATAAAATTAATCTAACACTTAAAGCAAATTACAAGTGAAAGCATTGGTCTTTAACTCTCATTCTCAATTCAATTTTGCTCATAATCTCTGATTGTTTTTCAAGAATAATTAAAAGCTTCTTTGCCTATTTTTTTTTCAGACAGAAAAAAAGGATAGGTTAAGCATAATCCTCAATGGGCAAAATGGAGTGGTATTCGAAACTCCTATGCAAGGATAATATTTGAATTTAGATCCCTGAAATTTGAACATCAATATTAATATAAAAAAGAAGATATGTGGTTTAAAATTATGCCATATATTAATCCTAGCTAACAAGTAAAGTTTTAATTTTCTGTCATGTGTCAAATTACTTACCTATTTTAATACCATGTGTTTTATAAAAGAAAAGTTACAACACAACGTTGACATGTCCGCACACGTGGATGATACATATGCAAACACTAAAAACTAAATAAACAAATAAAAACCATTAAGCAAATAAAGAACAAAAGCGAATGGCCATTTAGTGTCATGTTTTTAGCGGACTGACGTGAAACATGTAGCAGAAGATTATTTGGAGGAAATTGATAATCAGAATCTCACATGGTCAACTTAGTTTTAATTGGGCATAACTTTTGATCTAGATGTTAAAACCATTACTATTATATACCAGCGCAAAACTCAAGAAGAGAGCGTTACCGTGGCTATTAGCACCAAAATTTGTCTTAGTCATTTTTAAAATGTAAAATATGCCACCGAACAATTCAAAAATATTAAAAAAAAGTGATAATAATTGAATTTTTAAAATTTGAAGGGATGGTAAAAGAGGTTAGAAGAGAGAGAACATATATTGTAGGATCTCATCGTAAAGTCTAGATATGCTGAATATTTAAACCTAAAGATAAGAAAGGATAGAGTTGATATAGAAATGAAATTTGTTGAAATTATCATCTTGATAAGGCTCATACCAACTACTCTTGACCTATAAATGAAGGCTTTGAAGGAGATAAGAAGTTTGGAAAGAAAGTAGTTTGTGGGATGAGATAAGAAACCCAAAAGATAAATTGAGATAATAAGATAAGAAGGTAAGTAGAGAATAACAAGGAATAAAACTCTATCTGAATGAGATTACAAAGCTACTACCTTGGGCTTATAAATATGAGCATAAGGAAGTCACTTAAAAATATAAATAGAGAAATAGTGAGAGTACGAAAGTTGGAGGGAGAAATTGTCTTTTGGTACTTTTATAAAAAAAAATTCTTCTGGTACTTCATCATTTTTGTTCTTGTTTGTTTGTTTGTTTTTATCAGTTTTATTACTTTACCTTGAATTTTCAAGTAACATTGGTGGATGGCTTTTGAGATTTATTTATCATGCAATTGAGCCTTTGTAATTATTTAATCTCATTTTCCTTTGCAATTTGTTTCACGACTTGATTTTTTATTATTATGCATTTACAACGTATTTTGTTCATGGGTTAAGATTCCAACAATGGAATACTCAAAATTCCCCAAGTGACAGCAAAATTCCCCAGTTCTCTTAGATTTTGCTAGAAGCGTTGGCCAGGTCTTAGGTATTTTCTAATAAGAATCTTTACTCATTCTTTTTCTATTGTCATCTTATTTGTTTAAATGTCATGAATTAAGATTCCGACAATAAAATAACCATAATTAGTCGAACTGATGACAAAATTTTTGGCTTTCCTGAGGTGAGGGCTATCTCTTAAGTTTTGCCAGAAGCGTTGACGTGGCCTTAGATGATATCTGATAAAATCTTATTCCAAACATTTATTGAATTTAATGTGTGGTATCTTACACTTTTTAATATAAAGATCTTTTTTTTTTAAACTTGGCCGATAATGGAAAGTTGAGCGAGGACCGAAGTGCGGTCAACAAAACTCTACTCAATACTCTTAAGGTCATTTCATTGGATTCAGTCAGCATTGGCAAGATTTAATTTTCACACTTAGAACAAATAACATTTTTTCTTTCAATTAAAAATAAATGTGATCAAATTCATACATTCTTATCTTATTTATTATGGTGAATTAAAGTTTTATTTTTATAAAAACTTTTTTGGAAGTCACTACAAAAAATTCTAATTATACCCAAAAATTATTTTCTTGAACTTAAATGAGATTTTATTTGGCCATTTACTTTAGGAAAAATATTTTCTTAACTTAAACATATTTTCTTGAACTAAAATATTATTCTTTTAAAATAATATTTTATTTGGCCATTTATTTTATCAAAATATTTTTATTCAAAAAATAAAATTTTGATTCACCATTTTTATACCATGTATTGTGGGGTTTAAATTTGTTCCATAAAATAATGACTATTTAGTCACTCATTCTCTATCATAGTTATTTATCATTTTTTATAGCATGTCCAACAAAGTGGAATATTTAAAAAGTTTTGAATGGATAAGACCAATTAAACTAAGTTAGTGGATAACATTAAATTAAATAGGTAACTATTTTTTTGAATGGACGGTGTAGGGTATTAATACCTTATTTACCCGTAATCAACCCCCGAATCTATAATCTAGAATGCATATAATATATTTTAAAGTGTCCAATTGTACTATTCTATTTTTAAAATAAAAAAAGCAATTGGTGACGACTCCTAAATTTATGTTAATTTTGAGTTTCCTTCTCACGGCGTGACTCCCCCTTAGGGACGGTTGCCATAACTGGCGACTCCACTGGGGATAGTAAAGGGTTAAGCCATAATTTTAATCTCTTGTTATCTGCTTATTTAATTATTGGTCCTTTTTTGTTTTATTCTTCATATGCTTTTGTGTTTGCACATTACGTGTTTGTGACTTGTGTGGATTGATTTGTATGTTCCTTTGCTCACATATTTGCACTACACTTACACTAACAAAGCCTTATACCCGGACTCGATACCTTGTAGGTTTAGATAGAAGATTAAGTAGTGTTGCCATAAGAGACCGTCGATCTCCGTATAGGCCCACGAAACTCCCTCACTCAAATTGAATCCTTTCTGATTGTAACCTATGATGGACGAGGATTAGGGACCCTTGCTAGCCAAAGTGTTGGCGACAATAAGGGCAAATTGGGGACCATTTATTTACTAGGGATCATAGAACTCAAGCCTTCACTTATTAGAATGACCCTTAAACCACCATGATTTATGGAACTTATCTTTTAGGATAGTGTTGAGCCTAGGTTTGTCATTTCATAGGACACATCGTGGAATTATTTCCACCATTGAGCATTTTATTTGTTTGTTTTTCAAATTGATGTTAAGTGGCATTTTTATATAATTTCATTCTTTCCCTCAAAAAATCTTTTTCTCCTTTTCTTTTTGCATCCATTATTGCATTTACTTTTTCAAAAAAAAAAAATTGAATGAAAGCTTTGAGAAATTGTATTTCCCATCACTAATGGTTTTTAATTTTTAGAAGTCACCATCGCCACAACACAAGTTTGTTCGCAGCCCAATTCAAACTTGCTCTTGTTCACACCTTCAACCAATCCTTAATTCATCAATGGCTAATAATATGGAGACTATTATGGCCTCAGATGCTTCCATGGAAGAAAGGATTAGTAAATTAGGAGACGTGAGCCAAATTAGGAGATAATAAAGTTTACTAAATTTTCTTGTTATTAGCTTAGTATTTTGAAATGATGACTTTTAAAATTTTCTTTTATATTATTCAAATGTCAGAATCCTCAAAGAAATTTTAGTTTTGCTAATTTTCTCGAAAAAAATCTTAGGAGTCAAGTATTGTTATGAAGGAAGCGTTCTTCCAATTGTGATTTAATCATTTTGTGATAATTTATTATTTTATGAGCCCATGTTATTGTGTTAATTAGTTCAACTTTATAAAATGAACTTCTTTTGTTGATGGTACAAAAAAAAATAGGATGAATATATTTTGAGTTAAACCTATTATACCTATGACATTCACTTTGGGAATTTTTTTGTTTCTTTTGGACTAAAGTAAAAGAATGTGTATGTTTAATTCTTATGTATTTATATGTTAATTTTGCAAATTACATGATAATCAATATGAATTGAAGTTCTTTGAATGAAATACTTGTTGCAAATTTTTATAATATGCTATATGTGAAGCCTAATATTAGAAGCAATTAAATGCCTAAGTACAAGTTAAGGTGACTTGATACGGGCTATCATATATTATTGTTTAATATTGATTTTGGTGTTGTTTACATCAATGGGTGTTGCGATAAGCTAGTGGGAGTAAATTTGTTATTTATGTACTTTATGCTAGTTGTATATTGATGACCAGTATTATTATTGTTGTTAAATGAAAGACAATATTCTATATTCAATTGTTTATGTCATGTGAAAAATCTTGGTGATATCATTTTGTGTCTAAGGCATAAAGACTTTTTAAATCATACTATATTGACGTATCTCACAAGACACATATTGTTATAAGCTTTTGAAATGTGTTTGTGTTCTTATTGCACATTAATATTTACTATAGTGGGAGTTAAAGATTGTCTTTTAGTTATGACCTCAATTTGGTTAAGTATAAGTCCAATGTACTTCTGCTGCTGATAATATAATTTTGTACTCAAGTGTGTATGTGTTTATTATTTTTGCTATTGTGACACTTGGATTTTGAGTAAGTTGTTGAAAACTTGCAAGTGATATCATAATATGTGTAAGACATTAGATATTTTGATCTCACTCGTATGTTGTCAAATATTTTAAATGATCATTATAGTTTTGTGAAGTATAAATCATCTTATTTGTGAAAATTCTTTTGTGATTTTGTGTTTGTGATGATATAGAGGAGCTGACCTATTGTAAAGTGTCATATGGACACTTATTTCCTTAATTATGAATGTAGAATTTGTAGTTGATAATGAAGCAATTTTATGAGATTTGTGGTTGATAAATTTTGTATACATTTGAATTAATATTGTTTCTGTTGTTATAGCCACATTTTGGATAACTCTGTAATATTGTGTTTCTCTCTATTTTAGTATTTGTATTGTTGAAGATAAATTGTGAGTTTTAGACTCACATTGAGTACTTTGCCACAAAGCTAATAATCCCACTATTGACATTATTGTTTTTCTTTTTGATACATTGGATTAGTGGGAGAGTATACACTATGATTATAATTATTATATTATCTTGAGACTAATTGAAACGGTTGTCGCCATATGTTGTTATTGTGCACGCTTTTGTGATAATATGATGTATTGTTGGAGATTTCAAATACTTGATTTCATTTTGTTATACTAAGATATTTTCTTTGAGTTATTTTGTTGAATATCAGCTGGCATCTTAAGTAGATGTTTGGGCCATTTTGTAGGAATAGCACATTAATCACACTTTTGACATGCAATTTTGTTGTACTTTCCCTTTGATCCACATTTCAATTTTGTTAAGTCATTGGGTTATAAATATCTTACATGTATGATATCAGTACACTTAGCCAGTATGATTTTGTGCATTGTTGATGTGCTTGTAATTCCATTTTGGACCAATGGTTAAAAGTGTTTACTCATAGTTAATATTATTGTGACCACATTAATTCAAAGAGTTGTTTTCTTTAAAGTAAGTGTCTATTTCGTCCAAGTGGAAGATTGTTATATTTTTTATTAAGTGTGGATTAATATAGTCACTAATTTTTTAAAATCTGGATTAATTGAATGTCAAATGTTGTGGAACATCTATTAGTTTAGTTTGTTTGTGATCAAATTTGTTATTGAGTTCTTATAAACATTTAAACTCATGTGGATAATGTTGTTTTAAGTTTGTGGACTTTGTGTATGAGTTTTTTATGATGGGTAAATTAATCTATATTGTAAACACAAGGAGAAATCCATATTCTCATCCTATATGTATTGTGTGTGTCTTATTGAGGTAGAATGATGATAGATTCTTTTCTCTATAACAATAAGGATTTTTTACTATCTTTCTCTCATGATGTCTCATCAAATATGTGATTTCTCTTTGATATATGGTATCTCCTCAAATATATAATTTTTCTTTGATATAAGATAATTTTATATCTTAAATTTTAATTATTGATTAGTTTATATACAAGCCATAAATTAAAATTAAAATGTGATATATTAATTTTATTCTTATGGATATAAAGTTTCTAATAGCGAGATCTCAATAACTATACATAAAGATTGAAAGAACATTTAAATATATAAATAAATAAATTAATATTTGTTGTCATTGTTGTTAATAGATATTGTGTAATGTGTTTAGTTTATACTTATTTATATGTCATACTTTAATACTTGATTTCTTTAATCATACAAAAGTCATATTAATTTCTATTATTCATATACATTTCTTTCTTAATTAAATTACTTTTAACTCTTTTTACATTTTTTATTTTTGTATTCTATCTGTCAATCACACTGGTTAAAGAACTAGTTTAACATAACAAAACATGTAAGATAAAATTTATTTCAATATTGATTTATGAAATTTAAATATATGAATTTTTGCTGTAGTGTATTGATATATTTATTATTATTGATGTTAACATATTCATGGAGATATATTCGATTAATTCCATTCTAAAATTTCTTAAAAGACACTGTTTCAATAATGGTAAGTAATATTCAAATTTATATTCATATTATTATTTGAATATTTAATTAATATCGGCAAGGAGTTATATTGTTAATTAATATTAGAATATTGATTTCAAATATTTAAATTTTTAAATTTTTATCACAATCTTATAATAATAGACATAAATATTAATTTTTTATATTATGTTTTTTTTGTACAATTTTTTATATTATGCTTTTGGTACATAAATATTAATTTTATATTATGTTTAACCTAATATTTTATTTAACTATTGATAAAAAAAGAACTTACATATGGACCCGGGCATGTCACGGGTTCAATAGTTGATAGAGAAAACACGTGTATGTGAGGCCAAATTAAGGGTGGATCACTATCTGCAATGAAATTTTAGCAAAAGCAAACAGCAACGAGGAAAGCAGAAAAAGTGGCTTTCCAGACCATAATAATTGAAGGATGAACACTATTGAAAACCTAGTCCCCGATCAATCATATTTCTAATTTTTTTAATGAATGTAACAGAACAGTACCCTACGTTTCTAAGTTGCACCATAGACTGAGTCAATGACATTTTGTTCAGCTAGTCAGTCAATGACAGTTTGTTCTGCAAGTCATTTTCTTTTTTATGGTCACTTCCGCACACTCAGGCAGCAGCCGACATGCACAAAATCCACCTTCCACACGTTTTCCTCCCATCAAGTTCTTTCTCTCTCTTGTCTTTATTCGAAACATAATACCGTAAGTATCTTACTCCTATGGTCCTATCCTATGCAAAAACAGTTGTATTTTAATATTAAGAAAAGGCACATGAACAATTCATACCCACTAAAATTACTAGCGGCCCTGGGACTCTTGGCTCTATTCCTTTTATTTTTTCTTGGTATTAATGTGATTTTTATGATTATTATTATTATGGCTATGTCATAGTACTTTAGTAGAGAAATTTGTAGACACAATTTATAATATTATTTTATAAATATTTAAATTATTATTTATATGTATAAATATATTATTAATAATTAATATATTTTATCATAAATTTTATAGTTTTATACATGTAAAATAATAATTTTAATGTATATAATGTATTGTATCTAAATAAGAAATATTATGCATAAAAATAATATTATTAAAAAAAATTATTATTTTAATATTTGATTATATTTTAAAAGATTAATTTATTATCTATAGATATTATAAAAAATAAAAAAATAAAGAAATACTGTTGCTCAATGTGTGATAACTGATAAGTCGGGTAGACGAAGCCATGATCAAGGGACGCGGGTGCTGTCGGATACACGTAGGATTGCGCGTAGGACATTGCCACATCAGTCATGATGTTTTCCAGCTTTCCACCTGTCCAGATGACAGACCATATGGAATCCTCGTCCTTATTACTGAAAAAATTCTTTTGTATTTCTATAAAATAAAATCTTATGTACTGTCTGAATAATACAGTCAACGATTTTGATTTTATTATAAATATTATATAATTAATTTGATGTTATATATATTCAATTCTTTTGTCACATATTATATTTTTAATTAAATTTACATAATAGTCTTTTGGTATTTAAGATTTGTTCTTTTAAAATTATTGTAACTTATTGTTTGATGGATTGGAAGATGAGAGACGTTTTACTAATGCATAGATTTTTAGGTAACAACTTTATTTAGACGGATTTTCTCAATTTGATAATCATTAGTTTTTGTTATTTAACAAAAGTACTACTTATTTTATTATCCTTTCATTTACAGAGAAAGATGTAAATGTGTAGTATAAAATTATTTTTTAACTATTATCATTTATACGTTATTTTTTTACTTTTTTATTACATTAAAAGTATACAATTATAAATAATTCTCTTCAAACACACTTACATTTATATTATCTCATATTTATTACATAATTTTTATCATCTAAACATGATTAAATTTATTTTATTTTTTACATACTTATATTCTAATTTTGTCACTTTACTATAATGTGAAGGAATATATACTTTACAACCATACATCACACATTATTCTAAAAGTATTTACGGAGGAGGACGAGATATGTGATGTTTAAAATATCGAATTTTTATCACCATTACACTTTAATTTTAAAAATTAAAATTGATATCAATTGAAGTAAAACTAAGTGAATATGATAAATATTCGGTTTGTACGTACATTAAATCAAATAAGATCAATTCAATAAACAAAATGCTTTTTTTTAGGTTACAAAACAAAATGCTTTATATATCGTGTTTACACGAACATTTTCCTAAACAAATCAATAAGATTGGATAATATTTTTTGTATAATTAAAATATATATATTATATTTATATTATAAATTTATGTAAAAGATATTAAATCAGATTATATATTATTATAATTTTTTTATAAAATATAAAATAAGTTTATAAATAAATTAAATAAAAATTTAAATATTTTGATTGGACGAATATAAGATTTGGACCAATTTATTAATTGCATTTCTGGTATTTGTTTGTATTAAAGCGTGATAGTCTACGTTTTAAAATTGATTTCCACTTTGAAAAGTCTAAGTGTATGTACGCGACTAGTAGATACTGTGTGAAGGCAGTTTCTCAATGCATATATCAGATGGTGATTCATCATCATCACCTTTCACGTCTTCAGCACAACTAGGAAAAGAAAAATCAAAGTTGAACAAACAGATACTCTAATTCCAGGAAATTTCTATCCACACAAATTGACTAATCATTTTGTTTGCAGTTGATTGCTGATTACAACCTCATTTCATAGCCAGTCTAAATAGCTACACAGACACACACAGACACAGCCACAGCCACAAGGCCCATAACTACCATAACCACACCCACCACCACTTTCTGGCCAACACTTAATACTTAACACTGCTTTAATCTTCACCACCTCCCAATCCCAAACGCATTAATAACTCCGGTGAGTTTGAAAGTGACTGAGACTGAGGCACAGACTCAGTGCATGTTGAAGAGGACTCTTGGCGGTTGGGGCATAGCATAACCACTTGCTTCCCTCATTAATGTACCTCCTGAATCCTATCCTTTCTATTTATAGGCTCAGAATAGAGGCAGATACCCCATTTAATGTTTGGTTAGACTACACAGATTTCCACTCAATTCCATTTTATTTTTATTGGTCATGTAAAATGTACACTTCATTTAATATATGGTTACACAGATTTCACCTCAATTCCAAAAAATGGTTTTTTGGTTGTCATGTAAATAAAACATTCAATAACATCAACCTTCAACATGTGTAAGGTTGTGTTTCAACACTCATACAAAGAAAAAACACAAGCATTCCTGTAAATTACTGCATTAATGGATTCTTTTTGTAGATTGGGTCAGAGTTTAGAAGATACAGCAGAGCAACACCAAGTTCAGAACCAGAGCTTGTGATTGGAGGTAACCAAAAAAAAAAAAAATCTGGATCATGTGCCAAATTTGCTCAATTCAACTTCAACTAACAGGGTTAGAAACAGATGAAACTTCACAGAGCATGTGATTGGAGGTTAAAAAATTTATTATTATTATTATTATTATTATTATTATTTTCTGGGTTATGTGCAAATTTGCTCAAATCAACTAACAGAGTTAGAAAAACTGGTACATGCAGACGAAGAAACTGCAGAGACACATAGCAACATGAACATGAACTTGAGTTTCTCAGAGTTAGTCATGGTTGTGCAGCGAGGATTAGCACTGAATGCAGTTATAATCCTGCTGTTTGTTCAGTTCGGTTCTGGCACAACAATGGGTTTAAACTCCAGAACCGAATGGTTATCGTTACTGGAACTTCGTTCATCGTTGGGGATAAGGGCAAAGTACTGGCCCATAAAAGCCGAACCGTGCCGGAACTGGACCGGGGTTCGATGCCGAAACGGTCGAGTCGTGGAGATCAACGTGACCGGGTTGAAACGAACCCGAATCGGTCGTGTTCAGCCAAATTTCATAGTGGATGCTCTTGCTAATTTCACACTCTTAGAATCTTTCAACGCTTCTGGGTTCATTCTAAAAGGGTCTATACCCGAGTGGTTCGGTCAAAGTCTTAGTGCACTCCAAGTGCTTGATCTAAGGTTTTGTTCCATAACGGGTCAGGTTCCTGATTCACTTGGTGGTTTGAGTATGTTGAAATTGTTGTTCCTTTCAGGGAATAGTTTAACTGGTAGAATGCCTTCAACTTTGGGATTGTTATCTGAGCTATCAGTTCTTGATTTGTCTAGCAATTTGCTTTCAGGATCAGTACCTAACTCTTTGTCTAATCTTGGTAATTTAACAAGGCTTGATCTTTCTTCTAATTTCTTATCTGGGTCTATTCCACCTCAACTGGGTGCCCTTTCAAATCTCCAAAATTTGAACCTTTCTGGCAATGCACTCACTGCTTCGATCTCCACTCAACTGGGTAACCTTTCCAAGTTGGTTGAGCTTGATCTTGGGATGAATTCATTGTCTGGTTCATTGCCAGATAGTTTGTTTTCTAGCCTTGTTGATCTTCGAGTTCTCATTCTCAGTGGGAATACATTTGATGGTGCTCTTCCTACTATGTTGTGGTCATTGCCCAGGTTGCATTTTCTTGATGTGTCCAGCAACAACCTCACTGGTCCCCTGCCAAAGTTCTCTGGTTCAAATGTTAGTTCTCCTGGTGCCGTATTCAATCTATCAAACAATTTGTTCTATGGATATCTGAATACTTCGCTTAAGAGGTTTAAGATGATTGATTTGTCTGGTAATTATTTGCAAGGTGAGGTGCAGGATGGTGGTCTTAGTAATGTTATTCTAGCTAGGAATTGCTTACAGATGATTTCAAACCAGAGGGATTTGGTAGATTGTAGACTGTTTTATGCTCAGAGAAATTTACTGTTCCCAGAATCGGAGTCCAGGAACAACAAACGAGTGATATTCATACTGGCAGGTGTATTTGGTGGGCTTGGCTTTATTGTGCTTCTGGTATTGGTCCTCATACTGCTTCTAAAACAACGTGATAAGCATAATAGCTTGGGAATTCAGAGGGGGACCGCTAATGAGGGGCCTGTTCCACAAGGGGAAAGTCCTAAACCTCCTAAGGATCCTGTCATTGTGACTGGCTTGGGGGAATCATTTACTTTTGAGCAAATGCTCCATTTGACTGGTAATTTTGCTGAAGCAAATATCATCAAGCACGGTCATTCTGGAGACCTGTTCTGGGGAGTCTTGGAAGGTGGAGCAACTGTGGTTGTCAAAAAGGTAGATTTAAATTTATTTAAGAGAGAAGGATACATTGTGGAACTGGAATTATTAAGCAAGGTTTCACATGCAAGATTGGTCCCAATCCTGGGGAGCTGCTTGGAGAATGAGAATGAGAAATGTATAATTTACAAGTATATGCCAAATGGGGATTTGGCTACTTCCTTGCACAGAGTCACTGGTTCAGATGGTAAATTACAGTCCCTGGATTGGATCACGAGATTGAAGATTGCAATAGGAGCTGCTGAAGGCCTAGCTTACCTACACGAGTGCAGTCCTCCCCTTGTTCACAGGTAATACCAAACGTAATCTAAATTGTTAAGGTTCTCGCATCATGATTGGAAAAATATGATTTTTTCATGGAATTAAATTTATGAGCAAAATATGATTGAATTTATGTTGCCAAAATATGCTGGATTCTGAAAAAAATTTCAGCATGGTGCCTTCGTGACATGAGAATGGGATATTTTTATGCTACAAATAGAACTTTGAAGTTGAGTAATGTACTGACGTCAATGAAAATAAACATACTCTGGCCTCTTAGTTATATTCTATTTTACATGGATATAAAGCTAACCTTTTTTCTTGTTGGCCTCTGGTATTAAGGCCAGTCAGAGATATGTGTTTTATGAATTAAAATACTAATATGCGGCCAACATTTATGTAGTGACTCCTTTTCTTTAAAATTGGATTCTGTTAAATTATAAGTTCCTTGTCAACAATGTGTAAAGTTAGAAAGTCTGTAAGAACAGTTGCAGTTCTGCAAATTACTGAAATTTTACTTTTGATTTTGAAGAGATGTCCAAGCTAGCAGTATACTTCTTGATGATAAATTTGAAGTGCGACTTGGAAGCTTGAGTGAGGTTACTGCCCAAGGAGATCTTCATCAGAGTGTCTTCTCAAGGCTTTTCAGCAAACCAACGTAAGTTTTGAATTCCTTAACGACAATGTGATAGATAAAGCATAGCTGTTTTATAATTGAATATTAAAGGAGAAGAGATACTATGATGATTTATAAACATATTGAAGCTTTAAATGGTTTAACAAACTGGCCAAAAAATGGTTCGGTTATACCTACAACTTAGAATCGCTTGGTAGATAAGTTACTTGTCTTTGTTATGATGAGTATAATAGTTACTTCTATTTTGTTGGCACATGTTTCTTATGGATGCAAAATTATCTCGTCCTTGTCATTTGACCCAATTTAATTTGAAACTCGTATATTTGATATAAGTAACTGAAAATCAGTGTATCTGTATAACAAGATTGCATTCTTATGGATAGTATGCCAATGCTTCTGAAGTGAAATGAAATGCAAGCAAACAGAGTTGTCACTGCCTGTTAATTTAGTGATTGGTGTCTCATGTTGATATTTAAATTTATTCTCCAGTTCATATTTATATTTAGTCAAAGTTGTAACCACTGTTGTTTTCTTTGTGATTTTGCAGATCTTCTAATCAAGGCAATTCTGGTGAGTAAATTAGTTTACCCCTTTCTAGTTAGTTTTTTATCCGATTGTTAATCCGTGCATTCATTCAATTAATGGCCTGAAATATCTAGACCTAGAGAAAAACAAATGAACCAGTTTATGGAAGATATTTAAGATGCAGCAGTACATTCTACATATGTTGGTACGGAAAAAAGACATGCTCACTTGTTTGCATATTTGGCATGACGACATTTCTGTTGTTAAATACTGTTACAAGAGAACTCATTAGCATTTTTTTTTTTGCTATGGTAATGAACAGGTACATCATCTGTGACTTGTGCTTATGATGTCTACTGTTTTGGGAAGATTTTACTCGAGCTTGTTACTGGTAATCTTGATGTCAGCAAATCAGATGATGCAACCACAAAAGAGTGGCTAGAGCAAACCCTGTCTTACATCAGCATATATGATAAAGAACGCGTGACAAGGATTGTAGACCCATCTTTGATTGTAGATGAGGACCTATTGGAAGAGGTATGGGCTATGGCAATTGTGGCCAGATCATGCTTGAATCCCAAGCCTTCCAAACGTCCTCCTATGAGACATGTCCTCAAAGCACTGGAAAATCCATTGAAGGTTGTCAGAGAAGAAAATGCTAGCTCAGCAAAGTTGAGAACAACTTCATCTAGGAAATCTTGGAGCACTGCATTCTTTGGTAGCTGGACACACAGCTCATCAGAGAGTGCTACTGCCACAGGGAATGCGAACAAAGAGGGTACTAGTAGCTCTAAACAATCAGGTAGAGTAGGTTCTCAAGGTAGTGCTGCAAATGATCATTCATCTTCCCATAAAAGGTCATCCAATGAAATTTTCCCTGAACCATTGGAAATACAAGAGGTGTAAAGACTGTAGAGGCAAGATGAGCACTAAGGAAAAGGATTTGGTTATTCTTTAATTAGTGAGGTTTTCCACTTTCCGGATTCCTTGTGCCCGAGCAATTGCTTGTTATTAGCATGCCAAACTCACTACTGAGCATCCATTATGGTCGATCACCATGTTGAAGCATTGAAAAACCACACTGCTGTTATTGATAGGTTTTGTTTTCTATAGCAGATTAAGCAGTACTCATTGAAATGTTGTGGTATATAGAGAGCTCCAATAAAATTGAGTAATTTTACTCATCCAACCGATTTGTTTAAAACGCACATTCACTCTCTCTGTAGGTCAGTAAATGTGTGACACGTAAAATAATAAAAGAGTAAATACTCAAATTAGTCCTCCAAATATATGACACATCAAGTTAGTCCTTCAGAAATTGAGAATATCAATTTAGTCTTCTAAAAATTAAAGTGCACATCAAAATAGTGCTACCGTGACAGAACTGGTTAACATCTTGTTGTGCCTTGTTAGAACGTTAAGTGATCATGTAGACATCCTAAGTGGCCAAAGGCTGAAGTGGGGCTTGTGCAATATGTTACGTTTTGGGAGGGAGACAAAATTCTATGAACACATTCTCTTAGAACACGAGAAGAGAAATCGAGGGAAGGAGAGAAAATTCCTGGCTGAAGTGAAGATTGAGGATGAATTTCGTGTCTCCATCAAAGGGAGCAACAAGATTCTGAGTGGAGGCCTCATTTATCTTGGTTTTGGATGGTAAGGATCTTTTCTTTATAAGTCTCGGTCTCTATTCACGAAATCCTAAGTTGAGGCATATATGCTTCCCTTTGTAATTATTTCGATGTGTGCTTCTGTGTAGTCCAACTGGAATGGCTACGGTGTGTGGCTTGGTCCTCTATGTATTATTTGAATATTGGTCGTGTATTAATTGGGTCATTGGTGTGTTATGGATATTAATTCCCTGTAGTCCCATTGTTGCTGGCTTTTGTTTATGCTGTATCTATATGTGATTGTTAGGTATTTGCCGGTTTAGAGTTTTAAGTCAAAAAATAAATTGATTCAAACAATATTGTATATATCGGTTTAGATTTAATTTGATTGATTATATTATGAAAACTAATCTAATCTAAATCGATTTGAATCGATTAATTGATTTGGATTAGATCAGTTTAATAAATTTTTGATTAATTTTTTTAAACATAAAATTTTGGGTTAAAAATACTTTAACCTATTAAAAAGAAAATAAATAAAAAGAAAGAGAAAATAGAATAACCTATTTCATATGCCTAAAATAATATTTGATCATATGAAATAAGATAAGTGTGTGAAAAATTAAAATTATTGTAAGTAAAAATATAAGTTTAATAATAAAATAAATATATTATATAATATTAATAAAAAAACTAATCCAATCTAATCATTTTTAAAAACTCAATAAAAAAAGAATCAAATTTATTTGATTTTAATTAGATTTCAATTTTTCATTTTGGATTAGATTTCAACACTCTTAGTGTCTGTTTAAGCTCTTGAAATTGAAATTGAGCGTGAAATTAGAAGTTTGAAATTATAATTGGACCTCTTAATTCTAATTTTTATTTTTAAAATATCATTTAGAATTGAAATTATAATTCTATAAACTAATTTTATAAATTAAAAAATAACTAAGTTAAGCATTTTTCAATTCTTAACCTATACCTTAAAATTATCAATTCCATAACTTAAAAATTAAACTCTCTCCTACATTTATTTATGAACAATCATATTTATTGAGATTTTATATTTATATAAAAATCATTATAATAACTATTTATTTTTTCTAAAAAAAATTCATGAAAATTTTAATTATGAAAAAAAATTATTATATTATAAAAATATTATTATATGAATATTTTTATTAATTTTAATTTTTGTAAATATTTTTTAATATTTTAGATCATACTTTTAAATAATTAAATTTAAAATTATAATTTTTTATCTTAAACTTTTAACAACCACAAATATAAAATTTAAAATTCTAAATAATTTTAATTATAAAAAAATTAAAATTAAAATTTTATAATTCAATTCTAATTCCACTGTCCAATTCTAATTATAATGATAAATATATGTGCGGAAGTTAGGGGTTTTCTACCTAACTGCCATTATTAAAAAATTTATTTATCAAATTACTATTCTTTTGAAACTATTTATCAAAATGTCATAATTTTTACCACGTTGGATTATTTTATTCTTTACTGGGCCACACAGGATGCGCCAAGCCATCCTGCGCATCCAACGTGGATGCGCCAAGATGCCTGGCGCATCCAGCACATGACCGTGCTTCCAATTACCATATAATCGTGTCTAATTAATTTGAAACTTCTGACTTTGAGACACAACCGTGTATATTGATCACACGGTAGTGTCTACAAAAAATTACATTTTTCATGCTGAAAATGTTGTGTAGTGTTCTCATATGGCCGTATGAGCCTTGTGGATGTGAAAAATAAACTATTTTACCATCAAATCATTTGTAGTATGCTTAAATAAATATTTTTATATTTTTTAATTTCGTTAAAAAAAGCTGATGTAGTGTGTCTATTCTTAATTAGGTCAAGTCTCGACCCATTAAATGTAAGGCTGAGTCCAGGTTTAGAAAATTAGGTCAATGAAATAATGAAGTTAAACTTTACCAAGTAAATCTAGTCATGAGCAATCATGAGCATTGTTAACGTATTGCAATCAATCAATTTTGACACTTTTGATTGATTTTGAAAATTGAAGTTAATCGCACTCTTAACGTCATAACCGGTTCATTAGCAAGAATATCATCCTATAGAGCCTACCAAATTCAATTAACCTTAATAGTTTAAATATTCTGATTCTATGGAAAATTCGACAGAATATCCTCTAAAAATTAGACGTTCTCAAAAGTATACCATCCTGTATAATGAAACATATTTTTATATATTATGATTTCCATATCAACAGAACACGTATAAGGTGCATAAGCATAACAGAAGCATTTATACATATGCATACAGTCATCCCAGTCTAAGAAAATGTAATAAAAGGATAATAAATCTATACATGAAGTGTAATGACTACATCAATGAGAAGGGTCAGAATCAGAATGTGGTGGTCTGTGAGGGGGATCGGAAGAAGGTCCTGACTGTGATGGGTGAGGATATGGTGGGTAACCCATATACGATGGATATGAAAATGAAGGTGTAAGGGTAAAAGTCAAAGGATATGGTGGATAAGTGTAAGCAGATGGTGGGTATGCTGTAGATGGTGGATAACCTGGATATGGTGGGTAAGATAGAGGTGGTGACTGAAATGGTGGATAAGTAGCAATAGTAGTGGATGGGGGCTGAGTCCTAGGCACACCCGAAGAATTAGAGTCCTCTGAAGGTCGTAGTCGAGATTGAGTACTCGCTAACCCTCTCCTTCTACGGCGTGGCCTCTGCTCATCGGATTGGTCGGATGGTCCTGGGATGTCATTTGTAGGAGGAGCTAAACAAAGTTGATCTAATGTAATGCGATCATGCTCCCTCACTGAAACTAATATCTCCTCCATGGACTGTAGAAGGCTAGCCATACTAAATCCCGAACTAGGGTTCCTAACTGAAGCATGGACGTTCTCCACAATGTCAGCCTAAGACACAGATATAACACATGTCATCATTAATACAAAGTACATTTAGCAAATAGTATAACATATTGGTCAAAAACTAACCACAAATCCAATAAAAGCACTAGTACGAGAAATTCAACGTCTGGTAATTCTTCTGTACCAACGCATATACTTAGAATGCGCAGTGAGGGGAGCTCCCAACAGCCTTCCAATAACATATCTTTCCCTCCGACTGTCCCAGATGGTTATGTGTGGTAGGTGTGTAACTCGCCAATTCTTGTCATGTCGTCCTGCCAATGTAATCGAGTGCAACTCATCAGGTTGGTGTGGTCTCCGCGGTATTGGTTGGTCCAGACCAAATTGACGCATCACCCTATCTGGTTGGTGCCACTCAACAATGTCGAAAAAGATGAGTGGAACCACTGCCAATATAATATCTCTACCAGCGACACAAAAATCTGGTAGTGAAGCCACAATCTCATCCGTATAAGGTTGCCATGTTATCTGCAAAATGATATGTTCAAAACATTAGAAAGTAAGACAAAATAACGTGCATAAATCAATGTAAAAAAATATTGACCTTATCACTCTTCAATTGATCAAAGAATTGGCGATAGTACGGAAGCACCCCCATTGGGGTTTCATTCATCACTTTGTGTTTATGCCACCTATTTAAATGTCAAAATAATATGATGTCAACACAAGTATTACATATAACAAACTAATATAAACAAAGGATATTTTGAAAAATTTACTGAAATCCCAGTGGACGCTGGTGACCACGATCGGCAGCATAAGCAGCTAACAGGACAGGATCAGTATCATTTACAAGTGTAGGGACCAGGGGTGAAAATCTGTGCCAAACCCAATACTGCAACAAAATGCAAGCACCTCCAATCTCGTACACACTGTGGTCTGTAGCCTTGCACAGCTCTCTGTACAAGTATGCCAAGACCGCAGATCCCTAACTGTAATGTCCAGTAGCTTCAAAGTCTACCAACAATGGAAGGAACATCATGTGCACGTATCTACCAGAATGGTCAGGAAATAGCAATCCTCCGATCAATCGAAGTATATATGCCCGTGTACAATGCATCACATAAGCAGCTCCATCGGCCTCAGTAAGTCGTTTACTGAATGCACTCTAAAGCCATGACATATCAATGCGTCCACCTAATACATGTGACTCAGGCGGTTGCAAACCTAACAAGTCCTCACATAACTGTATCCAATCTCCACGTGATGTACAACCAGTAACGGCATCGCTGTCAATAGGAAGTCCTGAGATAATGCCTATGTCCTCCAATGTGATGGTGCATTCTCCAGTCGGCATATGAAAATGTATGCGTCTCGGGACGCCATCTCTCAACCATCGTCGTAATCAATGAGTGATCAATCGTGCAATATCCCATGTGGGCAACCCCCACGAAACCAGTCTGATGTAGATATAGAAGCATCAACTCATTTGGGTCCATATGTCAGAATTTATGAGCACGTCTAACATACAGATGACGATCAGGTTGGCCTTGCCATATATGTTGTGAAACATGAAACTCCTGCAACTCCAGTACTGAATGGTCCTCTGGGCCTGGGCGCAAGTGGAATGCCATGTCTACAACTGTAATCAGGCAACAATGGGTTAGTCTTCAAATAATAAGACATGCTATAAAATGAATATACATAATAAACATGAGTGTATTAAACATAAAAGCATAAGGAGGATTGATATTAAACAAACATAATCAAATAGAAATTGTCATAATTGAAATCCGTACATCAACTAGATTATCAAATTACACACCAACAATCCTCAATTACACACTGATAGTCATCAAATATTACACTAATTATCAAATTATGTCCTAATCAAGTAGATGGCCCGTCTTGCTTATTCCTCAAGGAAGTCGATCCACCACGACGACAACTATGAGAGTTATGTCCAGATTCACTATATTTTTTATATCTTTGTCCCGGTCCTGATTTGCGCCAATCCATCTCATTTCTAAGTTGAGTTGATTTGGGTCGACCTTTGAATCTAAGCAATTGACGATCGGGTACCAATGTAATCACCGGAGCAGGTGGCCACCATGGTTCATCCTTAATGATTCCCCAATTAACCTCATAAGCCTTGTACAAATTATGCATTCTGTAAATACTATGCACATATCAAAAAGCGTCAAGTATCCTAGAAGAACATGCTGTTATTGCATGAGAGCAAGGGAAATGCAACGCTTGAAACAGGCCACAGTCAGACGTGCCTTCTTGAAGGTTTATAGAATATTTAACTCCACCCTGCTGTGTTATAGGGTTGAATGCCTTTTCGACCAAAAATCTAGTGGAATGTATATCAAATTGATGGACTTGGTGAGAGCTTGCCTTGAGCACGTTGACATTCCAGCTCTTTATAAAGTCATCAGTCCAATCAGCTTCATCAACAAGTTTTTCGTTTGCCTCATCCTTTCGATTAACAAAGTACTCCATTAATTTGTAATATATCATTTGAACCAGTGCGGTTATTGGTAGGTTTCTGCCACCTTTCAACATTCCATTCATACACTCAGACAAGTTCGTCGTCATATGACCAAATCTGTGGTGACCATCATATGCTAAACTCCATTGTTGTTTTGAAATCGAATTAATCCAATTTGCCATTTCGGGAGTAGCAGTCAACTTTTCCAACCTAACCTCAAATTTGTATGCAATTGGTTCGTATCCTGATATTAAAATATTAAATGAGTTAGTGTTGGTAACAAAAATTGTAGTATAGTAAACGCATAGGAATTGAAATGTTTAATTACCTGTGTTAATCAGATATTTCTTTAGGGCCAGATTGCGGAAGGCATTGTTAAAGTTGCTGGCAATATGCCGAATACAGAAGACATGATGTGCATGCGGTGGCTGTCATCCCAGATGTGGATTCGCCACTGACTATATGATGCCTTGATGTCGGTCAAATATCAAACACAAGCTTGTTATTGTGTGACATGTTTTCGAATTAACCCTACGAACCAACTCCAAGCATCCTTTGTTTCTCCTTCAATAATGGCAAATGCAATTGGCAGAGGTTTTTTATCACCATCTTGTGTTGTTGCAATCAATAGTTTATAACAATATTTACCATACAAATGAGTGTCGTCAATCTGAATAATGGGCTTGCAGTATTGGAATCCAACAACACATGATTTGAATGTCTAAAATAAGTGACAAAATACAAGTTTTGAACAGTCAACTCTATTGCGCTTGACATAATCAACGGTTTATAACTCCACCACTGTGCCTGACATGTCTCTTTACATGGCAAGTATCCATTTTGGCAACACCGCAAAAGATTTATCCTAGTCTCCAAATACCTTCACAATGGCAATTTGTTTTGCCTTCCAAGCTTTCCGATAAGACACGTCATATCCAAATTGACTTTGAACCCTTTCAATAATCAGGCATATAGGTAAATCGGGTTTTTGCTTAACCATCTCCAGAATGCAAGAACATATCATAATAGAGTCTAACTTCTGATGATCTTGTGACATAGCTAGGTTGACACAAGTGTGAGGTCCATCATATTTTATAATTTCCCACATGTTTGATTTCTTGCTTTGAATGACCCTGACCCTCTAATTACAACCATTAGCACATCTTGGACACTTAATAGTTAGCCGCTATGTATCAGAATCCTCAACCTTGTAATTCTGATGTCTAATAATCGAATAATGTTTTAGGGCCAACTTGACAACATCTTTAGAGGGAAATTTCAATCCAACATAAAATTTTTCATCTATACTCCAAATACCACGAGAATTTAATTCAGGCAAATTATCAAGTGTACTCAACGCATCCCAATTGATTTCAGAAAACTAAGGGCATGGAGGCATAAATGTAGATTCAGGAGCAACTACTAATGGAGGAGCAAGTTATTGTATATTTACATCAGGGCCAGATTGATCTTCTTCTACGTCAGTGTCTGTATCTTCATCCTCAGGCATCTCTCCTTCATCATCGCTTGTGTCAGATAATGCATCTGTCATAAGCGGGTTATCGGATTCAAAGTCCAACCTAAATGAGCTCCCTTCAGGCATTGTAGATGTACCAACTTCTTGAGATTGTACTAGGACAGGAGCATGTGTCATAGAGAATTGAGTGTTGATAGGGTATGATGATTCAGCAAGATTAGAAGGACCAGCTTGTAACCCTGTTTCAGAAGGAGCTGCAACATGCTCATTGTGCTCACTCGTTTCTGTCTCGACATATAACTTCATGAAAGTTAAGTTAGCATGTTGATCAAAGTAATCAATTATGCAAGCAACGTCTTCATCATCCTCTAATGGAAGACCTATCCATTTCAGTACATTGCTCCATTGTGGAAATCTATACACAACACTGGACACAACTTGATTTTCTTGGAGCCTTAATTTTAAATGAATTCTCAATTTCAGAAGCTCAAAAGTCGTATCACGTTGAATCATGATAGACTTAGGACGATGACCTTCATACATTAGACCCTATTCATTTTCATACATTCTCCCATTGTAATAAATGAGAACAACAAGGTGTTTGGTCATCTTAAACTTCTTAATAATAACAACACAACAAGTATAAAATCAATTAACACATTTGACAATTGAAACAAATTTGTTTTATACCCAACTAATTTCAATTTCAATAAACCAACAATTTTAATCAATTCAAAATAACTAAAAATTTACAAAAACCATACTACTAATAATCAAATTATTATTTTTTGTACAAACAAATTTCAAAAACCTACTAGCTAACAATAAAACAAATATAAAATCAATTAACACATTTGACAATTGAAACAAATTTGTTTTATACCCAACTAATTTCAATTTCAATAAACCAACAATTTTAATCAATTCAAAATAACTAAAAATTTACAAAAACCATACTACTAATAATCAAATTATTATTTTTTGTACAAACAAATTTCAAAAACCTACTAGTTAACAATAAAACAAATATATAGGAGATAATAACAATCAATAATCCTACCAATAAAATAAATATACAATACACAATAAATATAAAAACTTAAAAAAAATAAACAATACTTCTAATAATAAAAATATTCAGTAATCAATATAATAATAATATAATAATAAAAATACTTACATATATTATCAGCAAATGTGACAAAGGAGAGTTTGGGAGAGTTTAGAGAGATAAAACTTTTAGAGAGAGGGTGAAAATGTAACAAATGAGGGAAGTGGTCGTGAGAGGGAGAGGAGATGAGAGGTAATAAGCGCATGGCTTGAATGCACCACAACGCTAGGCGCATCCCTCGTAAATGCGCCACAACGACGTAGGATGCATTTGGCGTTGTGACGCATCCTACGTGTCCAAAAAAAGAATAAAATATTTCAGCGTGTCAAAAATGATGACATTTTAATAAATAATTTTAAAAGTATAGTAATTTAGTAAATAAGTTTACCACTAAGAATATTTTGCTCAAAAAAACTCGGAAGTTAGAGTATTTTTTCTGGCTTTTTTCTTTTTAAAAAATAAAAAAATAAAAAACTTGTGTGCCGACGAGTTGCCCCTCTTGGAGAACAGGCTGAACAGCCATAATAGCTGAAGCGTAGCATACAACAATGGCCGCAGCTATAAACATGCGTATTCTCCGAAACTACTCCCATTGTTTCTCGACCATTCCCAATCCCACTTTCAGCAATCCATCTCATTACAGGAAACAGATTTCACTTGCCAATCTCTTCCAAAGGTACGGTTTTCCCTTGTCCCAGCTTCACGGATTCTTCTCCCAGAATCGCTTTCTCTTGAATTCCAATTTACCCGACTTAGAGAAATCCCTGGCCACTCTCTTGTCCTTCAGAATTCCCAAGAAAAATCTCGTTTCTCTGATACGCGATTGCCCCGGGGTGTTGGAATACCAGTTTCTCAAGAATTGGGAATTGGGTTTCTCGAAACTACGGGTTTTGAACCCTTCGCCGTTGACGATCGTAAATTTTTTGCAATGTTCTAGGAGGTTTCAGTTAGAACCGGTTGAGCTTTCGAAAAAAGTCGAGATTTTGAGGGGTTTAGGGTTTTCTGGTGCTGCCATGGCTAGAGTTATGGAGGGATTTCCCAGTGTGCTCGTGATGAGTGAGAGGGAAATCGTTTGTGTGATTGTGTTTCTTGTGGAATTTGGGATTCCCAGGGATGAGGTTGATCGAGTTGTTGGTTTGTATCCAAGGGTTTTGGGACTTGGGGTCGAAGATAGGTTGAAGCCCTTGCTTCAGGAGTTGAGGGGTTTGAGATTTTCTGGCCGTGAGGTTAGAGAAGAGATAGTTAGGGAACCGAGGATTCTGGGAATGGAAATTGGGGAATTTTCACGTTGTTTGCAATTGCTGGAGACTCTAAAGTGCAGAGAAGCGATCAAACAGAGGATTTTTGGGGAGGGTTTACTCAGAGCTTCTTTTGAAGTGAAACTGAGAGTGGATTGCTTGTGTAGTCATGGGTTGATTCGTAGAGATGCTTTTAAGGTATTGTGGAAAGAACCAAGATTGATTACTTATGATTTGGAGAATATTGAGAAGAAGATTGAGTTTTTAGTGCATAGGATGAAATATAGTATTGACTGTTTGCCTGATGTTCCTGAATATTTGGGTGTGAATTTTGAAAAGCAGATTGTTCCTAGATACAGTGTGATGGAGTATTTGAAAGGTGCAATTGGTTTTGAGGTTGGACTGAAGGACCTGATCAAGCCCACTAGGCTTAGGTTTTACAATCTTTATGTCAAGCCCTATCCAGAGTGTGAAAAAATGTATGGAAGACTTTCAGGAGCTCTTGAAATTAAAAGCAAGCATCCAGCTGGACTCTGGAAACTCTTTAAACCGCAGAAGTTCCCTGAAACTGACGAAGATGTGAAGAACATGAAGTCCTTCATGGGCTCACTGTTGTAGTGGTCTGATCTCTGTATATTGTTAGTTGGATGCATGGTCGATGAGCTGTCATGCTTTGTATTAATATTCAGTAATTTAACTACTAAAATTCTTTGAATTGTTTCTGAAATCAACCACTACAGGAAATATCTATTATATTTTCAGAATGCCAAAGGAACACATGCTGACAGACTTACTACTTACAAAGGTTAGTCATTTCCCTTTATGCTAATTATTTGATTATTTGATGGAGCAATAATAATAGCTATGCAAGGTTGTCCAAAATCCAGAGTAAGATTGAGCAATGATAATGAGCAATGACTAATGGTCTGATGCCCTTTTCTTTGCTCAATTTTCATTACGTACTGGAATTTCGATATCTATGGCCTATGATTATATACCAAGTGGTCTGCTGTATGGTTAAAGTGGTGCATAGGATGGAATGATGTTGAGGAAATAACTATTAGTGACAACGGCTAATCATATTCAAATCAGTTATGCTATTTGCACACTTAAATGTCTATACCATTTTTACACTAATTGCATGTTCGGTTCGGCTTTTATATGCCGTCCCACAGCCTTTACTTTGCATAAAAGCTGTTGCAACCATTTGCAACATGTTTGGGTAAGGTGAGTAAAAGTTGTTGATATAATTTTTTTTAGCAGCAGTAGTCTTTTTTTAAAATTCAGATTATTTTGAGGAAACTTCTCATAGCTTATTCTGGAGATTTTAGCTCGGGTCAATCTGGTGTATTCGTTGACAGTAATTCAAGCCAAAGTAGTGCCTTGAATGATCCTTGTGGTAATGGAGAAGTGTTGGTGTATTCTCTTCATGGGTTAGTGAACCAAAGCCGTGGGCTCAGCACAGAGAGGTATAAACCCAATACAGAATTAATATACCAAGCCCAATTCATTGATGGGGTTGAACCAGATATTGACGATGCGATAGAATCATACAAACAGCTGCTAGAATCATTGGGTAAGTTACAATTGCTGGAGAAGATAATGGTGAAGCTTAAAGAACAAATATATATACTCCTCATATACCCAATTCTGCACATGCTGGACTTGCTTGACAATTCCTGTTTCTACAAGGATTGGCAGGCCGAAGGGATAGAGTAAGAGGGGTTGATTGGTACAGATGCCCCGTATGTGGCTGGGTTATGGATGTACCATTATTGTTTGATAAAATGTTTTATCAGGAAGTTGTTGACTGGAATGTTATGATGATTGGGTGCTGCCAAAGCAGTCTTTTTGATCATGTCTTAAAGCTCTGTAGAAATGGAGAGAACTCTTGTATAGAATCATATGCTGTAATTCTTTGTACTGTACCTTCTATGTGTGGCCAAGCTAGGAACTTAAGGTATAGCAAGGCAATCCATGAGTTCATTAAGGATAATGACGTTGCTATTGACTCTCATTTACAAAGTGCTCTTGTTAAGATGTATCTACAGAAACACCTTAAGACATTCAATGAATTTTTCATTAGAGTGGTGTTAATTTTGACTGCAGATTTTAGAAAGATGACATTTGCTGTGATAGGAGCTGAAATGATTGGCAGCATTACTTTAACAAAGAAGGATGCGTCAACGCCTGGGATATGGTCTGTTACTCAATTGATAGCTGTTGTAGTTCCGATGACAATGCTTTAGGCAAAGGGTTTAGACAAGTCAATGAAATAGGGGAGCAAAATGGTGGGCTATTCGGTACAGCTGAAGCAACAATGGGAATGCTGAGCACTGCTGCCTATATTCTTCCCATGATATGTTTGGCCCTATAGGATGATGTTGGAGAAATTGTAGAGATGAGTCAGCAGCCTGAAAGTGTCAAAAGAGATCACTTATATTCTTGATGTAGTGCCACTCAACATGAGGGCCTATGGCCAACTTGCTGTGCGTGGAATGCTGAAGGCCCCTATTGAGGCCTTAAGAGTTGCCATGATGACTGATGTTTTGGGAGACCCTGCTCGGGTTAGGATTACTGTTGTAGTTGTGGGCGTGGTGGTTCATTATGTTTACGGCCAAGCAAACCCGGCTGCTGTTGTCTTTGTGAATGGCCAGGCATTTTTCCCAATTAATGTGGTTCTGCAGGTGTTACGGGAAAGAGGAAGGGTTGGCTCTCAAGCCACTACTGAAGCTATTGATCTAGCTACTGTTTATAAGGGCCACACCATGTTGGTCTTCTTGTGAGAATTGAAGGCCAATAGAAACTCGGTGGAAGCTATTATACTTCAAGCATAACTTGTAAATTATACATTTCTCATTCAAGCTATTATACGTGTCTCAGCAGTTTCTTCATCTGCATGTACCACTTTTTCTAACTCTGGTAGTTGATTTGAGCAAATTTGGCACATAACCCAGAAAAAAAAATTTATATATATATATATAGGGGACATATCTTGTGAGAGAAGTTTTTATTGTGAAAATGTGAGAGGAGTAAATCTTGACCATACAATCATACATGAATGATCAAGATTAAAAGTTACTTGAAGGTCATATGCTCATTTAAAAAAGTCACATGTATTTATGTTCTAATCTTGACCATTCATGAAAGATTCATTAGTTAAGATTCACTTCTCTCACTTCTTATAATAAACACTCTTCTCACCTGAATAAGATCCTATATATATATATATATTTACCTCTAATCACAAGCTCTGTGAAGTTTCATCTGTTTCTAACTCTGTTTGTTGAAGTTGAATTGAGCAAATTTGGCACTTTTATTTTTTGGTTACCTCCAATCACAAGCTCTGGTTCTGCACTTGGTGTTGCTCTGCTGTATCTTCTAAACTCTGGCCCAATCTACAAAAAGAATCCATTAATGCAGTAGTTTATAGGATTATTTATTAAATTATTATTTTTTAAATTATTTATTAAATTATTATTATTTTTGTCACGTTAAAATTTTTTATTTTATTTTATTTTATGTAAATTACGTCAGAAAACATGGTGTTGTCAACTAAGATGCGTCAACATGCACTATCCAAACCTAGCTATTAGTATTAAAATTTCAATTAAAATTCTATGAAAAACTACTCTAACTTTCTATGTGTCAATTTCACCTGGGATGACCTCCCCCATTCAGGCCACCATCAGTAATTGGGCCACATACCCAATTTGGTTCAGCTATCAACATTAGGCCACCATTAGCAGCAAGGAGAGGAATGCGAAGAATGCAAGGACAGGCTTGCAAGTGTGTGGGCTCAGAGCGGAGATGAGGAAACCTCAAGTGGACATAATTCACATACTTGGAGATCTCATGCATTGTTTTTGTTTTCATTTTCTTTCTTTTTTTTGGTTTCAACCCATGGGCTGTGAGACGTAATTTTTTTTTGTTAATTATGTTATGTATTGGTTGCAGAAACAAAGGATGTTAAAGTGGACAATGAATATGTCCTACTTTGGGTTTAGTTCAGATTATATTCCAGACTTTGTCAAACTTTTTATAGGCTCTCTTTTGGAGACCGATTCTAAATGAAAATCTCCATTCTAATCATTTATGATTGAAGAGTATTTGCTAATATAATTAGTTTTTACTTATATAATTGATTAGGGTTTGCTTTCAATATGATATAATTGATTACTGGATACTTGCAATCTGGTATAAGTGATTACTAGCTTACAATGCTGGCTAGTTTGATTTAGTTTACAATGCAATCTAATTGGATTTACAATGTTGGATGTTGGATTGTAAATTCAAATTATGTTTCTAATCATAATTTGTATTTTGATTTTTTTGATTTTTTTTGTTTTTAAAACTTTTTTACACATTTTTTCTTTATTTTTTTATTAGCCACGCTTATAACCATGTTTAAGGGAAAAGAAACCATGCCCAAGTTACATTAGCTATGCGTTTAAGATTTTTAGTCACGGTTTTAACTGTGTCTAATTAACTTTTTTTTTAAGTCATATTCTATACCTTGCTTGGTTTTCCATGAGAAAGATAAAAGAAACTGTGACAAACTTAGCTGTGGTTTTTTAGCTTTTTAGCCATGGTTTTAATCGTTACTAATTAACTTTTCAAATTGCTTTCTTAAAGTTGGGACTCCTAAACTCTATTTTTTTTATAAAAAATAACTTTTTAACTTTTTAAACTAGTTTTTAACTCTTTTTTTATAAAAAAAAATTATTAGCGACTGTGTAAGTATTAGTCCACTCAAGTGTTGCCCCACATGTCTTTGCCCATCTAGGATGTGCACATAATCACTTAACGATCCAATAAAGCACAACACCTGCCACCTAGAATGGGTGATGACGGTGTTAACCAGTTCTATCATAGTAGGATTATTTTGACGTCTAATTTAATTTTTAAGGAACTAAATTAATGTTCCCAGTTTTTAGAAGATTAATTTGATGTCTTACTTATATTTTGAGAACCAATTTGAGTATTTATTCAATAATAAAGAGAGTTTTCAATCTGGTGTGGAATTCCAAGTGTGAAAAGCACTGATTACTTAAGCCTTCGTTGGTAAGGCAGGTTATATATAAATATCATTATAAGTCCTCCTTAAGGTTTTGTGGTATGTTGACAACTTCTTCTTCTCTAAACTTTTTTTTTTTTTGGGTCAAAGATAGTTAAGATTCATTTTTAAAAATGAAGGGGGAAACAAAGTCCCAAGAACAATAGAAAAAGGCATTTGCCCAACCTTCCAACAAGCCTGGAAGCATAGAGAAATTACGCCTTGGACGTAACCAAAACAACTAAATAATGACCGTACAATTGATTTGTTTCCTATCTCATCTTCCCTATTATCTGAATTCTTCTACATCAACAAGCCAATGATCGAAAGCACTCTCTTGGGCTTCATTGTTTATGGTGATTTGGATTTGACCCTCTCCTAATTACCCCTGCCTTTGATGACTAGTTAGATAGTGTCTTTGCCGTTTTGAATTTGATGGTTCAACTTAATAGATTTTACACGCCCTTCTTTTGGAGCAATGGTTAAGCCAACAATGATATATAGTCCCCACCTCAACATTATAGAGAGATGTCTATCCACCGACTAATTCCCCTTTCTTTCTCTGTGAAATGGAAACAATAGAATGTTGGTTCGATCCTCTCACAGCCTATGCTATGGAGATTATACCAGATGGTAGACACAACAGCGTCCATGGGACACCAACAATGCCAACAGTGGAGCAAAGTCGCTGAAATAGATATGGGTAGGAGGCATGGTTCACCCCCATAAACAAGTCCCAGGTTGGAAGGCGAAACCAACAACAGACTTTAGATTGGTAGAATAGGTAAGTTGTGATTGGCGTAACAAAACAAATAGCATCTATGAACCCAAACCGAATCGAGCGTGGAATAGTGCAATGCGAATCATATGCGAGTCAGTGACGAGATGACGGTGGTAGCCAAGCCACTATAAATCAGGAATAGAGGGCGGATTGGTGTCTACACAAGCCACCCTCAAAAAGAGTGATACAACAAACAAATCAAAGTGGTTAGGAACGACTAGAATCTCAAGAATCTAGATGAGCTTGTGAAATGGAGATATGGAGCCACCAAGTGGATAAGATGCACTGAGAACGAGCGGTGACGCTAGCGAAAACCCTAGCGGAACCCTATTCGCCTAGGTAGAGGGAAGGTAGTATATGAGTTACGAATCTTCTTCTCTAAACTTTGTGTTATAAAATTGCATTACTCATAGGCATAATTTAGGCGTAACCTATATTATACCATTATAATGAGATTATTATAAAATTTAAGAAAAAGAGTATGCAATTGTCTTACCCTATGTTTGGATGTTTTTTTATTAATGAAAAACGAACAGGCGGAATTAGGAATGGAATGGAAAGGAAAGGAATGGAATGGAATGGAACATACTTTGTTTGGAAGTTTCATTAATTAACGAACAGCGGAATACTAATTACTTATATGACATTCCCCTCAATTTTAAAAGGGAAGAGGGGAGAAATGAACCTATGTATTTTAAAACTTCAAGAGAAGTTATTTAGTCTCCTCTTTACCTATCATCCAAACATAGTGTTAAACTTTCACTCATTTACAAATTGACACCATGAACTTCAAAATCTTCCTATTTAATCCTTGAACTATAACTATTCCACTAATCAATACTCCTTCTGTCCCGCTGCCGTTAACTCACTTATAGACTTTTGACATAGCACAATCATAGCCTTCCATTTGTATGATATCTACACCGTCCATTAAGTTATTTATTAAAATTCTTATTTCACACATTTTTCATTCCTTAAAAAATAAATAAAATAAACATAATCTTAAAATCATTTTTTACAAAATATATATCTAAATTTCCCTAAAGCCCATTAAAACCCTAAAACCATTCTCCCCCAAATCCCAGCATTCATCACAGCAACTACTGCCACCACCATAATGGCGGAGCTCCGCGACTTGACCCACATAGAGTTAGAGCTGTCAAAACGGGTCGAGCCGACCGGTGCCATTTTCAGGTCAGGCCAGATCGGGCCATATAAGTTTTAGACTGACATTTTGTTAGTCCAGCCCACCTCTTTTTAATATAAATGAATCGGGGCTGGCCCAGCCCATTCGAGTTATTTTTAATTTTGGGCTGGCTTTGCTAGCCCACCCCATCCATTTTGTTGGGCTATTCGGGCCGGCACATCGAGCTTGACCTATTTTGATGGCTCTACATAGAGTGCATAGGCACTCATTCCCTCATCCGCCAACAAGGGCACTAACGTCATCCTTCAAATGATTAGGGACGGTAAGATCGCTGATCGTGCCATCCTCTTGACCTCCTTGTTAGCCAACCCTACATTGGCAAGACTATGGCCATCTCCCTCGACCTTGAAACCCCTTTCGCCATGATCACCATAAACTTTAAAACCTTTCTATTTAGTCTTTGAACTATAACTATTCCACCAATCAATCCTTCTGTCCAGTTGCCGTTAACTAACATACTTTTGACATAGCACAATCATAGCCTTCCATTTATATGATATCTACACCGTCCATTAAGTTATTTATTAAAATTCTTATTTCACACATTTTTCATTCCTTAAAAAATAAATAAAATAAACATAATCTTAAAATCATTTTTTACAAAATATATATCTAAATTTCCCTAAAACCATTCTCCCCCAAATCCCAGCATTCATCACAGCAACTACTGCCACCACCGCAATGGCGGAGCTTCGCGACTTGACCCACATAGAGTTAGAGCTGTCAAAACAGGTCGGGCCGGCTAAGGCCATTTTTGGATTGGGCCAGATCGGGTCAGATCGAGCCATGTAAGTTTCTGACTGACATTTTATTAGCTCAACTCGCCTCTTTTTAATATAAACGAATCGGGCTAGCTCAGCCCATCCCGTTGCAGGCCATTCCATTCGGGCTATTTTTAATTTTGGTGGGCTGACATTTGTTAACTCATCCCATCCATTTTGTTGAGTTATTTGGGCCGACTCATCGGACTTGACTCATTTTGATGGCTCTACATAGAGTGCATAGGCACTCATTCCCTCATTCGCCAACAAGGGCACTTGCGTCATCCTCCAAATGATTAGGGACGGTAAGATCGCTGATTGCGCCATTCTCTTGACATCCTTGTCAGCCAGCCCTACATTGGCAAGACTATGACCATCTCCTTCGACCTTGAAACCCCTTTTGCCATGATCACCGAAAGCATGCTCAAATCCTTGATATGTCTTGAAGCCCTCACGCAGGACTTCCACAAGGTGATCAACGAAGATATCGAGGTCATTAAGACCTAGATTGATCTCCCTGCAGTGGCTTGGGTAGCATCAAAGTTCAAGAAATTGGTGTTGAAGACAATGAACATGTAGCTGATTTACGAGGAAGGAGGTGAGGAGCGGCAACATGAAGAGTGGTTGTTTTTTGTTTTTATTTTCTATTTAAATGATTTTTAGATTGTGTTTATTTTATTTATTTTTATGAATAAAATATATATGAAATAAAGATTTTAATAAATAATTGAATGGATGAATAGATAATATACAAATGGAAGGCTAAGATTGTGCCACGTCAAAGGTCTGTTAATGTGTTAACGGCAATTGAATGAAAGGACCAATTGGTAAAATATTTATAATTTAAAAACTAAATAGAAAATTTTTAAAATTTTATGGTGCTAATTTGCAAATGCGTCAAAGGTTAGGGTACCTATATATTCTTTTCGCTAAAATTTAATAAGATCTTTTGATCCTATACTAGAGTAGTAGTCTAACAATTTGATATCGGCTACATGCATAAAAGGATTAATATTTTAAGATAGCATATTTTACATTAAATTTATGTTTATGGAGAAGGGAAACGCTTGCCTGGGTGTAGGCCAGATGAATCTCCAATAATGTAATAAGTGACATGGACTTCACAAATCTTTAATTTGTATTATGTTTGAAATAAAAACACTTGAAATTAAATACCAGATTGCTAATCCAAGATGTAGTAACGTCCTTATGGAGAATTATATGACACCACAAAAATTTCATTCTATACATATATATAAACAGTTATCAAGTCACTAATAAAACCACAATAATAAAAACATAACTACAAATAAAATTGAAGTCAACGTGAGCAACAAGATAGCATATTTTTCCCGTCAAACTAAGATTAAAATTTTTGATAGCAAAGGCACCACATTTGTTATACCCATTAGAGCAACAAGATAGACACATGATAATGGACAACCTAGAATTTGCACACATTCCCTCTTACAGCCTTTTTTTTTTTTTGGTTAAAAAGTTTAGGATGGAAAAGAGATTATATACCTCATTCTAAGGTCAAAATATGGCACAAATTAACCTAGATAAGCGTTACAGTAGTAATACAATGACCTAACAATGAAAAATCAGTAGCAAGAATTGAACCCAAGTCCTTTCAGTCAACATAATTCAATCCTACCAATTAAGTTCCTCATTAGCTTCCGTTCCTCGTGACAAAGGGGTCAATTACTAATTGCATACCTCTTTAAACAATTCTGGCATACCTTAAACTTTCTTTATACTTAAGCATGTGTTGCTAACAAATATAAGGAGGTATAAGATACTTAGTAGCATGCCTTAAACTTGATAAAGTAGCTTAACAACTGCAATTATTAAACCAAGTAAACTCAGTTTCTACAACTGCTACTGTAGAGCCATTTACATTTTGTAAAGTACTCGTCATAGCTATACATTGCTAAAATAAGGTAAGCATCTACTTTTTTCTTTTCCCATGTAGGACGTTTAAAACCTAATATGACACTTTTCGCATGCTGCATAAAATCTTCACTGGGTCTGTAGTATTTGTCTGGAGAGTACAAGGCCAAGTTAGTTACTTGACTAGTATAAAGGCAAGCAAATCTCTCAAACTGCATCATGCACATCACACAAGTTCATTAAAAGAAATATCATTCAATGAGATCAATTTGATACTATTATTATGATTTGGAAAGAAAACAATATATACATCCATTCATTTTCATAAATTTATAAATGAAATCGCTATATCAAGATGTATAGGTTACCAACATGTACTTTGCGCCAGTGACGGATTCAGGAATTTTAGTTAATAGGAATAAAGTTGCGTAAATTTTAGTCAATGGGGGCAAAGTTACGTTTTTATATTTTGAAAACGTTAAATAATATTTTCATTATCAATACTATCAAATATTTCTCTCTCTATGTATGTAATCAAACAATCATTCAATAATATTATATAAGTTTTATTTTTTATTATTATGAATTTACTAATTTATCCACATATAAGAGTAAAAATTACACGTATAAAAATATAAAAAGATATATACCTATATAAGATCAAAGAAAAATTTTAAAGTAAAGTGAGAACATGTGTCCCCACTCCTTTAAACATAGATCTGTCACTACTTTGCGCATTGGTATGATATTTTAGGGCATAATTTAGCAAGGGTTGGCATGCAATTTGCACACCACTAGTTCAATGCCGTATCAGCCATTCTAATTGGAAAGATATAACTGTTAGTCTGTAAGTACAATTTGCTGTTGTATACAGGTGTGAAAATATACACCAACGGTAGTGTAATACAGTACCAAAGAGAGAGTTAGATTTTACTAGATGAGCAAAGCGAGAGTTCTGATAACCATTCTTCATCAATTGTCCCCATGGTTGGTGAAACTGCAATGATTTATTTCAAACAATAATAATCTCTTTTACAAAGTAAATTGAATATAGTGTAACTGAACCAGGGATGGAGATTACCTGTTCCTATTTTCTGTCGCCTTCCCTGTCCCTCCATTTAAATTTTAACAAGTGTAAAATAAATTAAATGAGAAGGAAACATGTAATTAAGTTTTAACACTTGTTTAATTTAAGACTAGCTGATCAGAGACTAGCTGATAGAGAACTGGAGATAATGGAAAAAGGCTACTTGTGAAGTTTCTACCTTTTGGTGTAATTTTCTTTGAGCTTCTTGATGACTTGATCGCACACTCCCTCTTTCAAGCTGATATAAGAATTAGCGACTTAAAATCAAATGTTCGTAATTGGACTTCCATGTATGACATGAGAAATGAGAATGGACCTAAAAAGGCCTAACCTTCAATTTATCAAGTTTTGAATTTAACTCCAGCTTGGCATCATCATCTGTATTCTTTAATCAGAAAAAAATGTAGACTACTCTCTAAGACTGCAAACAAATAATGAGACTTGACTTATGAGGTCCAGAGTTATACTAACTTGAGAGACCGGCTCAAATGATGCATTTCATCCTCAATGCGATCACGCTTACTCCTCAGAAATTGAAGTTCCTGCAGAAGACTACTCGCGGAAAAATCTTACCCCAAATGTGTATTAGCTTGTCATGTGTCCACTGAGAATGGTGAATAAAAATGCAAAAGCGCACTTCATTAAAAATGTCAGACTCCAACGTGATATCTTTTATACATGAATTAAGCCTATCCTTTCTATTATTTCCTTTTTTATTCTTTAGAAAGCTTAGCTTTATTATGTTAGAAAAAATAGAAGATAAAATTAATTAAGCACCTTGCGAGAACCCCTCAATTCCCATAGGATTTTAACCTCCCTCTCAATCTCTGAGACAAATGCTACTTCAGACATGTTCGGGTTCTGAAAATTAGACTCAGTGTATTTTTAAGTAGAGTTCGAGTTATACTTTGAGTTATCCCAACCTAACTCAATATTTTAAATTATTTTAAAATTTATATATTTTTTATAATTAATTATAAATAATAAGATTTTTTTGACTTAAATTGACAACTTTTGAATAACATAATAATATACATTGCTTTGGTATAGGTACGATACCATTATTCGATACGTATCTGGTACGAGATACGAAAAGTTTTAAAAAATTAAGGTATGAGTACATCATATATATATAAATATATATATAATAAATTAAAATAAATTATACTACTAACTAATTCCTATTTGTAATAGGCAAAGTCCACAACCCACTCTCTGTTTTACCCTATTCTCACATATATTTTTTTGTGGTCCACTTATTGAATAGGCCAAAAACTAGAACAGGCACATTTCTTACTTTTAAGTGATGTTGTGCATTTTGCACATTGCATCAATTAGGGTTTTGTACTTTTGACTGCTATCCTCCCATGTTTTCTCTAAATTGCGTCTGTTTCTCCAAATTTTCTTCAAACAGTAACGCAGAAATGCAGTTGTAGACACAACAGCCACGCTATCCCACTTGCGGCTTCATCTCCAAGCGGCTTCTCCACTTTTCTGCACGCAACCATGCAACCACGCAGCCACACAACCCTGCTCTATAGGCCTTCTTCCTCTGCTCTACCTTTTCTCCCTTATCTCATTCCTAAGTCTAGAACGCTACTATCAGCATATTGGGTCGCAAACGACCCATGTAACTCTTTATGGACTGCGCTGCTAGGTCGAGACGCGAGAAGGGGAGTAGAAATGAGGCTTTGGTTGAATAGGAAATTAGAGGAAAGAAAAAAATCTCATTTGGGAGTGAAAGGCAATCGTTTTTGGCAAAAAAAACTAGTGGAGCCGCACCCAAGCTGTATCCAACTACAAAATTTAAAAAAAAAAATTAGGTACGTAGCGTACCCGGTACATACCCAACTCGTACTCGTACCCTGTACTGGTACTCTTGCCTGGGAGGAGGACCCATGCTTCATAGATAATAATATATTTATATTAATATTATTTGTTTTGAAATATATATTGTAAAATATATTTTACCTTGTGTTTGAATGTACTAACGAAATAGGTGGGGATGGAACGAAAAGGAATGGAATGGAATGGAACATAATTTCTATTCATTTTGTTTGAAAATTTCATTAATGGAACGGAACAGAACGAAACTTCATTACCCATGTGTTCCCCCTCATTTCACCTCAATTTTGAGGAGAATAAATGTTGTGCATTTGAGGGCAAGAGGGGGAAAATGATTCACCATGTGTTTCATTCCGTTTTCATGTATTTCAAAACTCCAAAACAAGAAAATTTATTTCCGTTCTTCTGATTCTTTTTTCGTTCCCCTCATTACCTATCATCCAAACATAATGTTAGTTTTAATTTTCAACTTCTATAATTTTATGACTTAACTATGTATAATATTCAAATTTATACATTATATTTGCATATCAGGTTAGCTCGATTTTGACCCGGTCATTATTAGGCCTTGGTTGGGTTGGGTTCTGGTCCATGAAAATAGCCCGATCAAAATATCATACTAGGTTTAGGTTAAGCAAACTCGTCTCATGTACACCCCTACTTGATTTGAATGGTTCTTTGAGAAATCCAGTCATATCCCTTAACTAGGCTACCGAGGTGGTTGAGTCACCATCTTTTAGTCAAATCGGCCAGACTAATCTGATTCGTATAAATATGGCATAAAGTTTGTTTCATAACGCATAATCCATCTGAACTTTGATAAATTTTTAAACTTTTAAATGAAGTGATAGATCATTTAACGAAGAGCTACCTGCCTACGTGTTGGCTAATATCATGTTAAAGATAAAACTTAATCCTAAATTTCAAGTGGTTAACTATAAGGGTCTATGATTTATTTGGTAAACTTAACATATCACATTGAATATGTTGTTGCTATATGGTATTATGCTGGGTATCGTACCCTGCGTAAGTTATTATATATTTATTGATTATTAGTTTCATGATAAATATTTAAAAATTTATTAAATATAATCAACTACAATAAAATATTTAATAACTATTATCTAAAAAATATAGATATTAAAGGAGCACTGTTTTAGTACTCATCTTTTTTTTAGTATAATATATAAGATAAGTTATTAAGTATTTTTTAAATAAATAATAATGCATTTCATTGACTTTTGGTTAAATTTAATAAATTTATAAATATTTATTATAAATTTAACATTTAATAAATTCGTGATAATTCACCCTATTCGTACCATACTCATTAGATGCTCTTGCAACTCTCATACATTAAAGAGTGAAATCCACGGTTAAAACACCTATTTTATGAAAGTTCATTATTCTTTAGAAAACAAATTTATGCAATAAATGTGAAATTAAGAGTATAAATCTTGAATCTATTAGGTAAAGTTAAAGCATTCCTTAACAAAGTATTGGGAATAATAATAAGTAAATTGCGTTTTTAGGGAAAGATAAATATTAGCCTAGATATTTAGCTTATAGAAAGGGCTTATCTTTTATGTATCGTAAAGTATGATAATTTAAGAAGTATAAATATAGATATCAGATACAAATATGACACAATACAAATACGTTGATATGATAAAAATTCAATAATAATCATAAGATATATATATGAAAAGTATCTAAAAGTATAGAAGTCGTAACAAATATTGGTACGACGATTATTTTAAAGTATAGGTGCTACATAGATGATTTGGGCTAGAAAATGAGTTGAGCTAAGTTAAACTGAGCTTAGCTCAACTCAAGTTGACAAGGAATAGTCCAATTTGAAACTCAGCTCGAATTTGATATGAACCAATTTTTGTAACTCAAGTTCGGTTTGAATCAAGTTTGCAAACTATTCAATTCAGCTCGTTAGTTCGAATTAAATGAATCAAATATCAAAATAAAACAAAATAAACCAGGCTAAGTCGTGAACTTAATTCATAACTTAATTTTGATTTTACATAAATATCATAAGTTAACAAATATTTCATATATATTTTCTAATAGTTGTTTTATATATATATTGAGAGGAGCTTTTATTGTGAGAGGGTGAGATGAGTAAATATTGATTATAAAACCATATATAGATGATCAAGATTAAAAGTTACTTAAAGATCATGTGACCACTTAAAAAAGTCACATGCATTTATATTCTAATCTTGACCATTCATGTAAGATCCAATGGTCAAGATTTACTTATCTCACCTCTTACAATAAATAATTCTCTCACTAGATACTAGGATCGTATGTTTTCTAAGAAGTTTGATGTGAAATAATTTGATTAATCTCTATTCCAGGAGCGTTTAAATTATTTTAATTTTAGAAATTGGCAAAAGTGTTTCACGAGGCCCCTAACATTCTGACAATTGTTTTGAAGATATTTTTGGTATCACATAGCTCTTCTAATGTTGTTCTGTTGCTCTGTAGTTCCATAAATTATTTACACTTAAAAAATACTATACTTGAACTTTTCTGTCTGAGACACAATTGCTCAAGAAGCTTGAATTTGTTATTTGTTTTGTGAGTTGCTATGAATAATTGCTTGGTTATGTTACAACCATGTAAGCATGTACCCTTTACCAATTAAAGATGTGTTTGGTTTAGATTATCTGAACCATCCAATAGTTTTTTTTCAACAAAAAAAGTTATTGAACATCAAGCCAATGTGTTTGGCAACCATGAAGGAAAAAAACAAGAGCTTAAATAAGGAGAAAAATTATTGAACATCAAGCAAAAATTTGAGCTATTTATAAAAAAGTTGTTGGGATTATTCTCAATAATGATATGTCAATACTATTTTGTCTTCAATCAAATAAATTTTTTAATCAATCAAATAATTTTTTTAATTATCCTATATTATTTTGGTAATTTAATGTATAAATGTGATTTTTTATACAATCCAAATGAAACAAATAAACTTAGAATCATTTTTCAGCTAACATATCCAAATATAATTTTTTTTCTTATAATCGATTATAACAAAAAAAATTTATACAATAATCAATTATTAAAATAATTTAATTTTCACAATTATCTCAAATACGCACTAAACCATAGGTGTTGAAAGAGAAACTTGTTCATGTTCTAAGACCAAGAGTATAGTGAGACCCATATGTCATAGGTGTACAATTTAAATCTAGACCGCACAAAAGTATATTGTTTTTTCTTACTCTTAGAGGCATTGTAAAATATTAATAAGGTTTGGAAAGTTGAAGTGAGAAGAGAAAGGAAAATAGGCCCACCAATCAAATGCATGTTGGCAGATGTGAAAATGCATTAGCAGAGCCATATTTGGCAGCACATCATCAAATCTTGGCCAATGCAGCAGCTATTTCCATACACTGAAGCAAGTACAAGGTGTAGGAGTGTACTTATTTCTATGCAAAACTTTCTACTTTGGTAGTTGGATTACTTTCATTTTGTTCATACGGTCTGTTATATAGGTCATTTCTAATATACCCATTTTAAAGGAGGGTGTATCATACACCTTATAATCTAAGTCATTGATTTATTCATAATATAAATCAATGACTTAGATCAATTACAAGAAATTTGCTAAGCAGGTTTTCTTTTTTGTTAGGTTTTTTTTTCAATTTTTTTAGTGTTATATTTTTTTTACACACTACTACCACCATTGTCATCATTCGCACGCTTACTTGCCGACTACCATTTAATGGTCACCTCTAATTTTTTTAAATTATATAATCAGTATAAATATTATTAGTTAAAATTTATAAGATTTTTCAAAAAATACAGTTATAATTTTAGAATACCCGATCACCTCCAGTTTTTTAAAGTTGCATAACTATATAAATATTATCAGTTAAAATTTATAAGATTTTTCAACAGCAATAGTTTTAGAAAAAAATTTCAGTATCTACAGTTATTTATGAAAAAATATAAAGACTGACTGATATAATTGTAACTGGTATTACTTACGGAACTTTTAAAATATGTGAACAGTACTTTCCAGCCTAAACAGTATCCTTTCTGGTGTGAACAATACTTTTTTTGACATGAACATTATTTTTTTTGGCATGAACAGTATTTTCTCTGTCATGAACAAAGTTTTTTCTGGCGTGAACAGTATTTTTTCTGGCGTGAACAGTGTTTTCGGCATAAACAATACATCCGGCCTACCTCTGGCGTGAATAGTACATGGTTTGAAAAAAAAAAGCAACCTGCCAAAAAAAAAAAAACTTATTGTTGCAGGTAAAAGCTAAGGGTGTATGGTACACCTAAACTTAACAGGGTGTACCATAGCAACGCCCCTGTTATATGGCGAAGGCTATGGTGCACCCTCCCTACTTTAGGTATACCATACACCCAATTTTTTACTTGTTGTTACAGGTTTTTTTTTTGTTACAGGTTTTATTTTTTTATAGATTTTTTTTTTTAGCCAACCACCACCTCCCACCACAAGCCACCACTAGCCGGCCACTGGTGCCGGCGGCGACACTGTTCACTGACAGACGTCAGTACTATTCATCGCGCCGCCGCAGATTGTTCACGTCGTTGGTACTGTTCACTGGCAACCGTTGGTACTGTTCACCGTCGCCCGGTATTGTTCACCTTTGCGGGAAACCGCCAGTCACCTCCGGCTAATTACTGTTTACTTTTTAAAATTTCACAACTTTGTAAATAGTACTAGTTAAAATTATATCAATTTTTATAATTTTTCATAAATAATTGCGCATACTAAAAAATTTTTCCTATAACTATAACTGTTGAAAAATCTTATAAATTTTAACTGATAATATTTATACAGTTATACAACCTAGAAAAAATTGGAATTAGCCACTTTTCTTAAAACTATAACTGTATTTGAAGAAAAATCTTATAAATTTTAACTAATAATATTTATACAGTTATACAACTTTAAAAAAATGAAGGTGGCCAATGGTGTCCGGCAAGCAGTGTACAGTAGTCTACTAACCGACGACCGTAGTAGTAATATGTAAAAAATATAAAACTAAAAAAAATGACTTGGATTAGGTGGTGTACCATACACCTCTTTTAGAGGGTGTATATTAGACACACCCCTGTTATATATATATATTCAATTCTGATATTCTTACCACAAATAGTGTATACACCCATTTTCACATCTCATCTAATACCATTTATTATACTTACTTTTTTTTATCATTTTCTCTTTCTCAATTACACATCCTTAAAAAAAGTGTATATAATGCCTACACCTCTAAAAGAGGTGTAAAATCATCTTTTTACATATATATTCTCTGTCAAACTTACATTTTGCCAAACCTTTCATGATATGAATATATATATATATATGTATATATATATATATATATATATAGCCGCAAAGCCAACTCTCCATTTCTCCATTAACCACTAGTCAGTTCAAATTAGCAGAAAGGGGAAGGAGATTGACAAAAGTGAAAAGGAGGTTACACAAGTCAAGTTCACATATTCATTTAATAGTTAAATATTGATCCAATAAAACATTTAATCAAAAAATAAACATATATATACAAATAAAGTAGATTAAATTAAGCCTTCACATAACTAGTAGAGGCCTTTTATAACTAGTACCATTCATGGGTCTAGACGTAACAGATTACTTGATTTGGACTGTTACAGTAATATGGAGTATATTTTAAGCTCAAGTTGGAAATCTTCTAATTTTCTACTTGTGTTGCTTTTAATTTGCCTGTTTACTTTTATGCTATTTATCTTGATGCTACTATCCACCTTATAGAAGTTTAATGTTAGCTCTGAAAACTCAATCTTCTTCTGATGCTTAGCGTAACCAATTCCGTTGGTGTTTTGTGCAGGTGTGGGATGTCTTAAGCAATGAAGAGGTGGTTGAGATAGTATCTTCAGCACCAACTCGATCATCAGCAGCGAGGATTGTGGTGGAATCTGCAGCGAGGAGAGTGGAAACTTAAATATCCTACTTCAAAGAGATTGATGACTGTGCTGTTGTCTGCCTATTTCTTGATGGGAAAATGGACTCGGAATCTGATTGTGATGAGCAATGCTTTTCTTCTGCAACCATCCAAAGCAACCATTCTGGTAATCCAGTTGAATCAGATGATGGTCAAAAGTCTGAGCCATCTTTGCAAAGGAACTTTACTCTGAGATCCTCAAAAGAATATGCTGTTATAGTCTGGGAGGGATGGAGAATGACAAATTTTGAATTTTGAATTCATTATGAATTAAAGTGGTATGCATAAGTAAATGATTTAAAAGTAATTTTTAGCACATTAAAATCTATTGTCATTAATTTTGACACATAAATTGATTTATATCTCAAGAATGAAATAACATCAAGAATGAAGTTAAAAGCAATTCCAAGTTTTCTTGATGTGATGGTGCATAACACAGCCATGTGGAGGCTCCATTTAGTGGCCGATATGACATTGGCGACTATCTTCCACAAATAGCAGGTAATAAAAGAGGGCCAAATAACAGTTTAACCATTTTAACGAATGAAGTGTAAGTTTATTGTACATTCCTATGTTCTCACCTTTCATTTTGCACCAAATTTAGTCCTTGCTTCCGGTGCCTCAAAATGTCAATTATCAAATAACTAAAACTTACATTTAATTCTCTATCACGGTAAATTAATTAAGAAACAACAGCTATGGGACAAATTAATCAATAAAAAATTAAGACTAAATTCTTTCTCTCCGTATACAATTGAACAAGCTACAATGCAAATTCACATTTTCTTGTATGCGAACCTATTTCAAATTTGTTCTAACAAACTAAAATAAAATATTAAACAAGACCAATACTAAGTAAAAAAAAAAATTCTTAACCGAGTTATGGTTATAAAAGTCATTAATATAAAATGTCATTCAATTTCCACAAACAATGCAAACTATCTCCAACACCAAAGTCATAATTCCCAAATTAAGTAACTCTTCCAAAAAAAAACTATCAAGAGCTACTTCATATAAAATTGCTTCAAATCTATAATAAATCAAGATCTAAGAAATAATTGATTATGTTAATAATTAGAATAAAGATAAAAGATGGAAATCATAATTATTAATTATGCACATGAGAAGGAAGTTTCTTACCCAAATTAGAGAGATAATTTTTTGAGCAAATAAAATGCTTCCAACGCTTCCCACCCTTTTGTCTTTAGTTTCTGATGAGCATCGCACACTAAATCCGATACTATGTGCATATCTTTGGGGTTGTAAACTCAAACTTCAGGGAATACTCCAGAGTTAGTCCCTCTGAGCTTTCTAAGATTACCCCGACGCCGCTTCCTTTAGGGTTGGAGGATCCGTCCACAAAGATAGTCCAAGAGATTCCTTTAGGATTGTCGGGGTCTGATGTGAGTTCCGCTACTAAATCAGATAACGCCTGGGCTTTAATGGCTAGCCATGGCTAATAAATGATCCAAAATTCAAAGAGCTCAACTGACTAGGCGATCATCCTTTCGGCTAAGTCCGGCTTATGTAACACCTGTCAGATGGGATGATCCGTTCTTACTACCACTGGATGACATTGGAGGTATTGCCGCAATCTTCTAGCCGTGATGATCAATGCGAATGCCACCTTTTCAACTTTCTGATAGCGGAGTTCAGGTCCTTGCAGGACCTTGCTCACAAAATAGACCGGTTTCTATGCTTCATCTGTTTTTCGGATTAACACGGAGCTCACTACTTCATCATGAACCAAGAGGTATAAGTATAACGTCTCGCCGGGGTCCGGTCTTGTCAGAATAGGAGGGGAGGAAAGCAACTTATTCAAAGATAAAAAGGTGTCCTCACACTCTTGGGTCCATTCAAAATTTTTCCTTTCTTTAGAAGCTTAAAAATGGGAAGAGATTTGTAGGCCGCTTTGGCGATGAATCTTGTAAGAGCTGTAATGCGGCCTATGAGCTGTTGAACCTCTTTAACGCTTTGAAGACTTCGCATGTTTAAGACTTCCTAGCATTTGTCAGGATTGGCTTCAATCCCACGATGGGTTAACATAAAACCCAGAAATTTCCCAGCCTGAACCCCGAAGGCACACTTCTTAAGATTTAGCCTCATGTTATACTTTTTGACTTGGGCAAATACTTCCTCGAGGTCTGTCACATGTGATCTGCCTTGTGGGATTTTTACTATCATGTCGTCTATATATACTTCTAGCATCTTTCCCACTTGGTCTTCAAAAACTCTGTTCATCATCCTCTGACAGGTGACTCATGCATTTTTCAAACCGAATGGCATGACCCTATAGCAGTAGCTCACCCTGTCAGTGATGAAGGCAGTTTTGTCTTCATCGCCGGGATACATAGGAATCTAGTTGTACCCGGAATATGCGTCCATGAACGACAACCACTTAAAACCTGAGGAACTATCCACCAACTTATCCATATTGGGGAGTGGGTAAGGATCCTTAGGGCAAGCCTTATTGAGGTCGGTGTAATCTACCCACATCTTCCACTTCCCATTGGATTTCTTGACTAGGACGACGTTGGACAACCAGGTGGTATAGGAGATTTCCTTGATGAAGTTGCCACTTAATAACTCCTTAACCTGTTCCTCAATGACCTACTGCCTTTCTGGGCCGACCTTCCTCTTCTTCTGAGCAATCAACCTCACACCTTCGTGGATGGAAAGGTGATGACAGATGAAACTTAGGTCAAGCCCCGATATGTCAGACGTTGTCCAAGCTAAAAAGTCTTTATTTTTCAACAAGAGTTTTATCAACTGCTGTTTTTCGTTTTCTTATAGATGCGCTCCAATCTTGGTGACTTGATCCGGCTTGACTCCAAGTTGGAGATGCTGCAACTCGCCTTTTGGCTGGGGCCTGATACTGCGAATTTCTTCTCTAACGTTGAGTTCGGTCATAAGTATGTTGACCTGATCTAGGACTGAGCCAGGAGCGGCAGATTTTCTACTCTTGGTAACTTTGCAAATCTTCAAGCTCTCATTGTAACATTTCCTGGCGGTTATTTAGTCTCCTTTAACATTAACAACCTAACTGTTCTTGTTTAGGAATTTCATCACGAGGTGAGTAGTGGAGATCACAGCACCAAGAGCATTTAGAGAAAGACGACCTAAGATAATGTTGTAAGCAAAAGGGCAATCTACGATCAGAAACATCACTTTGACTGTCTTGAAGAGTTTGGATGATCCCACAGTCAGGTGGGTTTCGTAGAAGCCTACTGGGGTGATTTTCTCACCCGTAAAACCTGTTAATTCTCCATCATAAGGAGTCAAATCCGATGGTGGCAGTTCTAACTTTTGATAGAGATCTAGGAACATGATATCCACTGAGCTCCCTTGATCCACGAAAATTCGGTGGACCTCGGCATTGAAAATTATTCCTGAGATGACGAGTGGGTCATCATGTTCTGGGATAATTCAACCATAGTCCTCCTCCGAAAAAGTGATGGGGGCACTTTTCTTTCAGCTGCCTGCATTCTGGGTTAGGAGTGGGATACATTAAACACGACCATCCTCAGAGCTTTTTTTCGGGCTCCGTTCGATGACCCTCCACCAGCAAAACCACTTGCAATGGTGTTGATCGTTCTGTTTAGTTCAGAACGTATGTCACCATTAACTTCGGCTGGGGCGTCCCTATTCCTATATTGTCGGTCATTATTATCCTGACGAGGAGGAGTCTGGGATCTTCTCCTAGGACTTCAAGTCCTTCTTCTGCGGTGGGGTGATGGGCTTCTCCGCAGACTGCGCTTATCATCTCTACGGTTGCCACGATGTTCTTCATTTTGCACCCGGAGGATATACTGTTGTAGTCGTCCGGCCTTAATTAAGAATTCAATGGCGTCATGGAGTTGATAACAGTCTTCAGTGTCATGCCTATAACCCTTATGCCATGTGCAATGTTTAGAATGGCCCTTCTGCTTGCCTTTCCTGATGGGGGGTGGTCTCCGTATATTCTGAAACTCAGTGTTCATTACTTCCTTCAAGATTTTTTCTCGAGTGGTATTCAACGGAGTATAAACGGAATATCCAGCCCGAGATGGACTATCTTTGGAAGATCGGGATCGTGAGAAATTACGGTTAGACTTCTAGTGAAAGGATTCACCTTTGTCCCACCTCTTCTGGTCCACGGTAGTTTCCTCTAAGTCTACATACTTTTGGGATCGTTTCTGGAGCTCACTCAGGTTCTCCAATTTTTTCTTGACCAGAGAAGCAAAGAACTCAGCACCAACCCGTAGACCACTTCTGGCATGGTGAAGGGCTATCTTATCGTCAAAGTTTTTCACGTTAGTGCAAGCCGTCATGAAACGCTTTACATAGTCATGGAGTGGCTCATCTTTCCCTTAGCGAAGTTTCACCAAGGATTTAATGGATCTGGGTTGTTCCTTGCTGGTGGTGTATTGGAGTAAAAAACGTTGTTTAAGGCCCAACCAGTCAACCACGGATCTCTGTGGTAACCTTGAGAACCATTTGAGGGCCCCCTTCTTTAGGGAGAGAGGAAAAGCACTACATAACAACTCCATAGATCCTCCGTGAAAATAGAGGGATTGCTCATAAGCGTTGATATATTCTTGGGGATCTGTGGTTCCATCATAAATTTCCAAGTTTACTGGAAATTTGAAATTCCTAAGAATGTGGTATGCCATTAGTTGATTAGAAAAAGGGTGCTCTTCGAACCCACAGTTCAAATTGTCATTCCAGATATTGACCACAGAATTGACCACAGAAGTGTCGGCATATGCCATTCTTTGATTGTTTCCTACGCTAAGACTGCCATCATTATGGTGTGGTCTAGGTCGGTTCTCATGCATGGCACGTTGCATATCTTCCAACCTCTGATATTGCTCATAGCCATATGCTGTTGAAACATGTCTTGAAATTGACGTTGGGATGCCTGAGACTGATTTGTGCATTGAGAGCGGGACGCTCGATCACCAATCTCATTAGTAGGCATTCCCAAACGCTGATGAACCGGGATCCTGCGTTGTTGGGAGTCAGGGTTTCCTCCTTGTGTTGGGATTCCAAGCCTATATCTTTTAGGAATCCTACGCGGTGGGTTTGAGCTTTCATCAGAAACCAAAGTGGTATGCCCATCGCGTTGGTTCTCTGCATTGAGTGTCTGGTTCCTCACGATGGAGGCTTCAGCAGTAGGCGGAGGGGCAGGAAGAGGAGGGCGTTGAGTGACCTAGTCTTGCCTTTGGTTGGTGGAGGCCTGCCCAGCATCTCTTCGTGAATTATGCCTTGTATTTACCATGACTGAAGTAGGATTAGAAGTTTACGATTTCCCATAGACGGCGCCAATGTTTTGAAGTAGATTCAGAGGGTACCTGAGATAGGTACGTATGTGGTGGTTCCCTCCTTGAGCAGTAGTGATCAAGTGTGTTGAGACAAGGGGGTGGGTACCTGCAAAGGGACTTCAACGCTCAAGTCAGGCTACGTCCAAATAACAGAAATATATTGAGTATTTTATTGATACCTGATTGAGGTTACTTAACATTGTATTTATAAAGCGTGTACAGAATCCTTATGCTATCCATATTGAATACAGGTATTTTGGGTTAAGATCTTTAGAGGAATCACTTTCCTTTTATAATGAGGATCAATCACTATAAATTAAGAACTCTTAATAGAGGAGTTATTTTTCAGTTTGAGTCTGTTATGGATCTTATAATATCGTAAGTAAATGATTGACAATTACGGATATTTAGGAATACATCCTTGCACGTGTCTAGCATTCTCGATATTATGGCCCCACATCACTCAACGTATGTAGCTCAGAGGCCCAATCTAGCTTCAAGGCCTTCCGAGGACGTGTACCGGGTTGATTCATCTAGACGAAATCTCAGATCACGGTTCAGAACAGATATTAAAAAAATGGAACCTACTACTAAATTTAATGAGTTAAAATAAAAGTAAAAAAATAAAAGACATTTTAAGGTCACTCTTTTTTTATTCTAAAATGAAAAAATGAAAAAAGTGTTTAACTTACAATCAATTCATTTATTTAACAAGCTTAAATATGAGTTAAGTTTAGCGATTTGATTCATAAACTAATACTATGTTTGAATGATAGTTAATAAAGAGAACGAAAAGGAAATGAGAAGAATGAAAATAATTTCTTTTGTTTGGGAGTTTTAAAATATATGAGAACGGAACGGAACAAATGAGAAATCATTTCCCTCCTCTTCCACTCAAATGTCTAACTTTTGTTTATCCCAAAATTTAGGTAGAATGAAATGAACACATGAGTAATGAAGTTCCGTTCCGTTCTGTTAATGAAACTTCGACATAAAGAGAATGAAAACTATATTTTATTTTATTTCATTTCTTCTTTTTTCGTTCTATTCTTACCTATTCTGTTTCATTCATTTAATAAAAAAAAACATAGCATAAAACTTATTCGGTTTAATAAAAAAAAACATAGCATAAAACTCATTCATCCAAAACATAGCATAAGTAAGACCCAGCCTCAAATTACTATTGAACTTATTCGGTTTAATGCCGGCCATAGATGATAATGTGTGAAAATAAAAATAAAAAAAACGAAGAGACAAACCCCATCGATGGGCCACCTGCAAACTCGGCCCTGGACGCAAGGAAGATATTCTTCTTACAGTTGAAAGCGCTGACTAGATACTAGTATTATTATCTACTGTCTATGCATCATCCTCAAAGGGATCGAGCCTCCGAGGAACATGTCCTCTCTCAACTGTTGATGTTACAAATTCTCTCTTCACTAACCAACCTACTCCAAATCCCATTCGTCACCTTCTTCTCTTGTATTTTTGCAATAATAATTATTATTATCCACATTTGTTTCTATTTTTATTTATTTATTTTATTTTATTTTTTCCTACCTCGTCAATTCAAAATAGACATTTCTCCGATAAAGGCAATAACACCTTAGCTACTCGGATTGAATCCAGTTCAGGAGAAATGTTATTGATTCATTCATTAGTAACTCGCTTGTTTTATACATTTTCTCTTGTTAGATCAGATGCGTATCAAAAAGCTAGTTCAAAGAGCTGATAGAGTTTTAGAGTTCAGATTAGAGTGAGTGATGGCCATAGTTCGGTTGGTTCGGCAAGCAAAACGCCCATATGGGTTATGGGTAAAGATGACAGCTGTGACCATACTGGGTCTCTGCTTCATCTTTGTGTGGGCAGTGTTTTCTAATTCCTCCACCTCTGTCACCACTCAAAGGGAAAGCTTTGAGGAAATTGCACAACCCGTGTCATCTTCATCTTCTGGGATTCTAACACAAACTCAAAAGAAGGATGAACCCCATTTACAAGAGAAAAATGAGAAAAAGATTAAAGAGTCTTCTGCCACACATCAAAAGGTACCTAAGGGAAGGGATAAGAAAGGGGTAGCACATGAGAAGAAACAGCTGCATAAGGAAAATAAAGCGAACCAGAATCAAGGGTCTGCAGATCCCGATCGCCAGGTAGGGAAAGAGGAGGGTGAAGAAGAGTTAGATGCTAAAGATCAAGGGTTGGATCGTGATGGTGAAGTGGATGTGGACGTCGATGGTGGCAGCGATTTAGCTGAATCAGTAGATCAGGATGCCGAGATATTGGAAGATGGAAGTGTGGAGGAGTCCAAGAAAACAAGCAAGGGAAAGATGAAAGGACCATTGTTTGATCCAAATGCTAAATATAAGTGGAAATTGTGTAGCACTAGGAGCAAGCATAACTATATTCCATGTATTGATATTGAAGTTGGTGGTGGAAGGGTACAGAGCTACCGTCATACGGAGAGGAGTTGCCCAAGGACACCCCTGATGTGTCTGGTTCCTCTTCCCCATGAAGGGTATGGGTCTCCAATGCCATGGCCTGATAGCAAATTGAAGGTATATGAAAAAGTAGATAAGCTTAAAGTAATCTTGGTGGATTGAAATGTTTGTTGCTTCTTTGTTATCTCATGGTAATATCTTGTGTCAGTGCAGATATTGCATAAGAATGTTGCACACCCGAAACTAGCTGCTTACATAAAAAGGCATAGTTGGTTGATGGAGTCTGGAGAATATCTTACTTTTCCCCAAAACCAGTCTGAGTTAAAGGGTGGAATTCTTCACTATCTTGAGTCCATTGAAGAGGTAAGTTTTCTATTAGGGTGTTATTTGCACCATCACCTTATGTTTGGTACCTCTTAAGCATAATTATTGGCAAACAAAATTGGTGCATTTATGAAAAATTAAGAAGAGCTATTGCTGGAGTTTTATTTCTCAAACATGATAAACTCAGATTTACCTTAACTACATTAGAGATTAATTTGTTAGTTATTTGATGACTTGATTTTTTTTTTTCATTTTCATTATACCTGTAATATTCTGTGAGGATACCAATTATAGTAGGTCTCTCCTCTGAACACTGCAATCTAGATACCGGCTAGTTTGGTAAGCTTGACAACACTTATTTTCAAACTGTTACATGTTTTGAAAAGTGAAAACCATTGTCATTTCTTTTAACACATAAACTATCAGCATATTAATTTTGCAATTATTATGGCAACACCTTACTGCCATTGCCACTGTTGCATTATTTACAAAGGTCTGAACCTTTCCTCAAATGTAAAGCTGCTTATGTTCCTGTGTACCTCCAGAACCATAACCAATTGCCATGATCTCTTCCCTTGCAATTCTGTTAACTAAAGTATGAAGGGAAAAAAAGAATGCCTTGTATTGCTGTTGGCAAGCACTTTGGTTAATAATGGATAATTTCAGTTTCCCAAACAAATTCTACTTTCTTTGGGTACAATAAGATGAAAATGCATCTGTGACAATGCAATTTCTAGGTTTTCTTTGCCAAAACTGTTTGCAGTTGATAGGCCCATTAAACATGTATATAAGAAGAGGGATAAATTAGGAAAGAATAGAGAAGGGGCAGAATTGGGTAAAGGACAGATCGAGGAGAAAAAGGACATGCTGAAGGAGGGAATAACAAACTTGACAGATGGCAGCTTGGGACTGGAGGAGAAAAGGAATGAATCAGTGAAGGATATGCAAAAAGAGGGGGAGGAGAGAAGGGGAGAGGAGGAATCATTTTGGGAAGGTTAAGGCTTGTTGAGTATGGGAGCTGGTCCTATCTCTGCAAGGGGTGGTTATTCATTTCTCTATTTCTTTTTATCATTCCTGTAAGGAGCTTGTCTCCATTGATTAGCTAAGTTTCTGTTCTGAGTCATAGAAATTCTCACTGTATTGAGGGATTTCTCCTTGATATTAAGAGCTCAATATAAAATTTCAGCCAGTTTTCCTATTCTATATTTTGGGTCCTATCAAATTGGTATCAGAGCTCCGATCTTGGAGCTTTGGGTACATCTCGAAGATGGAGATTGTAGAGTTTGACGGAGAAAAAGATGCCTACTGGTGGTTGATTTGTACGGAGAAGCACCTCGATGCAATGGGAATGCCGGAGGCGGAAAAGTTAGCAGTAGCTGTGAAGTTGTTGAGAGATCGGGCTCTCAAATGGTGGCAATGGTGGGGTTGGCGCCATCCACAGGCAAGTTGGCCAGTTTTCACGCTTGCACTACTATGGCGTTTTAAGCCGGAGTATAGGGACATTCTACCGCTATCCAAAGATTATCAAGAACCTGATTTGTTGGAGGTCAAGGGAGAAACAAATTTGGTTGATGGGTATGTAAAGGAAATCGAGTCTGAAGATGTAGGTTTGATGAGAAAGAACCAAATTGTTGGGGATGAAGAAGAAGAACCAGAATCTTGGGAATCTGAGTTTGGCAAATCGGAGTCGCTTTTTGTCGAGGACGATGAACCAAAAGCAGAACCTTCAAGGTTAGAGTTTCTGGTAGAGACAGAGGAACATGAGGAGGAAGATGAAGGTAAAGGAGATGGGAAAGGTCTGATTGATGCGGATCTAACAACAGCACTGTCAAAACGTGAGACAAGGAGGGAGATGATCTGTGAAACACGGCGTCGCGAAGGTGCAGAGAAGGAGACGGAATGTGAGTTGTCTGATCAGTTACCCAGGCAAACAAACATCACAAGAAAGGATGTTAGAGGTGTTTGGGTTCCGAGAATAGGCGGTGACTGCAACAGAAGTGTCGATGGGCACTGCGTGGGAGGCGGGGTTAGTGGCACGATGGGTGCTTGCTGGGAAAATGGCAGCGACGGGCGCTGCGAGGGTGGCGGCCGAGGTAGCTTGGCGGGGTTAGGAATCGCAGGTGAGAAGGTGTCACTGCTTGAGCCCCCGATGGAGGCGGCTGGATCATCAGCAGCGGCGACGCATAGGAGTTCATATATTCTGGTCGAGCTCCCATGGCCACTTGCGGCTGAGGTTACTACAAGGAGAAATGAGAAACAGAAGAGAGGAAGGGTGAAATGGGAATTACAGAAATTGGATAAAAAATTTGACCTAATGGGCCAGGCCCAGAAGTCTCTTATTAATGGGATTCAAGAAGAAGGAAGGCCAGGGTCTTACTTGAGACAAAACAAAGGGCTACACTCTGTGTTAAAATATCGGCCATTGGACCGAGCCCAATTCAATGAAGAAAAGAAGTGGGCTTTAGAGGAAGAGAAAGAGCCAATAATCACTATTTTTAGTTTTCCGCCAACTGAAGCAAAGGATCTTGATATAGGTGTTATGAGGACATTTACAATTATGAAATATGGCAGTATTGATGTGATCCAACCTCTTGCTACTTTGTGGCTGTGTTTTGATTGTCCATGTGGCACTTGCCTACCAAGGATAAAGATAGGCAAGAAGCTGGTGACTGGGTTGGAGGCATTCTTATCAGTCTGGAAGAGGGAAGAAGAAGCACCTCTTCCTACAAAGGTTTTGATGGGGCACATGTATACTTCATCCGCCGCTTGGCTATTCAGCTTCAAACAAGGGGACTCCGGTGGACATTGGTATACTTCATTAAGAGCGGGGTTATCATGCTTCAAACTATGGGATCCCGGAGGAAGTAAACATGTAACGGAGTGGGTGGAAGTTCCTAGAAAGAATTTAACTATTGAGAATTCAACTATTTCATCAAACCTATCCAATGAAGCTGGTGTTGGGAACAGTTCCGAGGAAAGCGATGAAAACTTGCAAACTGATAGTGGGATTAATGAGACATCCAACATTAGTACAGAGGAGCAAACTGCTACAGCGATTGATCTAGCTACCCTGGTGGAAGTCTATATAAGCTGCTTTTGGGACATTGATCCAAAACTTCACCTTGAGGACAAGGTGAAAGTCTTGGGGGAGTATTGATAGGCCCATTAAACATGTATATAAGAAGAGGGATAAATTAGGAAAGAATAGAGAAGGGGCAGAATTGGGTAAAGGACGGATCGAGGAGAAAAAGGACATGTGAAGGAGGGAATAACAAACTTGACGGATGGCACTTGGGACCTGGAGGAGAAAAGGAATGAATCAAGTTGAAGGATATGCAAAAGAGCGGGAGGAGAGAAGGGGAGGGGAGGAATCATTTTGGGAAGGTTAAGGCTTGCTGAGTATAGGAGCTGGTCCTATCTCTGCGAGGGGTGGTTATTCATTTCTCTATTTCTTTTTATCATTCCTGTAAGGAGCTTGTCTCCATTGATTAGCTAAGTTTCTGTTCTGAGTCATAGAAATTCTCACTGTATTGAGGGATTTCTCCTTGATATTAAGAGCTCAATATAAAATTTCAGTCAGTTTTCCTATTCTATATTTTGGGTCCTATCAGCAGTGCTTGGTTTTATTTGCACAGTGATACATTTCTTTCTTATACTCTATAATTGCGTTATGATGGTGATATTGATGTTTGTTTATATTTGCTAAAATTATGACTATCAACTTAGCAGAATAGATTTCCGTTAATCATTATTGCTGTCATCGTTGGAAACATTTTGAAATTCATTCTGAATATTATAGATGGTACCAGACATTGAGTGGGGGAAAAATATTCGTGTTGTCCTGGACATTGGATGTACAGATTCGAGCTTTGGGGCTGCTCTCCTTGATAAGGAGGTTTTAACATTGTCACTAGGCTTGAAGGATGACCTAGTGGACTTGGCTCAGGTGGCACTTGAACGTGGCTTTCCTGCAGTGGTTAGCCCTTTTGCTAGAAGGAGGCTTCCTTTTCCAAGTCAAGTTTTTGATGTCATACATTGTGGGGGTTGCAGCATACATTGGCATTCCAATGGTTTGTAGCCCCGTCTTTAGTTTCTTATTTTTAAAATAAAATTTTCTTCTCCAAATTATATGTATTTTGTTATAATAATAGTTTGATTCCCCCACCCCCTATCTTTTTCAGGGGGCAAGCTTCTATTAGAGATTAATCGGATTCTAAGACCAGGCGGATACTTTATTATGTCAACTAAGCATGACAGCATTGAAGGAGAAGAAGGTTGGTCCCACTTTTGAATCAAAAGTGCACTCATAGATGAAATAAAGGAATTCTGTTTCTTGTGATTCAATGTGTGTTTGGATTATAGTTTGCAAACTTGAGTTTGAGCTAACTTGATTTTGCAAATTTAATTTTGGTCAAAAGGAGGATTACAATAACGTGATTTATGTTTGAGAACTTCTATCTCAAACGTGATTTTGACAAAATAAATGTTGTTTGAATGACATTAATCAAAATCACTTTTGAATGTGTAATTACTAAAAAGGGTATGAATTTTATATTACAACATTAATATTACTCTTTTATTTTATTTCATCATTTTCTAAATAAACTTAAAACAATTTTTATATATGTACATATATAGAGCTAATATAAATAAAAAAATAGCAACAAAATGCCTAAATTATATTTATAAAAAATTATAATTAAATTTAAATACACATAAAAAATATAATTAAATTAAAATTTCAAAATTGAAGCTAACTCAAGAAGATGTGAAAGTTAAGTTTAGTGTCATACTGACCATAAACTAGTACTAAAATATTGTTAAAATAGTATTTAATAGCAAATTATATGGATATATTTGTCTATGCACAAACAGATTTTCTCTCAACGTAAAAGCAACAAAATGTTGCTTTTCCATTTGAGGGGCTAAACTTAAGTTTGCACTCAAACTTAATTATGAAGAAAAATTGCCAAGCATGTTGGCATGATATTCAAGACATGTTTAAAGAATGAAAACGTAATTATGAGGTTGCAAACTGCAATCCAAACACACCCTCATTCTCCCCCCCCCCCTTATGGGTGGTTTTTATGATACTGTTAGCTTGATGCAATTTTTTTTTCTTTTACTTACCATCTGTTTGAGTAAAACTGAAACAAGATATTTATGTTTATTTGTTGAAAGGGATGGTGTTAATGCTCTTTTTTTTTAAAAAATGATAATGTAGTCTGATGATGCTCTCTCTCTATCTCTCATTTTGTGTGTGTTTGCCTCTATTTCCATTTATTCCCTTCCTCATCTTCATTCCTTTCTAAAACAGAACATAAGTGTAAACAGCTTAGCATCTGCTGTTTATGATGTCATATAGTCCATGCTGCTACTGTAAGTTGTAGTGTGCAGTGTGCTTCATACCTTTTGTGCTTAACAATAGGAGATCAGATGCACATTGCCTTTTAGCAGAAAATATTGAAATACATTATGTGACCTGGCAATGCTTGCTGGAGATATGAACCTTGCTTTGCATCGTTACATGACAATTGCAATGCCATACAAGTGACAGTAACACATCTTTTCTGTTCCAGCCATGACTTCGTTGACAGCATCAATTTGTTGGAATGTTCTGGCACATAAAAGTGATGATGTTGGTGAAGTTGGAGTTAAAATATATCAAAAGCCTGAAGGAAATGACATATACGAATTGAGGAGGAAGAAGATTCCACCACTTTGCAAAGAAAATGAAAATCCTGACGCTGTCTGGTATGCTGCTGTAATATTATTTTGCAAAATTGACCTTCCAAACCAAACTGGAAAAAAACAGATTAAGATTGAAGTGCATTATGTTAGATGCTTCGAATACTTACATTCAGGAAACTCATTATTTATGCTATATTATGGCTGTTTTCTTGTGGTGTCAACATGTTTGTTTACTACATTTAGCAGCTTGAGTTTATTACATGGTAGGACTTGTTTCTAATCAGCTTAAGTTTATTTATTAATTGGTAATTTTTCAATATTCTTTGGATAGGTATGTTCCAATGAAGACTTGTTTGCATACCATTCCATCTGGAATTGAACAACATGGGGCAGAGTGGCCTGAGGAATGGCCCATGAGGCTTGAATCTTATCCTGACTGGGTGAACAATAAAGAGAAATTGGTTGCAGACACCAACCACTGGAATGCTATTGTTAACAAGTCATATCTCACTGGAATGGGCATTAACTGGTCGAGTATCCGGAATGTAATGGACATGAAAGCCATCTATGGAGGGTATGCCAGCAAAACAGCTTGATTTTGTGCTCAATTTGAAAGTCTTAAGAGTGTGTAGATATCATGGATAAGTTCGTTGCATCAATAAGTGAGCTGCATTTTTCATTGATAAATATTTAATGCACATGTAATTTCTGCTTGTTGCATGATTTCCAACATATGTTTGAAACATGGGTAATAATAAATTAATAATTCTCCTGTGGAAATACAGATTGGCTGCGGCTCTTTCTCAACAGAAGGTCTGGGTGATGAATGTAGTCCCTGTTCACACACCAGACACGCTTCCCATCATTTTTGAACGTGGGCTTATTGGCGTCTATCATGATTGGTGTGAGTCATTTGGCACTTACCCAAGAACATATGACCTTCTGCATGCTGATCATTTGTTCTCTCGGCTCAAAAACAGGTATATATTTTCTCTCGATGTTCTTCCATATTAAATAATAGCAAATCTTGGGATTTTCAAAGATTTGCCTCTTCCAACTTTTTGGTGTTTGGGTATAGTTAGATTTTTGTGGATTATTATAAGGATCTATCATACAAAATGATGGAGAGATAGAAGGAGATGTAAACCATAGAATTTAAGCTGGATGGATGAAATGGAGGAGTGCTTCAGGAGTTATTTGTGATAGAAAAGTGCCTCTCAAGCTTAAGGGTAAATTTTATCGCACAGCTATAAGGCCCGTGATGTTGTATGATACTGAATGTTGGGTGGTAAAAAGCCAACAAGAGCATAAGATCAGTGTTGCGGAGATGAGGATGTTGCGTTGGATATGTGGCCATACAAGACAAGATAGAATTAGGAATGAATGCATTAGAGAGAAAGTAGGGGTAGCACCTATTGTGGAAAAGATGGGAGAATCGCGCCTTAAGTGGTTTGGACATGTAAGGAGAAGACCCTTAGAAGCCCCTGTAAGAAGAATAGATCAGGTAGATAATAGCCCAATAGCTAGAAGTAGAGGAAGACCAAGAAAGATTATAGGTGAAACGATTAAAAAAGATTTAGATCTGAATAACATATCTGAAGACTTGGTTTATGATAGGGCATAATGACGTCGTTTGATCCATGTAGCCGACTCCACCTAGTGAGAAAAGGCTTAGTTGTTGTTGTTGTATTATATATTACTGTTTGAATGTCAAGTGATAACTGCATGCTGAAGCCTATATCATGTTGGGAAAGGTTTGTGCACACAACAAAAGCAACAACACACTATAATGGGTAAAAATAAATCTTGAAAGAACTCATGAGGAGCAAAATATACAGCAAGCCAAAAATATCACAATAACAAATATAGCTAAGGATGCACAAAAATAAAATAGCCAAAAGAGAATATACAATTTTTAATGTGGAAAACCTCCTTATTTTCTCAACATGAGAAGTAAAAATCACAGGACCTAATCTAGACAAAACTCCACTATGAAATATCAATGAGTACAACAAAGGATCTCGCAAAAGTCCCTACTCACTATTAGAAATCACCAAGGCAATAATGCTCAAAACCGACAAAGAGATACAAACAACCCAACAAAAAGAGATAAGAAAATAAAAATATAACTATACAGTGCCAGGAACAACATATTGGAAAATGATCGAAATTGGAGCACAAACAATCACCCGATAAATGCCACAAAGAGAGGTACAAAAACTTCCTCTCCAGATGATGTCGGTGGCTACAATACCAAGAAGAAAGGTTAAAGAATTTTAAAACCGTCTCTCACCCTTTATATTGTCACATCACATGCTAACTAAAAGCATCTCCTTTTTTCTTTTTAATTTAAAAGTTGTGGGCCTCTCTTGTGGGAGGGCTCACATCAAACTCCCCCTTCGACTTAAGTGGAGGAAAATGCAATCAACGACAAGCTTCAAACTTCTCGCTTGGTAGAGCCTTTGTCAACATGTTTGAACCATTACCATCTGTGTGAATTCTTTCAAGCTCTATCAATGTAGAGTCCAAAACATCACGTATCTAGTGATACCGTAGAAAGTAGGATTTTTGCTAAGAAGGATAGCACTTTCCATTGTATCATTGGATAGCACTTCATCTAGGCAATAATCTTACTTTCCATAGTAGATCTAAGCTTATTGATGGGAAGTATCATTGGATATGTGATGCTCTAGACTCTAAGTTATTGTAGCTTAAAAAGATTCACACAGATGATAATGGTTCGGACACATTGATGAAGACTCTATCGATGGAGAAGTTTGAAGCTTGTTGTTTGATTGACGGTTTGGTAATTGCCTCCACTTGGGTTGGAGGGGGAGTTTGTTGTGGGTCTTCCCTCAAGTGGAGCCCACAACCTTTTTAAAACGAAAAAAAAAAAAAGACAAAGTGTGATGTTGTATTTAGTGGCACGTGAACAACAAAAGGGGGAATAAGAAAGGGTTTTAAAAGTTTGAAAAACTCATTCTTCTTCTTAGAGTGGAGCAGTCATTGTCAAGAGAGGGAGGAGAAAAGCTTTTGAGCTTATTTTGCGGCATCAAATCAGGTGCTCCGCTTTGGATGATTTTGCGGTATGTTGTTCTTGGCATTGTGAGCCATGGTCATATTGTTGTTTCGACTTGTTGGACTGTTTGCATCCCTCTATAGGTTATTGAGTATTGTTGCTTTGTTGATTTTCACTTTGTTTATATTGAGTATGGGATGTTGTTTGGCTTGGCAATAGGGCAGGTAGTGACAGGTTTTTGCTAAACAACCTCACCTCGCAAGAAAAGTATTAAAACCTGCCTCGGCCCTCCCCATAGTATAAATATTTTAAATTAAATTTATACAAAAGTCAATCACAATTTTAAAATTAATCTACATCTTATATAAACGAAAAAATATGTTCAGGATAAGTGTTAAACTAGTAAAGATCAATTTATTTTAAATATAATTGATTTTTAGTAACTAAACTTACGTTGCAATGCACGGATATAGTATTGGTACTTGGTACAGGTACGCTATAATATATATATATATATATAAAATAAACTAAAATTTTCTATAATAAAATTTGACTGTGCATCATAATTTTTTTAGATAATAAAATGTGTTAAAATAATTAAATAAATCAACACTCAAGAGACTCATAAACCCATATATCACTAGGAACATAATCAAATTGTTTCAAAAAAATAAAAATCACATAATGAAACAAGGCAAAAGGCAAACATTTGGGGGCTAGGACTATCCGGATTATCATTCCATAGGAGAAGTTCAGAATCAGATCTTTTGGGGAAAAAAATGGAACAAAATCAGACGAGATCATGAGAAGAAGCAAGAGGCCAAGAGCCGAGAAGGAAGAAGCATACATTTGGGGCAAGCTGGCAAAACAAAGCAAAATGGGCATTTTAGGGCTGTGAAACTTTTAGGAAAAATTGGTTGAGGCGTACCCAGTCATATTGGAGCTGTACCCAAAACTGAAATTCAAAGAAAAAAAAAATTGGACATACCTGGTACATACTCAGGCGTACCCAAGACTTTGTACCTGGTGTGTACCAGAACGTGTACGCATCCAGTTTGTGTAGGAAAAACATACCAAGAAAGGCACATTTTATATGAAATTAGAACACTGATTTAATAACTTACTTGTTGAAGACATGATTCGATGAACCAAGATTTGCTTCTGTGTTGCACGTATGTTGCACGTATCTTTGGAACAAAAGGCCAAGTCTTCCTTTGCCTGATCACTCACTCCAAATTCTAGATTTTCAATGGGACAAACCTAGAGAGCAATCTAAAGACATGACGGTAAAGGGGACCTAGCCACGCTATTTATTAACCCTAGGCACCTCCCATTATGGGCCTAGTGGTTAGGCCCACACTGTTTCTCACACACATCAAAATTAAGTGTCCAAAACCCATTAGTAATTAATCACATTTTAGTGGGCTTAAGTATCATAGAATGGATCATAATATCATCTCGTTTTTAGCAAAACAAAATGTCACAATTGATTGCAGCCCACTAGAATATATAGAAAAATTCTAACATTCTCCCACTTGGACAAAATCAATTGTGTATTTTCAATTTTTTTAAAAAAATATTTTGAAAACGACTCTCGAGCTAATAGCATATTGTGGCCACAACACATATGATCCCAAGATACAACACCTAATTAAAACTCCATCCAACAAAAGCCATGCAACACCGAATCATGGCGGTAATTGCATCCCTTATTGATGCAACACCTTCCATGGTTACAAATATCACTGATTCTGTCGACTAGTCATGAATGTGGAGTGTGGCAAGAAAATGACGTGCCAACGTGATTAAATAGCCATACCGTCATTTTCTTTGTCAGTCCTTAATTTCTCTCAAATGCATAGAAGCGGAGAAATTACATGGTTTATCACTAAACCATCATGCCTCGACTCCAAATCCAGATCAACTACGGCACAATAGTCCTAACGACACCGAAGCTCTAACAATTTCACATTTGATATACACATTAAAAAAAAAATTATAATAAAATTCATCTCATCATTTATTTCATCAAATCAAATGTAAAATATCATCAATACATTATTTCCTAAAATTCAAAATAAGAATCTAACAACATAAAAGAGGAAATAACATAAAACTAAAGCTCCTACTAACCAAACACATGAAAAGAACTCACAATGCCCATGTTCTCAACATGTCTTTTGAAAACAATGGGCCTGAGTCCCTTGGTTAAGGGATCAGCCAACATGGAATCTGTGTCAATGTATTCTACCACTATAGAACCTTCTTTCACAAGATCTCTAACAGTCAGGTACTTTAGCTCAAAGTGCTTAGAACCACTAGAATTCTTATTGTTCTTTGTATAGAACACTGCAGCACTGTTGTCACAGAAAATCCTAAGTGGCCTATCAATGGAATCCACAATGCGAAGTCCCGTCACAAGATTCCTCAACCAAATGGCATGAGTAGCAAAGAAGAAACAAGCAATGAACTCTGCTTGCATAGTAGAAGAGGCAACAAGAGTTTGTTTCTTACTCTTCCAGGATATCGCACCCCCAGCCATCATAAAGATGTATCCAGAAGTCGATTTCCTATCATCAGAGCACCCACCAAGATCTGAATCTGTGTACCCCACGATCTCCAAGTTGTCAACTCTCTATATACAAGCATATACTCTTTGGTCCTCTGCAAATACCTCATTACCTTCTTAGTAGCTATCCAATGATCATTCCCAGGGTTTGACTAATATTTACCAAGAACGCCAACTATGAAAGCGATGCCAGGCCTAGTGCATACCTGAGGATACATGAGACTACCCAAAGCACTACCAAAAGGTCTATTATTCATTTTTACTTGTTCAATCTCATTCTTAGGACATTGATCCTTGTTGAATCTGTCACCTTTGACAACCGGAACGTCTCCAGGTTTACAATTCTGCATATTGAATCTCTCTAAGATTCTATCGATGTAGGCCTTTTGGGATAACCCGAGTATATGATGTGATCTATCTCTGCGAATCTCGATCCCCAGCACAAAAGAAGCCTCACCAAGGTCTTTCATGTCAAAAGATCTAGTCAACATCTGTTTTGTCTCACGCAGCATGCCGAGGTCATTAGAAGCCAGCAATATATCATCCACGTATAGCACAAGAAAGATAAATTTGCTCCCACTGACCTTAAGATATACACTGATCAACCTTATTCTCCTCAAACCCCATAGAAGTCACCACTTTATTAAATTTCAAGTACCACTGCCTGGAAGCTTGTTTCAAACCATAAATTGACCTCTTCGCTTACGTACTGTGTCCTTATAACCACCAAAATGCAAACCCTCAAAGTTGTCTTTGCATGTATACTTGTCTCACTCAAATCACCATTCAGAAAAGCAGTCTTCACATCCATTTGGTGCAACTCCAAATCAAAGTGAGCTACAAGAGCCATTATGATCCTAAAGGAATCCTTTGTCGATACAAGTGAAAAAGTCTCAGTAAAGTCAATGCCCTCCTTCTGAGTGAAACCCTTTGCCACTAGTCTGGTCTTAAATCTCTCAACGTTACCCTTTAAATCTTTCTTTGTTTTGAAAACCCATGTACAACCAATTGCCTTACAATTCTTAGGTAACTCAACAAGTTCCCATACATCATTGACTGACATAGACTGCATCTCTTCATTCATCGCACGTTTCCACATTTCCGATTGTGAACAAGATACAGCTTCCTGATAGCTCTTCGGATCAACAATATCTCCAATGTCATATGCATCCTCACTGAGATAGACCATAAACTCATCACCTATAGCTGGTCGCCTCTGTCTAGTTGACCTCCTCAAGGGAATCTGTGCAACTGGCTCAATGGGTTGTGGAAGCTCTACCACAAGAGGAGGATCAAGTATATCATCATTCTGAGAGCCGCCTATATCCCCACCGAACCTCTGCCTCCACCGGAACAATTGGGACCCTAGTCTCAATCGTCGAGAATATTATCAACAAGAACAGTAATGGCAAAGAAACGGTCTCGGGTGAAAGAACATCACCACATCAAAGTCGAACAATAGGATCTGCTACATCAAGCTCCGTAAATTTAGCATTCATAGACTCTACAATTCTACTCCCCTTACCTGGGATAGAAGAACCCGTATCCTTCACATGATCCTGATATCCAATGAAAAAACAACGACTGCCTTGGGATCTGTCTTTTTTCTACAAGGGATTATAAATTTTGACCTCACTGGGCAACCCTGCATCAAGATGATTCAAAGCTAGGTTTTTTTCCCGTCCGAGTTCAAAAGGAGTTTTGGGAACGGATTTACTGGGAACTCTGTTAAGAATATAAAGGGCAGTTTTCAAGGCTTCACCCCACAGATATTCTAGCAAGTTACATCTACTCATCATGCTTCTCATCATATCTTTAAGTGTCCTGTTACGCCTTTCGGCTACACCATTTTGTTCAGACTCCTGTGCATGGTGTATTGTGGAACTATTCCACAATCGTAAGTATAAAGCAAATGGTCCCATATGTTGTCCTCGCGACACCATATTTACCATAATACTCTCCACCACGGCAGATCTTACAATCTTGATAATTTTTCCCAATTGTTTTTCCACTTCAGTTTTAAAAATTTTAAATTTCTCAAGAGCTTCAAATTTTTCTTTAATCAAATAAAGATAGCCATATCGGGAAAAATCATCAATGAATGTAATGAAAACCTGTTACCACAAAATGTAGAAGATAAAGGGGCCCACTAATGTCTGTATGAATAATTTCTAAGAGATCTGAACTTCTAGTTGCACCTACCTTTTTGGTCTTAGTAAACTTTCCCCTAATGCAATCCACATAAAGATCCAAATCATCAAAAAACAAGGAAGGTAGAATATTTGTCTTTGTCAACCTCTCAACCCTTTCCTTAAAAATGTGACCTAAGCGCTTGTGCCACAACATAAAAGATTTTTCCTCAACTTTAGACCTTTTAACAACTGAATTCTCAACAACTAAAGATGAAGAAAAATTATCAGAAGCCAAAGATAATTTATATAAACCATCCACTAAAGATCCATAACCAACAATTTGGGAGTTCAACATCATATTTATTTTCCTATCACCAAAAGTAAAATTGAAACCAAGTCTGTCTAAACAAGAAACGAAAATCAAATTTCTCCTAAAAGAGGGTACATAAAAAATATTCTTCAAAATCAATTCAAAACTTGAATCTAAAACTAGGCTGAGATCTCCCACTTTCTCTACAAAGACTTCAAGATCATTTCTTACCCTTAGCTTGCTTTCCCTCGGATGGGCTCCCTCAGATTTCTAAACCCCTGTAAAGACACAGCAATGTGGGTTGTGGAACCACTATCAAGCCACCAAGAATTCATAGAAACATTAATTAGATTAGACTCAAGACATACAAAAGCTAAGTTATTACCTCCTGATTTATGCTTGTTCTCTAACCAAGCCTTGAACTTACTGCAATCGTTTTCTTATGCCCCTTCTCCTTACATCAAAAACACCAAATGCTCTTCTTAAAGATAGCTGGTTGAGGACCTCTTACATTGTGATGCTGACTCTTACCTGGTTTCCCTGAACCTCGATATCTATGAGAAGCATTAGATGCACTCTTTGTATATTTCCAATTTTCCTTACCAGAAGTGGGTTTGCCATGGATAGATAATAAGGCTATGTCACTCTTTTCTTTCTTGAGTTTCTCTTCTTCAGCAACACATTTGGTAATGAGGTCATTCACAGTCCATTTCTCACCAATGGTATTGTGGGCAGTTTTAATTTGTGTGAAATCAGCAGGTAGACAGTTTAGGGCATGTTCAACAATGAATTTTTCATTAAGGTAAATTTGGTGGACATTCAGTTTGGTTTGGATGTGAACCATCTTCATAATGAATTCCCTCACGCCCCCAATGTTGTTATATCTCATGTCCGTTAACTGTTTCATTAGACATCCAGACTCAGCGTTGTCAGATACTTGGTACCTCTCTCCTAAAGCGGTGAGGAACCCCTTAGCTGTCCCTTTTTCTGGAAGACCACTCAAAAGATGTTCAGAGACAGCCTCTTGATAGCAATCAGACTCAACCTGTCAGACCTTTCCCACTTAGCCAAAAGTTCCTTCTGTTCAGGCGTACTATTCTCATTTATCACAGCTTGTCTTCGTATAAAGCTAAATCAAGATCAGCAATTCCTAAAGAGAATTCCAAATCTTGCCTCCATTTCTCATAATTTGATCCATTCAGGATCTCAATAGAAGCAGAACAATTGTTCACAGAAAAGTTCACTGTTAAGTCAAAACAGGAATGCATTAGAACATATTACAAGGCAAGATATAGTTCAAAATGCAAACAAGCTATCACAATGAGGCTAATATCATGGCACATTCTCCTTTGGGCAGAATGCACAAACCAAGGTCATAACCTGGGCCAAAACCTCAGATGAGTTAATCCATGAGTATACACTGGGTTTAGAAAGTTGTCTCCTTTGGGCAGACAAGTCCCTTTAGCCCAACATATTCCCCAATAACTCCATCTCAAATCAACTTTCAATCACTACACACAATAACCCCATTTGGGCAGGTAACTGCATGCAATGGTTAAAAGCATTCCTCAATTACAAAGAGACTTCCATGAACTGATACAAGTGGCTCCACTTTAGTGGTAACGACTCATAGCAATCCATAAAAACTCTTGTGGGAATCATCATCTTCTCTTGCTCATAATCATATATCAAGCATTCCCAACATGTTTTGTACTCAAACAGTTTGTTAAAGAATTATTAAAGCATGTTAATTTCACGATCCAACTTAAAAAATATATATATTTATATATATTAACAATAAATTTACAGCAGCGGAAAAGGAAAGGAGAAAAGGAAAAAAGGAAGAAAAAAATAAATAAATAAATAATAGCAATCTTGAAAAGCTGAAAATGCACATTCAAAACGTTAACGTATCTTTATATATACATTTAGCGCAACAAAACCATAATAGCACAATCTGGTGCAGTGGTCGTGCATTTGCATAATTCCCTATGCACTTATGTTTGAATCCCAGCAAAGTCAGTTTAACATTTATTTATTTTATTTTTCAAAACCATATACAGCCATTTGAAAAACCCATACGGCAATAGGAATTGAAAGACAAACCTATACATGAATTGAAAAACCCATACGGCAATATGAATTGAAAAACCCATACAGCAATATGAATTGAAAAACAAACCCATACATGAATTGAAAAAACCCATACGGCAATATGAATTGAAAAACTCATACAGCAATATGAATTGAAAAACAAACCCATACATGAATTGAAAAAACCCATATGGTAATATGAATTGAAAAACCCATTCATGATAATTAACAATCACGTCCTAAAACATATAAAACCTGCTCTGATACCAAATGTAGGAAAAACATACCAAGAAAGGCACATTTTATATGAAATTAGAACACTGATTTAATAACTTACTTGTTGAAGACATGATTCGATGAACCAGGATTTGCTTCTGTGTTGCACGTATGTTGCACGTATCCTTGGAACAAAAGGCCAAGTCTTCCTTTGCTTGATCACTCACTCCAAACTCTAGGTTTTCAATGGGACAAACTTAGAGAGCAATCTAAAGACGTGACGGCAAAGGGGACCTAGCCACGCTATTTATTAACCCTAGGCACCTCCCATTATGGGCCTAGTGGTTAGGCCCACACTGTCTCCTACACACATCAAAATTAAGTGTCCAAAGTCCATTAATAATTGATCATATTTTAGTGGGCTTAAATATCATAGAATGAATAATAATATCAGCTCGTTTTTAGCAAAACAAAATGTCACAATTGATTGCAGCCCACTAGAATTTATAGAAAAATTCTAACAGTTTGCACGTACCCATGCTTCATAAAACTAAACTAAACAGAATGCTTATTTAGATGAGAAGTGCAGGATCCGGTGGGACAGATTGACCCTAAATTGGCACCCGCCCTGCCCTGTATAGGACAGGTTTTAAACCCATCCCATGCAGGGTGAGTTGGGTTGGGTACTTGTGGGTCGGAGTGTGATTGCCAAGCCTGGCTGTTATGAGATCCTTGTGCTATACTCAATGATCTTTTATAAAAGAATTTTTCTAGAATAAGTCTTGTGATTTTTATCTCATATTAAGGGAGGATTTTTTACGTTAAAAATTAAAAATTGTATGTGTTCTGCTGTGGCTATTAATTCTGTGCATTCTAGGCAATATCTGTTATTGAGATATTTTTGCTTGATGTGTACTTTGCTCCTGATTCTTTCAAGAAAGGTTTATTTTCGACCATGATAGTGTGCTATTGTTTCCGCTGTGTGCACCAACAGCATATCCAATGTTAGAATTATACATGGTCAAATTGCTTTCACGTGCTTGAAACATTTTTTTGCAGGTGCAAGCAGCCTGTATCCATTGTTGTTGAGATGGACCGAATATTACGGCCTGGCGGTTGGACGATCATACGTGAAAAAGTTGAAATTCTAAATCCATTGGAGGAAATATTGAGAAGTCTGCAGTGGGAGATCAGAATGACTTACGCCCAGGATAAGGAGGGTATCATATGTGCGCAAAAAACTATGTGGAGGCCTTGAATCTTCTTTTATATGCAATTTTTTTCTTGTATCACAGAAACCACAAGTGCCACTATGACTGGAATTACCATGATCTTCCTTCCTTCAAAGTGAAATGATATGAAGGAATTTTTATAGGCATCCTCCATCTAACTAATTCAAATGATTCTATTCTCTCTCTCCTTTCTTTGGCTGTTCTTTTATTTCCATTTTCCAACCTACATTGTATATTGGAAGAGGCAGGAATGATTCACTTTTTTTCCTCCCACCTCTTCATGGTATGGGTCTCCTGAGCGAGTCTGAATTTTGTACGATTTGAAGTTAAACCTATTGTGGTCTTACCATTTTCTTTTCCTTCTCCAATGTATTTATTTTACCAAGATGTTCCAGTCCCTAATTCATGGTCATTCTAAGGTGTTGGTTTAAAATTTCGTATGACATACTTTTAAAATACTTTAGAACGAGGTTGAAAAAAAGTATATTTAACATCATATTTTCCATGTAAATAATAATCATAATTTATGTTAGATTCGGATGGAAATACTCAGATATATATGAAGTTCTCAGCTTATTTTTATTAAGAGAATATGAGATAAAATTTAATTTTAAAAAGACTTATATGATAATATTTGAATTTTAATATGATAATAAATAAATAACTAAATAGTCATTTTTAGTTTTTGATTGAGTATCTATACACTATCAGATTAATCCTCAAGCACCATCATGATTGATTTAGTAAAGTGATTGGTGAAGTTTTCAAAATAAAATATATACATATACATCTTAAAACATTAGATATTAAATTATATTGAGCTATTTTACCAAAAGAATTAAATTAAACTAAAAACTAATTCCACTACCATTATTTATTTATTTATTTAGTCTTTGAAGATAATTCGGGAATTCAGAAAATGAGTACTGAAGCCCATGATTTGAACAAGCACACTTAGGCCACAACAAAACAATTGGGCCTGCAACTTTAAACCACGGCCCATCAACCCATACGGCATCTTCTTCTTCCTCCTCCCTCTGAAGCTCCGATCCTCCTCGCCACCGCGAGCCGCACTTCACAGAGATCATCAGATCAATGAACACGCAACCTTCCCTTAATCCCCTATCTCAATCACCCATAGTTAGTTACTATAATCTCTACAACTCCAACAAAAAAGAAAAACCCAACCATGTCCCTATCCTTGTCCTCAGTCCCTGCTCGTCTCACACTCCTTGCTCTCTTCTCCGCCACCACCTTCTATTGCCTCTACAAATCTCGCCGTCTAAGACACCTCAAACTCTCCCTATACCCTAATAACCCTAAACCCACACTTCCCAATGCCACACCCAAGATCCTCTTTCTTTCTCAAACTGGTACCTCCAAAACCCTAGCTCGCCGCCTCCACCGCCTCCTCGCCTCCAACGACGTCGCATTCGACCTCGTCGATTCCCAACACTACGAGCCCGAAGACCTCCCAAACGAAACGCTCCTTCTCGTCGTCGCTTCCACCTGGGAACACGGTAAAACCCCTCCGGGTTCTAGATTCTTCGCCACGTGGCTCGCTGAGAGCGCCAAGGATTTCAGGGTTGGTTCCTTGCTGCTCACGCGTTGCAAATTCGCGGTGTTCGGCGTCGGAAGCCGGGCGTATGGAGACACCTTCAATGCTGTCGCGAGGGATTTCGCGACGCAGATGAAGGCGCTGGGTGCGTCGGAGATGATTCCTTTGTGGGAAGGGGATGTTGATGGCGGCGATTTGGATGATGTTTTTGATCGGTGGTGTGTGAAGGTGGTTGGGTTTTTGAAAGGTGGTGTTTTGGAGAATGGTGTTGGTGATGCTGGGGAATGTAATAGTGTTTCGAATTTTGAGGGTTCTGAAGAGGATTCTGATGAAGAGAGTGAGGTGGAATCGGAGATTGTTGATCTGGAGGACATTGCTGGTAAAGCACCTTCGAGGAAGTCAGTGGCAGTAGTAGAAAATAATGGGAAATTGAATGGCAAAAGAGAAATGGTGACTCCGGTGATTAGAGCAAATTTAGAGAAGCAGGTATATAATGTGACATTTCACTTTCTGTAATTCATCTATGACTTGTCGATGCAATTGCTAAATTTAACTCTTTGTAAGTAACAAAAATGAGCCATTCGTGGATATTCATGGATTCCAATTTTTTTTCTATTGCTTAATTAGTGATGGTTTACTACTTTATTGTCAATTGCACTTTGTTAGATAAGATATAGGTTCTAGTTTTGAATTGGATTTCTTCAAATATTTTCAATTTGCAGGGATATAAAATTATTGGTTCACATAGCGGTGTTAAGATTTGTAGATGGACCAAATCGCAGCTTCGAGGTCGAGGCGGTTGCTACAAGCACTCATTTTATGGAATTGAGAGTCATAGGTAATGGTAACTTGACTTTCTATTCATTTAAATTACAACTCTAGTTGTGATTCGGTTATGAGTCTGAGTTTCAGGCCTGTGTCATGCTACAGCTTATAGATTACCTTTTAGCTGGTAATTCTAGATACTTGAATTCATTACCTTATGTATGCCCACTGAATTTTTAGACGGAGTTTATTAGTTGTCATGATATGATTTAGTGATGATGTAATACTCTTCACATTGTTAGTGGATCAAAATTAAATTTAGAAAATAAAAAGTAATAAATGGAAGAGGGAGAGAAGAAACAGGTTGTACCTTTATTTGAAGATAACTTTGGGTTGGAATTTCATGATATGGCTTCAGAAGAGTGTGCTGGACTTATAATTGCCATTGCGCATTATCTGAACTTTGTTGGCCATGCTGTGGGTAGCTTTATCTTTTATCGCCTGGCCATTGGTTTTGGTAGCATTTTTTGTTGGTGAATTTATCTTCTGTTTTATGTGTTGGCCATTATACTTAAGCTGCCAAATTCACTGAATTATTTTGAGTGAAACAGGTGCATGGAGGCAACCCCTAGCTTGGCATGCGCAAATAAATGTGTTTTCTGCTGGAGGCATCACACAAATCCAGTAGGGAAAAGTTGGCAGTGGAAGATGGATGATCCAATAGAGATTGTAAACTCTGCAATAGACCTGCATACAAATATGATTAAACAATTGAAAGGAGTTCCTGGTAAATTTACATGTCTATACTGTAATCATTTCAACGTATGAGGCAATTGTCAGATTGATGAACCCACATAGGTCAATAATGAAGCAGCTAAAGTTTATGTTGATCTTTTTTTTTTTTTTGTGTGATAAAAGAAGAAATTCATTAAGATAAAGAGAAGATGATTATGGAAAGTTAGGAGGATAGACATCCTCCCTTAAAAAGGAAAGGCAACAAAAGGAGGAAAAAAAAACATCAATGAAATAAAGCTTCTCAATCCCTCAACAATTCCCTCAGTATATCTTGATCATATCATGCATAGTATCAGTCACCATGTTCTCAATGGAAGTGTTGAACACTATAGCAAACTTAAATTATGATATCATCTCAAAAACTTCCTATTTCAATATTTTATTTGTGGTATATTGTTATACGAACACTGACTTCAATCTAGACTGCAGTTCCTAATTTATGCCTGTGAATTTATATGGTGGCAAGAAAAGTTTCTGTGTATCACCTGAGTCCGAACCCATCATATCCACATCCATTATATAGGTGATTGGCATGTTTCATAATCGATATTTTTGGTCTATAATTCCTTTCATCTTTTTCAGGTCTTCATGATTTATTAACTCGTTTGTGCTGGGAGATTTTTCACATATTAATTTCCGTACTGCCATACTGTATGTAATTTTCTAAAATTAAAAGAAAAAGAAAAGGATACACCACCACACCAGTACCCTTTTATGGTTCCATTCTGACTGATACTGGGAGGATTAGCTTCAGAACAGCTCCACCCCTCTGCTTGTTATTGTGTGATTAATTTAAAAATTGATTAATTTAACTCTTTTTCTGTAGGAGTCACCTTGGAGCGATTAGCTGAAGGTCTCTCACCACGGCATTGTGCATTATCTCTTGTTGGTGAACCTATTATGTATCCAGAGATAAATGCACTTGTGGATGAGCTGCACAAAAGGAGAATTTCCACTTTTCTTGTGACAAATGCACAATTCCCAGAGAAAATTAAGTTGCTGAAGCCTGTCACGCAGGTTTTTGGGCTTTCAGAGTTTCAAAATTAAAAACATGTTGGTTATGTAAGCCAACTTAATTTTCTTGTTTGCCTCTTGCAGTTATACGTCAGTGTAGATGCTGCAACAAAGGACTCTTTGAAGGCAATTGATAGGCCACTCTTTGGAGATTTCTGGGAGCGATTCATTGTAAGTATTTTCCCATTCTCAAAGTGAAAAATCTAGAAATATCCCATCTTAGTAGAATTAGATTTTGTTGTAAGAACTGTATTAAGAAGAGAACTGAAACTGTACATATCAATTTTATTTTATTTAAAAAAAAAACCCTTCTTACTACTCTAAGGAGCAGTTTGGCAGAAATGCCTTTTTCTGATGTCTTAGAGCTCTCTTTTGTATTGGACATCTTTTTAGGATCTTTAGTTCATGGACCCTTTTTCCTCTATGATTGCCATCTTGGAAGCATGGATGTCAGTGCTAGCATTTCAAATCTCCTGTATTTTATCTTACCATTTGGCGTATACTTTGACTTCTTGATCATCTTTTTTTTTATGTATTTTCATAACTATGTGCCAGGATTCCTTGACTGCTCTAAGGGAAAAACATCAGCGAACTGTATACCGCCTGACCCTGGTGAAAGGTTGGAATACTGAAGATGTCGATGCTTATTCTAAGCTCTTTAGTATAGGAGAACCTGACTTTGTTGAAATCAAGGGAGTTACATATTGTGGCTCGTAAGCCTTCCCCTCCTCTCTCTCTCCATCTTCTAGTCCAGCTAGCTTCCTGTGTCTGAGTACCACCTTTGAATGACAATGAGCTCTTCACAGGTCTGCTACATCAAAACTGACAATGGAAAATGTCCCTTGGCATGCTGATGTGAAAGCTTTCTCAGAGGCCCTGGCTTCTCAGAGCCAGGGGGAGTATGAAGTTGCATGTGAGCATGTTCACTCATGTTGCGTCCTCTTAGCAAAAACTAAGAAGTTCAAGATTGATGGCCAGTGGTATACATGGATAGACTATGAGAAATTTCATGACCTGGTGGGTATCTTGTCCTGCTGTTCTTCTGGACTGAATTTGGATTATTATTTTCTTTGTGAAATTTATTCTCAACTTAAATTCAGGTGGCTTCTGGAAGAAATTTTGACAGCAGCGACTACATGGCTGCCACACCATCCTGGGCCATCTATGGAGCAGAAGAAGGTGGATTTGATCCAGGACAATCGAGATATAGGAAAGAGAGACATCATAAGTCAAGCCGCAATCAATCAGGTTAGAAATTTAAGACTCCTGGGCAGCTAACATCCATTTGGCCTTTTATCGTTTTTCTTCAGTGTATAACTCAATAGGTTGTACGACATATTTGAATAGGATAGTTTTGTAATACATGGCTTTATAGATAGGCTTAATCATTGTGGTGTATTTAGGTGCCCCCTGTTTTCCCAATCCAAGGCAGTTGAAGAGAGCATTTAATTTTTCTTATTTACCACAAATACCTTGATTGTCAATGTTGTAGTTGCAGAATATAGAGATAAGTCCTGCAATTTGTTTTTGAAATTCAGATTGGATGAAAATGCTTGAGCTTTTGCCGCACTTATCATTGCTTAATGTTGCTCTGCTGTAATTTGTCCATCGCATTTTTTTCACTGTTTCATTTTCTGTTGCTAGCATTGCCATTTTTTCGCAAATTCTTTCAGTTGGTCTGGAGGATAGGAAGAGAAAATAGAAAGTTTATGATACAATGCAAATACATAGCATGAATAATGCTCCACTCACTCCCATTTTATTCTGAGTTTGTTAATGATGCATATAAAAGAATATGACTGTTACAGATTTGTGTAAATCGATCTTTTTTCACAAATAACAAACCTTGGTATTTATTGACTCTGTCGGCTTCTATTCAAGTATTAAAAATTTCATTATTTGTTCGTTAAATTGCCCCGACGAGTGTTATTAAAGTCAAAATATTGGTATTGGTATCTAATGCGGTTTCCCGGATGCTGCATCACTCACTCCCTTCTTATGCACGTCATTTGTGGATTTGTTAGCTGAGTCATAGTCATACCCCTATTTGCAAGTGGCCAAGTGTTAGAAGTCAGATTTCCCTTTTTCCTTGAAACATGCTTTCGCACAGCGCCAACTGTTCTTGCAATTTTTCGTATTAGTCCCTATCAAACAATCAATAATAATCCATCTGCCATCTTCCTTTTAGCTGAAGCTAACTTTGGACCACTATAGAATCGTCTGATTTGGGACCTAACTCATTAGTCAAGGTTATTTTTGTTATTCGCTGCAAATATTAATAATTTTGTAGTACATACCCGTACTCCCCAAAGGAAGGCAGTAAATTCTGAGATGATCGTAGATTTCCTGCTTTTGATTTGCCTGTTCTTGGAAAATTATTGAACTGAACCACTAGAACTAGAAGCAGTATGGCTTTGCGGATGATGATCTATATTTGACTCAGTAGTCATCTATATGAACGAGAAAGTTCAGACCAAAACCAAAAAAAAAAAAAACGAGAAAGCGACAAAACCAAAATTAAAATATATATATATATAGAAATCGACAGAACAAACCCTCTGTGAAGGAAATGTAGTACAATATTCTTGGCCCTCAGTGTACAAATTGCAAGGTGCACCATTTCTACTTAAAAGTTATCTAAAACTAAAAGTGATCACTTCTCTCGCACAATACCGGATACCCTATGCCAGTCTTGATTAACAATTTTTTTTTTTTTGGTATCTAAATCTCTTCTATTTTTAGATCGGTGCAGAAAAATTACAGAGGGAGGGAATTTACAAGCTTGACCAAACCAAGAATAAAACACCACTAAACTTGTACTAAAGACATGACTAAACGCACCAAACAAACTAGATGACAACAAAGATATGTTACTATTATTACTAGAACAAAAATGAGCCAAATATTAAAATAAGATAGCCTTCAACCCGTAATCTTCTCATTGTTCCTGAATGGTTGACCACGCTCCAGTAGTTCAACTTACTGTTTTTTGAGTATGTTGTACTAGGGTGATGTTTTCACTGGTTCATGTTTTGATAAGAGAGTGAAGGAATCCAATGATACACTACAGTAAGACTCACAAAAAGGGAAACAATAACCTTTAGCTTCATGAAAATAGAACGGGCAATTACAGAGATCTCTGGACAAGTAGTATGCATGCACTTTTGTACAACCATGTTCATAATGGCATAGATTCCCACCGCATCTAGAACAAAAAAAGCTCCAGACTTGTGTACTGAAAGTAATTCTTTTTATAATTCACATCAAGATAGTTAATGTTTTTATGAGATGAACTTCTACGGTTCTACCAACTTTTCCACCAGGCTTTCTAGCTCTAATTTGTAGTTTTCTAATAATTTGATTTGTTCGTCTAAGCAATGAATCTGAATAATTGGCTCCCTTAATGAATGCATTGTACCAAGCCCCTCCTCCATCAAGGTGTTAACTCAACCTTGCAATTCTTGATTTTTGACTTCCAAAGCTTGAACTTTGGAAGTGCACACGCACATAAATTTCAAATTAACCATTTTCTATAATCGTTTATGTTATAATTATTTTTAAGCACACTTACATAAATTTCAACCAGTTAGTCCAAGTGAAAGTAGTTCGGATCCTTTAAACATATAATCTTAGATTTGATCCTTAGATTTTATGTGTATGAAAATAATACCGTTGAGAAAGATTCTCACTTAGGTGTCTAACCGTACTCTGAGAAATTAGTTTACCACATATCGAATAATGAGATACTCTAAAAAACAAAAAAATAAAAAAACTAATTGACTTTAATCCAAGGTAAAAAAATTTCTGAAACATGCATTTATTGCTACTCGAGCATATTAGAATTTCTCCATTTACAGTGGCAGTCTTAGCTTCTTTGAACGTCAATAAATGAAGTTCAATACCATCCTAATAAATGTTCAAGAAAGAAAACCCACAACCCTGTTTTTTGGGAACTTCATACTCTAGGAGCAAACTCATCAATGCAAACTATAAAAAGGATTTTATTAAAAAAGGAGAGCTGATTCCAAAAGATTAACCTATTATTTGGAGGGAGAGTACCATGACTTGAGTACTATAGTCTTCATGGAGGAATTTTATGGTATCAATATTTTTTGAGTTTGGTACTTATGGTAAGTTGTGAAGTATTTATTAGTTATTGATTATTTTTAAATATTTATTATGAATTATTGTCAAAAAAAATATTTATTATGAATTCAATATTCAATGAATGTTTAATAACTCACCTTAGATATCAAACCTATCAGAAAATCATAGAAATTCTCTTCTTTATGTCTAGACAATGTAGAACATAACAGATTATGTGTGAATTTATATAGAAAAAATTTAAATTTATACAAAAGTATCAATATAACATTACATAGTTTTAGAGCCAATCCAACAACGCAGAATGGGGTGTAAAAGGGATGAGAGAACAAACAAAAGAGGAGTAGATAAGTAGAAAATAAATAATTTTTTCAAATCAAAATGTAAAATAAAACATCTCTATAATATAAAAGAATATGGTGATAATTATTTTTTTATGTCTTTTAAATAGAGTAATTTTAGTCTGGTATCATATTCATTTTTATCATAATAACGTATTAAATAATTACTTTTAATATTGGATAATTAAAATAAAGAATAATTGTTTTATTGTTGACTATAATTATTGTATTAAAATATTACTATTTTTATAGAAAATTGTAAATTTAAGGGAGAAAAAGTTGCACGTCACTTAAAAAGATTAAGATGAGAAGTCATGAAAACTAGTTGTAGGCCATGCAGGGACGGAACAATTTGGATGTGGTAGACCACAAGGGTACATGCCCCCACAAATTCTAAAATTCTCGATTATCTTAGTATTGAGTGGCCATTTTTGCTTTCATTATATTTTAAAATTTGCCCCTATCCTATGAATGAATGAGTAAATTCTAAAGAAAATGTAAAACTCACCCATCTTTAATGTTATTGCACCCACTAACTGAAATTTATGAATCAAGAATGATATTTTTATATCAAATAATTTATATACTCATATTTATATCTTATTTAATATTATTTATTATACATATTTTTTATAATTTTTTTTACTCAATCATATCTTTTTAAAAAAATATGAACAATTTTATACCTCTAAAAAAAAGTGTAATTTTCCTTATCTATCACTACCAAAATTTGTTATTAAACCAATTAAAGGTGTGAGAAATACGAAACTCCCAAGTCTTTTGTGGGGGGAGCCCGTGATGTGTGTAGCTAATGATTACGTGTTCAAATTTCAAGTCAATTTGTTAGAGTTAAGTTGCAGTGAATATTTTTATTATTTTTTTAATTTTAGTGTAAATAAATTATCTTTAATCAGATTGAAGAGATAAATTAATTGACGTGTGTATAAAATGATTTGGACATTACCTTATTGCAATAAAAAAAATACTCTAAGTTTCATCTATTTGCCTAATTTTTCATATATCATTCTATATTTTTAAAACTTACCCAAAACTCTTCTTTAACATTTATACAAACACCACTTATATTTTAGAAAAATGTTATACAAATATTCAATTAAACACAATAAGCCTAAAATTGACTAAAATGATAGTTAGCCACCCAATAATGACTTTGAAATGGTATTTTTACCTTTAATTCTATCAATATTGCTTGTAATATTGATAAAATTAAGGAATATAAAAACAATTAAGGGTAAAAATTTAAGGGTAAAAATAATATTTTAAACAAAAATTATATAATATTACAAGTAACACTAATGAAATTTAAGGTAAAAATATCATTTCAAAATCATTAATGTTAATCAATTTTAAGTTTATTGTGCTTAATTAGATTTGTGTGTAATGTTTTTCTAAAATACAAGAGGTATATGTGTAACTATTAAAGGGGTTGTGTAATTTTTAAAAATAAAAGGAATATGTGAAAAATTAAAAAAATAGATGAGAGGTTAGAGTATTTTACTTTAAAAATAGTAATAATTACCATTTTGAAAAAAGTTCTAAAGAATCTTTAGAAAAATATATAATTAAATATCATTAAATTTAAATAAAATAATTTTAATTAATATAAGATAAATATAATAAATGTAAAGAGTATATAATTTTTCATTAGACTTATTTATATAATTTATCTTTGATATTAAACAATAATGTCCTCCAACTATGTCGCAAGATATCAACCTTGAATATTAGTGATACAATGTTGATATCACACAATAATGTTTAAATTTAAAATAAATACGCATAATTAACTAATTTTTTAAACAAAAATAAAGGAATGTTTTTCGTTTCAAATTTTGTTAACTAATGATAATTAAAAAATTCATGAAAAAATAATAATTAAAAAATAATTTTTACTAACAAATATCCTAAAAATACTTATTAAGAATATTAAATTAAAAATTTTAAATAAAAATAATATATTCAGCATATTAAAAATTTAAAAAAATTATTTCTACATTTAAAGTTTTTTATTTTAATATATTTAACAAATGCTTTTAACACTATTAAAAAATTATGCAGTAACAAGTGGGACGTCGTATCGTTTGTGTAATGCGAAAGTCGGCACGGAGAGGCGCCTCTCTCCCAACCCACACACAGAAAGAGTAGGTGCTGTTCACGCCCCACATAATGGAGCCATCCTTATCGTTCATTGGTGGGTCCAGGCGGCTACTACATTGCTGATTGGAACGTGACTTTCACGCGGTGGACTCCTGCACCACCAGCACAATTTCTCTATTGGACAAAACTTAATTTTAACCTAAGTTTAAAAAAAGTCCCCTAACTCCTTTTAATTTATGTCATATACCTACTTTCTTAAATTAATAAAATTAAAATAAATGAATTATAAACTTGAGAGATACATTATACAAAAAAATTAGAAGAAATTGAAACACTTTCTTTCAATTTGAGTTAAAAGCAAATTTTATCCTTCTCTATCAACGTCTTTTTGTAATTTGTGGACAGAAATTCTTCCATAAACCTAATAAACCCCAAGTCAAATGCATTGAACAATCATGTCACTAATTACGATATATTATAATAATTAATTATTAATTAATTATAATATAAGTTTTGTCATTAATTAAAAATATTAAAATAAAAAATTTTAAATAAAAAACTAAATTTTTAAAATTTTAATATATTAAATATTTTATTTTCATTTAAAACTTATTTTGATATTTTTAATAAATATTCTAATAACAAAACTCTTATAATATTTATTAATTAATTAATAATATAATTAACCTAATACACTTATCTTAAATTATCTAAATCCACGTACAAATTTCATAAAGCTGTAAGATGGTGAAGGATGATAGCTAAGTTCCCCAGACCCGGCCCTTCTCTACCACTGGCACCAACTCCCTCTGTCTAAGATGAGAACTCAACTCAAACTTCTCTCGAACTGTGCCTCTTCTTCACATTTTTCAGATTACACACACTTAAGCCTTCCTTGTTGAGTTGACCTTATTGTATGATTTGTTTGTATCATGTGTTATATTATCCTCTTCATCCAATTGTTCCTCACTTTTTTCCCACTCTCTTCTGTGTTTCTCTCATTCGTTTGCAATCAATTAATGAACTACCAGGAAAAGCATAAACTTTGTACCAAAACTATGATAAACAAACTGGAGGTAAGTTACAGCTAAGAATGGTGGGAAGGGATAAAAAAAAATAAAGCAATAGAATCCATCAGAAGATAAAAATAGTAGCAATCAATCAACATATATAATTAATTAATATACAAACATCAAACTGATGATGATGGTATAGTAAGCATAGAGGAAATAAAAAAGGAAAAGAGAACTTCATATGGAAGATTAGGAAATACCCAACTATCATTTTCGTATATGCACAACTATAGCTCAAGCAATAAACATAACACACCCAAATAAGTTGGATCTTAAATTTCTTTCGGCGTGTGAATGAAGCAATCGATAATATTCAAGTTCAACTAAGAAGCGATTAATTGAACTCATGGACCATAACACAATATATCGTTCACACATGGTTTTAGATAAACCATGTTCGCCAAAAAGAAAGGATTAGATAAACCAAAAAATAGAAATCATAAAAGAGAAGAAAAGGGATTATAATATCAAGTTTTGAAACTTGTGTTTCCCAATAATAATATCACTTATAATATCAAGTGATTACAAGTGAAAGAAATCATAAAAGAGAAGAAAACGGAAAGAAATCATAAAAGAGAAGAGAAAAGGACTAGTGATTATCATCAATGATGGTTTTGTCAACTGCTCTTTCTGGGTTTGCTTTTCCTTCTAGCTCTGCTTCTCGAGGGCTCCCCTTTTGGAAGTTGCATCTCCTCTTGTTTTGTAACCCTTATGCATGCTGATGATGATTCCTCATGTTCATGTTGCTCTTCCTCGTTGGCTTCACCTTTTTCCATTGAGTTCTCCATGCCTTGTGCTGCTGCTGGTTGCTCTATCGGTTGTGCTTTTTCCTCTTCACTTTCCATTTTTACAATAATCTTACGAGGTCTACCTCTTTTTCTAGGAGCTTGAGGCTGAGGTTGTTGTTGCTCGGTCTCATCTATTGTTGATGATGCTTCAGCTATTGCTACTGAAAGTTCCTTCGTTTTTTGTGGCTTCTTTCCCATAAATCCTTCTCTATCAATAATAATACAAGCTTCAATCTCTCTATCACCAATACTCACTAGTATTTCTTATTTCTAGATCATTAATAATTTTCAGAGAACATTAAAGCAAAACCATCAAAATCAAATCTTTTATCCCTTATAGATAGACAGATTATTACTTCTCCTTTCTAATGCAAAACCCTCTCTCTCTCTCTCTCTCTCGATATGTTATTAAAAGCAAGTAGACCAATATCTTTGACCAGAATCCAGATTCTGAAAACGCTATAAAAGCAATATCTGCCAATAAAATAAACAATTCATAATATGCTCAAAAGCCATTTAAATCATCTTTCACTTTCTTTCTTTTTTGTCTATTCATTCCATCTAGTGCCATTCCAATATACACATTATTTTCTTTCTACTACCGCAGGAGGTTAAATAAAAATTAAAAAGACCTAGCTATACTACTATAGAGTAAGTAGACAAAGTCTACAAAGGTGAGAGCAAAGTTGGGAAGATCCTCTTGCTCATCGACCGCTGAATAAACTAAACCAAATACCCGTGGAGAGGAATAAGGATGGAGAGAGGGGAAAAGTGAGTAACCATGGTTAGGGGTGTGGACCAAAGAAGTGATGTGAAAAGGGCATGTGGGGTTTTTACGAGGGGTAAGGTTGCCAGGTTTGGTGTGTTGTACTACTCACACTCAGTGTTTCAGTCTGACCACTTGTGTTGGTTCCCGGGTTTCGCGTCCTTACCCTTCTTCAGCTTTAATCGTTGGGGTCATCACTAGTATATGCTCTCTTAGCCTAATAAGTGTTTTGTTATATTTTTTAAAAATATTTTTTAATATTTAATAAAAACTTAATTAAATAAATAAATGTATTTAACACATTAAAAATATAACAAATATTTAATTTTTTTATTTAATAATTAAAAAATATTTTAAATATTACTTATGAGTATTTAAAACTATTCGCCTAATAAATGTAAGCTCTAGGTGTGCTTTAGGTGTGACTTTTATCATCGATATTAAATAAATTTGCATAAAATTTAAGGATTTAATTTAAAATTAATGATAAATATTTTTTAGATTATTTATTTATTGTATTTTAGGAATATGTAATAATTTTTCAATCACTAGAGATGTTCAAAATACAACTCATCTTAATAATTCTTCTAAGCTTGAAGTTATTTGAGATAAATTTGGGTTTTAAAAATTAGATTTAATGTATTTTTAAGTTAGGCTCAAGTCATGTTTTGGGATATCTAAACCTAACCTAGTACTATATAATAATTTAAAATTTATAATTTTTTAGCAATTTGTGATAAACAATAAAAGTTTTTGACTTAAACTAATTCATTTTACATAACATTGATAATACATTTATGTTAATATAATTAATTTCAAAATATATATTATAAAATATCTCTCACTTTTAATTTTTTATTTCTAAATTTTTTATAATTTATCTATATATAATATTTAAATTTGTATAATTTATTTAATTATCATATTAACCTAGTCTTGACCCGGTGCTTTGTTTAGCCATGATCAAATCAAGTTAGAGTCTAAAAAATTATTTCAATTAAAATATTAAATTAAGTTTGAGTCAAGGCAAACTCATCTCAACTAGTGTCATAAACACATTTATTCATCAGACAAGTATGTACATGTCTTTAATACTATAACCATGGATATTATCTTCAACCATAAATTATCAATCATCAATCATAAATCAATCATCAATGTTTGAAAAATGAATATGGTACTAGTGAGATTATGAAAAATGTTACTTATACATCCTTCGTAAACATATCACCTCAAGTATGAGGTGTGTGACATAACCACTAAATGTATAAGAAATGATAGAACTAATAGTAATCAAATGATAAAAACTAAAAATTATACAAACTATAAAGTAATATATGTCTAAATATGTAGAAATTATAATATGCTCTGGAAGCATAAAAAGACAATTACTACTAATTTAAAGTAATTTATTTGAAGTTTTTGCAAATGTACATTTTTTTTTACAAAATTTTGCAAATGTACTTAAAATCTATGATTAAAATATTTTTAAAAAAACACATATTTATTGTTACTTTTATGAACATGCAATAATTTCTCATAACTGTGTGTAAATAGATGTAGGGTTTGTTTGAAAAAACTGAAAAAAAAAAGATTATGTTGATAATCTGTTTTCAAATAATCGATTATTGTGATAATTAATTATAATCAGAATCAATTTTTGTTTGAATATGTTTGCTGAAAAACGATTTTAAGATAATCTATTTCATTTGAATGGTGCAAAAATAATCACCTTTACATAATAAATTACGAAAAAGGATATGAAGTTATTTGTTTATAATATTTATTTTTCTTTTAACATTAGATTTTTTTTTTATATATTGTCATCAAAATTTTATCTATTTATAAAAAATTGAATAAAATTTCTAACTTTTTTCCATGATTATGGAAAACATGTGAAAATATATTATTTTTTTACAATAGTTAAATAAAAACAATATATATTTCAGTTTGAGTTTAATTGCTATACGTTGTCATTGTAAATTTTTTTACAACGACAACCAATCAAAAATCATGATATAGGTGACTTTTAAAGTAGTTAGGATAAGAGACAAATATTTTTGCTAATATGACAAATTATGATTGGTTGACAGTGTAAAAAAGTCTTTACACTGTCAGTGCATAACAATTAAATCCTTTCAGTTTAATAACAAAGAGAATTTGAGAGGTAAGTTCTAAACAAAAATAAAAATATGGCATTGTTTTAAAACATAAATATCAATCACAAACTCCTAGTAATAAAAATAAAGAGAAGTTCAGAAATAAATATTCTTACATAGTTAACTTGAAATTAGGCAATCCACAAATAAATAACAACAATGCCACAAACTCCTAGTTTGGTAGTAAAGTTTTAACAATATCATCCCTCATTGAATCCCGAATATGATCCATGTACTCAGAAGACACAATATTATCCATGCGTTCAGATAGGTCATTGTCATCATTGGTAGCGTCATCATCATCATTTGGTAAATTCTCATCACCAACAATGTTATTAAACTCAACATCTATGATGCTGTTTTGTTTAATAAAGTTGTGTATTGCCATTGTAGCAATAACTATCTGAACCTGAGTGGAATATTTAAATTTCCACATGCGATTCAAAATTGCAAATCGATTCTTCCATACACCAAATGGCCTTTCTATTGTGCTCCTTAAGCTAGAATGAAAGTAGTTGAAAACTTCATTGTGACTATTAAATCCGGTAATTCGCCTGAATTCTGGAAGATGATATCGCTCACATTTATATGGCCCTAAGTAGCCAATGGGTGTTGGATAACCAGCATCAACCAAATAATATTTTCCTGAGCAATTTTTTAAAAAAAAATTGTGAAGGCAAAGATATATTGAAACATGGAAGTAATATATAAAGGACTAATTAGAATATCAAACCTGCGGGAGGATGTGGAAATTTATAGTTTGCATTATGTAGTGCTTCATGAAAAATTCTAGCATCATGTGCTCTACCTTCCCAACCTGCCAATGCAAATATAAAACACATGTCCCAATCACATACAGCCATGACATTTTGGCTAGTATATTCCTTTCTGCCTATATATTTTGCATGCTCACTTTGAGGCACTACACAAGGAACATGGACTCCATCAATTGCCCCTATGCAATCTTTAAAAATAGGCCAATATCTGTCATCATATGCAATTTTGGAATGAATATTTTGGAAAGATGGATCTCGCGGCTTGATTAATATCATTGACAACTTCAAACAGGCCACTAAAACTTTGTGAAAACATCTACTAACGGTTTCACCTGAATGTTGGAATCTTTCTTGGATCATTTTGTTGCCTATACCATGTCCAACAACATTCGAAAACATGGTCACCATCTCTAACACCCCTATATGTTTAGTATGCTTCAATCCATGCTCAACTAATTTGTCACAAAAAGCATAAAAAACATGTTTTTTCATTCTAAACATTTCATGACAACGAACTTCATTGCCACATAATATATCTTGAACCCAATTATGGCTTGTTAAAGCACTAGTTCGGCATGGTTCTTTGCATATATATTTATAACCATAATCAATAAGCAACATAGCCGCTGATGTTAGTATAAGTACAATATCATCTTTAGACTTCTCAATATCATCTCCATTCCAATTGTTATCATAATGTGATGAGCTTGTAACAACCATTTTGCAAATGGAAAATGACCTTGTCCTGCAAAGTACAGATTTGCATTGTAATGTATACAAATACGAAGATATGCAAACAAATAATAGTCATTTTATACATTAGCAAATACACCATAACATATAATAGTGGCTCAAACATCAGCAAACAAAAGTGAAGTCAAGTTCCAAAAAGTGATTTAGATATCACCATAATAGATCCAAACACCTAGCAACAAAGTGAATTATATATCACTATAACAGATCCAAACACCATCCAAAAAGTGATTTATATATATATTACCAACATTACCCTTAACTCTAAACCTTTACTATGACCTAATTAAGCTTTCTCAATTTCTGCTTGCAGATATTGATGCCTTGAATCGTCATCTTCAAGAGCCACAAACATTTGTCTTGCCAGTGGGTCTTTCAAGATGAGGCTACACTGAGCAAGCAAATGGGAACCAGCTTCCATGCCTGGCAACTTCTTAACCTCTTTCATGACACTATTAATAGCATATGGATCACTCATCTCAGCATTGCTAGCATTACCAGTTGGGGTTGTGCGAGACTCAACTGCTTCAATTAGTCTTTCAATGTAATTATTTAGTTTTTTACGTTGAGTTGGCTTACCCCCTTTAGGCATCATTGATCCATGTTTTCTTTTCTTTCCACTTAAAGAACTACCTGCAGAGTTGTTCAATGTGAATTTTCCAAAACCAAAGCTAGCCCCAGCAGTAGTACCGCCACTACCTCCCCCAACACCTCCACCAATATCTGGGTCTTCACTATCCCCTGAACCCTCAGTTGTGTCCAATTTTTCAATATCCTGGGGTAACATTTCTGAGGACGGTGCATATGCATGTTCTCTAGTTGCTGTACCAGGAGCAAATAGGGAAGTCAGTTTATCCTTGAACTTTAAACCACTCTTTCGGAATTGCGCTGCTTCGGGTTCCTCCTATAATACCAAGCACACAATGATATAACATTTAACTCCAAACAAATATTAGTAAACATGTTTCTAAACTATTTTTTATTAAAACCTACCAAGATTTTTTTCCCACCAGTGCGCTGCTACATCATAGTTATTTGTCTGGTAATTCCATCCAAGTCCAGTTTCCTTTCCAAAGATTCTATACCAGAGTTGCCATTTTTTCTTTATTGTATCCCACTTGTTCTTAATTTGAAGCTCATCATAATTCAAGCCAGTGATACTCCTGAATTTTCCCTTAGCATTCCTCCACCCCTATTTAGTCAAGTCACTCCCAGTGTGTTCCCCTAGATTTGCTTGCTCCAAAGCACAATCATTTAAAACCTCAACAGTACTATCCTCCCATCTTCTTGTTTTTTTTTTCTTCTTCATTAGACAGGCCAACCAAATACTTGTTTTTTCCTTGTATATTTTTCATCCTATCTCAATAACAAATGCATACAGTAAACAAAAAAGGAACTAACCAAGCAAAGAACCAAAAATGTTAAGTTGTAGAAAAAATGAACAACAAATGACAAGCAGATCAAAAGTAAAAGCATATTAGCTAAAGCAAAACCATATCAGCACAGAGAAATAGAACTATAGCTGAGCCAATTTTCACATTGTCCAATTACATTTCATGATGCTTAATGATTCATTTTAATGTAATAACTTAAGTCTAACTAATTGAATTTAATCTGTGGATTTTAAAGGGCAAGAGAAGCTTTGGAAAAGGACTATGGAGCAATGGACATGAATAGCAAGTATAAAAAAAAAGGACAACAATAATTTTGGAAGAGAAGAATTGAAAGTAGGTATCCACGCATGTGCGTGAAGGCTCACGCACGTGCGTGACAGCCTCTGTGTAAAATAATTGGAACAGGAAGAATCACGCATATGCGCGAAGAATTCACGCACGTGCGTGACAGTCACTGTTTTGGATCAAAAAAACTTATGCATATACGCGAAGAATTTACGCACGTGCGTGACAGTCTCTGTCTTGGGTAAGAAAAACTTACACATGTGCGCGAAGAGTTCACGCATGTGCGTGGACGACTGATGCTAATTTTCTGATGCACGTGGTTATCACAAATGGGAAGAAATCAAACGATGTGGCATATCAACCAACTTCATCAACCAAGTTTACACCTAAATGGCAGCAACTATCAAAAGAAGTTACACCCAAATGAAAAATAAGGAGAAAAAACTAAGGGAAAAAAATAGAACAAGGCAAATCACAGATTCAGAAACATGCAGGGAAGAATAAACGAACCATAGATCTAGCATAGAGGGGAGAAGAAAAAAATACAAGAAAAAGAGAAAAACTAAGGAAAGAAAATATAAGAAGTCGGATCCACCCACCTGGTTGGTAGCGGACAACAAAAGCACAATGGCCAGAACCCCACACGACGACGGTGGATGGAAAAGGACAAAGCACAACGGACCGGGGAGCGACAAGCGGCAATCAAAGACAAAGGGAAGCAGCAACCATTCCTACACGTGCCTTCAGTAGTGTTTGGTGGAAGGTATGAAAGATGAAGGAAGATTAAACATTGATGAGCTTTGGTAGAGGAAGGTGAAAGTGTTATTACGGTAGAAAGTGACATTAATGTTTTTGGTGAAGAAGGACCGTTGGGGGAAGAGGAGGTTATTAAGGGAAAAGTTGTGAATAATTGTAAAAAATTTAATCAAACCGTTGAATCCTTCAGCTGGTCACAAAACAGCTGAAACTAATGTAAAAAAGTTTTTTTAAGATTTAATCTTTTTACCAAACATAATAATTATTTTATAAAATAACTTTTTTTATCTACAAACAGTTGAAATTCAAAAAAATAATATTTCACAAACACACTCGTATTTGTGAGATTATTGAAAAAAAAGAATTATTATGTAGGCATAATTTATTATATTATTTCTTATGCACTACTTAAATTATTATTTGATATATATAAAAATATTTTTAAAAATTAATATAATTTTATAATAGTCCTCAAATATATGTATATATATATATATCAAATAATAATTTAAATACTTATAATAAAACTTGTCAAACTAAGAATTATATTGAAAAAGAAACCTACTTGGATGTTAATGTTGAGGGGGATGAAAAAAAAAATGGTGTGAGGAGGTTAGGAACACAGCTGTACGACCACACTGGCCCAACCGTAGATTCAGAAAACTTGTGATTTGAGTTTTAAGCTGATTCGGTCAATTTCTTAAATCAATTTCTCCAACGATTCTATCTAACTTAGATTGCCTCCGTGATTCACCTAATCGGGTTGAGTTAAGGTGTCTTTTTTTATTGAAATTTAATAAAAATATAATTTTTAAAATTTGAATACTATAATTAAAAATTGTCATAAAGTATATTTTATTATTAGATTATATATTTTTGTTAAATATTATTCTTAATTTGTTAATTTATTATATAATTAATAAATTATTATTATTATTTATTTAGAAGTATTTTTATATAATATTTTTAAAAAATATATTCTTTATTCAAATTTTTTATTCAAATGTTTAATTTTTGGTTCCGTTGATATGATGATTTGGCGACCTTTTATCTGGATTATATTAGGAGGAAAGTGGCACGAAATACGAGCTTAATGCAGTGGAAATTGTTGAGGTCAATATGGGATTCAGAGAATCAGAAGTGCAGAAAATGGTTTTGCTAATTCTGTGGGTTGGAAGCGTTAATTAGCTAATAGAGTAATTTTTATCTTGTCATCACTAATTAATTAATAAAACAAGAGACTGAGTGTGTGCCCTTCTGTTTCGAAATTGATATGGTGAGTATTCTGGTTTTATAAATTAGTCAATTGAGATATTCTAATTAAAGAAAAGAGGTTTTCTGAGGCAACTTGAATCGCGCAAATGACAAACTGACAAGGGAAAACAAATACCTGTGGTCTGACTTGGGACTCTCTAATCTATGTTTGCTTTTAACGCTACAATTAGGGGAAGTACCTTTTTAATAACATCTAAGGTGAAGCTTTAGTATTTGATTTTCGAAAAAGCATTGTAGCACGGAGAAATAAGAGCCGAAAGTTACCGAATTAGTTATAATAGAGGAGTGTCATAAATTTCACTTAAGTGGACTCCAATCATAAAATAAAATTCATGTTTTTTTTTTAATACGTCCAGACTATATGTCATCCAGACCACGTAGCTTCACTCTTTTATTTTTATATAGTCAATAGTCAATATTCAGCTCCTTGTTTTCTTGCATCACTATTTTCTTAATTTTTTTTAGAAAATTTTAGATAATCACAATGTATTATTTAAAAAAAAACTTAAATTATAATTTATCATATATAAAATATTTTTAAAGATTAATATAATTCTATAATAATTTTGATATTTTAAATACCCAATCGTATAAACATCTTGACATCTTCTTAGAGTATGTTTGGAAAAGATTAATTCTTTTTCAAATAATTATTTTTAGAGGATTAAGTTATTTTGTGAAATAATTATTATATTTGGGTAAAAAAATTATTTTTTAAAAAAGTTTTTACACGAAATTTAATGTAAAAAAAATTTTTTACAACTAATAATCATAAGTTAAAAATTAAAACTTATGATTTTAACTTATAAATTATTTTTACACTTTAATATGTAAATACTATTTTATCCTTGATTAAATATCTTTTTTAATTATTTTATACATATTTTAGTAATTTAATGCATAAAAGTAATTTTTTTATATCATCTAAATGAATTATATTAACTTAAAATCACTTTACAACTAATACATTCAAACATAAAAATGAATCGATTATAATCGATTATAACAATAATCAATTATCAAAGCATAATTTATAATTTTTAATTTTTCTAAACAATCTCTTATATTATAATTGTCACTGATATTCATGTGAAAATTAAATTATATATATATATATATATATATTAATTATAATGAGGTTTGGAACAAGAGCAGTGAAGGCAGTCTTCTATTATTTGGCTCTGTCACATTGTACTACTATTTTGTGAACAAATAATCTTATTAGATACCATGCAACCGACAAAATGTAGTTAAAAAGTTTATTTTGTTGTTAAACTACATGGACGAGTTAAAATAATATACAATAAATATATATATATATATATACGAGGAAGGATCAACTTACATCAATATAAATATTTTTTTATATTTATTTTTAATTAGTTTACTTTCATTTAATAATTGAGATTATTTCATTAAAGATAACTATTAGATAAAAGTTGAATTAATGGTTAAAAATAAATGTAAGAAAAAAAGACTTACATTGATGTAAGTTGATCATTCCTCTATATATATATATTGTACATATTTAATAAGAGAAATTTTCGCTATAAGAAAATATAAAGAGTAAATCTTAATCATATAATTATATATAAATGATTAAAATTAAAAGTTACTTAAAAATTATGTGATCACTTAAAAAAGTCACATGTATTTATATTTTAATCTTAATTATTTATGTAATATCTAATAGTTAAAATTTTCTCTCCTCACCTCTTATAATAAATATTTTTCTAATTAAATATACTCCATATATATAGAGAGAGGATATATTTAGTGAGAAAAGTTTTATTGTGAGATAGTAAGAAAAGTAAATCTTAACTATACAATCATACATAAATGGTCAAGATTAAAAGTTACTTAAATATCATGTAACCACTTAAAAAAATTATATGCATTTATATTATAATCTTGATCATTCATATAAGATCCAATGTTTAAAATTTACTCTGCTCATCTTTTACGATAAACACTTCTCTCGCTAGATATGTCTCATATATATATATATATATGAGACATATCTAATGAGAGAAGTTTTTATTATGAGAGAGTAAAAAAAGTAAATCTTAACTATACAACCATATATATATGGTCAAAATTAAAAGTTACTTAACGATCATGTGATCACTTAAAAAAGTCACATACATTTATATTATAATATTAATTATTTATATAAGATCTAATGGTCAAAATTCACTCATTTTATCTCTTAAAATAAATATTTCTCTCACCATATACATTTTTTTTTATATATGTGTGTGTGGTCAGATTAATTTTATACTAATATTTGACATTTGATTTAGTTTTAATTTAATAGCTTAAAATTAACTCATTTATGAAAAAAAGAAGATAATAAAATTTGAAAATTAATAAAGAAAGAGAATTGTAAAGTATAACAATTAATGAAGAAAGAAATAATAAAAATGAAGAAAGAGAATTTATTTCTATGAATTATTATTTACATTTTTAATCATTTGCTTTTGAATTTAAAAGTGTATAATAATAATTGTTAAAAATATCATATCGTTTTTCTCAATCTTTAGAGTGCAGTTTATATATCTGTTGGATCATTTCACTTAATGTCAATTTGTTTTAGGTTGAAATCTAACATGGTATCAGAGTCAAGATCTCATCTTCGTCCCTTACTTCTCTAAGCTTATTCTACCTACTTTGATAGACTCACCTGTTTTGTCCAAGTATCTGTGGAGGGGGTATTAAGAGTCTCACATTATCTGTCTCAATCTTTCAGATACAGTTTATATATTTGTTGGATCACTCCACTTATTATCAATTAATTTTTAATTATTTTTTACTAGGATTATTGTTGTTTATAACTAAATAAAAATACTATATATTATAAATACATTATCTCATAACGTATTTAATCTTTGGAGCATTGTATATGGATTTCTAAGCTGAAACAAGTATGGACTACACGATCTTAATTATCATTTTTTTAAGTATTTCAGATTTAAAAAATTTAAAAATTAAATTAGAGATTTTTTTTGGACTAACCTAGAAATTCAGTTAGCCTTAGTATATTGATAATTTTTGTTTTTTTCGAATATTAAACGATAATTATGTGTAAGAGTTTTCAAGTCATCTGATAATTAATGTAACTAGTAAATGATATTTTTATGAAGGAAGACGTAATTTTTTAGAAAATATTCTATATATTTCTTAAAAATACATGATTTTTTTATTTTGTTAAAAAGTTTGTTATTTGTTTTTTTTTTCTGTTTTGTAAATGGATGAGAGTAAACTGATGAAAATATAAAGAGATGCACTTAGGCTGTTGTAGTTTTTCATTTTGTTAAAACACTTTCAGCATATCAAAATCAATCATGGGAAGAATCACTTTGAAAGACTTCGAAGAAAGAATCAATTATGCAAAGTCATATGGCTTTCTAATGAGAATTAAACCAATGAGTTATGGTTATCTGATGGAAATCAAACTATATGACTTTTGATTTACTTTGATAGAAGCTAATCATTGAAGATACTACTCTAAGAATTCCTAGCCTAGTCTATAAATTACCTATATGACCATTAGGGGTGGAAATAAAGTGCATTACCCGTCAGGGCCTATTACTGGCTTTGTCAAAGGCACGGCCTTTAGGTTCGTTTAGTAAACAAATCAGGTTAAGACTTTTTTAAAAGCCCGTTTAATTAAAAAGGCCAGGCCTCAAGCCAATTAATAGGTCTTTTAGGCCCGACAGTGGCTTTGGCTTTGTTTATTTTATATTATATTATTATAATTATTATAATTATTATAATTATTAATTTATTATAATATATTAAAATATTATAATTATTATAATTTATTTATTATAATATATGAAAATTCAAAAAAACTGTTAACCTAATTTAGAAATTAGAAACATTTTCTGGAGTGGAGTGTTCTGCCCTCTCTCTGCCTCCATCATCGTCTCCGGAGAGTGTTGTGCTCCTCTGCGTGCGCTCCGCGCCTCCTTCTGCCTCTCAAGTGCCTCGGTGCCTCAGCTCCTCCTTACAGGTAACTCAGCTCCTCCATCCTATTTTTTATATTGGTTAACCATGGTTAATTCATTATCGCGGAAAGACGAGGGAAAGGAGTGAGACATGAGAAGAGACAGTGGCCTACCACCAAGACCGTTTCCTTCCCTTGTTGAAAAGCTGTGTACTTTTGTTTCTCCCACAACCTTTGTTTACTTTCTAAGCACATGAGAGCTCGTAAGTCGTAACAAATATAATGAAGATTCAACTGATTTTGCTTTATAAATGCTTTGTTTGACTTCTACCCCTTTCTTCTCATTGTCAAGTCAGCTTCTTTTTTGTAGTTTCTTTTGTTTTGTATGGCTAGGGGATTCTGAATTTTGATCCTGCAGGTTGAAGTTAAAGGGAAGATAAATTGAGTACTAAGTAGACAGATAATGTGTAAGCGTACCCCACCATAACAAACATAATACATGCCCTTTCTCTCGTTTACGTGATCCTCTCGATCGTCATAATCTTTTACCTTTTTCTTTCTAATTTTTCCATTAATCCTTCTTTTTGTTGGTAAGGTTAGGTTATTCCATCTAAACAATAAACTCTTAACAAATTAGGACAAGCTCATTAGTTTTGTTGAAGCCTATCCTGACAAAAAATAGCATCCTAGTATAATGTAGTTTCAAAAGTTTAGTGCTTGTCATCATTAATGATGTGAAATAAGTAAATAGCATCCTGAAAGAGTTTAGGCCAGTAGTGATTAGTGAAGTGATTAATCAAGTGAACAAAACTCCAAAACCACACAAGACTTCTAGAAAGATAATAGAGATTTAGAACAATAGGCAGTCAGTCATCAAGAAATGACGATTAGGTAAGAGTAACTTGTGATCTATATATGACTTTTAATGATATTTATACTTTAGGTTATTTGGGCCTTGAAAGATTAGGCTGGGTTTAGCAATATGCTAATAACACTAGTATAGATAACCCTCGAGAGATTTTGTATTCAGTATCTTTGAGCCATATTGTTATAATTTCATATTTGAGAGGTTTCTAAACCGTAGAACCCTTCTTATTATTGTTTAATCTGTCCTATTTCTTTTACCAAATTATGTTATTTAAGCGGCTGTCTATCTAGCCATATATTTGGCCTTCTCAGCTTCCTCCCATGCTGCTGCATGTGTTTCAATGACATATTTTCATAAGCAGGTTGTTCAAATTTGTTTTAGTTCTTTGTTTTAGTTTTCATAGTTGTTAAAGTCGATGCAGAGCGACTCTATTTGGAGTAGAAGGCCAAGAAATATAATAAGTATTAGTGAGTTTCAGCTAATGTACTATAATTATTAGTGAGTTTCAGCTAATGTACTATAAATATTTAATGAAATCCAACACTAATAATTGATGGAGCATTTAAAATATTATTAAGCAAATGGATTAGTTTTATTTGGCTGAACAAATACCATATATGCTCTTGCCTTTTTTAATATTATTGTGCAAATTATGTTTGTTACTTTTAATATTGTTGCCTATTTAGAACTATTTAGCTATAATTTAATTAACCTATAATGAAACAGATTTACATGATGTCTTCTCCATTTGAGAGTAATGAAACGATTTCATCTACTCCTGCTCTTGGACATTAATGACACTAATCAAAGTGCACTAACAGTTTCAAGTCAACTTGAAGGCAACAATGAAAAAAGTGTTCCAACTGATTCAAGTCATAGTGATCAAGAGAATGAGGATTGTGTCATTAGAAAACATCAAGCTGTTTGGAATGATTTTGATGAAGTTGAATTTCTTGGAGGTGCGAAGAAAAGTCTGTAAATATTGTAAGCAAAAGCTATCTATTGGTGGGAAGGGATCTAGCACTCCATCTAAGGAGACATGCAGAAAGTTGCGGTCAAAGGAAGTTTCAAATGAGTACACAAAAGAAGCAACAAATCATTCCATTTCAACCTTCAGTTGGAACAAATCCATTTGTGAGTCGGTGTTAGGTACTCTAATGAGAAGATGAGAGAAATAATTGCCCCTTCTTGTTATGGTCCATGAGCATCCTTTTAACATTGTTGAAGATGAAGTTTGGATGTGGGGCTTCCAATATGCAAATTAGAATTTCAAAAAATGTCTCGTAAAAACGATAAGGATTGATTGTTTAGCAATATATGAAGCAGAGAAGAGAAAATTAAAGGCTTTGTTGAAAAGTGTGGGCAAGATCATAACTAATATGTGGAAATCAAGTCATCAAGTTGAATATATGGTCATAACTGGCCATTTCATTGATGCAGGATGGAAACTTCAAAAGAGAGTTTTGAGTTTTGTGAAAGTGCCTGCTCCAAGGCGTGGGATTGATGTGGCTGATGCAATTTTCAAGAGTTTGAAAGCATGGGGGATTGAAAACAAAGTGTTTTCAGTATCTGTTGATAATGCTTCTTATAATGACTCATGCCTGAGGAATCTCAAAGACAACTTATCACTGAGCACAAAGTTAGTCCTTGGTGGTGCTTTATTTCATGTTAGATGCTGTGCACACATATTAAATCTGTTGGTGCAAGATGGACTTAGTAGGATTAAGGATGTCATTTACAACGTTCGTGAAAGTGTGAAGTATATCAACTACAATGATTCAAGGTTAAAGGCTTTTTGTGATGTGGTTGAATAGAAGCGATTGAAAGAAAGGAAGCTTATTATTGATTGTCCTACCAGATGGAATTCGACATTTCAAATGTTGTCCAACGCTTTAAAATTTAAGATTGTCTTTCCAGCTTACAAAAAAGGAGAACCGCATTATGATTATGCACCTTCACATGAGGATTGGGAGAAAGTTGAAAAGGTTTGTCAACTTCTAGAAGTGTTTAATCTTGCCACTCATATAATTTCAGGCAGTGAGTATCCTACTGCAAATTTGTATCTCGCAGAAGTATGGAGGGTGAAACAAGTAATTGATAATGCTGCGGAGGATGGAGATCTCTTTATGAGAGAAATGGCTGCTCCAATGAAAGTAAAATTTGATAAATATTGGGGGGAATGCAATTTGTTGATGGCTATTGCAAGTGTTTTGGATCCTAGGTGCAAATTTCATATTGTTGATATATGTTTTCCTTTGATATAATGAAGAAGTTGCCATGGAAAACATGAACAAGGTGCTAGTAACTTCATTGCAAGAATTATATAATGAGTACGTAACTTTGAGTATGGAAGAGTCATCCTCTAGTGAAGTGAACAACGCTAGCATGACAACACCTCATCCACATACGCTCCTAAATCTTCAATTATCACCGGATTTGATCAAATCATGAGTCTTGTGCGTAAAAAGGAAGCAGTTCCTCCAATGAAATCAGAATTAGATGCTTATCTTGAGGAAGGTGTTTATATTCGATGGTGATAGTAACTCCTTTAGTGCCTTGGAGTGGTGGAGGAATAATAACTTAAAGTATAAGATCTTATCAAAGATGGTGGCGATATACTAGCCATTCCAATCTCAACAAAGTGGCTTGAGTCCACATTTAGTCTTTGGAGGAAGAGTTATTGATGAATATCGTTCAAAGTTGAATGAAGAATCTATTGAAGCACTAATATGCGGTAGGGATTGGCTTCGTAACAAGTATGGATTGAAGAGAAAGGAAAAGGTTTAAAATTTTTTCTTTTGAAATAGTCCTTTTTTCTTAAGTTTTGTTAATTTCATTGCTGTTAAATTATTATATGCTCTAATATTAATTTGTTATTTTATTTTGAAGGTGTATGAACATGAAGAGATCACCTTGAAGATTTGAACGTGGTTGTTGGTTGTTGCACCTTTATTGCTACATTTTGGGACGTTTTCATGTCTTGCTGGTTGCACTTTATATTGTTGAGTTATTTGTTGTTATTTTGTGTTACTTGTATTGTTGTTGGATATCTATTGTGGTCTTGTGGACTTGTGTTGTGGGTGTTGGTCATTAGTCAATTTGAGGCCTGAGGCCTTTTAGATTTGTGACATGGACTTCATGTTCTTGTTTTTATGTTAATAATTTGAGGCCTGAGGCCTTTTAGATTTGTCTAATTATATTGTTATATACTTATATTGTTGGATAATATGAGGCTGAGGCCTTTTAGATTTGTTATAATTTTGTATTGTTGAATAATTAACTGATTAGACTTATGTTATTAAATTAGAATATTAAATTTTTAACATAATATTTTTAAAAATTATACGCTTGTTGGCCTATTTAAAGGCTTAATTAAACCAATGTTACTTATTTAAAGGCACTGTTATGTTGACGATAAGTTTGTTAGATGGCCTATTTAAAAGTATGAAAGTTTATTTAAGGACTATTTTGTAATTTACTTTTAAATAGCGGTGAAGCTTTTAAAAAAAATAGCCTTAAAAATTGGCCTGTTATAGGCTCATAAGCTACTCAGCCTAATATTTAGAATTAAGCTGTTTAGCCTAGTCTTAACTGTTTACCTAATGACCATCAACTAAGGTACCGCCACAAAATTAAAGAATAAACTATATATATAGACTAGAGCTGGAAGCTATCTAATAATCTCTTCACCCAATATCTTTCTTCGAGATAGTTGTGTGCTTTTGATTGTAATGTCATGGCTGGAAGTATCTAATAACATTTATATTTTATTAATATTATTTATTATATATATTTTTTATTATTATTATTTACTTAATTACATCTTTTAAAAATAATATTAATAGTATATACACCCTTTTCGAAGAGTGTATAATGAATATTTTCTGATATGTAAATTCGATCTTTACACCTACTGGATTTGTTTTTATTCTAATATTACGATAAAACTAAATAATTTTTATGATTTCTCAATTAATTTTGAAAATTAAAACTGTTACCCATTAGATTTTATATTTTTACTCTATTAATATACTAGTTATTTCATGTAGTTCATAATTTTAAAATTATTTAAATTATTTAAATAATATAAGATATATAAGTGCACAATATACATTACTAAAATTCTAAAAAAACAGATAACATCACCAAGTGAAAGAAATCTAAAGTCTCTTTAGATAGTAAAAGTAGAATTGAAATATAGATTTTTAATTTTAATCTCAATTCTTTTTGAATTAAAATTGGTTAAAAATCTTAAATTATATATTTAAAATTATTAAAGAATTAGGATAAAAATTATAATTTTAAATTTAATTATAATTTTATTATTTAAAGGTATAATCTAAAATATTAAAAAATTATTTAAAAAATAAATTAATAAAAATATTTATACAATAATATTTTTATAATATAATAGTAGTTTTTTGAATAAAAATTGTCATATTTTTTTAGAAAAAAATGCTATTATAATAATTTTTATATAAATATAAAAATAATTTTCTATATAAATATAGAATCTCAATAAATATGATTACTCATAAAAATAATTGTGAGAGAGAGAGAAAAAGAGAGTTTAATTTTTAAATTATAAAATTGATAATTCTTAAGATATATGTTAAGAATTGATAAAGATTTAATTTAGTTATTTTTTAATTCCATAGAATTGATTTATAGAATTACAATTTTAATTTTAAATGATATTCTAAGTATAAAAATTAGAATTAAGAATTTTAATTTTAATTTTAAATTTTAATTTTATACTCAATTTTAAGAGTTAAACAGATATTAAAAAAATAAGAAGTATTTGTTATGTTTTGGTTTGGATTATTTATAAAAATTAATAAACTTTTCAATCTTGAGATTATAAGCTATTTCTCATAATTTAGTAATTAAAATAAAAATAAATGAAATTAAAATGATAAAACTGAAATCAAGGTTAATTTATTATCTTTTCTGAATGTACACATACAAAGAAAAACACAATGTTTGTGAATGTCTAGTTTTTCTAACGATTAAAAAAAATAATTTTTAAATTATCGTTATCTCTACGAGAGAATTCTACGATATTTATCCTTTTTTTAAAGATATGTATGACACATTAAGTAAGTTATTAAATATTTTATTAATTATTAATTATTTTTAAACATTAATTATAAAAATTATCATTCAATAAATACTTATCAATTTATCCTAAATATTATATCTATTAGTTTCATAAAAATTTTCTCATTATCATAATTAGTGAATTGGCAGGCAGATCACAATTTTTTCTTTTATTTTCTGTCTTCAAAGAAAACACGTCTATTATAGTACAGCACCAATTATTTAATGATTTAGAAAAGTTTGTCTCTTTCCTTAAAGTCAAAAATATTTAAATGTTTAAGTAATTATAATTGTAAGTGATAATATAATTATTTTATTTTTTTTTAAATTTTAAATTTAATAAATTATCAATATAAAATAATTATATTATCATTTAATTATATATTATCACATTAAAAAATATTTAATTTTTATAATAATTATCTTAAAAATTACATATATAAAAATATATAATTAATTAATAATATAAAAAATCTTATACTATTAATATATCAAAATTAAACTCTTATTCTTTTTTTATTTTATTTTTGAATGATTTATATTAACATTTTGAGAATCAATAAAATGTTATCAAACTGAAGGAATCCTTTTATGATATTACAAGTAAAGTGCGAGAATTAATTCAAATTGACGCTCACATTTCCAAGGGTAAACGATTTGCACCTTGACGTGTGTACATTTGGCTAATTCTATTATGCATGGAAAATGATTAATGCTCTTAACATAATTTTTTAATAATTTTTTAATTATTAAATAAAAAAATATTAAATATTTTTTATATTTTTAAGATATTAGTTGTATTTAATTTTTTATTTAATTTTTTTATTAGGTAATAGGAAGATTATTAAGAAAATATTTTAAAAAGATATAACAAAACTCATTAAGCATATATGAGAGAAGTGATTATTGTCGGATATGAGAAGAGTGAATAATTGATTATTAAATTTTATATGAATAATTAAAATAGAATATAAATACATCTGATTTTTTTAAGTAGATCACATAATTTTTAAATAATTTTTAATCATGATAATCTATATATAATTCTATAATCAGATTTACTTCTTTCATCCTCTTACAATAAAAATTTTTCTTATTAAATATATATTCATAATAATTATAGTTATTAATTTATTATAATATATTAATATTTTTTAATTAAATTTTAATAAAAATTAATAACTAAAACCTAAGTTAATAAAGAGAATAAAAATAACACATTAAAATTATGTTATAACTTAACATTTATTCTCTATTTTTATAAATATTTACTATTTTTTTCTCTAATCTTTAATCGAAATGACAATTAAGTCTATCACGGGTTCTTTCAAATTTGCCTTTTACTTCACTCCCTGCATTCCACAAGCCCCTACTTGATCGCTTCTGAACAGTGAGACTTGACACCACCGTAATGCCTCGAATCTTTATATCGTAGACCTCTCGAGTAATTATCTAATAGGAACAATTCCCAAATGCTTGATTGCAATGAATGGGACTCTCAGTGTGTTAAATCTTAAGATAAACAAGCTTACTGGTCGAATTGATACATATCATGGCTTATGTTACTTAAGTACTGTAGATCTGAATGACAATTTCTTACAAGGAACCATTCCAAAGTATCTTGTTAATTGCAAAATCCTAGAAGTTTTAGACCTTGAGAATAACCAAATCAATGATCAGTTTGGTTGAAAAGTATATCCACTTTACGTGTTCTTATTCTGAGATCCAACAAATTGTATAGATCCCTTAAATGTCCACGAACCAAAGAATCTTGGTCAGATCTTCAGATTTTTGACATTGCTTCAAACAATTTCAGTGGTAGAATTCCACCCACATTCTTTGAAAATTGGAAGGCAATGATGGCCGATAAAAATGATAAGATACTGCTCCAACTCGATCATATTCAGATTAGAGTCGCGACATTTGGTATAATATAAAGAAAATTTATTACCAGAACAACGTGACAGTCATAAGCAAAGGGATGCAAATGGACTTGGCAAAGTTGGGGTCTCAGTCAAGTTGAAATATCTCTAAGTTCTACATCGACTAAAGATTAGAGTAAGAAAATAGTAAACATTTATAAAAATAAGATATAATTGTTAAATTATAACAAAAGTATATAGTTGAGACCTCAATCTGTTAGCCTATTTAAAGTTTTATTGACTTATTTAAAAGTAAACTTGTTAATTTATTTAAAGGCTTTATTATAAAATAAGTCTTTAAATAAATTTTTAGGTTAGACCAAACTTTTAAAAAGGTCAGACTCATGCTTTAAAAATTAACTTATTTTAGGCTCACAGGTCAAGTTCAAGTCTTATAATTAAGATACAAATCATGTCTATTTAAGACAAAGTTTGACCTGACCTGACCTAATCTGTTTTCCTCCCTAAGTTCAATTCATCATGATCATTAAAATACAAATTTAAAGAAAATCTTGCTCCTTCCATTTGCATTTGGATTTTGTGCAAAAGAGGTGTAACTATATTATTGTTGTTGATTCACATTTTTGGGATTTTCAAAACCAAATATTGGTAGTTGATGGAAGAAAAAAAGCATTACATACATATTCCCTCTTATAGTATAGTCCTTTTTTAATTTGCATGTTCTATTTTTTTATCACTTAACTTCTCTCAAATTATAATTGTAGCAAAAATTGTTAGTTCTCTAGTTACATTAAATAGATTATTTAGCACGTGAACTTGCATTATTTCCCATAATTTAGGAGTTTCCGATGAAGAATTCAACCTCACTCCTCAACATAATTCTCAATCGCATTTCATCTCATCTACTCCATTTTCTGTTTCACCACATTTTTTAGCATTAAGTGAGTGAGAAGGTTTCTTCCAGGCAATGCATTTGGTGTTGATGGGATTTTGTGTTGAGAGGATTATGGAGTTGGAGGGGTTTAACATGCTCAAAATAAGATTCCGAGCATGGATGCTCCATGAAAAATATAGGTGATATCAAGTCACTTTCAGTTTCTGTTAATATTTTTATTTTTTGTATTTGTATTATTTATTTTGTAATGCTTATGTTATTACTTTAAGCTTATTAGCCCCTAAAAGCAAATTTGATAGAGGGGAATGGCAACGTTGTTCCAGCAAAGAACGACATGAGAGTCATTGCAGTATGAGATGATGATGTTTTCTGGCATGACAACGGTGAAGACTGCAATGGAGCCACCAATGTCATAGTGGGGAGTCTAATTTTGAGTTCAACCTTGCTATGGGCATAACGATGGACTCACTCAAACAACATCTTCCATGTCCTTTCTTTTGCCACAAACTGATGTGATCTCATACTTTGGACGCTCTTCAACAACTTCACTTTCCAACCTCATAGTCGTCGGGTTTAACGTAGAAATCTCCGAACGATTTGAGGGTGAGCAAGTTCATATTCCTTAGATTCCTTACTCCACTTCTCCTCCTTATGTCTACTAGCATTCCATTTGCAATCTTCAATTGCATTCTCGCACTCTCGGGTTTGTGCCGGAGAGGTGCAGAGATTAAGCATATGGTGTTTTAGATTGCTCTTCGGGCGGTAATGCTATGTCGGCTATGTATTTTAAAGGTAGCAAGCCCAAACTTCGACGATAAGAAAGCCATAAGCTAGGATCAATTGGAGAATCCAACAAACTCTATAATGAGGTCAGATATATAAAGGAAGTTCCCATGGATGAAACAATAGTCTTAAGCTTGTTGTATATGTGACTTCATTGGTTCAATACAAAAAATTCAAGTTTTAGCACATATTTTTTCGATGGATATGTGATCGCTGGTAATACAAGCATTTTCGGCGAACATATCTGCCAAAAATTAAATGTCAATTAAAAAAGATAAAATAAAATACATTTTTGGTTAAATAATCCGCTAAAAAAACACCAATGATTTTTTTTAATTTTCAGTGAATATGCCCTCGATAAATGTATCAGTTATGTGTTCTGAGGTTTTTGGCAGATTATTTCTATCAGAAACTTTCTCCATCTTCTGAGGATGAGCACTTGCCTATTTTCGACAGCTAATCCACCAGAAATTCAAATATTGTTACCGGTAAAAGTTCTAGCGATCACTAATCCACCTAAAACTTTTTTTATAACTTATGTGCCAGCCTTATCTTTTCCTCTCTTTTTTCTCTTCATGTTCATCTCCTCTTTTAACTAAATGGGAAGCTAGAGTTATGAAGACGAGTTTTGGAAGAACATGACTTTCGTTTAAGCAGGAGTAAGACGGAGTATATGGAATGTAAGTTCAATAAGAGGCGTGTTAATGCTAGTTTAGCGGTGAAAATTGAAGATCATACTATACTACAAGTCACACAGTTTAGGGACCTTGGATCTATCATACAAAATAATGAAGAGATAGATAGAGATGTAAACCATAGGATTCAAGCTGGATGGATGAAATGGAAGAGTGCTTCAGGAGTTATTTATGATAAAAAAAATGCTTCTCAAGTTTAAGGGTAAATTTTACCGTATAGTTAGAAGGCCCACGATGTTATATGGTACTGAATGTTAGGCGATAAAAAGCCAACAAAAGCATAAGATCAGTGTCGCGGAGATGAGGATATTGTGTTGGATGTGTGGCCATACAAGACTAGATAGGATTAGGAATGAATGCATTAGAGAGAAAGTAGGTGTAGCACTTAGTGTGGAAAAGATAAGAGAATCTCGCCTTAGGTGGTTTGGATATGTAAGGAGAAGACCCTTAAAGTCCCTGTAAGAAGAGTAGATCATGTAGATAATAGCCCAATAACTAGAAGTAGAGGAAGACCCAAAAAGACTATAGGTGAAACGATTAAAAAAAATTTAAATTTGAATGATATATCTAAAGACTTGGCTTATGATAGGGGCACAATGGCGTCGTTTGATCCATGTAACCGACCCCACCTAGTGGGGAAAGGCTTAGTTGTTGTTGTTGCTATTGTATATTCATATCTTCTTTTCTCTCTTCCCACTTCTCTCTTCTCTTTTCTCTACACTATGATCCTCCCACTGTGGCTCCTCTCCTCCTCTGATCCCCCATCGGTTGGGCCTCCCTCCTCAAGTATGATGTGTGGAAGCCTAGCCTTCACGACTTCTTCAAGTTCCACTCCAATGGGTGCCACACCAGTGATAACCATCAGCACAAATAGACAACAGGTCGTACCAGTGAGCATCCCCACTCTTAACCAATGCTAAAACAATTAGAACAATCATGCCAGCACAAATCCCACACATCAAAATTGAGTTAAGTGCATAGATATAAAACATATGCAACACGCAGATAAGCACATTCTCACGCTAAGGCTCCAGGTTAGGTGGTTGAGAGTTGTAGCCAATGGTTCAGCCATGGATGTTGAGGCTTATGGATGACGGTTGCGGCAACAGTGGACAGACGCGAACGTGGCGCATGGAACGTGGATGCTGGGGCTTAAGGATGGCGGCAATTGATAGGCGTGGACATGGTGCATGGGAAACTTGAGTGCATAAGGCACAAATATGATATATTATTTTTTATTATTTTTTATTTGCATGTTATGTTTGTTTATTATATGTATGCATGTATGCATATAGTGCTTATATTTTGATTATATGTGTTTATGTGTGTATCTAATTAATGTATATTTATTTGCATGATATACTGTTATTTGTTGGTGTTCGTATGCTAGTATAATAGATGATAGATATAATGATGATGTAAGATTTGAATAATAACATTACATTGAACAAGACTAATATTACTTCATTATAAGAATAGTATTATTTGTTAATTTTAAAACTAAAAAATGGTGATAAAAATAATAACATTAAATTTTTAAAATTTTAAGTGAAGAATTTGATAAATTATTTAATTTAATAATTTATATATTAAACTAAAATCATTATTAATATTAATAAAATATAAAAAATATAACATGAAATTGAAAAAAGTTAAAATCTAAACTAAATACATAAATAAATAATTATTTAAATGAAAATGATCAATTACAAAAAATATGCACTCAATTGTCAAACGTATGATATATATACGCATGGGTCGGTGACGTGAGGCAATGTGACAAATCTTGCAAACAAACAATGATTTCAAACTATGACTATGAGGGATGACAAATATATAAGAGACATCGATTATAGAGGTACAAATTGTGTAAAATAAAGATTTAAATTTAATAATATATAAAAAATATAATATAATATTAAAGAAAGTGAAAATTTGATTAATAATTAAATAATTAAAAAGTTAATTAATTAAATAATTAGTTAATTAAACTAAATAATTAATTAATTAAATGAGAATGATCCATTACAAAAATGTGTGAGCAATTGTCAAATGTATAACATATATATGCATGGGTTAAGGACATAAGGTAGTGTGATAGATCTTACAGATGAACGATGACTTCAAACTAATAAAAAGAATGACGAATATATAAAAGGCCTTAGTTACAGATATACGAATTGCGTAATATAGTAATATGTTACTGTTATTAATACGTATTTGCATGCATGTTGTGTTTGAATTGTTTAAATAATTAATGTTATACTGAATTAAGAAGTTTTAAACCTTAAGTTAGAATATATTAGTTTTGAATTGATAGGCTAAGTGGCTCTGACCAGTCTGAGATTTGACTGTTCAAGTAACTTATCTTTTGTCATCTACTGATTATAAGGAAAATGACTCTAGTTATAAGATTATTATGTAGCAAATGTGATAGAAAGTTTAAGTAGTGACACAAGTCCATTTCTTATGATAATGAGGAGAAGATCAGGTAGAGTGATGTAAGAAAAAGAAGAAAAAAACATTGCTAATATTAAAAAAATTAAATTTACATGTTTTTGTGAAATAGATTTTCTTATGAATAGAAGTTGCATGGTAGAGCAATCGGGGAATAAGACAAAAATTGAAAGCAGACAAAATATATATAAAGAGTGATTTCAACAACGAAAATGACATTGTACAAGAGTCTCGTGAAGAGGAAATACCGATAAAATCATGAGCTCAATATCATTAGGATTGGGGAAGTTGAGTGAGTAGTGTCTAGGCTAGTACCCTTGTTAGTGACACTGGAAGCGTATGTCTCCTTGCACTTGTCTATCGAGTTTTAGAGAGTATTTGAAAAAATTAATTTCAAGGGTATTTAACTGAAGTTGGACTTAAGGTTTTGATAGCGATTGTGATGATAAGTGAAGTAGATGTATTTTTTCTATTACTTGTAATACAGTTGAAACTCAAAGGAAGACTATCCATCTTTAATGAATGAGTTTATGAATTGAGAGTTTTAGTATAAAAAAAATAAAGTTTCTTTTGATCTTTAATGAATTGCTCTCACTCATGTTAAAAAATTTTCGTATTGGATCTCTCCTAATGAGTTAGGATAGAAATGCAGTATGATTTTTTTTAAGTAATGTTCCTTATGAAATATATCAATGATCACCATTGTCTTCAACAATTAAATACTTCGATTTCGTTAACATTATTGCACTTTTCCTTATACTTGATGATAGTCACATCGTATAATTCAACACATATGTCTTGTCTAATCTAGAGACCTCTTTGGGTTAGAGAAGTTGTATGGTCCAAATCTCTAGATTTGAAAAGGCATATGAGTTGACTTCTGTAAGATTTGACTATCACTGACTGTGTAGAAGAGCGTATGTAAGAATGCTAATAAAATTCATATATTTAACAATTGAAGATAATGATGATGATTGATATATTTCACAATGAACATTGCTTTTGAAAAAAAAATATTATTTTTAAATTTTAGCGAGCAAGATTGGTATCCCAGTTCATCAAGAGATAAACCAACAAAAAAAAATTAAACATAAGTGTGATGGATTTAAGAGCTCAAAAGAAAAATAATTTTTTTTATACTGACATTCCTAATTTCTAAACTAATTCGCTAAATTTAGATAATCTTTCCTTGAGTTTATATTATATTGCAAGTAATAAGAGAATATATATATATATATATATATATCCTAGTTCCAATAATATTGAACACACAATATTATCAGAATATTCCTCTCCATGATAGTCTGGTACAATGTCATGTTCATTGGTGTCAATATTCTTTATAAAAAAAATTCATTTGCTTTTAGTTTCTTTCTTATTTCCTGGCTTCTCCACCAAGGGCTTCTATTCCCTAAAAAATTTATTTCATAAAATCATGTAAATTTATTATTATAATGCACAATGTTTTTCTTCTTCCTTATTTATATCTCATTACCTGGTCTTTTTCTCATTATTATAAGAGGTGAAACTATTTTCATTACACAAGTTTTCGATCATATCAACCACCTGAAAATGTTATTATTGGAGTCATTATCCTCACTATTAGTATAAGACGAAAGATTAGTTGAGCAGTCAAATCTTAGACTACTCAGACTTAAAGTCACTTATATAATTTCCGGTGGATATCTTCGTTGAAAAATGTTAAGTTTTGACATCTCATGGTTTTTTTTTTCTGGCAGCATAATTCGGTAGGTTTTTGTTTCCGTCCAACATTTTTCGGGAGACCACTTTCGGGGGAATTTCAAGAAATTACTAGCATATATGACCAACTGTAATCTCTGAATTTCTTGCAGTGGTTTCAAGGCTTTACTTTTCACTCATAACACTTTCTACACTTAACAAGAACCCCGTACTTCACCCATATTGCACATTCATAGAGTTCATGCATAGTCTGCTTGCACTTGCACCAAACTCATATACTAATTCATTCATCACCTTCACATAATAATAGCCTAGCATTTCTTTTCATCACACATGTTACCAAGTGGCCTCAAAACTCAAGAGGGTGGTGAATTGAGTTTATAAAAATTTTTCACAAATCTTTCAAAAAATGATTGATTACCAATTTTCGTTGAAATTATTAATTGATAGAAATGAATGAATAGATAAGATAGGAAAATATTGCTCACTAATGAACCAACTAAGAGAGAAATATTCAAAATAAAACAGATAAACCAATGCACAAACGTAAATAGAAGGGTTTAGAGAAACAAACACAATGGTTTATCCTGGTTCAACCACTCCTTATGACTTTCGTTCAGTCCTCAAGCAATCACTCAAGATTTTCTACTAAATTCCAAACTTGAATCAGATACTTGTGACATTTACAGATTGGAGGACTCAACAACACCTTGGGATGCCTCACCCTTATGTTTTGAGCCTCAACTTCAAGGGATACCTCACCCTTTACAGTTTGGAGGGATGTCTCACCCTCTCTATAGATTATACGAAGATTGAATAGGCAGAAACTCTTTTCAAAGAGCAGATAATACAAATTGAACTCAGTGGGTATTTGATTCATAATTTACACTCAAAACAGAGTATTAATGGAGAAAAGATGAAAACTCGTATTTAATGATCAACCAAGGTTTTTTAGATTGACTGTCTCTCTTTCATAAATGCCCAACAACTTGTATTTATAATCCATTGAAGTTTAGAGCCTTTGGGAGGTAGTTGGAGCATTAAATGCTTCATAACTATTCATTAATTTATGTTTCTAGAAAATTCTCTTATTCGAATAAGAGAAGCTTTATTCGAATAAGGCTTTTAATAGCACGAATGTGTTTTCCTCTGTAATGTGTTATTCGAATAACAACATTGTTATTTGAATGAACGTTTAAATATATGGCTTCTGGAAATCATGTTATTCGAATAACACTTATGTTATTTGAATAACTCATTCAAATAACACTTATGTTATTCGAATAACTCATTCGAATATTTGTTTTCCTAGAAACTTGTTATTCAAATAACATGTTTGTTATTCAAATAACCATTTAACAAAATGGTTTCCTGAAAAGCTTGTTATTCGAATAACATCTCTGTTATTCGAATAAACATTTAATAAAATGGTTTCCTGAATATGTGTTATTCGAATAAAACTTATGTTATTCGAATAACTCATTTGTGCCAAATCAATTTTGAATTATTTATTCGAATAACACAGGGTTTATTCGAATAAACCCTTTCCTGAAAGATTATTTGGAATCTCTGACTTGTGTTATTCGAATAAGGAACTCCTTATTCAAATAATATATGTGAAAAACATGTTTTATATCTTTTAAATGTTGCCCTTGATTCCATATGATCTTGTAAGCTTATGGACATGTAATGGTTGATTCTTTGGAAACTAAAAATCATATTGAAGCCTTGAAAACTTGTGTGTTATTTTGAAATGTAGGTTTGAGCAATTGTGAATCTTTATATACCTTTACATTTTGATTGAAGTCCTAAAAAGCTAATCTTGAAGTTCTTGAGAGTCTTGGACTTGATCTTGCAACATCTTTAAGTTTGTTATCATTAAAACAAAATCTTCATGAGATAATGGTCAATTACAACATATAGACAGATAAACAAAACAAGAACTCACAAATCTCAGAGCTTTAATTAGCAAATCTTACTTAGTTACTTATCAATAATCCTTTAAATATTTGTGTAGCTAGACAAGAAAAGAAAAAGCACATGATTGGTGAGCTTTGTAAACGAGGGAAGAAACAAGTTTGGGTTTTTTTTTTTTTTTGCAAATCTTAAAACAATATTTTTCATGTTTCAAGACCAAGTCTATAATTACTATGTTACCTTTTGTTAATGTTATAAGTATAAAATAAGAGTCGTTGGTCAATTTTAACATAATATCAATAGTGGAAAAGTTATGGAGCATTCATGCTTTAATTTATTTTTTGAGCATATTAAATGTTTCCTATGGAGTTAAGTTGAGCTTGAAGTGTTTGTTGTAGTTTGGGTATTCACAGTCGGAAACATTTTAAATGCTCCTAAAATGTAAATGCTCCTAAAATGATGAGGAGCATGAATGCTCCTAAAATGACAATCATTGATTTATACATTTTAATGATCATTGGCTCAAACTAAAGGCATGTAACTTGCATAACAGGTTGACTTTATCAGAATTTTAGAATTAACCAAAATTCATCGAGATTCAATGCCCAACGCCACCTTTGTCTCATCCCATCAGAACTCATCCAAAACATCTTTCTCTCTATAGTATTACATGAGATCGTTTGCTTGAAACAGGTCAGTAAGTCCTTCTCTCGCATCATCCCTGACAACAGCTTCGTTCACTAGTGCAACTCCTTGTCTAGCTCCATCATGTGGTTCTTCGTCTACAAGAAGCACTGGCTCCGCGACGCCGTTTTGCATGCCTTCACCGATCGAAGCTCTGATCGCTGGTTCTAGATCCCCATCACGGAGCTTCTTAAACCTGTCCACTTTCATGGCGAGGATTATTACTTCCTCGTTGCCTCCGCCAATGTCTTCCTCTTCGCCTCCAACATCGTCCGCAAGGTCTTCGCTGTTAATTTAGTCCCTGTCACTATTAAGAAGATCCCCCCTTGCCTATTGGGTCCACATGGTACCTCTTCTTGGAGGAGGTTTGGAATGAAGCTTGTAAACAACGCGTCTGGGTTGTATCAAACCACATGGCAGGGAAGAAGACCATGGTTGCGGTAGACTTGTTGTAGGTGAACTTGTTGTTAGAGGAAGGGAATTTCTAGAGGCATTACGTCGGCTTGCTGGTGAAGTTTTTGGTGAACTAGGTGTACTCGGCGAGGATCACGGTGTTGCGTACCACAAAGTTGTAGATCAATGATTGCTGTCCCATCGCCGGAACCACCATAATCATAGGAATACCAACGCTGCGAGATTGATTGATTCAGATAATGTAAAGAGAGAAATGAGTGATGGTTCTGGTTTTAGTGAGAGAAAGTGTTGAAGAAGAATGAACGAGGAGGAGGTTTTGTTTATTCTTCTATTATAGAGAGAGAAAGTGTTGAAGAGAGAGAATAATAATAAATTTAGGGTCAATTTTGTATTTACGCAAAATTTACACTAAAAAAACATATATTAAGTAAAAAGTTTTTACCTACTACAACGGGTAAATTAAATGGAACATCAATGCTTTAAAATATTTAAAGAGCATTGTAAACATTTCCATTCACAATATTGATGTAAAGACGAAATTGCTTCAAATTCCTTATCCCTCGTAGAATAATAAAGTACTCTATATAAAGTTACATTGATTGCTTCATATTCTAACAATGCTCCCAGATTTTTTGTTTGCATGATATGAAATAAGTGAAGATAGTGTATGAAGCTCTCAGAACAAATCAACAACCATGATTTACAGAATTCCACAATTCTTGTCATAAGTTTGTATACCTATTAATATGATTCAACTCAAAAAGCTTCCATGCACAAACAATGATAGAACTTTTCTTGGTTTTAATGTATAATCCACACTCCCATTAATCTATGGCACAAGCACAAGATTCATCTAATACAACCCTTCTTCATGATTAGCCTCCACTCATATATCCCTTTGGAGTAATTCTTACATAGGCATAGCCTATCATAAATACATAAATCATTATCTAACATATGTAAGGGTGTGTGGTCTATGTTGAGAATGCATCAATCTCTGAAAAATACCTTTATATATGTCAATTGTTGAATGGAGTGCCTAAGAGATGATGTGGCAAATAGTACCTACCTAAGAATTTCTCATGCCTTTGATAAACCAAAGTAAATCTTAGTTAGATACGATATCTATCATAAGCACTCAAATCATTATTAGATATGTGTAAGATTGTAGGAGCTATGATAGAAATGCCCCTATCTTTAAAAATATTTGTATATATGCCAAGTAATAATTTAAGTGAAATAGAATTATTTAGCCTTTGCTCCCATAGGATTTGCACCGCCTAGGGGAGGTTATGCTGCCTCATTCGTTTTTAATGGCAATATCAAGTTCTTATCCTACTCTCTTCCTTCCCTTTGCTTGGTGTGGCGTCTCGTGTCTGTTGTTCCTTCCTTCTTGCAAATCATTTTCACCGATGAGTCAAAGTTCATCGACACTGCTGTCGTGTAGGTTGTGTTGTGTTCTACTACCTCCCTTTCTCAATGGGCGTTTATCTTTACTGCATGACCATTGCCTCACTACTGCCATCTTGCTTCGCTAATTATAACGTCTTGTCCACACTGCCACTGGTTCTCCATCATTTTTCTGGTTCCATTTCAGCAACACTTAGAGGTAGGTAACACGCCAACCCGATATGCTTTAGCCTGATCCACAACAAGTTTCTTATAAATGAGCTAGGCTGAGTTAGCTCGCATTTTAAATGAGTTAGAAATATGTAAACTTGGGCCCAGCTCGCATTAGCCTACAGGTTAGTAGGTTGGCCCGTGGGCCTATTAATTTCTTTTTTCTTTTTGATTTTTTAGGTTTTTTCTTTTCTTTTATAATTTTTAAAGCTTTAGATCCTATTTAGGCATTTGGGCCATTAGAGTAATTTAGGCTTGAGAGGTTTTTTTTTATCTTTTAATTATTGGGCAAGAGAAATAGTTGGCAAAAAAAAAAAGATGTTAAAATAGCTTTTTTTTTTTAAAAAAATGTTTATTGGTTTGGTAGGCTGGCCTGCGGGTTAGCGAGGCACAACCCTTTTAACTTGTGTGTTAAATGGACCATGCTCATAGACCTGCATTTAAATGAACCTACAAAATACTTGGTCCTAACCTGCATGGGTTACAGGTAAAATTGGCTAACCCGCGAGTTGCAACTCGTGTACCCAGCTCTAGCAGCAACACCTCAATCATAGCTTCCTTGAACAGGATCACGACATATGTAGATGAGGAAGAGACAATTCTCTTGGACGATGGTCACTTATCCACGCAATCGGAGGTGTCCAGTCGCTATTCAATTGGAAAAATGTTCTCAGACCGTAACCAAGTGCAAGACCACCCCAACACTCTAGTTTGAATCTCCAAGTTTTAAATGTCAGAGACACTATCTTCTTTGGCAATGGCCTATCTAATCAGGAGGTTCACACCCAAGTTTGCAAGCCTGCCCAAAATTAGCAAACTTCAAACATATACTAGACCCAAGATCGTAGGATGGGCTCGATGGACTCAACACTAATGTCAAACATTGTTCTTCCATCGCCTTCCATTATACAATTTTGTGCTAGTAAACCAAAGGCATCCACATCCTCCAGAAGCAAAAAGTGCTTCAATGAAATGGTGATGAAAAAGGAAATTTTCAAATTGAAATCCCCACTAGTATCTATCATGATAACAAGTGGGTGAAGAAGCAGAGCTTGAATAATGAAGAAGATAGGAAGGGTAAAAGACTCTGTATGGACATCACTTAGAAATTGTTTGGGATGCGCCCAAGGAGCATTTGAACCATCCTTCCAAGCTTGTTTAAAGTTTTTGGGTATCATCTCATTTTCTTTTCTCGGAACTTGTTTTCTTTTTCATTCTTAGTAATTAATTTCACAATCTTTGGCAATAATAATAATAATAATAATTTAATTATTTAAAAGATGATGTAATAGAACGTGCCTAATTGAGAGTTTATATGATAAACTTGAAGCCCTTAATACGAGTGACTTCATTGATCATAGAGCATATGACACAATGTTTCCTTTTATTTGTGATCTTTATAACTTTAAAATCACTTATATTTTGTTACAAGTAACAAATGCATAGTTTACAACTGAATCACATAGTGTACTAAAGTTTTGAGTATCGTCTCACACGAAGGGCTTGTTAGTTCTTCCCCCACCTTCTTCTTGTGGTGGAGGGTTTGTTAGTTTATGTCAATTTTTAAAAATAGAACCGGAGATCGAACTAACAAGACCTCTGGGTCATGATTCAATTGGTTCAACCAGTTAAATTTATGGTTAAACCATGATTGAACCGAATGTTATTCGAACCAGAGACATAGCCAATTCATGGTCTAACCGGTTCAACTAACTGATTCGATTCGATTCAATTTTTAAAACACTAGTTTATGTGATTACCTATGAGGCATGGACCAAAAACAAAATATTGGTACGATACGATACTAAGACGGTGATGTGTCAACATATCATAAAACCAAGATACAATATGGATGTATATACATTATCACAACCAAGATCGTAGCAGGAATAGCGACAAAAAATAAAAAAATGGAATCACCAGCAATGTTTATTTAATTAAAGGAAAACATTAGAAAACTCTTTTTTAAAGAAAATAGTTTTTGAAACTCAATTGAATTCGGAAGTCAATTGCGCACAGGAAATAGTGGAAACTAAATCCAACAACACTCTTGATACACCCGTTCTCAAGACGATTATCTTAAGTTAATTGTGCAAAATTTTTATAACTTTAAAAACATTTATTTTATCTTATTTTTTTTATTTAAACACTTATCACAGAAAGTAAGAAACACATATTATGATAGCAACAACACTCTAAAATTAACACAAAATTATGCCACTAAACACATTAAACATACACATAAAAACTAAATTCTAAGCAACTCAAATAAAAGAAATTTATTTGTTATTTTTTTATTTTATTATTTTTTTATTTTATTTTTATATATTTACTATGCTTAACAAAATATTTTGAAAGGTTAAATAACTCACGATCTTTTTCTTTTTCATTTTTTTGGTATTTTTATATTTTATAATTTTTTTTTAGATATTCTCTCATTTTTTGGTATTTTTTTTAAACGTGGCTAGAGAAAGGAAAAGATTCACCAAAAGAAAGTTGAAAGTAATTAAAGCTCATTTTAGCATAAAGGCAAACCTAACTCAAATATGAATCCAAAAGAAACTGTTCCTCCTTTTTGTTTTCTAAAAACTGATATAAGCATTTGTTTTTTCTATGTGGGGATATCTTTCCACTTCCCGAGCCCAAAATCCTTATCTTGAGCATAGCCGCCAACTTGTAAACAGGCCCAAACCAAAATCCTTAAGCTAAACCAAATTAAGCAAATAAAAGAAAAGTGAGGCAGAGAACAGTGGCTCGGTGGTGGTGTTTCAGTGGCGGGTCATCACAGGTGATGTTGATGGTTGGGTTGATGGTGAAGTTTTTTGTGTTTGGTGGTGATAGTGGTGGCTTGCAGGGAGCTCGTGGTGCCTTTTACTGGGCACAAGAGTGGATGGTGCGGCTTGGGGTGATGGATGGTGGTGTTGCTCGCAGGTTTCGGGTCATGACTGGTTTGGGAAGGTCATGGGTGAACGGTGATGTTGTTGGAATGATGGCTTGGTGGTGGTGTTTTCGTCTGAGGATTGGGCTGAGAGTTAAAGGGGAAGATGGAGGTTGAGTTCAGTGTTTATAGTGAAAGATGATGGTTCAAAATGATGATTCAAGAATGCAAACAAAGTGAACCTTTTTTTGTGCTGGTGCTAGTCTTATGGCTCTTTTGTGGGAGAGAAATGATGATATCTGTCTTGCTAACTCTCCTTTTTATTAATCTTTTATTCGTCTAATTTTTATATTTGAATTTTTTTTATTTAACCATAAACTTATTTTATATTCTAAAAAAGTTATAATTATATATAATTTAATTTAATATTTTTTTATATAAATATTACGGTATAAATATAATATATATTTTTATGTGCATAAAACATTTCCCTTTCCTAATTTTCAAACGGCACTGCCCAAAATATTTTTAATGTGAAGGAAACTCCTTCAACATGAAGGACTTCTAACATTTATCTATTTAGTTATAAGCTTTGCATATTGAGTTGGGTTTTGGATATTGGGTTGTGAGTTTGAAGATTGGGTTAGGTCTAGATGTTGGGTTGAATTTGGAGGCGAGTTTTAGACTTAAAAGGGAGTGGACCTTGAATCAAAATGGGTCTTCATTATCAATGAGGCCCGAACAATTTTTTCTTCTTCTTTTCTCTGTTTTTCATTTTTCGTTTATCTTTTTTAATTTTTTTAAAGACAAATTAATTATATAGCATAAATAAAATTTGAACTTATCACTATATACCTACACATATATTATGTATTTATCTACCATTAACTCAATTTGGACTTTGTGATAAGATATTTTGACTGAAGAAATGATAATCTTTAGTGTTTTTTATTGCATAAAAGCTTAGAACTGAAGTAAAAAGAATAGAGTATAGATAAAACCTATAACAACAAATTCAAAAATAGTATCATGTGAATTATCTGTTTATTAAACATTTTTTTTCTGTTTTCTGAGTTTGGGGGTGTTATTATGGAGATAAAAAGTTAAAAACAGTTCGGTCTCTCACGAGGTCCTCCCTGTGGCTCAGAAGGCTTTTCATAGGTCATATTTAAGTGAAAAGACAACATGATTTTCGCCCTCAGAATGCTTTCAGGCAGGCATAGATCTATAAAGGAAAATGATCTTTCTCACATCTTTTTTTAATGGACATGATTAAGTAAAAAATAATAATAAAATAAAAAAATATAATGAATGATATTAAAATAAATATAAAAAAGATATATATACTATTTATTGTAAAAATATTATTGTTAATTTATAAATCCACAAAAAAGAAAAATAAACATGGTCATCCAAAGATCCAGTCATGTTTGGTTTAAAAAAAAAAGAAAAAGAAAGGATAGTTTTTGTGAAAAAAATAAATAAACAACGAAAAGGTCCCAAATTATAGTTGTGTTTTTATCACAAAAAAAAATAAAAAATTCTGAAGCCAAACATTAATGCATACACCTGATGATTTTTAAAATCACGTCAATTTCGCTTTAGAGACACCGACCTCGTAAGACGTAGTATCTATCGGATTATCGGATAAGATGAAATTTTCTGGTCAGCAGGCCCATTTCCTTGAAAAGATATAATATAAGAAGACTCCATCACGTTGTTTCGTATCTTGAATAATAGCTTCAAATTGTAAAATTTCATTTTGAAATAAAATAAAATTAGTGTAAGGTAAAGAGGAATCCGATAGAATAAGAGAAAATGATACCTTTTTTTGACACATAAAAATGATACTAGAAGTATATACTTTTCAAAAATATTTCTTCTGAAATATCGCATATGAAAAGTATAGTGTATAAAAATATATAATAATATTATTTATACATACTTATATATTATTATTTTAAATTTATATAATTTTTATCATCTAATTATAATTAAATCTACTTTATTTTTTATATACCCACATTCTGATTTTGCAATATACCTTAGACGTGAGAGATGTAAGAAGAAATAAAATGTATAATAAGCATTTTCTATAAAAGTAACACACATGCATAAAGGGTAACATTACATACCCCTAAGTGGTATTGGTATGTTATGATATGATATGAAATATGATTAACTTAATTATATCTTGGATAAGGGGTATTGAAGAATTTTTTTGATATAAAAATTTTAAATTATATTTGAATATGTAATAATGGATGAAATGGAATGAAATAAAAAAGAGTGTGATGAAATAAAATAAAATTATTGTATTATTATTTGGATAATTTATGATAAAATGAAAGAAAATTTCTATTATATTATTTTAGAAATAGATTGAATGACAAGAATTATAATTATATTAATAAATAATTAAATTGATTTATCTCATATTCTACAAATTAGATAAGAGAAAAAAAATAAAAAAATTAGATAGAATAGACTTCATTATGTTTCATTCTATTTTATTTTAATTTAATAAATTCAAATAGTAACAACTAATGTCATTTCATTATATTCTAAGTTATTGTTTATTAATATAATTATAACAAGTCATTCAATCCACGTTTAAAACAATGAAATAAAATATTTTCTTCATCTATCATAAACTATTCAAATAATAATATTATAATTTTATTTATTTCAACTTATTTTATTTTATTTCGTTGATCATTATATATCTAAACATAGCTTAAAAAATTTTATCTAAAAAATTCTACAATACCCCTTACTCAAGATATATCTTATGCCTCCCAAATTTGAATGGAGGAGAAAATAATTCTAATATTCTTATCACAAATAATATATATATATATATATTTACATATTTTTTAATATTTTTATTATATTTATTTTTTTATCACTTTTTCTTACTTAATTATAATTCTTAAAAATGATATAAATAATAATACACTCTTTTTAAGAATAGAAAACTATTATTTTTCAGGAAAAAAACTAGAGGCATTAAATGACTATACCAAATTTCAATCCATTCTATTATAATTTAATAAATCTAGAAAATGACAACTAATATCATGAGTTAGTTTTAAAAAAAATCATGAAATTGAATGTAATTTGGTAAAACCTTCCAAAATAACTTCAAAATTTGAACCATGTTAACCTAGGATAACAGTCTAATTCTAATGTGAAGAACCTCTCGTGGGTACTAAACTTTTGTTTAAATGAATTTAAAAATAACTAATCTGCATAGTTTCTTATTTGTATTTTGGTGGTTGTAGTGTATATATATATATATATATATATTGCTGCCAGCCTGCCACGACCACAGGGCAGGGCTTAGGTGTATTGTATCAATAGGTTGGAGCTTTGTTATGTGGACATCGATCTGAAAGGTACTTTGGTTTTAGAATTTGATTGCATAATCTTGGGTGAATGAATAGACTATATAGAGTTTGTGTGCCATAATCTGAGATCGTGGATGTAAGATTTTCCATGGTTAGAGTTTATTTGCGGAAAAAGAGGTATTGAATTTGTTTGTGGTCGTGCACCTTCCGACGATACATACACAGATTTGGCTCCTAGTAACTAGTATGAGGTGTTTGTTATTTGCTATTTTTGCCTATGCTTTGATGGAGGATACTTCTAGTTTCTGACTTCATCAGCGCCTTATTCCTCTTTCATTGTAATTCAACTATTGCTGTTTTTATTTTTATTTTGTTTCATATGTTTTATGTTTTCCTCTTCTATTATGATTGTCCATTCGCTGAAGTCTCAACTCTGAACTAGGTTTTTTTTTTTCGTCCCAGGAATTGCCCTGTTTCTCTTTATTCCTTCTTTCATTCCCTTTTTTTGTTTTTCTTCTATGTTTCTTTATATTCGGATTTATACCATATTATGTGTCCTTTGTTTTTGGTTTTTCTTATTTTCATTTTTTTTTAAAAGTTTTACAAGATTTATTGCTTCAATTATCTGATAATAACAAGTACTTTGTTGATTGTGAAGCAGGTTTCATTTGGCAATCTGATATAGACTTTGGTGATTCCTCTTCCAATGATGCTCTCAATCTATAGTACTACAGAGAATTTCATTTCAGTGTTTGAGTGACTGGATATGAACATGGAAGGACCTTATGAAGGATCATGCAATGGAGAAGCTGCCAACCGAAGCCTTCAGATCATTAAGTACTGTCCTTATAAACCCTGTATGAAACTATCATCAACTTGGTTTGATCTAAGAGTCTTTTATGTGAGAGTTAGTGGCTTTCATGTGGATGAATCCACTCCAGAGTTTCTCTCTCTCAATCATATTCCTCTAAGCCCTGATACCCTTTTAGAGGTAAATGGTGTTAGAAGCAGCATGTACTCTGATGGGGAGTTTTCAGTTCTCAGAAGAGATCGAGTGGATAAGAAATCTGAAGAAGCTACCTTTGTGAACACAGATAGTATTCGTTTGACTGGGAGCATGAAGTTTGAGGTTTATGATAAAGAGCATTGCATTCTTTCTGGTGTTTTGGAGATGTCTAATAGCAACGGTTTCGTTGGGGAATCAAGAAGTAACGCAAAGAGATGGAGTATGAGTTGTGAAACTGAGATAACAGCTAGCAGTGGCTTCTTCAAGGGAAAACATGTTACTAGCCTTGAATTGCCTTGTCCTGAAATTGAGGTTTATGTTGCTGGCTCCTTCTCAGGAACACCTATAATCTTAACTAAGACACTGCAGCTCAATTCCCGGAAGAAGCATAATAGGAAATGCACATTGGATGTCATTCCAGAGTATGAAACAACTGAATGCCAGAAAGATGTATCTGATCATGGACTTGATTTGCAGGTAAAAATGCAGAATGGCTTTTTATTTACATAAGCAGAAATTGGCTGATTTTTTTGCATGATGTTCTTATGCTTGTAACTCTTGATCCATTAGGGATATCAAAGGATGCGTATTTCTTGGAGTAAGGTTTTATATAGATGTGGCAAATTCCCACTTCATATTATGCAATGACCAAATCCCATTTTATGAGAGTTAATTATGACTAAACTTCCTTCGCTGGATAATACAAATTCTGTATTAAGTTATCTGTGTATTGGTCCCTCTATGTTTACTACCATTTTGGCATTTTCTTTGGACATTGGTCCCAACTACTGAATAAACTCCTATCCCAGAAATGTCGTTATAGTTTGGGCAGGCACAAAATTATTTTTATTATTTAAGTCATGGACAGCTACTATGTGACCTCATTATTTTTTGTGTCGTATTTTCCTATGTCCCTTGTAAACAGCCTCTGCCTAAACCAACTAAAGAACAATTGGCAGTGGGGCCACGCTCTCTGTAGGTAGCATCTGTCTGTATGTGTGCTTGGAGCTGAATTTGTGTATGATATATCTCCATAATCCTAATTGGGTTACTTATATGCTGTTCATTTTGAAAAATACACACAGAAATTTGAGGTCATGGTTACAACTCATTCTCAAAACTCTATAGGAGACAACATAGTCTTAAATAACTATCTTACTAGTATTGCCTTTCTTAGCTCAGTTGGCATTTGCAACTGTCTTATCAGGGTGTGCATATTTTAAATAATCATTAGATAGTTCTGTTATATATCACCTTTGCATAGTGAGTGTAGTTGTATCATGATTTGCCTATTTGATATACGAAGTTCATTCTTTTTGCTGGCCTTAATCTCTGTCAAATTTAATATTTTTCAGATGTGAAACCCGTATAATATCAATTAAAGTTTAGAATGATTCATGATCTGCTAATTTTAGAGTGTGGAGGATAGCTAAGCTTACTTCCAGATGAGTTAGCTGAAAGAAAAATAAGTCATTTTTTATAACAACTTCACATTTTTAACTTCTATTCCATCATCTCTTCTAACCTTAAAAGGGAGTATACAACTAGAAGTTGTGAGTTGCTAAAATGGATTGACAAAGTCTCATCCAATTACACCAAAACAGTCAATCTACCCCTTCTTTTATGATACAAACGCATATATTCTGAGTATCTGCATTAAGCGCTTGATTTTTCATTAACAGTTTCATGTTCTCTATAATATTTACTTCGACGTATCTATGCATTGCTCTATGCCTGGATTTTCTTTGGATGAATAGTCAGAATTCCATTTAAACTGATCTTTTGATAATGTAAAACATTTATTTGTGCCATGTGAATTATCTTTAGCTAATTTGTCCTACTAATGCATCTTCAATTTCATAGCTAGTGATAATAAACTATGGCAGTCGAATTTCTATGTACTTAAGAGTATTTCAACGGTTTGTGAGTGTTTATGACCACGTTTCTTTTATGAAAATGCTGGAGTTACCATGACTTAGTTTTTGCTAAATTTCCTGTTACAGTCCCCTTACTCCTCTTTCTGTTTTGCTTTATAGGTAGCTGATTACAGAAACTTCAAACCAGAACAAGAAGAGGATTACAACAGCATGTATTGGCAAAGAACAAGATATATAGATGGGGAAGATGGTGAACTATCATGGTTTAATGCTGGGGTAAGAGTTGGTGTTGGAATTGGGCTTGGCATCTGTGTAGGAGTTGGTATAGGGGTTAGCCTGTTAGTGCGCTCATACCAAGCAACTACTCGTAATTTTAAGAGGCGGTTCATATAACCCCTTTATGTTTTGGAATTTATATATGCTCTATAGCTTGAATACAACTAGCTATCAGTGGTAAACTTGGTAGTTCCCTTTGTTTAGCTGACAATCTGTTTTTTTTTTTTTGTGTAATACTTTTCTCCATAATTTTTCTTTTTAATATAGTTTTTTTGTTAATAAGTGTATAAAGAAATGTTACTCTTTCGAAGGATAGGATGGATGTTCAATTTTTTTCATTGGGATCGGATGACATTCATTGTATTATTGTGATGCTGTAGGTTGTGTGGTACACTTGTATGAAATGCATTTTCATGGGTTAAATGCAAAAAACCCTCTTCAATTATAAATCAATTTAAAAAATTCTAGTGTTTTAAAATTCAACAACTTGACTCCTTTAATTTATTAAACCATGCATATTAACCTTCTATGAAGGGGTTTTTTTTGTATATGGACAGGAAGTTAATTTTATACTATATTGTACAATTTGATAAGTTTATAAAGTCATGTTGTTGAGTTTTGAATTACAAAAGAATTTTCTGAAAATGACCTATAACTAAAAGAGTTCTATTTCCGTACAAGTGAGCAAATGTTTTTCTAGGAAGCAGATGGAGAAAATGGTACTACGGAAAATGGCATGGTAGTTTTTATAGTTGAACAAGTACATTTTTAATCAGCAACATTCCCATGTTTTCAATAGGTACTCAGCTTGAGCTCAGGAACAAGTGTACCATATCTGGATGGAATAGTGATGTAGTAAACAGAGGATAAATGTATTACAAATCCCTCTTAGCAGTAATTAACTAAACTGAGGGTGCATCCTCAGTCCTAATTTGCCAAGCTAATGGCTGTACTATGATTAGTGTTCATATCTCCAATAAGCTAACACGAGGGTAAGTGCCTCAGGTGGCTGGGGTTTCATTGCAAACTGGCTTTGGAGCTACCTCTGCTGCAGAATGCCCATTACCAATGTGGTTTGAGAGCTTGTCATCAGATCCCCAAAAGGCTGCACATTTCAAATCGTCCTGAGCCATTAATCTGGAGAACTCCTCGTGGTTATAGTTCAATATGCTTTTTCCTCCTAGTTCTCTGGGAAGATTTTCCTCGTCAAAATAAGACTTCATGAGCTCCACGCTATCTTTATTTTTGGGGTATACAAACTTCACCTTCTGAAATGTCTTGGTATCCAAGAAGTACTTGACTATCTGCATAAATACAAGTAGAAACTTTAACTTTAGTACTAATAGAATGTGATCACTGTTATAATTTTGTTCCTAATTATGCATGAAATTTAATGATTGAGTAAATACTTTATCAAATATACATGGGACATTAAGTTGGTCTTCAAAGATTTTGGACGTCAATTTAATCTCTTAATATTTAAAATGAATATCAATTTAGTCCCTCAATATATCTTTGAATATCAATTTAGTTCCCAATTTGATGCTTATTTTACACTATACAGAACTAAATTGATGTCCAAAATCTTTAGAAGGCCAACTTAATGTCATATATTTTTTGGAGTATCAATTTGAGTATTTAGTTTTAATGATATCAATTCTAGTAGCCATTGAGGCAAGAAAAGATGTACTATTTTGTAACTTGATTTTAGAATGCTAACAACGCGAGCAAAGTCAGCAAACCTTCCAAAAGGCTTCAAAAACTCTTGGGGGATTGTAAAGAAATGCTATGGCAAGCCTCTCAGGGTAGTGGTTTTGTAGAATGTTGATGGCCTCTCTGGCCGATTTAATGGGCACGCTGTTGGTCAATGACCACGCAGTGAAGTCTATCAACCATGCCATTTGTTCTTGACCTGGTGGAAGGTTAAGCATAGCATTTTCCAAAAGATACACCAGATGCCGGATCTGATTCTCCACTGATGAAGTGTTCTTCAACACATCAAATATTCAATTTCAATACCCTTTAAAGCTCAAGGAAATTATAGTTAAATAAACCAAATATCTCGAAACCATCATACCTGCATTCCAGGTCTCAAAATAAGAACAGTCCTCCCTTGTCTGTCATGAAAACTTGCTCTATACATTTTCCCTGTCTCCCCTTCCACTGCAACCTCATACTGACAAATGACATTACCTTGCAGTATTTCAGACCATATTATCAATGCTGTTATATGCACACCAGTTTTTGCACACTGATTTTACACCAACAATGCTAGACACACACATCACCTCACATTTACATACAGTTTTCATCATCTGATTACAGCTGGGTCTACCTTGTTTTATGCACACCTATTACTCTGATTCTGTCACATAGACAGATGTAAGAGATGCAAGAGAATAGGTGTTGTGCAATTAGCATTTTTCAGTTTACACCTATTAACAAGGTACAAAATTTTGCCTAACAACGCGTATTGTTTGGTTCCATTAGCCAAACAATACACATTGTTAATCAAAATTTTGTATGTCGTTAAACATTGTAAAACTGGTGTGCAAATTTTGGTGTGCTAGCATCATTTTCCCATATTTATGCACCAAAACCAAAATAAGAATAAGAACCAAACACAGCTTACCCAGCGGATTTCCTCAGGTTTATAGGTTGATCTCCAACTGAGTGTGTCCTCCAACATTTTCCTGGATTTGTCTACATTCCAGTTGCGAGCTTCCAGATATCTCCTCAAACAAGCATCAGTGCAGTACTTCAAGCTGCGTCCAGATAAGGGTCCTATTGCACCCTTGAGTTCTTTAATCTGGTTGTAGAATTTTAATATTCAGAATCAGAACCTTGACACTTAATAATAGTTATTAGTTAATATCACCAAACATAAACAACTTAGTACCTTGGATTCAGCATAAAGCTCGTTTCTTTCCAGGTCTTGTTGAGAATTGCTCCGGCGATGAAACATGGCAACTGAAGATTCCTGTACTAGGAAACTAGTGCTTCTGTTTTCACAACCAATTTCTATCTCTCTGACAATAAATAAAAAAAAAAGCAAAAACAAAACAATCACTCAGAACCCTGAACAAGGACAAATATACTGTCTCAAGAAGGTCATAAATTGCACAATCAGGATTATTGAGTAAGGAGTACGAGCTTTTTCTGCTGAATACAACAGATCCATAAAAAGCATAAAAAATGGATTAAACTCTATATTTCATATTATACTTGGCCATGCTAACAAACATTAACATAGATCACCAAGTTTCTAACAGAATAACAACCTCTGAGCCTAGAGGAACATAGAAAATTACACAAATTTGAACGTAAATTTGAGCTGAGAGGGAAAAAAAAAGTGACAGGAACAAAAAGAGAACCTCTAAGCCTGAGCTTCACCTTCATCCCATTGTATGCTTGTGTGTGGGTTGGGAGCTATCCAACTACTGTTTCACAAAAAAGGCACTAATTCACAACCACCCAAAGGGAAAGACTGACTCAAGATTGAGGAGAGAAGATACTGTGTCATGCGTGTGAAGATTTTAAAGCATTATAAGAGAAAACAAAAACAAACGACACTACTCACCAAAAAATAAAAAATAAAAATCTTAAAAAAGGAAAAACCAACAACAACTTACAACATGTGATGAGAAAAATGAGAAGGTAATAAATTCAGGTTTAGGATCTAGCCAACCAATGTAGAGTGGGAAGTGGGTTATGGAAATCAGAATATGCACGTTATATTTATATTATATATTAATATGAAAAAAATATTAAATTATTTTATATATGATTATAATTTTTGTATGATATATAAAATAATTTTATGAATAAAATAGATAAAATTAAATATATTTTAATTAGATAAATAATGAGACTGATGTACAATTGAGGAAAGTATTACTGTCCTGACAGGTAATAAATTCCATTGCTTTCAGAAGTTATTGTGGATCTCCTGTTGCAATAGGATGTCCGTGATAAAATAATTGCTACTTTGGACAATGAATGACTTTAACCTGCTTACCAGTCTAATTCACGTGGTTTGGCCTGAGCAATGAAGTACGAATATGTTAATTTTGAATGGTGGTTGTGTGTTAGATATATGTTTGTGTTAGATATATAAAAATATTTGTATAATATATATATTTTGTGTGTTTAAATATATTTGATTAAAATATTATTATTTTTAATTTAGATATGTTTTAGATATATTTGAATACATCTTGGATCATCTTAAACACGTTAGACATGACTTGAACACGATCTATTAATATCTTTTTTTTTAAATTAGTTTTCATGACTAATGTTCAATTAATAAGTCAGTAACTCATTTAAACTCAATCGCATGATTGACGTTTAGCCTATTATTTTTATATATTAATATTTTAAGTTTTATATTTTCATACGATATTATTATACTTTTAAGTTTTTTTTTGCACACTATTATTTTACTCTACTCTTTTTACTTCTACCTATTTGGTATAAGTCGCCTACTTTGTCACATCGGCATTTGAAGTTTTGCCTCACACCAATATTTCTTCTAGTTAATCTTTTTTTTTATGCACATGTACTTATATATTGTTAGTTTTATTATGAGAAGTTGATTTAGGAAATTTTTTAGAAAATGTCAATAAAAATTATACTCTATATTTTTTAAGAGAGACTTATTAGGTAATAAATATTGACACATATAACATATATTAAAATATTATAAATTTTTAAATTTATAAAAATAATATTAATGAATTATGAATCTTTTTTATTAAATTTTACAATTATATATATATACCATGTCCGTATCTTATAATTTTTAAATTTAATGTATCTCTTTACCTGTGTCCGTGTCTATGCTCCATAAGAAGTTGATTTATTTCATTTTAATTCTTGTAAATATATGCAAGATTGAATACATGCATGCTACTTATTAATTTCATGATTCTTTACAAATAATAGCTAAGAGGTAATGGGATCTTCTTTTTTTAAACAATAAGATTCTCATATTTTATATCCTTATTTTTGTTCTTCAAAGATAGAAAAGCATTATCCTTTTAGTCCTTTTTTTTACAATGAGATCCTCATATTTTATACCCCTATTTTTGTCCTTTTAAAATAAGAGTATTATCACTTTAGTCCTTAAGAAATTTTTGTCCTCGATTTAGTTTTTAAATTAGGTAAAGTGTCATCATATTGATCATTTTTTGTTGCACTAAGAGAAATGAATGTAACATGTAAAATGTAATTAAATTGATCATTCTTTGTCGAACTACAAGAAATTAATCCAATTTAAAGACTAATTTGATGATGTTTTACATGATTAAGAGATTAAATTAATGACACTTTATATTATTAAAAAACTAAATTGATGTTAAAAATCTTTAAAAGATCAAAGTGATGACAATTTGTATTATTGAGAGACAAATTGATAACAAAATTCTTTTAAATACTAAAGTGATGAAGCTTATATATGTAGAAGATGAAAATAGGGTTTAGTCTATATTATATTATAATGGCGTCTTTGTATGAATAGAGTTGAAAACGAGAAAAATTAATATCATAATTAAATATGGTAATTGTTTTGATATGTCAGGAGTTTTATTTCTTTTATCGTCATCAAGGCATCTTAATATTCTTTCTTTGAATATCTTTTTTTATTTTATTGCAAACCTATAGGTTATAAGAAGTATTTTTTTTTTTTGTGTATTTAGTGTTAGAATTTGACATCAAATTCCATTTTTCTGGAAAATTAAAAATGAGAGAATTATCTCTCACCATCTAACTTATACAACAAAAAGAAAAATCTATAACCTTACCCCCCAAAAAAAAATCGATAAGTTTAGTGGATAAAAACAAGTTCTTTCATTTCTGGCTCCTATTATTGACAATTGACATGCCACATAAGTATAAGTTTTTTTTTTATTTAGGCACGAATTTTCTCCTAAAAATAATTTATTAGAGTTTTCAGATGATATGCTCCTGCTAATCTGCCACTACACAAAAGAACAAGAGAAAAGTTAGGTGAGATGGACTATATGGCACTTCCACTTTCAACCTATACGCGCAACTGCAAAATTATTTTTTAAACACTCAAAATATGATATTTGTCTAGAATATTGTATTGCATGTGATTTTAACTCATTATACTTGTATATTGTGTGTGAAGTAAAAATGAATATATTGTATATGTGAGTAAGATATCATCTAAGTATTGTATACTAAATGTTAAAATAACAAAATAACAAGACTATTCGCAAATGTTGTGAAAAAAATTACAACCGACCAAATAAAAATCTGCACTCCGTACTCCAATGTCCGCCACAAAGTAGCATGTTGATGCTACCTGCATAAATAAAAGGTCAATCTTTTCGGTTTTTCTCTTACTTTTTAGCCAACTTTTCTGTACAATTCCAGAAAAATATCACGCAAAGAATTTTCATAGTCCAACTACCCCACAATATCAATGAACAACTTGACTCTAAACCTATAATTTTCTGTACATGTTGATTTTATTTTGTTTATACAGTAAAGTAAGAATGAAAAAGTTACATATACTTCTTTAAACCTATAATTTAATCACAAATTTTCAAGATAGTCAATTATCATAAACAAAAGTTTCAAATTTTAGATATTAACACATTTTTTTCTTGATATCAGTCATTATTTAACAACTTATCATGCCTTTATAAATTATTTAATAGCTAGCATCTATTACTTAATGTCATTGTCATAATGTCGTGTAACCAATATACCTTTGATAAAGTTCTTTTTTTTTACGTGTTAGGTAAAGTTATAAATAGGAAAACAAAAATTTGTTAATATGAACTATTTAGATAAGATTTGAATTTAGTACTTCGCCACTAGTATGAGGAATAAAAATTAAAAATAAAATTGTTGACACTTCATACAATAGTAAAGTCAAATATAATACAGTTTTTAAAACAAATGTCAGATAATACAGGGAAAAGCAAAATGATTCGTCATAAATAAAAGTAACGTAAAAGCACTCAAATCCTAGCGGAGGCAGAAGAACCCCGTTGAGCCCACAATCAGGCCTCTAGTGCACCAGCTGTACCTAGAATCTGGGAATCCAACACCGCCCCAAATCCTAATTCCTAAGCTCAATGGGGACTTGTCGTGTGCCTCTTTAGTCCCTATGTAGTGTCCACAGTTTCATCAGCCCCCGAACGGCAGATGGCTCAGTTGCCAAACCATTCAGCTGTAAACCTGGAGCATGCCTCAAAAAATTAACAAGCTGTGCTGGATCAGCAAACAAAATATTAGCAGGCTTCACCTAATTTTAACAGAAAATGGGCCTTCTAACCCAAGTAACCAAAAACGAAAGTTTAACAGAAAGCATAATCGTTCAGTGCTTAAATTGAGAACTTTTCTAAGTTTAGCAATGGATAAATTGTACACGATTTAGCATAATCGTATACAATTTATCCAAATAAAAATATCTCCGAAACTTACACCAATATTCATTGCTAGATGATTTCTTTGCATTTCCTTGAAATCAATTTTCACTTGAGTCCACGGATCCAGGTGGACTCGAACCACCATCCTCCCATACGGAACAGTTGGGCGCTCATTCCAATTCGAGCTTATGGATCCATCATAAATCTTGAATAATTTGTTAAATTTAAAAATTTAACCCAAAAGACATGAGACCAAAGACACCTAAGAATAGATCCATTTCATACTTGTCAAAGCCCTTTCATGAATAATTAATCACCAAAATCCACATTACACCTCCAGCGGGTAACTGAAGGAAGAATTTGCCCTTCAGAAAACACTTCCCAGAGAACATATTGAAAACTACTCTTTCAGAAAATCATGCTAATTCAAAACATGCAATCTACCGTCTCCAAAAAAAATACAGATTCTCATTACTCTAAATGAATCTTTCAATTTCGGCCTACTTCATGAGTCTACATCCTAAGATCGCAACAAAACCCAAATTCAATCCACGAACTTGAAAACTAAGAAACCAAGCTTGTGATTCCCCTAGAGTTGACTGATATGTCACAGAAAACCTATAAATATCAAAAATGGGAACAAAAATTGCAATCTAAGCCTAGACGTCAAGTTGACAAGTAAGGCCCCAAAAAAAAACAAGGCACTTGGTAGAATATAACATGAAATCAGGATGTGTCACTGGGCCTACATTAATAATTATCAAACTACATCAAATATTCTCCAGTAAATAAAAATAAAAACCAACTCAAAATAAATCAGTAAACAGTAACTATGTTCCAACATGATGAAAGTAAAATTAAAGCTTGAAAAAAAACAGCAGGGGCAAATACCGTATTCCCAAGAACTAAAGAAGATGAAGTTGAAACTCACCAACAATGACTGAGGCTATAAACAACCACTAACGTCGGGACTATAACAATGTACAGTAAAGAGACAAAACTGTATACGTAGGCATTACTAGATATAACAAAACGTCTAATGCTGATGAAGCAGACATAACCAAAATCTCTTGGTAAGATCTACACAATGTTTCACTCAGCATTAAATTAAAATTTCCTTCAGGAAGTTACAATAAACATAGACCTGCAAACAAAATATGAATTGTGTTAGAAACTTAGGAATAATGCAATTTTAAGCACTAATCGTAAAAGGCCAATTAGGCTAAAATAAACAGCCCGCGAGACATTAAATAGTTAAGCCATCAATCCAATACTACACAGTAATTTGTTAATGAATGCAGAAGAAAAAACACTGAAGCATGTTTCTGGGAAACACGAGGAAAACAAGCATGCCAAACAATGCCATATATATATATACTGGTGTATAAAATAGAGCAATCCAAAATACAGAACACTTGCGTGACGACGTGACCTCAAAACTAACCCTTGATACAAAAGGAGAAAACGCAACTGTCCCGGTAAGCTGCTTCCTAACTCTAGAAAGGGCCTGCAGAAAAGTAAATGAAAATTAATATAAAATCAACGCATTGTCATTCACCTGTAACAATCATTCCAAGATCAAGACAAATACCTCTAACAAAGGCATCAAATGACCTTCCCTGATTCAAAGAAGTACAGGACAACTACCTTCATCCTCTGGCAGGTATCAGACACTCCTATCTTCAGATAACTGCGTAGCAAAGATGTAGTCCGTGTTGCACAATGTTTGAAGGTCAAAAAGCTCATGCCGATCAACAATGGAAGACTGCACATATAACGAACCTTGAAGCGACACTAGGTACAGTACAGTTTTTTACAGCCATCTGTACTCACTGCCTCAAAAGCTATCGTAGGCAGTGTTTCGAAACATATCGTACAGCAAATTGCCACAAATCCCAAAAAGACCCAAGTACAAGGGGAAATAATAGCCATATATATAATACAGTGGCCACCATCAACCAAAGTAAAAGATTATTCTACTGGCCTAATTACAGAAGATGATCACAATATTACACACGTCTAATAATATAGACCAAAATATAGGCATCCAAGACCTTACATATACTGAATAAATAAAAATTAAAATTTGCAACTTAAGAGATAGGAACATGAGATTACATGTTGCATTTGCTGGAAAAAGTGCAAAAAATATTTTGTCGTTTGAGTGCTTAATAGTCAACAAACAATATAGGCATCTACAATTCTTTTTTTTCCCTTTATTCTTTAAATTTTAAACTACCCATCACATTGATTCCAGGACAATAGTTGGTAACATATTTTCAGATGATCCAAAAGTCACTTCGAACCAATTGTTGTGCAAGTTCAACTGTACGTGTTTATATGGAAATCAATCAAAATTATTACTATGTTTAATCTAAATTATTGTGATCATAAACTGTCGTAAAGATCAATAGTTCAATTCGCCAGGAATCAATGAAGATGCTGCTCTCTACTGAAGGGGGCTGTGTAAATCATTTAATTTTAGAGAAAGAAAGATTTTATTGTAATCTAAAAAAAAAAACTCATGTATGTCATAGAGAAGTAAATTACTCATTTATGAAAATATTGTGAATGTAATAAAAAAACTAATAATAGGAAAAGCATAAAAATACCGTATCATTTAATTATAGCGAAGGACTTATATTCTGATCATATGAAAACATAAAACGATTAGGCATGCCAGGTATCAGTCAATTTATTCTGATTATATAAAAACATAAAACGATAGGGCATGCAACTTAAAAGTATATGTTCAGCATCATGTACCTTATCGAGATGAATCGGGTTCCAAAACATTAACCAGATTATATCGCGTGGCTTCCGAGGCCGATTGAAGGCGCGTGTACTAGAGTATAGTGAAATTCACAGAGCATAATAGAAGAGAAGAGAAGAGAAGGGAAGCGAAGAGAAGCAAGCAGAGAAGGAGAAAACGCAACACACACGCAACAGGGGGAGAGAGAGCCGGGGCAAATAAATCAGAAAAAAACAACCCCGAAACCATCTCTCCCCCCCAAAACAAAAAATTTTAAAATTTTATTAAATATTTTTTGACCTGCCATGCAAGCGCACCTGTCATGGCAAAGGTCTGGTAGTAACAACATAACAACAGAACAAGTACCTTGGGGTGTGTATGTATCAGTATGCCTCACACATCTCTCTCGAAACCATAACCTCCAAAACCCAACCATTCAAATCCACAAACCATATAACATGATAATCTTAATCTCCTAAAGGATCATTCCCATACAACCGAAATTATACAACCAATCTCGCGTTAGTTAATCGCTCTGTTTCGATCAAAACCTCTCATCTCTACCATCAAGATCCACCACCGCAAAAATCCACGATCATCAGCCACGCCACCAAGACCTACCAACACAGTATATTCAGAACCAAGAAAAAGACCAAATAAAGAGCATCGGAATCGAAGAAACGCAGATCTGAAACGTACCTGATAAAAACCACGACCAGATTCAATGATTCCTTGCATATGTCTAACCAATTTCGCTGGCCTCGAACAAGAACGATTCAACAAGATCGCGGCTGAAACATAGAGAGAATCTGCCACTAACCATCCTTAAAAACCAGATCAAGGTTCGATTTGTAATATGAGAACCGAGAAATTGGGTTTGACTGAATCAGAGTATGGGTTGTTGAATGAGGAGAATTGCTAGGTATGGCGCCGAATGCTATAAACGCTCGGTGAAGAGGGGAAAAGAGTTGTGATCAATTTATTTAGTGGAAAGAATCAAATCAATGGCTGAGATTGCTTGACGATAAATAGCGTCAATGATGCAGATTAGATGACTTAGTTGGCACCAAAGCAAATACCGAATCGGCGTGCCATCTGTTGTTAGGTTGGGTAACGTATTTGCGGTCACGAAGAAAAGAAGGTTCTCGATGACCTAGATATTTTCGCATCACACGTGTTTTGTCTGTCCTTTTTTTTTTGGGCCAGAGATTTTCTGCTTGAGTCATTCTGGCCTTGTATTCCTTTTCAATTTGTGGGTCGTATGCAAAGCATCACTCTCATAGGCCCATGGGCTGACTTATTTTGATTGGGCTTTACTGGTTTAGACCTTCTACCTTATATTTTTTTCACACTCAGATTTATAACAACTTTTTAATTTTTAAATAAGAATAACCTGAGTTTCACTAAACAAGTTTTCTTCTCTTTGTAGGAGCTTTCCTCTCCTTTTAGCAGGTGCTTTCTTCCTTTTATAGGAATCCCCTTGAGTTTAACTGTTTCCATCATCACATTTGCTTACACATTTATAACCTTTGCTGAGTTGAAAGTTGGTTTTATGGAAGACACTATAGAGAAGCTTGGTGAGGTAAAAGAAGGGGGTTTGGAGGGTAATATAGTAGAACTGGAAGGTGAAACAGACATAGACCTATCGATTGCTAAGAGAACTATAGTAGGAAAGATAATAGTGGAGAAGCTTCTCAACCGAAACGTGTTTAAAGCAATGATCTAAAAGGCATGGGGTGAACCACAAAACATGACCATTTCAGATTTGGGGGTAAATGGCTTTATGTTTAACTTTTCTGATGAAGAAACTCCTAGAAGAATTAGGCCGAATAATTATGATGGAGGGACCTTGGAATATCATGGCGCATATTTTAAGCTTGTAGTGCTGGGCCCCTAATATGTCCATTTTTTAAGTTTGTTCTGATTATTGTGCTTTTTGGATTCAAATCCGTGCCCTGCCACTTGACAGTAGGACCACTAGCAGTGCAACAATTAAATTAATTTGCATAAATAGTTATAGTTAGAGAGAGTATTTTTTAGAGAGAGAAATTTTTTTAAAAGTTTTTTAAATTAATATTATTTATAAAACATGTTAATTATATTATTTTTCAATAAATAAGACATGCAAGGGGAAGGATAAACTCCTAATCCTCCATCTCTTCTTTCCCTTTCTTTCTCATTTGAACTCTCCCTTTCCTTTTTCTTCAAACTCTACACACCTTAAAGTTTCAAACTTTTTTGTGCACTTTACTTCAATCTCTCGTTCTATTTCTCTCTCTTTTTTGTTTCAAACTTTTTATATGAACTCTGCACTCTTTTGTTCTAGTTTATTTTTCTAATGAAAAAGAAAATGATTGAATCAATATGTCTTGTTTGTTTCGTTGTCCTTTAGCAATATGTACTATACATGTATAGGAATCAAATTGTCCTGTTCAATTATCCATTGCCTTCTTCTCTCAACCAAAAGATGATGACTAATTAATATAGGAGCACATTAGTGGCAAGTTTAGCCTAACAAGAAGGTTTCATCTCTTCAAGTTCAACATAATATTAGTACAAAACATCAACCTTTCAATCATGGATTTGTTTAAAAGCCTCCCTGTCGCCATTAATTTATGGGTCGTTGGTTACTCTCTTGTCATTGGTATTCGATGTTGTTGATCATATGGATTTTTTTGCAAAAAAATTATTTACATAATTTCATTTATATTTAGGGATTATTTTGTAAATATGAAATTTAAGTAGCTTATCTAATCATAAGGTTACTAATGACAACTCTCTACCGTTGATCTCTTTAAACACATATCATTGGTTACAACCACAAGGAGCATCCATGCTCCCTAACAAATAAGGAGCATTGTAAAATGACACAAAGAGCATAGATTCAACCAAATCAAGTCACACACCATCAATATTTTTAGAGTTGGACCGGATCGGTTGATCGGACCGAGTTAACCATGACTCAGTCTGGCACTGGTTGTAACGCCTTACTCCTTAATTAATTTAAAAATATATAATTTAGACGTTACTACTTTATCAAAATATAATATATTATATTAAGGGGTTAAATCTTTATTAAATAATATTTTACATACAGATATTTTTTAAATTAAGTATCTATTTATAAAAAATGAAACTTATAAAAGTCTTTACATGGTGCTACAATTTTACGAACTTATAAACTACAATATTATCTCTACTCTTGGATCCTCAAAATAACAGTGAAAACATAACCTTCTAACTTTGATAATTTACATAAACTTGTCGCACACGTTTATCATTCAGAACTCTTACTGGAGGAGTTATCTAAAATGTTACACCATGAAAGGAGTGAAATAAAAATCTCAATAAGAAAATGCAAAAATAGGTATACATTTACCAACTACTCTTTACCATTCTTTATTTCTAAAATCATAACTGAGAGTCCATAAATAAATGAATAAATAATTGAGAAATAAATTAGATGGGTAATAAGTGATACAAAATAAAAAATATAAAAATAAATAAAAATATAATAAGAGTAAGGGATTTTGTAAAAATAGTAAATCTCATAATTTCTCTATTTTTTATAAATATAATTAAAAAATAAAAATGAGTATTTACTTAAGGATAACATAATTCAATAAATAATTCATAGCTTTGTAAAAATAAGTAATTGAATATTCTTTTCATATCATTACTCAAAAACTTTATTTTATTATCTCTTTATCATCTCATTTCACAAAACTCTTAATCAAATGTGTTTCTTTCTCTTCATCAGGGTGTCCCTCAATACTCTCATTATGACCACAATAATTTGATCAGGACGTCCCTCAATCCTCTCATCATGACCACAATAATTTGACCAAGACGTCATTTGATTCTCTCATCATAGTCACAATAATTTGATCAAGGCGTCTCTTGATCCTCTCATCATGGTCATAATAATAATCTCTAATTGATTAATGTGTCCATTAATCCTCTCATTACAACAGTAATAATAATCTCTTTGGACATTAATTCTTTTAATCCATGGGACAATATTTCTCTTAAAACTTTTCTATAAAATTTACTTTCAATATAAAATAACCAAATTTAGTAATGATATTTTGATGAATAATAAGTAAACAAGTATGGTGTAATAGGAATATAATATAGATAAATAAATAGTTATAATAAGTAAACAAGTATAGTATAATAGGAATATAATATAGATAAGTAAATAGTTATAATAATATATTTATAATATAGGTAAGTCAAATAACCAAAATGAGTTACATATGATAGGTTATGTTGACAGCTTTTGAAATAATGGTTATTTGAATAACCACCATCCTATTCGAATAAATGATAGATAAGTTACGTTAATAGCTTTTGAAATAATGGTTATTCGAATAACCACCATCCTATTCGAATAAATGATAAATAAGTTACGTGAAAGCTTTTAAAATAATTGTTATTCAGATAACCTTTATCCTATTCGAATAAACCCCTTGACAAAGCTTTAGCTTTTTGCCTACTGTAACTCTTTATTCGAATAAACATAATGTTTATTCAAATAAAGAATAAACCCATAATGTTTATTCAAATAATATAACTTTTATTCGAATAACACAATAAAAATGTCATGTTGCAAAAAAACATATTGCCACTGTTGCATTGATATATAAATAGAGAGCTATATAAATGGATAGAAAATATTGGACAAGGAGATATGACTAATAGAAATAAAGAGTAAAGAATGGTGTTTTTGACATTTCCTACCTATTCTTTCAGATTTTGGCTTTTGGGTAATGAGATTGGAAGTGGTGAAATTGAAGATGGCAGAAAAACAGAGCTTCAAGCTTTGAATATTGGTTGAAGGTGTTATGACGAAATTGGATGGGAGACTGAGCTATTTATAGAGTTATTTTACGTAGGAAGGTGAGATAAAATCTCCCTTTACAATCATTGCTCCTTTCTTCAGAAGTTGCCACTTATTTATGCTTGCATCATGAGCTTACTTCATCTTCATTTATTGTTTGGCCACTTGGTTTCTTTTTTGCCGTAAGTCACCATCTGTTTATTTTGCTTTGAACACATATTTTGGTAATCAGTTCTCTTCATCCCAACATGATATGGCTTCTGAGTTAAGCCTTACTAATCCTCCTTTTATTTCTTAACACATGTACTAGGTTTAGATTTCTCTTTCTAATTCTTTGATCATTCTTGAGTTTCCTTTTTTACGCTTGTCCTTATTGACCTCATCTTTCTTACCTCATTCATCATACTTCATCAACTCTTTATCAATTTAGTTTTATGGGAAGTTTCCTTTCTACTGTAACATGTTTCCCATTCTTTCTATTATTAGTTACTTTATTTGAATAACATAAGGTCTATTTGAATAAAGAGATAAATTTTCTCCAATATTTTTGGTACAACAACTTTTTTATTCGAATAGAAAAATGTCTATTCGAATAAGGTGATATGTTTTCTTTTATAGATTGACACTATTATAGCTTTATTTGAATAACTATATATTTATTTGAATAAAGGCCTTTTTGTTTGGAAAATTTTTTATTCGTAAGGTTATGTCTCATATATTATTTATTTCAAGGATATTACACTGGTTCGATCAAACCCTCATAATCAGTGTTTCAAGAACCGGTATTTAATTGTATAAACAGGTCATCGTTTGGCCGATTAAACCATTTGAAATTCAATATGACACAAGCAAAAATTCTAACCACAATAATTGAACACAAACTATGAGTGTGACAAACATGCAACTTTCCACTAAGCTATAGATTGTTGTTGTGTATATTCCTCCAATTATTATATTTATTGTATTTCAAGTTATGGAAATAAATTCAAAATATAATTTTGAATGAGATTTGAACCTAAGTCTTTTAAGTAAATAAAATGCACTGTACCACTCAACCAAATGTACCATTTATTTATTGAGTTGAAATATTTCTGTATTATATTTTGAATATTTAAATTAGTTTCATTTTTTAAAAAATATATTTAATATAACATATAGTCAAATATATTTTTACAATATATAATTTATTTATTGTGTTTCCTTGATATGTATATGTCATGACTCTTGAATTAAATTCATCATAATTTAGATATATTTTAATGCTTCTTTTTATAATTTTGGCCTTATATACTTAATATATATGTGTTATATTATTTTATATATTCTCGTATATTTATAAAATATATAAATATTTACAAAACTCCAATTTGACCACGGTTTAATCTTGATCTGACCTCAAAACTTTGAACCTGTCTCCTTATTAGTTCAAGGACCGATTCGGTTATGAAACTATTGTACACGACACATCACTCATAATTAGTTAAGGATTTAATGTCCAGGACTCAAGTAAAGAGGGAGAAAATAATACAGCAAACAAGATTCAAATGAAAACTAAACATTTTGAGTGAAAATTATTTTACTTTTAGGTTTTGTTTGGTATCACAGAGGCGAAAGGAAAAAAAATGATACCATAGAAAAGAAATGAAAAGAAAGGAAGGGAGAAGTAGAGGAGTTATTACTCACCTAGTTTGGTTTTATTCAATGGAAAAGGAGGGATATTTCCCTTCCTTTGTTTGGTTTCATAAAGGAAAAGAATAGAAATATATATAAATAAATGTTAAATTACTTTATTACACATTATCAAATAAAATTAATTTGCATAAAAGATTTAGAGTAAATAGTCACTTTAGACCCTGAATATTTCGAGCAATAACACTTTAGTCCCTATAAAAAAAAAGGACACACTTTAGTCCTTCGCAGTTAAAAAAATTACACTTTAATCCCTAGTAAGGATGAATGTGATAGAGTTTTAAAACTTTCAAGGACCAAAGTGTGTGTCTTTTTTTTTAAGAGACTAAAGTGTTATTACTCAAAATATTCAAGGGTTAAAGTGACTATTTACTCAAAGATTTATAATTAGGCAAAGTGGGAAAAATGGTGGGGGCCCATAATAACACATCTCTTCCCTTTCTTGCCTTGCATTCCTTTCCATCCAAGAAGGGAGGGTTGTAAAAAATGTGGGGTCCATGAAAATTCTTTCCATCAAAATCTCTTCCTCTTTACCCTTAAATGAATACCAAACAAGGGGGTTACCCTTTCCTTCTCCCCTTTTCTTTTCCTTTTCACCCAAATTTTGCATACCAAACAAAGCCTTATTTCTTCCTAGCTCCCTCCCTCTCGGCCTTCTCTTTTTGCCCTCCGCCACTCAATCTCTCACTTTCTAGTTCTATGTTTATCACAAAAATCTCTCTCTGTCTTAGACTTTTGTGTTGTTGTTTCTCTACTTTTCTTATGTCTTTATTTAGGGAATGAACTCAGTCATGTGTGTTTTTTACATAATAAGGTGTAAAAAGAAAAATAGATACAAAAGCGTTAAACAAGGTTCCTCAATTTTTGAAAGGGCCCCACTAATGGGGCCTTCTTTAGAGATTTTGTGTCTATATCTCTTCACATGACAAAGTCATATGAAAAACACACATGATAATATTCATTCCTTTTTTAGAGTGTTTGGATGTAAAAAAGAGAGAGAGAGAGAAATGATTTGATTTATAAATCAAATCTTGTATTTAGAATATTAAAAAATAAGAAATGATTTGATTTCTAAAATTTTATTAATTCCATTCCTTTTGATTTAAAAATTTCATCAAATTTGATAGGATTTGATTTAATTTTTAATAATTAGATTATTTTCCCTTATTAACTACCTTTCATAAGAGTAAAAATGTAAAATAATAAAATTCAATGAAATTAATTCTCATTTTAATGAGTTTCAAACATAAGAATATGATTTCAAAGTCAATTAAAATCCTATTTATATAGTAAGTTCTAAACACAAAATTTGATTTATAAATCAAATCAAATCATTTCAAATTTTAATTAATTCCAAATACTACTTTTTTTTAAGGCTAAGATGCAAGCATTCAACTTTGTCATTAACTTCCCCAAATTCTCCCCTCTATCTCTTGTCTCTTATCTCAAATTTTCCAAATTTACTAATATATCTTATCTTTTATCTTTTTTTATCACTTTTCCAAATTTTCTCTCATCTTTTATCTCTTATTTCAACTTCCCTAGATTTTTATTTTATCTTTTCTAATTGGGACTATTTAACTTATCTGTGGGATTTTTTTTTATATTTCATCTGCCCATATATTATCCATACTTTCTATACTTTTTGTACTATTATATGAAAATGAGATTCTTTACTTTGCTTATCAATTTTTGTTTTTTTCCAAAACTACCGTTATTAATTAGTTATTTAAAACTTTAAAAATAAATATGAAAGATGATGAAATTATAAATACATCGTATTGCTCATTTAAAGATTTAATGATAAATATAAAAAATATAATATTATAATATAAAAAAGATAAGATTATAAATACATCTTATTGTCTATTTAAAGATTTAAGGAAAAATTGAAGAGGATGATTCAAATAATCTTCATCATTATTTGAACTCTAGACATTTAGGCTATGTTTGATGCATCGTATAAAGAAGACATGATAGTATAAGCTAATACTATTAAGTCTTATTCAATGTTTGGTACATTTAACTGATAGTATAATGAAATCAGGTCAAGTCATTTTATCCTATTATAAGTTGATAACGTTATCCCCTCTCTTAGTACATGATAAGACATGATAAGATTTTTATTCTAATCTTATCATCAATTTCATTTTTATCACTCTTTTCCCTTGCGCCGCCACCACCACCGCCACCACCACCACCACCACCACCGGCCAGTCGTCGCGCGCCATATCGCCACCACCACGCCGCCGCCGCCGCCGCTCCTACCACCACCACCACCACCATAAGGCTTTTTTATTATATTTTATAATTATTTTAATTTTTATGCTAAATGGTATTTTGGTCTTAAAAAGAATGTTATACAATCAGCTAATTTATCTTTTTGTTATCAAACAAAAGATATGATTATGTCTTATCTTATTAATTATACTATCATACTTTATATTATCCTATCATCTTATCTTATACTATACTATCATGTGTACCAAACATAACCTTAAATTCACCATAAAAAAATGCTATTTAGCCACGGTTATTTTCCTATGGTTTTAACAACCGTGGCTAAACCATAAAAAATATCTCACTTTCCTATGCGCCTAAGCCTTCAGCGCTTGCGCCTAAACCTTTTCTCATCTCCCTCGTTTTTTTCCTACCTCATCCCACTTGCACCCCCTCTCTCCTCTCCCTTTCTCGTCTCTTTCTTTTTCTTTCAAACCCAAAATCTCATTCCCAAATCGCAAATCTTCTCCTCCTCTGTGACTGTAAATTTAAATATTGACTATGTTTTCTCCTCCTCTGTTTGAATCTTACGTTGATGCCCATGGCTTGACATAGACACATTTTTTATTTTTGCGATTTGATGCACTTGCCAATATCACAACAGTAGTTGTCTCCACCGTCAAAGGATTACTACCTTTGTGTCACCTTCACTAGCACCAAATAAGGCTTGAACTTGTTCCTAAGTGAAGAATTTTTCATGTCAACTTGATTCTTCGTCAATATTATCTTGTCAATTGACACCTTGTCTTCAACAATGTTTGCTTTGAGCCTTTGACAACATAAGATTTCCCATTGATATGCTTGGTTTTTCATGGTCGACTGAACAACCTACCAAATATTAACACCTTTTACTTCCCTTTACTATCTCAGCCAATGTCATGTACCCAACATCTATCAATAATGCAACTAATAGTAACATTGCCTTTTGACTAGTACCATATCCATCGACAGTAACATTCACATAGTCAGAATCACCAAAGTTGACATTTTCTATTATCAAGCAAACATCAGTAGAGCTCTACAGGTACCTTATGTTCCATTTCACCTCTATCAAGTGCCCTTTCAGCGTAAACACCACACTTACAGCATGTGAAATATTTGGCCTTTCACGAATCTCGTACATGAGACTACCAACCAATTTGGCAATAGGCACCTTGGTTATATTCTCTACTACATCACTAGTTACAGGCCACTAGTTTGACAAACACTTGCAATTATCAGCCAAGATATCCATTCCTAGTGTCTTACATGTTGTTCCCAAGTCCTCTATCTCAGACTCACCTGTCAACTGTGATCCATCGATCTTTTCAACATACAACAACAAGCAAACATTCGACTTATCCAGAAGCTTCTTGGAGTTGACACAGTTATCATATCAGTCTATGTCAACAAAACCAAGCATAAAAGTGTCGAACCTTTTACCTAACTCCCAAGTTTGTTTCTCCATTGCCTTAACCCATCAAGTTAACCTTACACATGTCAATGCATCCTTGTCGGTGAAAGGTTCACCACCGATAATAGCAACTAGGTTTACTTTACACATCCAATGTACATTCGATCGAGTTAGTAATGCCATAGTATCTCTCTTGTTGTTCCACTTCTGGACTAACATGTCTTGAAGTACAGGTGATAAACAAATTCTTGGCCCTTTCAAAAGATAAAAAGTTATTTTCTTGATCAAAAATTTATTTAGATCATTTGTACCACAAGTGCACAAGTCATTCAAGTAATACAGATATAAAGTATAAGTTCGTTCCCACGAGGATAAAGGCTTCCATAACTAAGTATCAACCAATAGCTTAATTAATTCTAGACATGAGATTGATCTAATTTAAAAAAAAAGATAAACATATTGAAAAAAAAAGAATCGGTAGACTTAATTTTAAATGTTTTAGATAAAAATGTTTTGGAGCAAAATGTAGTATATCAACCGTTTAGCTAGTGTGATTCCTTTCAATTTGGAAGAACGAGTGGAACAATGGTGTTTTGACCAACCAATTAAGGTTCGAAAGGCACTTTGTACCTTCTGCTTTGTGGATAAATTATTAGGTGCTACTCGAGTGCTAACTAGGATCATGCTTATTCCATTTAAATTATGACACTTAATTATGGGACCCACCACTTAATAAACCTTGGTTAAGTTTTTTGATTAAAGCAAACCATTAAATAAGGCGTGTATCCCACCTCGTGTTTGACATCTTAATAAAAATCGGTTTCAAACTTTCTATATGCCGTCTCAAAAAGCTAGGTAATCCCAAAAAGGTGAGCAATTGGAAAATAAATACTGCAAACCCCCATCAGAATCTCTTGGTTTGGAGGCAAAGTCAATTATAATTCTTGAATTTTGAGTGTTTTAGCAGAAAACAAATGCTAATATATATGTGTATTATGCAGTGATTATTTGTTAAAAATGATGACTTTTGTGTGATTACTTGATATTGAAATGGAGGTTAAGATGGGATTATTAAGAGGAGAAGGGGAGAAGCATGTCAAGGATAGGAGGAGGACTTGGTCGATTTGAAAGTTGAGGGAGAAGTGTTTGACACAGAAAGTGAGGGTGATCCCAATGAGCAAACCAAAGCTAAGACCAGAACATAAGAGAAGAAGTTGAGAGGATGGAGTTGAGCACGGAAGAGCATGAGATATGAGGGTGGTGCAGCAGGGGAGCGTTCTTGCTGCTTATTCTTCATGGTGATGGTCAACAAGAAGATTAGAACTTAGAAGAAAAGGTGTTGCAGAGAAAAGTGGGAATCAGTAGGAGGGGATGAGTTTTTTTTTTTTTTAAAAGAGACTGCATTGACGGAGCTGTCGAAGTTGTTGCTCCAATGCTGCTCATCTCTGTGCACGTTGAGTGGGGCCCCTACTGGTGGCCATCCATTGTTAATGTTATGGTCTTATACCATTATTATTGCTTTTGCTTGCAAACTCAGCTTCTGCGTTTTACCATTCTTGGGGTAGCTTCTGTTGATGTTGCTGTTGCTATTCACCATTTTGACCTCAATCACAAATCACAATGCAAATGGTGCACCTTCCAGTTCCAGAGGAAGGAAGACAAGAGACAAGAGAGAGAGATTGCATGACGGAAGTTAAACGAGGTTAGCTTTTAGGAACTCATTTACAAAATTTATAATTATAAAAACTTTATTAAAAACTTTTTAATTATAAAGACTTAATTAAAAATTTGATAAAATTTCAGGGACTTATAAATTAATTTAACTTTTTTTTAATAATAAAAAAATAGTTAACTATGGTTAAATTTTATCTTTTTAATTTTTGTTAAAAGTCAATGTCATGATTAGGTGTCATAAATTGAATGGAATGAGCACCACGTTAGTTGGCGCTCCAAGAACACCTAATAATGTCTCCTGCTTTGTGTCCTTGTTGTAATGCTCATGCTGAAAGTATTTTACATGCTTTTAGAGATTGCTCCTTAATTAGAGATATGTGGTGCCATTCAGCCTAGGTTCTGGAGGGAATTCTTTGCTTCGGATATTCACACTTGGATCGCCATCAACCTTCAATGACAGCTGGGCCGTGACAGCAATCCACCTTGGAACTTATACTTAGGTTCCATGATGTGGATGCTATGGCTCAATCGTAACTCATTGGTATTTAATGGTGAAGCTAATTCGGTGTACAATTTGTTATTTCTGGCCAGGTTTAAAGTGTTGGAGATAGAGCATGTTAATACCTCTCCATTGCACGCTTTTATAGTGGGGAATAAATACCGAATTACACTTTTTGGGTGGACTTTTCCTGAGGAAGGGTGGCTTAAATGCAACGTGGATGTTTAGTGTACAATAATGCTAGTGACACACGGTTGGACTCATATCTCATGCACATCTGTTTATGTGGTAGAATCAGAGTGAAGACAATGAACCCAGTTATAATCAGATGTGAGATGTTGTAAGCGAAAGTACGTGAGTAACATTACTCTTTGTGTAAGATTGGGGGTGTTCAAGCTGCCTGTGGGGGTCTTTTCAGAGATGCTTAAGGCATTTGGTTAAAGAGTAAGATTGGGGGTGTTCAAGCTGCCTGTGGGGTTCTTTTCAGAGATGCTTCAGGCATTTGGTTACTTGGCTTTGCACGTAAGCTTGGCTCAACCAATGTGCTCATGGCTGAGCTGTGGGCTATATACACAGCTTTGGTTATAGCTTAGGATAGGTCCATCACTCTCTTTGGATGGAATCAGACTCACTGAATGCAATTAACTTCATCAATAATGGTTGTCATTATCCTCATCCTTGTGTACTCATGGTCCAGTCCAAAATTGTTAAACTCTCGAGTTAACTTTTAAACTCTTACAAATTTATAATTTTAGGACACAAAATTGAGTTAATTCACATATAAACTTTCTTTTTGATAAACTTGTAGGCGTTCAAAGTAAATTTTGATAAAATCAGTAAACTCTCAATTTTATTAAACAGTTTACGAGCCTAGATTTATACATGGTTTTAACCTTAAAATGCACAATTTTAGTTGATGTTCTTGGGTACTTAAAATGAATTGCCTATGTTCTGCAATATATACTGGGTGTCTAAAGCTAATTTTATGTTTTCATTATTATTTTTGTTCCGTTTTGTTAAACAACAAAATGATGTAAATGTCAGGATAAGTATAATATTACAGTTGGGTTAAGTATTGAGTTATGTTTGTATTTTATTACTTTTATTTGTATTGTTATGGAGTTGAAATGTTGAATATTAATTTTGAGTATGCTATTAAAATCTGTTTGGGAGTATTAGGATATGTCTTTTAGAATAATATTTTTGAAGCATGAAAAACTCTTAGGAGTTTACGAGACGAGTTTACAATTTTAGTTTATTAGGATTCTCTGAGTTTACTTAAATTCTCCAGTTTGACAATATTGGTCCAGTCTATCAAGGACATGATATCGTGGAGTTGGCAAGTTCGGGTCTCTCATGGTTCAAAAGAGGGAAATCGAGCTACTGATTGGTTGGCCAATTTTGCTCATTATGTGCAGCTTGGTTTGTATATTTTGGATACTCCTCCAAATGGGTGTGGAACAATGTTGTTGGAAGATTTGGCAGGGGTTTCGTTTCTTGTAGTGAAGTTGTTTCTTAGGGCTTTGCCCCTCCATGTTAATATATATATATACTTTTAGTGTGATTCCTGGCTAATTCTATTAAAGTAGATGTTAGCAAAATGTAGTAGGAAGCACAGCAACGTGCAGTTTTAAGGGATAGAATTCAGCTGCTACCAAAAGTGTGATTCCTGGCTAATTCTGTTAAAGTAGATGTTAGCAAAATGTAGTAGGAAACACAGCAACGTGCGGTTTTAAGGGATAGAATTCAGCTGCTACCTTCGCAGTGGTTCACACTTCCCATGATAGTTATGCGAAGTGATTCTTATACGTAGATATTTTTGTTTACACATAATTCTATCATATTATTTTTATATATATTTACAAAATATTAAAAAGAGAAAAAATAAATTCCTCTAAATTTTTCATTATAAAAATTATTATTTTTTTTATTTTTTTTAAATATATATAAAAATAATATGGTATAATTATATTTAATTAAGAATTTTTCTTTTTTGAGAAAAACCTAACACCTCGATGTTAGAGACAACCAATCATAATGTCACAACACATTACAATGATAAATAAAAAAGACACCTCAATGTTAGACACAACACATTAAAATGACAACACATTAAACCTAACACCTTCGCTATTGACAACTTTACCACCAAACAAAAATGCTTTGGTTGTGGCCCGCTGTGTATACGGCTTTGTTCTCTTTTTTTATTTATTATTTTAATGTGTTATCACTCTTTGATTAGTAGTGTCTATTATTGAGGTGTCTAACATTGATTGGTTTGTGCTCATATAAGAATCACTCTAGTTAAGTTAGAACCAACAGCGGGCAGTGGCCACTTGCCTCGAAAGCAGTTTTATTTGGGATGGTGGACTATGCAGCACTTATATATAAGGTGGCTCTCTTGTACAGATAAAGATTGCATTTCAGGGCATGAAGATAAGATTTATTTTACGGGTTTTGCTGTTGGACATGAAGATAAGATTTCCATTTTTAATTTTTTTAAAATAATTCTGCTGTTTTTTCTTTGCTTATTCAATATTCAGTCATTTTTTTAAAATAATTCTGCAGTTTTTTCTTTGCTTATTTAGTCATTTTAAATTATAAATAGCATCTTGTTATAAATTGGAGTAGAGGACGAGAAGTCTTCTTTAAAAGTGATAGAGTCAGATGACTTTTAACTATTATCCATAATTTTTACACATAATTTTTATTACACCATTCTTATACTAATTTCTTTTTAGATAATAAAACAAAAAAAAACACATATTTCAATACATTGTCTCTATATCTTTCTTTTCTTTAAAAGATAGTATAAAAAATAATGTAAAAAATTAGTGTGAATTAATATTTTTCTTTAACTATACATTTTATAATTTTTAAAATTATATGGAGTCATCATCATCTAAAATAATTTATATTATTTAAAAGTAATGTAGGATGAAATTACATGTCAACAACGATATGGTGACTAAGTGGTAAGCGACTTATAACTCCTAGAGGCAAACAAGTGTTCAAATTCTATTAGAACCATCATCTTTAGCTTGGGAGAATTAAGCTTCTTTACCTAACCTTAGTTCTTCAAAATCACTTGTCAACAATGTCAATTAAGAGTAATGATGCTTATAGAATAATTTTTTTTTAAAATTTTACTATTTTAAGAAGATGAGTTCAACAATGTCAATAATGTGGTAATACATTATTGGATGAGCAGTTACAACTTTTGCACTAACCAAATATCAAAATTAAACTTTTTTAAAAAAATTTGGCTCAATTAAACATTCTACAATGACTCTGTTTTGTTAAATTTTTGTTGGTACACTCTGTTTTGTTAAAATAGTTGAATAATATCTTATTTGTTAAATTATCTGTCACTTTTATTGTAAGTTGAATTTTTTTTATATAATTTTAAATTGAAAATTAGAACATGAATCTCAGTAATTAAGGGGGAAAACAAAGAAAAAAAAAAGAGTTGGAAGCATATAGGCATATAGCCCATATATATTTTTTTCGACTGGGAAAAGGAGCATAGAAATTAACTAGGACAAAAATACTCCAGAATAGGGTTACAAATATTACTAGGAGCATCTTCAATCCACACTGAGTTCAGATTAGAGATGGCCATTTTAGCAAGCTCATGAACTATTCTACACTTAGGGGTTTCCGTAGGTTGAGTTGGGTAGGTTCAGTAGTGTTTTTGGACCCGACCCACTCATCAGAGCAGTAAGTTGAGTTGAGTCGAAAAGATTTTTTCACTCAACCCAACTCGACCCAACCCGCTCAAGAGTAAGTTGAGTTAGGTCGAATTCGTTGGTCCGATGTTTTTTTTTTAATCCTGAAAAAAAAGTCAAAATATAAAATCAAATAAATTAATATTATAAGTCTCAATTTCAAATAAACTAAGCACCATAAGTCAATAAGTGCATAATAAACTAGCAACTAACAAGTCTTACTAAGTCTGGAATAAATTAAACAAAGTTAGTCATAATTCATATAACAAATTAGTCTCAAACTCATACAATTGCATAACATCTCTACCGACAGTTTGTCTAGAAGGAACTTGGAATTGAGGTTGCAAAACTTTTAAAGCCTTCATTTTCAACAAATTTAAATAGAAGTTCATTAATGATAATCATTTTAGTAAGTGCAATCCTACACTCCAAGCTTACTCTTCTTCTTCTCCAACGATACTACATTCATCACATGCCCACTCTACTCATACCCATAGCTCTGTTGCCCGCTCTACCTCCTGTAGCTTCTTTGCCCGTGCAGCTGCACTGTACTCAGCTGCACTCCCTCTTATGTTCTTGATTTACATGAAAAGAACAGAGGAAGAAGACTTACCTACTGGGGCTGCGTGATGCAGAAAACTGAAAAGGCACAAGAGGGAAAAGGGACGCGTGGCTATGTGGTGGCGTGACTAGTTGCAAAGAACGGCTGGGAGAAGAAGCAATGGTCACGGACTCACAGCGATAGCGCAATCACTGGGACTAGGAGATCGAGTGGGAGAAGAAGCAATAGTCACTGACTCAAGGCGCAAATGCTGGGAGCTTAGGAGAACTGCTGCACTGCGAAGAACTAGTTGCAAAGATTAGTTGCAGAGAAGAGAGAACTACTAGCTGTGTTGAGGCCAATGGAGAGGGAGTAAATAGATAGGATTTTGATGTCTTTTTTTTCCCCACTTTAACCTCTATTTGTTAGCGTATTTACATGGTCTAATACTGTTCCTAACTATATCAGAGAGAATATTTATGAAAACCTTAAAGATATTTTTCAAGCAAAACGCACACTTTATCTGGACTACTTTTTTTTTTAAAAGGTGGGTGGGTTGGGTTGGAAGTGTTTCAACCCGCTACTCGACCCACACACTATAGATTGAAGTATTTTTTAATCCGACCCAACTCACGAATTCAATCCAATCTGCATTTTATAGATTAGGTTGAGTCAAAACTCACGAGTTCGTGAGTCGACCCAACCCGCTCGACACTCCTATCAATTCCTATTAACATAGCAAGCTGAAAAAAAACTGAAACTATAAGATAGAGATACGGAATGATGAGCTCAAGATATGTGGCATATAGCCCATATTGTTAGCAATTTTAACAATATGTTAAGGGGGAAAAAAAAGAAAAATGAGAATTGGAAATTTGGAACCATAATAACTAAATAACCACTGAGAATATTGGTTATGCATAAACAGTTTGATATATTGGTCCTATCTCAAATTCTTCCTAGAAAACATTTTTTAGACACATAGATTAGATCATCAACAATAAAGACGTACATTCAAGAAAAAGATAAATTGACAGGTTTACCATTCATTTCCATAGAGTACTGTCATGTCCAGTGTCCATTTGATAAATCAGCATTACAAAATTAGATTAACAAAACTTTTTAAACGCCGAAGCTTAGGCCTTTCCACATCGAGGATTACATTAGTAAAGTCCGAATTTCGCCCTTATGTTACTTGCTATCTATTTATTTTTAATTTTAAATCACGCTTTTCTCTTTCAAACAATGCTTCCAAGTTCCAAACAATCTGTTTCAAGACCCATGACCCAGACAAAGTGGAACCAGCAACAAGGTGAGCTAATATCAGTACTAGTTAGCATATCAAAATCCTCCATGGCAAGATTTTAGCTGGACCACAGACATGCCTGTAATTATAGAGAACTGAAATGCTTAAGATTTTCACTCAAAAAAATAATTCCTTCAAGGTTTAATTCTAAAAAGAACGATAAAGGTGTCACAGTGCACTAAATTCCTATCATTGTGTGGTCAGGACTCTGGATATGATAAGATGTACGCAGTCTCATCCGTCAGCAAACATTTCTACACTTTAGAACTCATGACCACCGTGACACAAGATAGCAACCTTACTCTTACCCAAAAGCTCACCCTCTCTAAAACAGAACAATCATGGATTAAAAAAAAAAAAAAACCTAAGCCTGTTCTACTACAGACTGCTACTAGTAGGACATTAAACGAGCTGGCTCTCCACAACACCTCCAACCATACACACCATACTATAAACTGCCTTAATTGAGCCAATCCAAAAATGATGCAATCCAACCAGCGAAATAGTAATATCATTTTACAATAAGATACAGGTTCAAAAAGTTTACAGATATTTTCTTTTAACTTGAAAAGTAGTAGCAACCAGCAGGCAGCAGGAGAGTAGTTGAACAGTCAGTTTGAAAGATGTTAAGTGCCTTGTGTAAATTATATTTCTTTTACGAATGAAAAAACACAATATAGCTGAGAATCAGATGCTACTAATCTATGGAAGAAATATATCATAATATAAGCAACAATTGCCCAAATTGTTACACTTATATGGAAGAATCCAGATAAACAAGCCCAAAAAGCACATAGTATCCTGAAAACTACCAGGCATTCAAATATAATCTTCTTTCAATTGCCTTTACAACCCTACACTGACGCCAAAACCTTTGTGAAAAAAAAACAAAAACAAAAAATACAAACAAACCAACTTAATTAAATTTCCATTTGAAAAAGCCTTGGCATTTTTAACTTTTCCTGGTAATAAGGAGTCCACAAATTGCACAACAGACATTCTCAAATATGAAACTGCCCATTCTTTAATATAAAATAATAAAATTTGCAATAAATCAAACCAACGGGGTTGGGGGAAGTAATACACGTCCAAAGGAACTTTGAGATGATAATTCGCAAGCCAGTCAGCAGCCATCTTTCTCATCATGTAAGAGAGATGCAAGTTAACCAACCAGTCTTCTTGAATCATGTAGTTAATGGAGAAAAGAAAGAGGAACTAGGAATGGTCATGTTAAATAAAAAAGAATAAATAATGAAGTAAACTTTCCTCCTGCTCACATTAGATAGAAGCATGAAACAGAACTATTCAAGAGTTCCTAGTCTGAAACACTTTCCAATCGATTTGTGATAACAGACATAATATTACTATACGATTGTAATTACATTCTTATAGTGCATGTCCACAAGGAAAAGTAACAATGTAAAATTCACTTCCTTCCCACTTTTTCTTCCAACCAACAACATCCCTTCCAAATCAAGTTTCATAGGCACTCAAAATCAATATTTTTTCTTTCTCACTCTTTAAATTTCAGTGTCATGTTAAGTTAAATCAACGGGAAGCCACACTTTTTTATGTAAAGAATCTACCCCCTCCACCCCTCTAATCATTCCATTTTGCAATTTACCGTTAGCTCTCAACCGAAATCCACAAATTGACAACATAATAATACATCACAATTTTGATGCTAATATAATTTTTTGTCTAAATCATATAAAATGACGCAAGTCTAGCAATCTGAAAAAGTTTTCCCAATCTCAATCACGGTAATGTTAAGTATGATAAAACCATAACAAAGAAAGTTCCGCCAAAAACAAACCTTTATCACAAATAGCATTTTGATGAATTTATTTCTGCATTAGTGCTAAATGTAACTAATAGCAGAGAAACCAATCACCTTTTATTGTGGCATATTTCATACATTTTTATGTGTGAAAATAATAATTCATTTAAAACTAACAAGGCACCAGATAATGGCCAACCACAAAGTTGCAGAAACAGAAGGAAAATGAAATTAGCTGCCTGATGTGAGTATGATTGGATACTATTTTATACCACTAATGTAAATTCTGAACGTTCAAATAAGAGAATTGGAATAAGAAACACAAAAAAAACCATACTCAGCAAGACACCCAATTCTTGTGAGTGCTAATGAGTGCAGACAAGAGTCCAGCAGAAGCCATAAAGAGTGGCCTAGAAAAGGGTCCTTTTCCATCCATTATATCATCCACAGCCATAACCCCATCAGCCAAATCCTGAACAATCGAAAGCTTCTTCATAATCTTCTTCTCCCTCAACTTCCTCAACCTTTCTTCTTCTTCTCGGCAACCAACACCCCTCACAACCGCTATTTCAATACTCGATTTCAAGCACGCTTCGTCCTCGAGAATCACCCTCAAATCCCTCAATTTCAACGCAACGCTACCAAAGTATCCAAAAAATTCAGCCCAAGCACTTATCTTCTGCAAAACACGGGAATGTTTGGGATCGATCAAACCCGATTTCGCGAGCCAAACAAACTGTTCGACAAAATAGTAGAATCCTTCGCCGCCGTAGGCAATTAGGGGTAAGAGGAAATGGCGTTCGTCGCGGGAGTTACGGAGAGCGTTGAGATCCTGAACGAACTTGCCGAGTCTGAAGGCTTTTCGGCTAACGCCGACGTTGGATTCGAAGGTTTTGAAGCGGCGAGAGAGGGTTGGGTTGGAGTGAAGGAGTGAAGAGGCGAGGATGAGTTTGGTGGCGTAACGGGAAATCTTGAGAAGCTTGTCGACGCCGTCTCGCTTGGCGAGGTAGGCTTCGAGGTGGTGAAAGAAGTCTCTGTTGTTGGGTTTTGCTGCAACGGTGGTTGTTGGTGGTGATGAAGATTCCGAATCCATTCGAGTTCTTCCACTTCCAATTCAGTTCCGAAAGGACCAATTCGAAAGAGAGACTTTTTTTTTTTTTTTCAAATACAACAAATCAACAAAATGATTGCTATAACTCTTCAATGCCTCCGGTGCTTAATACTTACAGCAATGGCTGCCTGGCAAGAGCTGAGTAGAAAATTAGAAATCGAGTGAAACCTCGATTTAGTGCTTGAAATTATTTACATCCGATCATATTAGTATCTGATTTTAAAAAATTAATATATTAATTTTTGAAATTGTAATTTATTAGTTCAACTAATTCTTATGTAAAGATCAATGTAATTGAAAAATAGTTAATGTAATAGATTAATAAGACTAATTTTTATATGTTTAAAATTAATATGTTAATTTCTTAAAATTATGAATTAATATGATCCACATTTATAATTTTAGAAATTAAAATGAAAGTTGATTCATTAAAAATTTAAGAAGTTCAAATACATTTACATGTGACAAAAATATCAAATGATACAAATATATATATGATAAAAATTTTAAAAATAATTAAAAGAGATATATATGAAATGTATAATAAAATATTAAAACATTTGATATATATCAAATATCAGTACATTATCATTTTAAAGTGTGGATATTACACAATTAAAAAGTTGGTTTAAAAATTTTTGTTGATGGGACACAATATGACTTGATACAAATATGTTAATATGATAAAAGTTTTAAAAAATTATTAAAAGATATATAAATAAAAAGTATATGAAAGTATTAAAATATTTGATAGGTATCAAATATTGGTATATTATTATTTTAAAGTTTCAGTGTTATACAATTAGAAAGTCATTTTAAAAATATTTGTTGAAGTTGATAGTTTGTGCTAATTTTAAAATTGTGAGAGACTCATCTTAAATTTTTTCAAAAAACAAAAATCACTTTAGAAAAGAAACAAATTTAGAACAAAGAAAGAGGGGGAAAAAAAGGAGAGTAGAGAAATCAAAATTCCGCTTACAGCTCCCACCCTTGTTAATATTTAGGAATAAAAGTATCGAGGCTTCTAAACTTGAACTTTTTAATAAATCGTTACTAAAAATTTTAAAATTGTCTTAATTAATTCTTATTTATAACTATTATTCTAATTTGTCATTTCACCCAACTACAATAAAGTCATTAACGAAATAGAGATGTGGCCAAGTCTAAACATTCCATTTATATAAGATCTAAATTTTCTATTAAATTATTCTTTAAATTTTAATTTTAATTTTACTTATAATTTTTTTCAAAATAAAATAGAAAAATAATATTTTATAAAAAAAGCAATATATGTGATTGTGCTATCATCGCTTACTTTATCTCTCAAAAACCTAAACAAAGAAAAAAAATTTATCCTTTTTATGTTTATATTTAGATCTTTAAAATATTAATAAAATATATTTACAAATTTATTTTTATATTTGTATTAAAATCATTAAATAAGTAATTAATAATAGTAATTAAAAAAAAAAAATTAGAAATTAATAAATTATAACTATACAGTGAGAAGCTAAGAAGTATTTATAATATTATTCTTTTTTATGTTTATATTTAAATAATTAAATGATTAATAAAATATAATTATAATTTAATTTTATTTATATTTTTATTTAAATCATTAAATGTATAACTAATAATGGTAATTTTGAAAAATAAAAGTTGGATGTCAAAGTAAGAAAACATATAAAGAAAGTATATAACTTAGAATTCTGACACGTGTCTTCTCTAACATTAAATAAGTGTATTACTTGCTTAACATATAGTAAGTAAAATAACAAATATTTTAGTACATGTCATTTTATGTAACCATTTTATATTACATATTATCTAATGTGACTATTTTTTATACAAGGACAATTGAGACTACAAAAATAATTAATAAGCATAATTTAAATTTAAATTCTCATCCTAATTAAATGACATTTATGTACACCTAACTAATTAATTGTATTAACCATTTAACATATTAATTATTATTCATTATTTTCTATGAATCTTTACCAAAATTATCTTCTATGAATAATATTACTATTCAAATTCAAATAATTAAATAATAATATAATTAAAACTTTTAAATTTCAAAAGTCACCCTTAATGAATGTCATTTATTTACTATAAATTTTTTTATCTATAATTAATTAGTTGCCTAAATTAATTAATTTGTTAATTTTACACTATCTTCCACTAATAAGATTTACATTTAAATAACACAAATAGCAAAAGAATTAAAAAATTTAAAATTTGAATTTTTCTCTTAATTAAATGTCATTTATGCACATTTAATTAATTGACACAATGAATTAATATATTGATTATTCATTATCTTCTATGAATAGTATTACCATTCCAATAATTTAAAACTTTTAATATAATAATAATAATATAGAAAGATAAAAATAAATATTTGGAAGTTCATCTTAAAAGGACAAAAAATAGACAATACAAACACAAAAAAAGAAAAGAATATCCATAGAAGATAATAAATAATTAATGACCAATAAATATTATTGCTAAAAATATTACTATTTCAAATAATAATAATGTTATTACTATCAAATTATGGTCATTTTTTAAATTTCATTTCGTGTGTATTTGATTAAAGTAAAATTTATTAATCTTTTTTTATATTTTAGTTATGTTATTTAGGCCATTAATAATAAATGTTTAATAGTTTATTTCACTTTGTAATAATTTTTTAATAATCCAAAAAGCTAATCATTATCTTTTTTAATTTTCCCACGTTATTCATTTAATTAAGGCATTCACATTAAATTAATTAATAAATGTATAATTTGTCTTATTACTTTCAAATTTGTATTTTTAAAATTTACCTTATTAATTTGTATTAATTTCTATTATAATCATTTTTCATTGGCTAAGTGAATTATATTAAGTATGTCAATTTACTATTTAATTATAATTTCTTTATTCAAATAATTCATGCACCAACTATTTGTTTATGCAAAGAATTAATTATCTATGTAAATGTAATAAAATCATTAATCCAATTATGTTTATAAATAATTTTTTGATGGATTTAATGTATTAATAATTAGTAGATAGCTTTTGGTTAGATCTTTATTTTAAAATTGTTAACCGTTCATTATAATTTAAACTTTTGTAAAATATATAAGGTAATTAATAATAATAAAATTGTAAACAGCCCTCACATATGAATATTTATGAAATGTATATTTATAAAATAAAATATTTCTTTTCAAATTTTAAATCTCATATAATTCTTTTATTGCTTTTTCTGATAATGATGCAATAGAAATCATTTATTGAGTATTTATTTATTAAATCATCTACAATGTTTTAGTTTTTATACTTTTCAAACAAATGCTTTGTATGATGCCCTAGCTTATGTACTTAACAAATATATCACTCCAATTGTTTCTATTATCATAATCTTTCGAGGAATATGTTTTCCAGTTCATATGATTTTAATTTCTTTGTTCGAGAATATCAAACAACAAGACTCTTTGAATATGAGGCTTGCCTATTTAGGGTTCTGAATCCCTTTGCAAAATTATCTGAATCTCTTTATGATGAAGTACCAGTGATATACAAATTTGAAGCATTTGGTAGAATTTTAGGAGAAATTTTGAGGTTTTCTAATGACAAAAGCATTGAACAACTGTTTGGAGGAAAAATAATTGTTCTTGGAAGAGATTTCAGATAAATATTGTCAATATTAGTAATTCAAAAAGCAAGTAGATAAGATATTATTATGACAACAATTAATTTATTGAAGTTATGAAATTATTACAAAATTTTGAGATTAACTAAGAATATGAGGTTACAATCTGCATCTACCATATTCAACTTATATGAAACAAAGTCCATTTTGCAGATTAGATTATTAACATTAGCGATGACAATTTGGGAAATGATAATGATGGTGAAGCTTAAAATTGAAATTCTTAAAAATCTTTTGATTTTGAATTCTAACAATCATATTTCAGATATTGTTGATTTTGCATATCCTGATTTAGTTGCATATATGAAAGATTTCAAGTTCTTTGAGTATATACCAGTTCTTACTTCAACCCTTGAAATTGTTGAGAAAGTCAATGAATTCATTATTTCATAAGAAAAACAACAGTATCTTAGTTCAAATTCAATTTTTGTAGCAAATGAAGATGTTGGTATTAAATCTGAATGGTTACAACTGAATTTTTACATAAGATTAAAGGTTCTAGAATCTCAAATCACATATTGCTACCAAAAAAAAGGAGTTCCAATTGTGCTCCTTATAAATACTGATTAAGCAATAGAAATGTGCAATGGAACAATATTAACTATGAATGAATTGGCACCAATGATGACAATATTTATATTCCCAAATTGAGTTTAACACCTTCAAATATTGGAATCCCCTTAAAGTTTTAAAGAAGACAATTCTCATTAACTCTATGTTTTGCAATGACTATATAAATAAGAATCAAGGATAATCTCTTTCTCATGTAAGGTTATTCTTTTTACTAATACTTGTTTTTACTGTTCAATTTTATGCTGCAGTTTCAAAAGTAAAATCAAATAGTGGTTTGAAAATATTGATTATTGTTTTAGTTAAATCAAGGAGTAATTTAAAAATATTGATATTCATTTGGTCTTTACTATTGAATTTCTTATCTTAATATTACTTATATTCTGTTCACTAATAGTTATATAATTCCTTTTACATACATGCAGGTTTCAATGATTGATAGAACATCATTATACTTGACTTATGTAGAATCATTATATTATATATGATTGAAACTATATTTTTGTATTCATGAAATTTTATCAAATTATATCAATAATTTTTTAAGTTAAATTGTAAGATTTTCATTCTATTTATTAATAATTATTTTCCTCTCAATTTTTTCCATGCAACGCATAAGTACAAACACTAGTAACCTTTATAATAATATATATAGATAAATAATATTACATATATATTTTTATTTATTTATTTATTTATTAATACAATATATGATAAACCCTATAGTGCCATGAGTTTATGCAAAAAAAATTTAGGGTAAAAATCGGAGAGTATTACACATTTTTAACAATTTAGACTTTCAAATAATTCATAATAAATAATTACATGCTTTAAAAAATTAACTAAAGTTCCATGTAATTACCTAGAAGGGGCGTGGGACATGATAGAAAAAATAGAATTGAAAAACATGTTTCTACAAAGTACATGCGCTTACAACCGCCTATGTTGCAACTGGACATGATAAACATGATTCTTCTTCCTCACCCGGTTATAGACATCCAGGTTGCGCAACCTGACTCAATACAGAACGGGTCTTCATTGATTTCTCCATCATTGCTCCACGATTTTGGTGTCTATTAGTTTAGGAGAACGAGATCTGCAAAAACCCTAAAATGAATTTTAAAATTGTCCAACAATTTTTTTGGGCTGTTCGAACAAAATCGAGAAGTTCTTTGCGGGATTTTTCAAAATTTCTCCCTTGATTAGCAATGGTATTACGCAATATTTATATTTTAGACTAAAAAATGATATACAATAACTCTAAACCAATTTTGAAATTAATTAACTAAAGTTATTGAATCAAAAAATAGAAATTGTTAGTTTTCTTGGTTTCACTTGGGTGTTTGCGTCAATAATCCAAGATAAAAAAAAGGTTTCAAAGCTTAGACCATCCTTTATAGTGTCAGGAGTGTTGACTACACAAAATCAAAATTAATTCTTAGGGTTTCAACAATTTGTTTTCAATTAATAATTTGAATTTACATTCAAACCTCATGCGATCCTTTCCCGAAAAAATAGAAAATTAAGTTCACATCAACAAAACATTCAATCTACTGCCATAATGGAGGTTAAAACCTTATTTGATACCAATTGCTAGAATTTTGGGTCAAAACCAAAATATAATAAGCTAATTTTTTTTGATCAATTTAATTCCAAATTATGGCATACACAAATAATACAAATTAGGTCATAGAGTTACCTGGAAACTATGGAGCACGGACACACCATTTTGGTGTCGTGTCTGTGTGTTGGACACACAATAATATACGTACGACACGCATGTCGTATGTATCTGATTAAAAAAATATTTGTTTGACTCGAACACGTCAGAGACACCACAAGACACAACCAATTTAATTTTTTTAAAAAAAACTTAATTATTATTTAAAATAAAAATGTAAAAAAAATGTGATATACCCAATTACCAATTACTCATTCCTCAAGTCCAATTACTTAATTACTAATACCACTTATCCTAACTAGACCACGATGTTTTTCACTGTGAGGCCTGTAACACCCACCATAAGGTATCACATTTAAGACTAATCCTAATAGAACTTACCCAAGTTGTAAAAGAATTAATCTTGTAAAAACGTCAATTTTAAAATTTCATTTGCGGAACAAAATAAAATAAGTAAACTGAATTAAAACATTAGTAAGACTTGTAATGAACACACCAAAAGAAATATATACATCGTATTACAAAACTTGTCCAAATAATTTACATAAATACAACATTGTTTCCAAAAGTAAAATACAAACATGACTACTAAGCAGTACCCTAAAACAAACCTAAGGATTTGGTTGCTTGGAAGGATCCTCCTCCTCCTCCACATTATCATCGAAGAACCTAGGCGGATACAAATGCCTCACGGAGGTTCTTGCCGATGATAATACAAAATTCTCTTGGGGTGTATAGACAGACACAACTCCACCCCAGAGTTCACGAATGGGTATCGTGAATTCCAGATGCATAGTAGCATGTTGAGTCAACACGAAAATCCCATCCAGGGTTCCACTCAAACTCATAGTCAAATCCTCGGTGTAAACAAACCTTTCATTATTATAGTCAAACCTCCACGCGTCAGTCCCATCGTGGAACTGAATCCTGACAAAACCTAAGACTTGTCGTCTTGCCGCCATTGCAGTTAACAAACAAACAGCTACTGATGGTAAATAGATTTACCCACTTCTTCATCTTCCCAGTCTTTATCAAACGTACACAAATAAACAGATACAATATAATAACGAGGTGAGATCCCCTACATCAATACTAGTATAGCAGTAAAGGAAATGACAACAAATAAACAAAGTATAATATCAAGACCATAAAACATGTTATCATATCACGGATAATAAATCAAATAAATCATGAATCAAATAATTATAAATTTCATGTTATTCTGCTGACCCACTATGCATATACACACAGACCAATTCCTACTCTATGGAGCTAAACATAGTTTCAGAGAGAAGATCTAGAAGATATGTCTGTTACTCGGCTGCCGTGGCTAAAAGTGCTATAATATATCAATTTTGTCAAAAGTGCACATCATACATTGGACAAGGCATTCTACACCAGATCACAATATAGGACAATGTCTCGATCCAGATCATCGGTGCGTTTGCATCGGTCTGCCCCACGGACAGAAGAGCTACCAACCATCCATTGCGAGGTACCCACACCCAAAGGTGGCAAAACGGGCCAACCCGCCCCGCCCCGCCTTCAACCCGCCAAAATATGGGGCGGGGTGGGTTGGCCCATTTTGGAAAATGGGTTGGAAAATTATCTGAATCTCCTTACGATGAAGCACCACTGATATACAAATTTAAAGCATTTGGTAGAATTTTAGGAGAAATTTTCAGATTTTCTAATGACAAAAGCATTGAACAACTGTTTGGAGGAAAAATAATTGTTCTTGGAAGAGATTTCAGACAAATATTGTCAGTATTAGTAATTCCAAAAGTAAGTAGATAAGATATTATTATGGCAACAATTAATTCATTGAAGTTATGAAATTACTGCAAAGTCCTGAGATTGATTAAGAATATGATGTTACAATCTACATCTACCATATCCAACTTATATGAAACAAAGTCTATATTGCATATTGGATTATTAACATTAGTGATGACAATTTGGAAATGATAATGATGGTGAAGTTGAAAATTGAAATTCCTAAAATCTTTTGAATTTGAATTCTAACAATCATATTTTAGATATTGTTGATTTTGCATATCTTGATTTAGTTGCAGATATGAAAGATTTCAAGTTCCTTGATGATATAACAGTTCTTACTTCAACCCTTGAAATTGTTGAGAAAGTCAATGAATTCATTCTTTCATAAGAAGAAAAATAGTATCTTAGTTCAAATTCAATTTTTGTAGCAAATGAATATGTTGGTATTGAATCTGAATGGTTACAACTAAATTTTTTCATGAGATTAAAGGTTCTAGAATCCCAAAATCATATATTGGTACTAAAAAAGGGAGTTCCAATTATGCTCCTTATAAATACTGATTAAGCAATAGAATTGTGTAATGAAACAAGATTAACTGTGAATGAATTGGCACCAATGGTGATAAGTTTTATATTCCCAAATTGAGTTTAACACCTTCAGATCTTGGAATCCCTTTAAAGTTTTAAAGAAGATAATTCTCAATAACTTTATGTTTTACAATGACTATATAAATAAGACTCAAGGACAATCTCTCTCTCATGTAAGGTTATTCTTTTTACCAAGACTTATTTTTACTGTTTAATTTTATGCTGCAATTTCAAGAGTTAAATCAATGAGTGATTTGAAAATATTGATTGTTGATTTAGTTAAATCAAGGAGTAATTTGAAAATATTGATATTCGTTTGGTCTTTACTATTGAATTTCTTATCTTAATATTATTTATATTCTGTTCACTAATAGTTATATAATTCCTTTTACATACATACAAGTTTCAATGATTGATAGAGTAGCATTATACTTTACTTATGTAGAATCATTATATATGATTGAAACTATATTTTTGTATTCATGGAATTTTATCAAACTATATCAAGAATTTTTAAAGTTAAATTGTAAGATTTTCATTCTATTTATTAATAATTATTTTCCTCTCAATTTTTCCCATGCAATGCATAAGTACAAACACTAGTCACCTTTATAATAATATATATAGATAAATAATATTACATATATATTTATATTTATTTATTTATTTATACAATATATGATAAGCCCTATAGTGCCATGAGTTTACGTAAAAAAATTCAGTTATGATATTCTTACAATTAACAGTGTATACACCTCTTTTCATACTTCTCTCAATATCATTCATTATATTTACTTTTTCCTATTAATTTCTCTCACTAAATCTGACATCCTTAAAAATGGTGTTAATAGTGCATGCACCCCTAAAAGGAGTATATGATGATTTTTTTCTTAAAAAATTGATGTAAAATTCAGAGAGTATCATACATTTTTAACAATTTAAACTTTCAAAAAATTCAAAATAAATAATTACATGCTTTAAAAAATTAATTAAAGTTTCATGTAATTACCTAGAAGGGACGTGGGGCATGATAGAAAAAATAGAATTGAAAAACATGTTTCTACAAAGTACACGCGCTTACAGTCACCTATGTTGCGACTGGACATGGTAAACATGATTCTTCTTCCTCACCCGGTTATAGACATCCAGGTTGCGCAACCCGACTCAGTACATAATGAGTCTTCATTGATTTCTCCATCATTGCTCCACGGTTCGACACAATTTTGGTGTCTATGAGTTTAGGAGAACGAGATCTGCAAAAACCCTAAAATGATTTCTAAAATCGTCCAACAATTTTTTTGGGCTATTCAAACAAAATCGAGAAGTTCTTCGCGGGGTTTTTCAAAATTTATCCCTTGATTAGCAATGGTATTACACAATATTTATATCTTTAGACTAAAAAAATGATATACAATAACTCTAAACCAATTTTGAAATTAATTAACTAAAGTAGAATCAAAAAATAGAAATTGTTAGTTTTCTTGGTTTCACTTGGGTGTTTGCGTCAATAATCCAAGATAAAAAAGAAAAAGAAAAAAAAGGTTTCAAAGCTTAGACCATCCTTTATAGTGTGAGGAACGTTGACTACACGAAATCAAAATTAATTCTTGGCGTTTCAACAATTTGTTTTCAATCAATAATTTGAATTTACATTCAAACCTCATGCAATCCTTTCCTAACAAAATAGAAAATTAAGTTCACACCAACAAAACATCTAATCTACAGCCATCATCGAGGTTAAACCTTATTTGATACCAATTGCTAGAATTTTGGGTCAAAACCAAAATATAATAACCCAAAATTCTTTGATCAATTTAATCCCAAATTATGACATGCACAAATAATACAAGTTAGGTCATAAAGTTACTTGGAAACTATGAAGCACGGACATACTATTTTAGTGTCATGTCCATGTGTCGGGCACACAATGATACACGTACGACACGTATGTCGTATGTGTCGGATTAAAAAAATATTTTTTTGGCTCGGACAGTCAGGACATTGCAAGACACAACTAATTTAAAATTTAAAAAACTTAATTACCATTTGAAATAAAAAAGTAAAAAAAATGTGATATACCCAATTACTAATTACCCATTACTTAAGCTCAATTACTCAGTTATCAGTATTACTTATCTTAACTAGATCACGATATTTTTCACTATGAGGCCATCCTTCCCATCTAGTTATCTACCTCCATCTACGACTAAGTCATCGTGCCACCATCGTACTAATGGTGGAGAGCAAAATGAAGTTAATCCTTAGTTACCCTCTTTAGTTAATTTTTTGTTGTTATTGTACATATACTTGTATATAATTAATTCTACTATGACAAGTTTGTTTTGAAGAATTTTTAAAAAATATCAATAGAAATGATGGTCCATATTTTTTATGAGGGACTTACCAAGTAGCAAATAATGACACATATAATATATGTTAAGATATTGTAAATCTTGAAACTTATATATATCATACTATAAATTATGAATCTTTTCCTTAAATTTTTAATTATATATATATATAGCGTGTCTGTATCTTATATTTTTTTATTTTGGTATGTCTCTGTATTCGTGTCTGTGTCGTGTCCCGTGCCTGTGTTAATGTCTATGCTTCATAGCCTGGAAAAGATGATGATGATGAGACAATTATAATTGAAATCTTGAATAGGATCTCGAGTGATGTGAAAGAAAGAAACTATTACTATCTCACATTAGTTTACTTTTGCGTCAGTATCAATGAGACAACTAGCATTAAGGTGGTTATGAATAAGGTCCTCCCCTCCTTGTGTATACATTCAAATCAGATTGTGCTAAACCTACTCATTATGGTAAGGCCATATACAAGACTCACCAATAAAACTCACTTGTGGACAATGCTTACTAACATCAGCAGGCCCAATAGCCTAATAACAGTAATGATCAATACTTTGAGTTAAAACAATATGCTCTTTTGACATTCAATTAATTTGAATTTTATAAAAATATAATGTGACTTATGTTAATTCATAAAAATTATTCTACTAATATAAGGATTAATAATATATTTTAACCTCAAATAATTAAAAATTATGCTCCCACCAAAAATATATAAAGCATTAACTTATATAGATAAAAACAAATCTAATATGAATATTTTAGTTGCAACAAGAAAAAATATAAAATACTTATATGCATTCTAATAATAATAATGTTGTAAAAGCAATAAGTTAAAATCAATAAATATAACTTTTTTAGAGGAGATTAGTTTTGATACACTTTGTCAGTGTAAAATAATTTTATATTATCATCTAATTATGTGTTATCACATACATCATTTAATGAACTAAAACTTACATGCGATATTAAACTCATTAAAAGATATGATAACATATTATTAAATGATAATGTAATTTTTTTATATTAATAATATATTAAAATTAAATTCATTTTTAAGAGGCACAAATAGTAATCAAGCTAGAAAATATGAAAGGATTCAGGTAATTTAAATTAGTGATATGTGAATGTTAAACAACTAAGTGCAATGAAAGGATTTTAAAAAAAATGACACATGGTACTCCGAAGTGAAACAACTTTTAGTATAAAATGATAATGATAATAGTAATTATAAAATAGAATAGACAAATAGATAGATATGAGAAATATACTTCCTCAAACATATTATTACAACATAAGAATAAATTGGTTACATTTCATTGGGTTACTTATGAATTAAGAAATGAGAGTCGTTAGTCTAGACCCTAGAAGAAAGATAGACAATAATTTAGCAAAAGTGGAGGCCATGGCCCATCCGTTCTTCCCGGCTCACGCAACACCTTCTCGGCAGAAACTCCAATGCCCTTTAATTTCGTTTTCTGCTTTACTTTAAACGTGGAGCCAAGCCTAAAGAGGGAAACCGAGCACTCACACATCTTTATTGTTAACTTTTCTTTTGTGAACATTATGTCACCTTAAATATTTGAATTTGACTTGTTTGTTATAACACTTGTCAGCATTAACTTGTTTGTTCAGAAAGAATTACAGTACTAGTGCTGAATTTGGTACTCTGCCTGAGAGCAAGTTTTTTGCCAAAAGGTTGTAGAACAGTTTGCCCGTAGCACATAGTTTTGAATTGGAAATCTGCGTGGATGCCATTGCCAAGATTGGCTCCTCTTAAACCGAAAAAATGCTTCTTTTTCAATTTTTAAAAAATATTGCAGATTTTTTTTATCTGAAAATTATTGCAGATGTTGAACTCGGCTGTTTTCTTTTCTATATGGATACTAAAAGGAAACATTTGTTATATTCATATAATTAAGGACATAGTTAATTTAAAAAAATTACCCATATATGACAAAATATCCTCCTCTATGTCTGATGTTGCAAAAGTGAGTTTCAATACTAGGTGATTTCACTCACATATGCAATTATGCACAATAAAATTAAATTTCATCAAATTAATTACTACATGGTCATCAGAATAAGACATAATATTCTTATTATAACTCATTTGCTAAAGTTATTTTTAGGAGTTCTAAAAAGGATAGAAAGGAGTTGTTTATAATGAAACGAAATAGAAAGATAAAGAATAATATAAAATAGAATATGTTACTTTATTATTTAATTTTTAATAAGTTTAATGAAAAAGAAAAGTAAAATATTCATGTTATCTTTTCTTTGATCGCAAATTGAGGGATAAAAATTAAAGGTTTTAATTAGGAAAAGAAAGACTCATTGATCATCTTATGTCATTCTATTTAATTTTTTAAAATAAATTTTAAACATATTTTTATTAAATTTTGTCATTCTATTTAATGTTATGTTTTCTTTTATCATCCTCTTAATCATAGCCTAAGTTTTCTTTGCGTGAAAAACATCTTAGTGCTTATACCCTTTTTCTTTGTCATAATTTTCTCTTTACTGCGTGCTACAATTCAAATAGGGCTGGCATATGAATTATGCTAACCTTCGCATGGTTTCCTTACCCTCTTACTTGGGTCCCCGAAGCAAATTAACATTCCATTTCCCACGAGGCCACAAGTGATGCAAGATGCTGCTTTTGAGAAGATGCTAAAAAATAAGATACTTTACTTTCTGCGTCGTTCAAAACTCTCTTTTATGTGACTTCATGTTCTAATGAGAGAATGTTCTTTGATTAACATGTAAGTAAAAGCTGCTCGGTAATAAACAACTATAAAAGTGGTTGTATACATGAGTTCAAGTGATTTTATTCAAATGTTCACTTTTTAAAATTTAAACATAGCCCACATATATTACTGTCTAAATTTTATGAATTCAAGAATTATTCAACGAAACATTACCTTTAAAACGTTTTGAAAGCACTGAAAATGAAAACTGAGAATTATTTGACGAATTCAGGACTTTACGGCTTTGCCCTCAACTGTTGGCCTTTCCCTCCCTATATATATTTATTTCCGTTTCCTCAACTTCGTTCACCCAAAAGGAAAGTGTAGTCTTCTAAGTTTCAAAATGGCAATCTTGCTCTCTCGCTCTGCAATTCTTCTACCATTTCTTGCTCTCTTTCTCGCATTTAACCTTGCAAGTAAGTTCTCTGGCAATCTTCTTGCAATCCCATAGCTATGTGAAAACTCTTTTGTATTAAAGTTTCAAGATTCATTCTTTTGTTTATTTGTGCTATTCCATTTTAACAAGATAGAAATTTCGAAATCTATATATCAAAGCTAACTTGGTCTAATTTATATATATATATATATATATTACCTTGTTAATTTGTTGCTGTGTTTAACTACTAACATTACATAACTGTTTGAGATAAACAAGAATCTGAAGTTACTATTCTTTTGTGCAGATTCTGAATCATTCATAGGCGTGAACTATGGACAAGTCGCCAACAACCTGCCACCGCCGTCAGCCACCGCGAAACTTCTCCAATCCACCGCCATCGAGAAGGTCCGGTTATACGGATCCGACCCGGCCATAATCAAAGCTCTGGCCAACACCGGAATAGGAATCGTAATCGGAGCCGCAAACGGCGACGTTCCAGCACTTGCCTCGGACCCTAACTTCGCGAAAAACTGGGTCAGCACCAACGTTGTTCCTTACTACCCTGCCAGCAACATCATCCTCATCACCGTTGGCAACGAGGTCATAACCTCCAACGACACGAACCTCATGAACCAGCTTGTGCCGGCTGTTCAGAATGTCCAAAATGCCCTCGATGCTGCTTCTTTGGGTGGCAAGATTAAGGTCTCCACCGTCCATTCAATGGCGGTTCTGAGCGACTCTGAACCTCCTTCTGCTGGAAAGTTCCACCCTGAGTTCAATACCGTTTTACAGGGTTTGTTGTCGTTTAATAATGCCACGGGTTCACCCTTTGCCATCAACCCTTACCCTTACTTTGCGTATAGGAGTGACCCTGGAAGACCCGATAACCTGGCCTTTTGCCTCTTCCAGCCCAACTCGGGCCGAGTTGACTCAAACACCAATCTCAAGTATATGAATATGTTCGATGCTCAGGTCAGTGAAAATACTCAAACTACACATATGCTATCTTATAATATAAGAAACAGAAATAGTCATACTGTTTATCATGCCATATTTTAGGCACATTATTTAGTAATTAACATGTATAGAAACATTTTTAAGAAATTAGTACATTATTAACATAGTCCCACAACATTAAACATGTTTAATGTTAAATGGAGTGTCTAACCAAGAATTATTCGATGCTCAGGTGAGTGAAAAAAGAGAAATTTTTAAGTAAGTTCTTGGTCTGTTTAATTCAACATGTATCACCTTAACTGTAACATTAGGAATGTTGTAAAGGTAGGAAATAGACTCATATAACAGAGATGACGCATATTTAATGGTATAGAATAAAAATTTATGGTGAAAAAAACTCAAACTATGTACATATATGTTATCTTATAATGATATAGAATAACATGCATGTTGTGGTGTGCAGGTGGATGCTGTGCATTCTGCGTTGGATTCTTTGGGGTTTAAGAATGTGGAGATTGTGGTTGCGGAGACTGGGTGGCCATACAAAGGAGACAACGATGAGGTTGGTCCAAGTCTTGAGAATGCTAAGGCTTATAATGGTAATTTGATTGCACACCTGCGGTCCATGGTTGGGACCCCACTGATGCCAGGGAAATCAGTGGATACATACCTCTTTGCGTTATATGATGAGGACTTGAAGCCAGGACCTGCTTCTGAGAGAGCTTTTGGGCTTTTCAACCCTGATCAATCCATGATCTATGACGCTGGCCTCTCCAAGCAGCAGATTAATACTAGTAGCCCGGTGGTGGCCCCGGTATGACTATAACATACTTCTATATTACCATTGAATATTGTGTCATAAACTAACCATCTGAAATTGATAAATGGACATGAAGCCACCATTTTGCAATCTTTAATCATCTTCATTCATATAATAGCTGTCATCTTAAAGCTGTTCTAGACTTCTAGTCTAGTAGTATTTTAACAATGTATTTCTTAATTTGGTTGAAGACTCCGGATGTGTCAAAATCTCCAGAGACTCCGGATGTGTTAAAATCTCCGGTGATTCCAGCGCCAACAGGCCCAAGTCCAATACCAAATAAAGCAGAATTCTTAAATGGACACGAAGCCACCATTTTCCAATCTTTAATCATCATCTTCACAGTTCTCATGTTAATGCTGTCCTAGTAGTATTTATTTAACAATATATTTTTCTTAATTTGATTGAAGACTACTCCGGATGTGTCAAAATCTCCAGTGACTCCAATGCCAATAGTTCCAAGTCCAACAACACCAAAACCAAATAAAGCAGCATGGTGTGTGCCAAAAGCAGGAGTAACAAATGTGCAGCTACAAGCAAATTTGGATTATGCTTGTGGGCAGGGGATTGATTGTAACCCAATCCAACCAGGTGGAGCTTGTTTTCAACCAAACACATTAGTAAACCATGCTGCATATGCCATGAATCTCTTCTATCAAACTGCTGGACGGAATCCATTGACTTGTGATTTCTCGCAGACGGCCATACTATCAACGAATAATCCAAGTGAGTTCCCATGTGATTTCTGCGTACTATGTCTTCTTCCCATCTTTGAGATATTACCAGGTTCAGACCTTTTTATTCTCTAGTGTGAGGCAAAAAATAAAAATCATTTAATTAGGACGTAGCCCCACGCTATCTAGATGCTACATGAATTGCATGAAAGCTTGATGTTGTACATTATTCCTCAAAAGATCATTTGCTCTGACTTTTTACAGTTTTGTAATGTTTGTGCAATCGTGATGAGCTACTTTTTGAAAAAAGTTATGACTGCATGTTGTTTAGATCTCGTTTATGCCTTAGATTTTGGGAAGTGATAATTTTGGAAGAGGGGGTTTCTGGCCGATTCTTTTATATTAAATGCATTGATTGAGTATAGTGAGATAAAACTGCTTTGATCATCCCACTAAAATAACATGCTCACTTTACAAGCTTTGCTCTTTGTTTTGTAGGTTACAATAATTGCGTTTATGCTGGAGGAAATGCCTGACCAAAAAGCAAGAAAGTAAATAAAGGAGGGCACTTTTTAATTGTTTTAAATTATTCTCTCTTAATCGCTAAGGAATGGTCTGGTTCTGAGAGAGCTTTCAAATAGAAGAGTGTGCATGTATGGTGGAGGATCATCCTCTATTTCTAGTGTTACCTTTTTAAATATCCCTGTCAGAGGCAAGCTGCTGTTTTGTTTTATGGTGTGTGTGAATTGTGAAGCGTGGTTTAGGTGTATATGTGGAGTCAACATTTGGAAACCCGGGGTCCATGTATACATGTTTGTTCAGTAATATAAATGAAGTTTTCCTCTCTTGAATTTTGGCCATGTTTTATTTTGGTGTAATAGATTTTTTTGTTTCAAATTTTTCCTTGATCTTATAAAAATATAATTGAAACTAACCACGAAATATGGTTTACACTGTTTATTGACAAACTGAATTTGATTTAAAGTTCACTGTAAAGCACCTTAATTTATCAAAATTGTAGACGTATTGACTAAGTAAGCAAAAGTTGCAAAACTGTTATGCTGGAAGCAAGCTTACTATTGATTCCAAAAGCAGACGATGCTTTGAAGTTATTTCCCAGGCTGAATCTGAATCAGACAGCTTCTGATTTTATTAGTAGAAAATAGTGGAAAAAGGCAAGGAGCAAGCTCCAATAACAGATAATAGAAACTGAAAATGCAGAAAACAGTATGGGAATAGACAGAAAATTAGAGAAGCAACGAGCTATCTCTGTCCAAAAATGGTCTCAGCCACCCCACACTATCCAAATGATTCGATGCCCCCCTCACACCCCTCTCTCTTCATCATATTCACACTTCCTTACTTGATTCCAGCACCTTCATTACCAATCTCCATCTGTCATGTGTCCATTTTGTTAGCTCCCTCTCCCTACTCCCTAACAGAATCCTTATTTTCCTTTCTGCCCCTAATACTTCCTTTCTTCCTTCTATGGTAAACATGGATTGGGGGCCCATTAATTTACCCTTGTAACACCCATTTTTGAGAGAGAACGTCACATTATTAATTACAATACAGAAAATAAAAGTATAAATTAAGGTCCGATTCATTATATTACAATTAAACTTGTTTGATTATAGTTGTATAAATAAAATGATGACTATTTTTTTTGTTATAATTAATAAAATATAGTGACAAGATATAATTATAATAAAGAGTAAGACAAAAGTAAGACATACATTCAATTAACATGCATATACATATATATATATATATATATATATATATAATTATATCAAATTTGTTTAGTTACAGCGCCCGATATACAAAAAGCAAAACTATGTCTGCCCAAAAGATCATACATGTACAGCCCACCAAAATAATAAGTCATCAGGCCCCAAAATGAACATTGATAGCCATCAGTAGCTATCCACAGTATCAGCCCCTATGAAGAAAGAGAAGGAATCATGTCAGGATCCTCCTCAAGGTCTTCCTCGTCGGAGGAAATCCTCATTGGAGCCACCGAATTACAGGTCGGGGCTTGAGCAGTGGAGAGGAATGAATCCTCCTGTGAGGTGTAATAACGATCACCCCACATGTCCCTAATGGACATGTAAAATTCTAAATGTAAACGAACGCTGCAGGTGAAAATAGGCGGATCATAACGCCTCCAAGCTAGTGACACTGACACGTCTCCCAAGTAGACACAGCGATCCAAGCCGAAGTTAACATGCCAACAGTCTGGACCTCCGAGAAATATCAAGCGCACATATCCCAAAAATTCCCGTGGACGGGCCGTCATGATCAAAAGCAAGTACTAGTCGCAGTCAGGCCAGAAACCGAGAACTTGTGAACTTTCCCTTCTTCACCACCGTCTTCAGAGAGTCATATATATATATATACAGAAATACAGAAAAGAGGTGAGACATCCTACTTTCATTACCAATTATGGCAGTAAAAAATAAAACGGCATAGGACGCCCACATAGCATCAATAGAGTAATAAGTAGTAATCAAGAGGCAAATATTAAATAATTTAACAATTCCAGGCAGTTATACATTAGTAAGGCATCAGTTCCAATTATCATAAGAATTAAATGTCAGAAAATATATGGACTCACTATGCACATGCATATGACCTCAAAATCCTACTCTATGGAGCTAGACACAAACAGTCGGAGAGAAAGATCAGGAAACATGTCTGCAACTCGGCTGCCGCAGCCAAAGTGCTATAACTCATCAGTTTATCCATGTGCATATCAAGGCATTGTACAAACATTCTTCACTAGATCGCGATATAGGACAGTGTCTTGGTCTGGATCATCGTTGCATTTGCATTGGTCTGCCTCACGGACAGAAGAGCTACCAACTGTCCATTGTGAGGTACCCGCACCCCGATGCCCCCAAGGTTAACATTATGACCTACACTAGTCTAATTGCACTCGCACTAAGGTATGTTCAATCTCCCAGGCAACATGGCCTTAATAACAGTCCATCGGACTTTCACAATGCATGATGACTCAATGCATATATCATGTATATTCAACAGTAATATACTTTCCATGTCATGTCGAAATTCGACTAAGATAAGCATCAATACATTCTTGGTCTCACTCATAGACCCACAATAAATATTATTAAGTCCTTAAATAACACATTACACTTTTAGGGTACATTATGAAATTATTTAACATTCTTACTTACACTCATGGTCTTACTTTAATTGAAAATTATTCTAAGTCTTTTGATAAAACTTCATTCTTGGTTCTTTCCATTTTATGAAACCCTAATTAATTCCTAATTAATCAATTAATTACGTTTCACTTCAATTTGATTTTTCTTATGAAATTCTTCTCTAGAGGAATTCTCTTGATTGTTAAGTTCTTTACTTTAAGTTTATTCAAAACTCACTTAGAGAATTATTCTAAGTCTTTTAAGTCTCACACACTCTCATTCTTGTCTTAGGTCTAAAGAATCACTTTAGGTTATCAAATTGGTTTCTATCCATTACATTATTAGTCATTTAATTACTTGATTATTCAAATCTCAAGGTTACATGATATTACACAATTTGATCCTAAATTGGCCCTAGAGGTCATGGCCTCCCAAGGGGGAAATCCTAAGTTTTTCTTAACTCCATTATACTTTAATCACTTGATTAGGCATGTTACCATCTTGATACAAATTTTAAACCATGAACACTCTACTTCAAGGGTGTAGCCGTGAGCCTCATGAAGGGGGGCAAGGGACTCTTGCCTCCATTCCATTTTCTACTCTATCCAAACTAATCTAAGATCATTAATATACATATATAATCAACTAATTAAATTAAACAAAACAAAATTAACACACAATCACAAAATCATACAATCAAAGAGAGTAACCCTAACAAGGGTTTCTCACAACCAACACAAAATTAAGTTTCCTACTACCAAGAAAGGTTGAAGAGGATCATCTCCCTCTTACCTAAGGGAAGAACAAGAAAAGAAATCCCCTTGCTTGCTCCTTGACAATTTCGGTTTTCACCCTTCAAAACCCTAGAAATTCCAACTTCAACCAATCAATACCAATGCTTGAAAAAGAGAAGGTAAATGGTCCTAAAGATGACCTTGAAAACGAAAATGGAGAAGAGAATGTGAGGAGCCAAGAATCTTACCCTAAAACTTCAAACTTGAAATTTGAAGAAGTTGATGAAGATGGAAGCTTTTCAAGAAATATTCAACTAGAGAGGTGTTTAGAATGTAGTGGAGATTAAGAAAATATGGTTGTTTGAAAATTTTGTGATGGTGGAGAGCATGGAAGAGGGGCAGTCGTGAGGTGTGGTGTAGAGAAAAGGAGGAGAACTTGAGAGAAGAGAAATGGTAGAAAGAGAAGTTGATAGTAGAAATAAAGATGGTGATTTTTGATTTTTGAAATTAGAATGGTTAACTTAATTAAGTGAAGCACAAATTTTTGGGCTCCAAATAGGCATGCAGCCGTGTAGGAGGGGGAGGAGAGAGAGGGGGTGTTTAGCTTCTTTGAGAAGCTTGGTAGCTTTTTCAAAAAGAAATATTTGATTAGACATAAAGTGGATTACATTTGGATAGGATAATTAGGTGATAAAGTAATTAAAATAATAAGGTAATTTGGATTTTACTACAAACTATTACCCAATGAATAATTGTTACAGTGAACAAAGTCAGTATTAATTATCCAACGGATAATAAAACGTATCGCAAAATTTTACTTAATAGTACGTACAAAGATTTTATTTATCAGATAAAACCTCAAAAAACATAAACTTCGTAAATTGTGCCCAGCCTCGGGTTTAGTAAGATCCCCCGTCGACGCTTCCATAGTTCAAAGTTTACCAGCCTCAGGGAAAACATTTAGTTTTCCCCGGCTCCGCTCAGCGCGCACGTAAAATGAGGAATTTATTAAAATATTCGACGTTTCCAGAAAAATTCACAAAAATTCTCAAAAATCACAAATATTGGAAAATGACTACTCATCACGAAACAAACAATTTTCGGGGTGTTTCACTGACTTTGGTTAGTGTGTACGTAAAACAAAAAATATATTAAAATATTTGACGTTTCTGAAAAATTTCAAAAAAATTCTTAAAAATCACAAATATTAGAAAATGATTATTTATGATGAAATAAATAATTTTCAGGGTGTTACAACTCTTCCCTTCTAAAAAGAAATTTTGTCCTCGAAATTTTCATACCTTAGAATAGTTGAGGGTGTTGCTCTTTCATCTTGTCTTCCAATTCCCATGTTGCATCTCTGGTCTTTTCGTTCCAGATTACTTTCACCAGTGAGATTTCCTTTTCTTTGAGTTGTTTCACTCTCCTATCTTCAATCTTTATAGGAGGTGCCTTATAGGTTAAGTTCTCTTTCAATTATACTGTGTCCGGTGCTATGACATGGTTTGGGTTAGGGATATATTTCCGTAGTTATGACACATGAAAGACATTGTGAAGGTTTGAAAGAAAAGGTGGTAAGACTATCTGGTAAGCTACTGGACCTATCCGGCGAAGAATTTGGTAAGGTCCAAGGAATTTAGGAGTGAGTTTTCTAGATTTCAGAATTCGGCCGACCCCAGTCATTGGCGTGACTTTCAAGAACACATGCTCGCCTTCCTCAAACTCAAAGGCTTTCTTCTCTTATCCGCATAGCGCTTCTATTGACTTTGAGTCGTCTTCATCTTTTCCTGAATCATCTTGACCTTCTTAGTCATCTGTTGTATAATATCAGGTCCAACAGTAAGGCGCTCTCCGTCTTGGTACCAACACAGAGGTGTTCGGCACTGTCATCCATACAGAGTTTCATAGGGTGTCATCCCTATGCTTGAATGAAAATTATTGTTGTAGGTGAACTCTACCAACGGTAAAACTTCATCCCAACTTCCAGTCTGTTCTAAAGCGCATGCCCTAAGCAAATCCTCCAACGATTGGATCGTCCTTTTCGATTGCCTATCAGTTTGTAGATGGTAAGCAGAATTCAATCATAACTTTGTTCCTAATGCTTCTTGCAAACTTTGTCAAAACTTGGAAGTGAACCTTGGATCCCTGTTAGAAACAATACTGGTAGGTACATCATGTAGCCTAACAATCTCACCGATGTACAGCTGGGTCAGCTTCTCCATGTTGTATCTTATGTTGATCGGCAAGAAATGTGCTGACTTCGTGAGTCGATCAACGATTACCCATATCGAATCATAACCTTTTCTGGTTTTCGACAATCCAACCACAAAATCCATCGCGATGCTATCCTATTTCCATTCAGGAATAGATAAAGGTTGTAATAGTCCTAACGGTCTTTGATGCTCAACCTTTGCTTTCTAGAAAACTAGACAAGAAGACACACATCTGGTAATATCGCTCTTCATTCCATGCCACCAAAATAATTTCTTCAGGTCTTGGTACATTTTAGTTATCCTCGGGTGCACATTCAACTTGCTCGTGTGAGCGTGTTCAAGTATATACTTCCTTAGCTCTTGATCCCTGGGTATACAAATCCTACCTCAGAACCTCAGAATTCCATCTGTTCCTTCCTCGAATGTTGTCGCGTTGCCCTGCCTTATCAGCTCTTTTTCCTCTTGTAAGAACTTATCAATTTTTTGCTTTTCCCGGATGTCTTCCATTAATTCGCTTGAGATAGCAACCATGTTCATGCAAATTTTTCCCGGTTCTAATTCCACGAAAGACTATACATCCTTGAACTGCTCTATTAGATCTTTTTCCTTAATCATCATGGCTGATATACTGAGCATCTTCCTACTCAATGCGTCTGCCATGACGTTTGCCTTTCCAGGATGATACAGAAGTCTGAAATCATAATCCTTCAGGAATTCCAACCACCTGCGCTGTCTCATATTTAACTCCTTTTGATCTTATAAGTACTTCAAGCTCTTGTGGTCATTGAAAATGTTGAACGTCGCCCCATATAGGAAGTACCTCCATATCTTCAAGGCAAAAACTATAGTTGCTAACTCCAAGTCATGTGTTGGATAATTCTTCTCATGCACTCGCAACTGTCTTGAAGCATAAGCCACCACTTTTCCACTTTGCATAAGCACAGCTCCCAATCCTTGATATGAAGCATCGCAGTACACTTCGAATGGTTCATTTGAATCGGGTAGGACTAACACTGGTGAAGTAGTTAGTCGTCTTTTCAATTCTTGGAAACCTTCTTCGCAAGCATCAGTCCATTCAAAGGCTTGGTTCTTTCTTGTGAGTTGAGTGAGAGGTCCTACAATTTTAGAGAATCCTTCAATGAACCTCCTATAGTATCCAGTCAAAACCACAAAGTTTTAAAATTTCTGTCACTGTCTTCAGTCGTTCCCATTGTAGAACTACTTCCACCTGTGACGGATCCATTGCAATCCCTTCCTATGAGATCACATAGCCCAAAAACTTGACTTCGTACAGCCAGAATTCACACTTCGATAATTTAGCATACAACTTCGTCTCTTTCAAAATCTGGAGAATTATACTGAGGTATTCAGTATGATCCTCCTGATTTTGAGAGTAGATCAGGATGTCGTCAATGAAGACAACAACGAATCTGTCCAAGTAAGGACAAAAGATCCTGTTCATGTAGTCCATGAAGATGGCAGGTGCATTCGTTACGCCAAACGACATCACAAGATATTCGTAATAACTGTATCAAGTACAAAAATTCGTCTTGGGTATGTCCTCTGCCTTTACTCGAATTTGGTGGTAGCCCGATCGCAGATTGATCTTAGAGAGCACTGCTGCTCCTTTTAGTTGATCCATTAGGTCGTTTATCCTCAGAAGTTGATACTTATTCTTGATCATAACCTTAATCAGTTGGCGATAGTCCACACACAATCGCAAAGTACCATCCTTCTTCTGGACTAGCAACACTGGTGCTCCCCAGGGTGACACACTGGGTTTAACGAACTGCTTTTTCAAAAGCTCTTCTAACTGCTTCTTAAGCTCTACTAACTTCGATGGTGATATTCTGTAAGGTGCTATAAATACAAGATCAGATCCAGGTACAAGATCAATAGCGAACTCTATTTCCCGCTTCAGTGATAAACTAGGTACATCATCAGGAAAGACTTCGGGAAACTCGTTGACCACTGGAATTGCTTTCACATCAGCCTCGCTCTCGACCTTCAAGGAAGACAATAACATGTATCCTTGAGCTCCTTCTTTCAAGAAAGCTCGAACTTGGTTGGCCATCAAAAATCTAGAATCCTCATTTATGGAAAAAACTATGGTTTTACTAGAGCAATCCAAAAGGATACGGTTGGAAGACAACCAATCCATTCCTAAAATTACATCTAACTGAGAGAGGGGTAAACAGATCAAATTAACAGAAAAGATTCGACCCTCAACAATCAATGGACAATTCAAACAGACTTTGATAGTAACAACAGGTTTATCAGTGGGAGTAGAAACAGTCAAGTCAAAAGGTAAGGAAGATACAAGTAAACTAAGTCGTCGCACACAGTCATAGGAAATGAAAGAGTGGGTTACCCCAGAGTTATACAGTACAGTTAAAATATTACCTCCCATGACACCTTCTCCCTGTATCAGATCTTCGGATTTTGAGGCTTCTTCTCCGCTTATGGTGTACACTCTGCCTCCTGCTTGTGGCTTTGTAGCTCGCGCGGCGTTGACTGAAGGCCCAGCCTTAACTTGGTTGCAATCTCCAGAGACATGTCCAGGCTTCCCACATCGGAAACAGATAATCCCCTTGATGGTGCAGTATCTAGTTGCGTGATCCTTCCCGCACTTTAAGCATTTTGAAGAAAATACTACATTTTGCCCAGTTCAGTTCCCACCAGAACTTCCACTAGAACCTCTACCCGACATCTGCTGTTGATTTCCCAGTGGTCGGGAATAAGGCTTCTTTTGGAAATGGTTTGCGTTGTTACCGCCTCCTCTTTAGAATCTGGTAGGTCCAAAGTTTTGATTTCTTGTGTCTCGAGCTTGATCTAGAGCTTCCACTTGGCAACACGTATCCAACAGCTCCGAAAATTGGTGGATCTTTAAAGTGATCACTGCTCTCTTCACTTCGTGCCTCAGTCCTTCCTCAAATTTTTGACATTTCCACACCTTGTCTAGATGGTGCTGGAAATACATCGAAAACTTGGATAAGCTTTCGAACTTTGCAGCGTACTCACTAACAGACAAGTTTCCTTATCTCAAGCTGAGGAACTCCATCTCCTTTGCATGTCTGGTGCTTGTTGGGAAATATTTGTCCAAGAACTTATTCTTGAATATCTCCCAATTGATTGCGTGACCTTCAGCTTCTAACACTCTCGGTGTTCCGTTCCACCAGTCTTCAGCATCCTCAATCAGCATAAAAGCAGCGTAAGTTACTTTCTTATCGTTGGCACAGTTCATGCCTCTGAAGATTTTCTCCAGCTCCTTGATCCATAAACTAGCTTTTCCCGGATCAAATTCTCCTTTGAATTGAGGAGGGTTGTGGTGACGGAACTCTACCAAATTTTGTGCGTCAGCCGTAGTTTCGAGTTGTTTAGCAGCCCTTTCTTACTGTTGAGCAGCTCTTTCCGTTTGTTAGGCAATAACTTCTGCCATTCTTTGTATCGCCTTTATCACTGCAGCCATATCTTCGCCTCGTGCCTTATCGTTCTTTCAAGTAACACTAATTGAAACACACAATGAAGAATTAGATGTATCCTTTCAGAATACCAATCACAGAGAATCACACAGCACAAACAAGTCAGACCTAACCACAAAGACCCAAAGAAAACATAAACCGGGGCTCTAATACCAACTTAATGTAACGCCCCTTTTTGGGAAGAAACGTCACATCATTAATTACAATGCGAAAAATAAAAGTATAAATTAAGACCCGGTTCATTATATTACAATTAAACTTATTTGATTATAGTTGCATAAATAAAATGGTGACATTTTTTTGTTATAATTAATAAAATATAGTGACAAGACATAATTGCAATAAAGAGTAAGACAGAAGTAAGGCATACATTCGATCAAATGCACATATATATATATATATATAATTATATCAAATTTGTTTAGTTACAACGCCTGATATACAAAAAGCAAAACTATGCCTGCCCAAAAGATCATACATGTATAACCCACCAAAATAATAAGTCATCAGGCCCTAAAATGAACATTGATAGTCATCAGTAGCTATCCACAGTATCAGCCCCTATGAAGAAAGAGAAGGAACCGTGTCAGGATCCTCCTCAAGGTCTTCCTCGTCAGAGGAAACCCTCATTGGAGCCACCGAATTACGGGCCGGGGCTCGAGCAGTGGAGAGGAATGAATCCTCCTGTGAGGTGTAATAACGATCACCCCACATGTCCCTAATGGGCATGTAAAATTCTAAATGTAAACGAACGCTGCAGGTGAAAATAAGTGGATCATAACGCCCCCAAGCTAATGACACTGACACGTCTCCCAAGTAGACACAGTGATCCGAGCTGAAGTTAACATGCCAACAGTCTGGACCTCCGAGAAATGTCAGGCACATGTATCCAAAAAATCCCTATGGATGGGCTGTCATGATCAAAAGCAAGTACTAGTCGCAGTCAGGCCAGAAACTAGGGAACTCATGAACTTCCCCTTCTTCACCACCATCTTCAATGAGTCATATATATGTACAGAGATAGTAGAGATACAGAAAAGAGGTGAGACATCCTACTTTCATTACCAATTATGACAGTAAGAAACAAAACGGCATAGGACGCCCACATAGCATCAATAGAGTAATAAGCAGTAATCAAAAGGTAAATAATAAATAATTTAACAATTCTAGGCAGTTATACATCAGTAAGGCATCAGTTTCAATTATCATAAGAATTAAATGCCAAATAATATATGGACTCACTATGCACATGCATACGACCTCAAAATCCTACTCCATGGAGCTAGACACAAACAATTGGAGAGAAAGATCAGGAGACATGTCTGTAACTCGGCTGCCGCGGCCAAAGTGCTATAACTCATCAGTTTATCCATGTGCACATCAAGGCATTATACAGACATTCTTCACTAGATCGCGATATAGGACAGTGTCTCGGTCCAGATCGTTGATGCATTTGCGTCGGTCTGCCCCACGGACAGAAAAGCTACCAACTGTCCATTGCGAGGTACCCGCACCCTGACACCCCCAAGGTCAACATTATGACCTACACTAGTCTACTCGCACCCGTACTAAGGTGTGTTCAATCTCCTAGGCAACATGGCCTTAACAACAGTCCATCGGACTTTCACAATGCATGATGACTCAATGCATATATCATGTATATTCAACAGCAATATACTTTCCATGTCATGTCGAAATTCGACTAAGATAAGCATCAATACATTTTTGGTCTCACTCATGGACCCACAATAAATATTATTAAGTCCTTAAATAATACATTACACTTTTAGGGTACATTATGAAATTATTTAACATTCTTACTTACACTCATGGTCTTACTTTAATTGAAAATTATTTTAAGTCTTTGGATAAAACTTCATTCTTGGTTATTTCCATTTTATGAAACCCTAATTAATTCCTAATTAATCAATTAATTACGTTTCACTTCAATTTGATTTTTCTTATGAAATTCTTCTCTAGAGGAATTCTCTTGATTGTTAAGTTCCTTACTTTAAGTTTATTCAAAACTCACTTAGAGAATTATTCTAAGTCTTTTAAGTCTCACACACTCTCATTCTTGTCTTAGGTCTAAAGAATCACTTTAGGTTATCAAATTGGTTTCTATCCATTACATTATTAGTCATTTAATTACTTGATTATTCAAATCCCAAGGTTACATGATATTACACAATTTGATCCTAAATTGGCCCTAGAGGTCGTGGCCTCCCAAGGGGAAAATCCTAAGTTTTTCTTAACTCCATTATACTTTAATCACTTGATTAGGCATGTTACCATCTTGATACAAATTTTTAAACCATGAACACTCTACTTCAAGGGTGTGGTCGTGAGCCTCATGAAGGGGGCAAGGGACTCATGCCTCTGTTCCATTTTCTAATCCATCCAAACCAATCCAAGATCATTAATATACATATATAATCAACCAATTAAATTAAACAAAACAAAATCAACACACAATCATAAAATCACACAATCAAAGAGAACAATCCTAACAAAAGTTTCTCACAACCAACACAAAATCAAGTTTCCTACTACCAATAGAGGTTGAAGAGGATCATCTCCCTCTTACCTAAGGGAAGAACAAGAAAAGAAATCCCCTTGCTTGCTCCTTGACAATTTCGGTTTTCACCCTTCAAAACCCTAGAAATTTTAACTTCAACCAATCAATACCAATGCTTGAAAAAGAGAAGGTAAATGGTCCTAAAGATGACCTTGAAAATGAAAATGAAGAAGAGAATGTGAGGAACTAAGAATCTTACCCTAAAACTTCAAACTTGAAGCTTGAAGAAGATGATGAAGATGGAAGCTTTTCAAGAAATCTTCAACTAGAGAGGTGTTTAGAATGTAGTGGAGATTAAGAAAATGTGGTTGTCGCGACCATGATCGCGGTGAAAATAGCAACTCAAATTAAAAAAAAAATGGAGTAAGAAATGAAGTCACCACCAATTTTATTTGAAATAAGAAAAATTGGAAAGCCTAAAAAAAAGGTCTTTAAAACCAGATTGAATTCGGAAGTTGGTTATGTAAAGGGAATGGTGAAAACTTAATCCCACAACACCCCTAATACATCCATCTTAAGACAATACCTTAAATTAATTGTACAAATTTTTATAACTCTTGAAAATATTTATTTTACTCTTTTTGTTAAAAGATAAACGAAATTAACAGATAAATTATGAAAAAAAAATTTGCTTAGAAAAAAAACTTTGAATCATAGAGTTGTCACAACTTAAATGATCCCAAAAAAATGCGAGATTAACAAACTGTCACAGCTCAGCTAATCTCGTTTTATTCTTTCTCAACAAAGGTTTAATCATTTATTTTTGTATTTATTTTATCATTTTTATTTTTATTTTTATTTAAAAAAAAAAAAAAATATCCATCATAAATTGGCTACGGGCCCATGACCACAAAAAAACAATAAAACAAAAAAGCAATTAAGTGGAAGACAACCACATAAAAGGTTTATATATATATATATATATATATAGATTGTAAAATCAGCAAAAAAAAACAGCAATATGTTTTTTTTTAATGAAACAAAACCCGTGTAACGGCTTACCAACATGAAATATAATGGTTCAAAAAGCTACTGTACATGTTTTACCCCACAATTCAAAGGCCCATTATTTAGAAGATTCATTATCATATGAATTAGTTTCCATTGGCGCCAGTGCTAACAAAAAAAAAGCTATTAGTTCAAAGAAACTCATTTAATCCATACATCAAAACAAAGTCCTCACTGGTTGTGATTAAATGCTGCACACTGAGCATTTGAATTCAAAATTAAATGCCCAAAGAAAAAAAAAGAAGACCCAAAAACAGAATATAGTCTTCCATGGATTTACAACTGATAAGGTTCTTTTACTTGAGGTATCATGCTCCATCACTTTTATCAAGCATCAATCTTGAACAAAAACAATCATTTACACCATCATAATCAAACCCAAAAATAGCTTCTAATCCTTGCTTAAAAAAAGACAGGTCCTTAGATTCATGAGCACAAGACAGAACACAAAGGTCTCAACCATCATACAAGAAGCAAACAGGAGCCTAAAAATTAATCCTCCAACCATAAAATAAACCTTTTGATGAGAAAAACATGTTCACAGCCTATGCCCAAATATTTTTTTATTTTTGAACAAAAACAATCATTTACATAATCATAATCAAACCCCAAAACAGCTTCTAATCCTTGCTTAAAAAAAAAAACAGGTCCTTAGATTCATAAGCACAAGACAGAACACAAAGGTTCTAACTATCATACAAGAAGCAATCAGGAGCCTAAAAATTAATCCTCCAACCATAAAATAACCCTTTGATGAGAAAAACATGTTCACAGCCTATGCTTAAATACTTTTTTTTTGAACAAAACAATCATTTACACCATCATAATCAAACCCAAAAAAATAGCTTCTAATCCTTCCTTTAAAAAAAACAGGTCATTAAATTCATAGGCATAAGACAGAACACAAAGGTCAGTCTCAATATTCATACTTCCAAGCAAGAAAATGAATCAACATCAAAAAATCAAAAGTATAGCCCCTTCATATGTATCCAAACGATGCCTATATTGTTTAGAATCAACAAACGAATTTGCATATTAATCAAGCAACTCAGCAACCCCCTGTGGAACAGATTCTAACAAAGGGAATGAGGAAAATAAAACTGTTACCTCTAGGACCCAGCAGAATCACATACGGACTCCTCATCAATTATGAAGAGGGAATTAAGACTCATTGTTTATCAAACAGGTGGTGTGCAGCCAACACTTAACCATTGAAACCACTATAATATTATCCAAATGGGAACTTAACAGCTGAATAGATAAGCAATTGAAAGATTAACTTTCATATAAAAAAAATGAATCAACATGTTATGACAACTATCACCATTAGGACAGATCAAATTAGCATAGTCATTTTAACAAACAGAGAGAAGGCAGCACAAATAAAACACTAAGTCAAAGGGAAGAGCTTATACATCAGGCACCAAATTCCCACACAAAATCAGCCCAGGAACAAAAAGTTCTAATTTATTCAAGATCCTCAATACATTGATGAAAAAAAAGCACACAAGAAAATAAAAAAATTAAAAATTACCGAAAAGGAATCTTTCCAAATTGTGGAGAACAGAAGTTATGCTGATCGATTCTTCCTCTCTCAAATTTTCCTAATACAAATTTCTCTAAGACTCTCACTAAAAAGAACTTCTCCAAGAAGAAAACTCTCTTAAACCAACCCCCTCTCTGATTTTCGTCCTCTATATTTATAGAGGAAAAATTCTTCTTTTTTTTTTTTACCACAGGAGGGCTTCTTCTGCGTTGTCTTACAGCCTCGGATGCAAAGCTCGAATTTTGGTGCATCATGTGGAGAAATTGCAGGGGTTGATGAAGCTCGGGTCTCACTCTGATTTCCCTTTTCGTGTTTCGCCTCTCTGCTCCATGTGTTTTATTCCTCCAAGTTTGATTCCTTCCCTTTTCACGCAGTGTGGTTCGTCCCAAAGTGCAAGGAGCTGAGCAGGACGTCGAGCCTTGTGCGTGGCAGAGGCTGAATCCAAGCTAGAGCCTTTCCGTTTTCGTGTACACTTCCTCTGTTCCACACAGAGTCTTCCTCTCAATCCTTGTAGTTTACCCACAGATGGAATTCTCGTGGGTTGATCTATGTGCTGTGCAGGCTAGGGCATGGAGAGGGTTGCAGACCACGTTTCATAGATAGAGAAAAAAATGGTTGTTGTAGATGGAGGCTGCTAGGGTTTGTAGATGAGTGGCAGACCATGAGGCTAGAGAGTAGAGAGAAAGAAGGTGGGGGTGGGGCTGCTAGGGTTTGGAGAAAGAAAAGTAATAGGAATGGGTATTTGGGTCATGGGTGGATTCGGGTCAAAGGGTGGATCCGGTCAAAGGGTGGATCCGGGTAGATGAGTGAGCCCAATAGATCCAAGCCCAAACCTCTCTCTTTTCCTTTTTTTTTGCATGTCTTATTTACTTTTATTTATTTTTATAACTTTTTATTATCATTTTATTATTATTATTTTTTATTATATATATTTTTTAGAAGTAGAGTTAACTAATTTTTCTTATTGGTCATCCATAATTATCTTTTATTTATTATTTTTTGGTCCAGACAAAATTGGGTGTTCATAGTGGTTGTTTGAAAATTTTATGATGGTGGAGAGCATGGAAGAAGGGCAGTCGTGAGGTGTGGTGTAGAGAGAAGGAGGAGAACTTGAGAGAAGAGAAATGGTAGAGAGAGAAGTTGATAGTAGAAATAAAGATGATGACTTTTGATTTTTGAAATTAGAATGATTAATTTAATTAAGTGAAGCACAAATTTTTGGGCTCCGAAGAGGCATGCAGCCGTGTGGGAGGGGGAGGAGAGAGATGGAGTGTTTAGCTTCTTTGAGAAGTTTCGTAGCTTTTTCAAAAAGAAGGATTTGATTGGACATAAAGTGAATTATATTTGGATAGGATAATTAGGTGATAAAGTAATTAAAATAATAAGGTGATTTAGATTTTACTACAAGCTATTACCTAATGGATAATTGTTACAGTGAACAAAGCCAATATTAATTATTCAACGGATAATAAAGCATATCGTAAAATTTTACTTAATAGTACTTACAGAGATTTTATTAATCAGATAAAATCTAGAAAAACGTAAACCTCGTAAACTATGCCCGACCTCGGGTTTAGTAAGATCCTTCGTCGACGCTTCCACAGTTCAAAATTTACCAGCCTCAAGGAAAACATTTCGTTTTTCCCGGCTCCGCTCAGCGCGCACACAAAATGAAGAATATATTAAAATATTCAACGTTTTCAAAAAATTTTAAAAAATTCTCAAAAATCACAAATATTAAAAAATAATTATTTATGATAAAATAAATAATTTTCTGGGTGTTACACCCCCCAATGAGTCTCACCTTGTCCTTAAGGTGAAAATCTAACCCTCCAATGAGTTTCACCTTGTCCTAAAGGTAAAAATCTAGAAATGTAGTCAGAATAGGTGTAAAATCTTCCCAGGTATTTATCATGATCAGGCAAATGAGCCCATTTAATGAGGACTTTCACGTCCCCATTTAGTAATTTACGTACAACTAGTACTTCTTCAAGAACAACATGTAATCCCCACTCCTCTGTCAAGAAACTTGGAAGTTGTTGGCTCGAGATACTTGTTGGAGGAGCTTATTTTAGTTGCAAAACATGAAAAATAAGATGCAACCGGGAAGAATCGGGTAACTGCAACTTATAAGCTACTGTCCGAATCTTGTCTAACACCATGAATAGACCATAAAACCTAGGACTCAACTTTTCATTGACCTATTTAGCTAAGGATCTGAGCTTATAGGGCTAAGCTTTCAAATAAACCATGTTACTAACTTGAATTTAACTTCTCTTCTCCCTTTATCAGCTTGCACTCTTATCCTCTGCTGAGCTTTTACCAAATTTAGTTTCAATTCCCCCAAAATGTTGTCTCTCAACATTAACAACTGATCTACTTCTTCCACAATGGTGTTGTCTTTGCAGAAAGGAATAATGGAAGGAGGGTCACAACCATAAAGAGCCTTGAAGGGACACATTTTGATAGAAGCATTATAAAAGGGATTAAACCAAAACTTAGCCCAAGCCAACCACTTAACCCATTGATTTGGGTGATCATTGACAAAACACCTTAAGTATGTCTCAATGGTGCGGTTAGTTACTTCGGTTTCGCCATTGGTTTACGGGTGATAAGCCAAGCTAAACCTTAACTTGGTACCTGCAAGCTTGAATAACTCTCTCCATGTAGCCTCACTACATCTTTAACAAAAGATGCAGCGACTTCTTTAGAGGTATAAGGGTAGCGTAGTGGAATAAAGTGGACATACTTACTCAAATGGTCCACAACGACCATAATGGAATATGCTCCCTTAGACTTCAGTAACCCTCCAATGAAGTCCATGGAGACATCTTCCCATACATGGTTGGGAATAGGTAGCGGTTAGAGTAACCCTGCATGTTTGAGAGCTAGAAACTTGCTTCGCTAGCATATAGTACAACCAGCGATGAACTACTTCACATCATGTTTCATACCTTGCCAATAGAAAATCATGGCCAACCTCTTGTAAGTTTTAATCACTCCTGAGTGGCCCCTCGATGGAGAAGCATGGAATTCCTTAAATAGTAGTGGAATCCGAGCTGATTTAGGGGGTAATACTAATCTCTCCTTGTACCATATGCACCATTTTGACATGGAATAATAAGGGTATGACTAGGGATTCTGCAAAACTTCCTATAAAATCAGCTTCAACTGATCATCCTCCAAAATCTCCTCAACCAATTCCATCAAGCCTAAATTAGTGATCATGGAAATGGTATGACAATCCATAATATGAGATAGAGCATCATCAGCTTTATTTTCCGAACCTGGCTTATATTGATTTTCAAAGTTGAAGCCAAGCAATTTGGTAACCTTGTTCAGCTGCTCCCCAGCTATAACTTGTTGTTCCAATAAGAATTTAAGACTTTTTTGGTCAGTTCTGATAATAAAGTGATGTCCCAACAAGTAATGTCACCACTTTTGAACTACAAAAGCTATAGCCATTAACTCTCTTTCATAGATTGATTTTGCCTTAGACCTTTTCGAAAATGCTTGACTAATGAATGTTAGTGGTCTCCCTTACTACACAAGGACTGCCCCGATGTCATACCCTAAAGCATCAATCTCTATTTCAAGTGGCAAGTCAAAATTGGGCATTGCCAATGTTGGTAATTGTTCCATGGCAGCCTTAAGCTTCTCAAAGGCCCCTTAAACCTCCGTTGACCAATGAAAGTTGTTTTTCTTCAGAAGTTGTGTCAAAGGTTTGGCAATTACACCATAATTCTATACAAAACGCCAATAGTAACTTGTCAAACCCAAAAAAATCCCTTAAACTTCGTATATCTTTCAGAATTAGTCATTGTTTCATAACTACCACCTTTTGCAGGTTTGCGTTAATTCCTTCAATAAAGATGATGTGCCTAAGATATTCCAACTTATTCACCTCAAAGCTGCATTTTTTTTGAAATTAACCCACAACGTATGATCACTAAGCAAATGAAACACCAACAACAAGTAAACAAGATAGGAAGGTAAGTCTGGGTTATACACAAGTATGTCATCAAAGAAAACCAAAACATATTTATGCAAATAAGGTCTAAATATATCATTCATAAGGGCCTGAAATGTGGAAGGGGCGTTAGTGAGCTTGAAAGGCATTACTAAGTACTCGTAATGACCTTAATGTGTCTGGAAGACTGTTTTGTGAATGTCAACTTCTTTCATGTGAATTTAGTGAAAGCTGGACTTCAAATCCAGCTTGGAGAAGATGACTACTCCACCTAATTCATCCAACAACTCCTCGATAACTGGGATTAGAGATTTGTTGGGGATTGTGACATTATTAAGAGCCCTATAATCCACACAAAACCTCTAACTTCCATCTTTCTTCTTAACAAAAATCAGTGGACTCAAGTATAGGCAAGTACTCAGCCTTATCAACCCTGTAGCTAGCATGTCATGCATAAACTTCTCAATCTCTTCTTTGTGGCAAAGGGGGTGTCTATAGGGTCACATGTTAGGAATCTTAGTTTTTTCTTTTAACACAGTAGCATGATCACACTCCCTCTTTGGTGGTAGCACTATAATCTCCTTAAATAACTCCTTATACTCCTCTAAAAGCTCCTTTATACTATCTGGAGTAGTGGTTTCTGTTGGGCACACTACATTCATCATACCCAACTCCATATAATACGCCTCAGCCTCATTGCGCATCTCCTTCACAATAACTTTCAGGGAAGCCACTGTTCTAGAGAGTGCAAGGTCCCCTTTTACCTTAATTATCTTTCCATTTTCCTATATTTCAAGCAAATGTTGTCTCAAGTCAATACTAAACTTCCCCAAACTTTTCAACCACTCATATCCCAATATGGTGTCCACCCATACCAAGTTAAATAGGAAGAAATCTTGAACAATCTTCAAGTTTGGCAGTTGTAATTCTACCTTGACTTCCCAAATGTTGTCCACTCCCAACCTTCACAAAGTAACCGCGAGTAGCCTCTCTGGCTATTTCGAGCTCCTCAACAAGGATATGAGACAAGAAATTATGAGAGGCCCCAGAATCCACTACCACAATTGTAACATCCTCTCTAACCTAATAGTTCTAATCAGGGTTATAGAAGCTCAGTAATACTGGTAAGAGTTATTTGTTAATCAGAATGATTTTCTGAACTAATTTGAACATAATTCTATAATACTGAATACAAAGAAATAATTAAAGTTTTTGCATAAACAATTGATATGATGAAAATAAATATGAAAATTTATTTCCTAGTTACAGACAATTGATAAGAGTTGTAGTATATTTTAGAGAATCAACTGAGCAAGTCTGGTATTTTTAAGGATATTGCAGAGGAATAGTTGGAACAACTAAGTAGTTTAGAAAATTATGAAATTATATGGAGATGACAAGTAAAATATGAAGAATATTTTGGTAAAAAATATCAGTTAAGATGAATATCAGTAAGCATATTTGCTTAATTTTTAAGTATAATCTGACTCAAGGAAGAGTAATGGAGTTTAACTAATAAATAACAGTATTTGAAAATTATGAAAAAAATGAATCTGAGAACTAAATTGAGTCCTAAAATTTTCTACAACACTTATGGTAACTTGTACCTAACAGATACAAAAGTTTCAACACAATCCATTTTTCTTCACTTTATGTTAATGCCCATCACTGATGTAGCTGCCATGGTAATAAGTTACCACTAATATGAGCAAGTCAGCATCGTAGAGAACAAATCATGTAATTACTTTTCATATAACGGTGGGAAGTAGCTTTCCAAGTTTCAATTAATTGAAAAGTAAAAGAAAAAAGGAAAGAGAAATAAAAGGCAATTACCACTATATAAAGTTCTTGAGATGTGTTGTAAGACCACTAACCTCACGCCAGTGAATATCTCTCATTATAGGAAAAATTATAAGTAAAAGATTAGAAATATTCTTAATTGGCAGCATAGAGATGAAAATTAAAGACTTACATGCAAATGTTCTTTCATGGAGATATACAATAAACACATCCTCGATTTTTTGGACTCGTCATCTAACAATCTGCAGATAAGGCTAACTGGGGAGAATGCCCAACATCTCAATTCATTTAAAACCATAGACAATTAAATTCAATTAGCAAAATGCACCTCATAACATGAATTGCATTTTAAAGATAAGATGACTTACATAATCAAAAGGTAAGCTACAACTACAATTTTTTTTTATAAGATGGACAAAGTAGGAAATGGCAAATAAAACAATAACTTAATACCTTCTGCATTTGATTGACCATATCAGAGCAAGACTTTTTCAACAGTTAATTAGCATCACGATCAAATAAAACAAATGTAACACTATCACTTTCATCAATTACTCTTGGCTTAATCCTATACCTAAATAAATAATCACATGAAATCAAAATTACCTCACGCAAATAAAAAGCAGCACATGAACAATTTCAGATTATATAAAAAAATATCCAATAATGCATAACTATTTTTTAAAAAAACTCAGACCTTGGAAAGACATTGACAACATCATAGTAGCATCCATCACGGTAGCACATGCTAGAATCAAGTTTCACTACCCTATTGCACTTGTAGGCAGTGTACCACCAATTTCCACCCTTGATAAAATGTTTCACAATAGCTAAGACAATGCAAAATCCTTCCTATAAATGAAAGACAGGATATCTATAATTTTGCATTAAATCAAAAACATTAAGCACAAGCAAATAAATACAAATTAAATTTATAGGTAGAAGGAAGAATATCAAAACCTCTTTGCAGTCCTTTAACTGCTCAATACTTTTTCTAGGGATAATGATTAAGAAATCCTCGTCCAAGGAGTACTGGGGTGCATCTGACAAAATAGATGAGGGACTGAAGCTTATCCAGACGAATAAAACGATGGACACAGGGTATAAGAGTGAGAACCTTGCACAAGGAGAGAGAGAGAAAGGAATAATGTTTTTGGCATTGTGTTGTACCGCCATAGCTCTGATTTCGTTGAAGCCAAACACGAATTCATCCATGTGAGGTTGTTTTTGAACTATAACAACAAACAAATAAAGAAAGTGAGGAAACGAAGATGTGCAGTGAGTAGTGATTCTTACAGAGAGAGAGAGAGGGGGGGAGGAAGATGTGCATGAGTACGTCACCGAACGCGGCAGCGCAGGTGGAGGCGAAAGGGCCCTAGCCCATGGTTTGCAACCATTCTTTCAACACCCATTTGGAGAAGACAACAATTTTCAAAATGATAGGTGGGAGGCTAAGAGAAAAGATGAATGTTTTGTAAAGAAGGACAGGGGGAGAGAAAGAAGAGTAACAGAAGGTGTGTCGTGTTGTCTCCCACACTCTTCCTTCAAATCAGCTATGCACTTTAAAACATAATGCATTTGTCATACAAATAATGTTAAGAAAATGACAGCAAAAAATGAATTTTTGAGAAAGGAGCTTGAAATTTTTATAAGATGACAGAAAATTGCATTGTTATTTTTAACAGAACAAAACTTCATCACGAACAGGAAGTAATCTTATAGGGTCCTTAATTAGGAAAATAAAAATGTGTAGTTTTCTATAAAGGTAATAATCAATAAAAAATAATATCATGAGGCATAATTAAAGGAATACGAAACAAAAGACCACCAAAAGAGAAGGTGAAGCAAATGACAATCTAGAAGGAAAGAAAACTAAAATTACCTTCAACCCTGCTGACAGACTCAAAACGGCTGCCAAACCTGCCTATAAAATAAATCAAAGAGGAAAAAGAAATGTAATGTAGCCCAATCACTCTCATTTAAAAATGACATGCAATAATAATTGATCATCTTGATTACATTGTTCTTAAATCATAGCTAAATATGGCGCATAGTTCAAAATGCACCTCAATCAAAAATCGAAAAGCCTAATCCTAAGAAAAGAGAAGAACAAAGAGAAAGGAATGATGGAGCAGTAGAGAGAGAAGTGAACCGAAAATAGGTAGTAATGAGGGATTAAACTTACGGTGAGATCAATGAAGAGGTAGCAGAAGCAGAGAAATGTGAGAGAAGGATAAATCCAAATCTGTTGCTCTTCCTTGGTTCTGTGCAATAGGTGGGTTTGGTGAGTGATTTTGTGGAGTGACGAGATGAGATTGAGAGAGTGAGAGAGTGAGAGACGAGAGAAAATGAGTGAGAGTTGTGAGAGTGTGCAGAGGACAAAAGTAAAATAAGGTTATATTGGATGAGAGAGCGACACGTGTGAATGAATAGGAAAAGGAATAGTTGAGAAAACGGTTCGGAGTGGGTTTAATTTTGCATGTAAATGAGAAAGGTAGATTATAAAGCTGTCTTGTTAATAGTTATTACTCACAGCAATTGTCACTTGGTAGTTGTTGTTAACTTCACACACACATGCTATGTTTGCTGTTACATTGTATAGCACCAGATAGGATAAGAAATGGTCTAACTTTGTTTTATATAATTCTTATATATGCTTTCTTTTATTTTGCAGGTACTGAAGAATACATAATTTAGAAAGAAATTCGTTCAGATCTAACAGCCCATGCTATTTATGGTGGAATTGGTGCTATGATTTTTTCTTGTTGTATTGAGTTTTAGTAAAATCATTTAACTACTTTGTTGCTTCTTTATAATACCGTTGGGAGCATTGTAAGGATATACTATACTTCCCTACTATTCCTTTATAGCTGACAGCACTTTGGTGACATGGAGAATTTGTAGGCTTACCTTTATAATTGTATTTAAGTGCAATATAAGAATCTCTTATGCGAATTTTTCTTTTATTTTGTCTAGTTATTTATTCTGAGATGAGTTATATGTGGTACATAGATTATTATAGAATGGTGATACGGTGAGTTTAATAAACGAAAAAGATAAACTTGAATATAAAATAGGCATAGGAACTACTTTTTGGGCTTGTTAACAAAGTAAAGAAGCAATACATGCTAGTAATATGATTCAAAAATAAATTGATTTTAAGAGAACCTTTTATAGACCACCAAAAAAAAGTGAGCTTTTAAGAGAGGGAAAGTTTTTTAAGAGAGAGAAAATAATTTTTATAGAGAGTAAATATTTTAAATATTTTAGAGAAAAAATCCTTTTTAGAGGGAGAAAGATTTAAAAAAAATTTAGAGAGAGAAAAAAAATTGAGTAATAGAAAAGAAATTTGAGAAAAAAATTTAGAGAGAAAAAATTGAGAGAGAAAATGTTTTAAGAGTGAAAATTATTTTTTAAGATGATAAAAGATATATAAATAATTTTTAAAGTTTTTCAAATTCATATTATTCATAAAATATGTTAGTTATATTAATTTTTTTAATAAAATACAAAATTATAGAAGTATATACAAATCCTCTATTTCCTTCCTCTTATATATTTTTGACTTTTAAACAAGAGAAATGATAAACTTTTCATTTTCTTTTTCCTTTGATCCTTTTCCTTTTCTTTCCTGTCAATCTCCCAAACACACTTTAAGTGTAAATCACAATATGAGCAAATTTTTTTTTTATCTCTATTCAATCCTATAAAATAGTATGGTAACAAAGAGAAATTCACAGTCAGAGATCGTATAAACAAATATGCCATGGTAATTGAATTACTCCTAAGCGGTGGAAGAAGATCAAAGATGTGTTGGTTACTCACTGTTCGAGGTACATAATTTTTCGTTTCCAATTACTCCCAAAGTTAGAATAGTTGTTTGCTTCCGTCATCTGTGTATAGTATTTGATTAATAACAGAGCATATATATATATATTAAACACCAATCCTCAAGAAACACCTCTTCGCTGCTTATTACAGCTTATTTCAATTATGTCCAAAGGCAGGCTATTGTCAATGAGCCAATAGCAGCTTCTTTCCATCAGCCAGAGATCTTTTATTAATCGATGGATTTGAGTTAAGACAAAGTCAATAATATTTTGAAAGATAACATAAAGATTTAGAAAAGTGAAGTTATGCAAATAAAATGAAATAACTAATCTTAAAGGGGCAAAAAGCCAAAAACACGTTATTTTCTACACGCTATTAGTGGTTCCATTGTTTGTGTGATGTTACCTGCATCACATTTTGTAGATAATTTACTGTTTGCTTTTCCTTCCCCCGTTTTTTAACATCATAAACTATCATTTGAAACAAAATAGCTGATTTGAGGTTCCCACGGGATAGGAAAAAAAAAAGAAAGAAAGAAAGAAAAAAGTTCCACGTGGAAAGTTAATGGCTTGATGCTGTACTTTCTTTGTTTTGGAACTATACATTAATAAAATGCTTGAGACCTTGTTCTTTTTTTGGGCTAGAATCTCAACTAGTTAAATCCCTCCACGAAAGGATTGCTTCGTCTCAACAAAATTACTACGAGTCTATGACGACCACTTATGGTGGCCAAACATGACTTGCAGTTCGTGGTGTAGCAGTGACATCAAACTAGTCGTTTTTGCTACCATGAAGTGCGCCATAAATTGAAAGGCACTACCTGCAAAAGTATATAATATAAGTTTTGCCAAACCCCAATCGTGGATAGCGTGGCTGAGAGAAAGACCAGAAGAAAAGTGACTAGGCAATAAAAGAAGGTGATGCCCAACGCCAACGGTGTAAAAAAATGAACCATTAAAATAAAATAAAAAATAAAATTAAAATTTTGGTCTCAATAATTTAAAATTATTTTTAATTTAATTTTTATATTTTAAATCAATTTTTGTACTTATAAATGTTTTTAACATAATCTTTGTTGTTAATTTTTATTTTAATACTATTAATTTAATTTCAATTAAACATCTTACGAAAAAAAATATCTAAAAAAAATTATTAGATAAAAGAGTATTTATTAAGAATAAATAAATATCTACTAGAATAAAAAAATATTTTATTTTACGTATTATAAAAAAAATAAATATATAAAAAGTCTACGTTGAATAAAAAAATTACTTTATTAATTAATTAATGATATTATAATAGTGTTATAATATAAACTAATAACAAAAGTTATTTTAAATTTTTTATATATATAAAAATTGATTTTAAAAAAAATTATAAAAATAAATGTAAAGTAAAAGAACAAATTAAAAAAATTAGCCCAAAAGTAGACGTAGACGTGTCTCAGTCTCACCTAGTTTCAAGTCTTAATGCCACGTCATTTATAAAGTAAAAGGACACACAACAGAGTTGATCAGAGTTGATTGGTTTAATTCAACTTTCTGTTACGAGGTTCCGACTATCCCTGAGGCCTGAAGTGATAGACTTGATCTCCTAGTTCCTGTGAGAAAGAGAGAGAGAGAGAAAAGAAACAATAATAATAGGTAAAAAGAAGAAGAAGATGGCTTCAAGAGATCTAGAGCTCCTAATCCCGGTTTCAAGCATATCTGAAAATGGAGGCTCTAAATCATCTTCCACTTCTTCATCTCCTACCGCTATCTCCAACCAACATCACTCTGGCCATGAGGTTCCTTTATATATCTTCCAATTACTTTTCCATCCATCCTCATCCTTTGCTTTGATGTCACAAATCAATAACATGCATCCAAAGAGGATGCCATAAATGCATGATATATCCTTCTTCTTTCCTCTTTAATTTTTCTTAATTTGATGAAATGAAGTTTATTTGCTCACTTATTCATCAGGCGTTTTCAAAAGTAATTCGCAGCTGGGCCTCTAAGAAGTTTATGACAGGATGGTACGTTTTGTTTATTTCCATGATCACCTAGTTTCTTTTGCTTTGTCCTAAAAAACTTTTTAATAGGATTTAATTTGAATGTATTTTTAGTGTAAAAGTTATCATTCAATTATATATTGTCATGTCATCAAACTCTTACAATAATTATCTTAAAAGTCACATATGATAAAAGTAATTCTTAATTAAGTATAATCTATTATAGACACTTAAATAATTGTTTGACATATGTAAGATTTTGTGGAGTCTAAAATAAAAAAACACATATCATTAACCATACTTTTACACATGTTAAATAATGATTTGAATGCCTATTACATCACATAGTAATATATGATTGGTTGATAATATGAAAAAATATATACTCACAACGCATCAAAATTAAACTCTTAATAAAATATAGCTGATCTAATTAACATCTATGCTTGAGTTCATACCATGATTGCATTTTGTTGGGATTTGCATACTTACAGATTCACATATATAGTGAATGATGAACAATTAGAGATAAAAAAAAAAAAAAAAAGCCACTTAAGGCCTAGTCCAAATGGTTGTGTACGTGGGAATTTTGGTAGAGGTTCTAGGCTTGGATTAATGAGAATTAATTACTAAAAAATAGAATTAATTATTCTTAAGATAAATAATATAGCATGTTCATACTAACAAGATTAAGATGAAATAGAACTTGGAATTATGGTTGGATCCATGATCATTCTCTTAATTGTTGCTTGTCCTAAGAATTGAAAGAGAGATAGAGAGATGAGAGAATTGAGAGTAAACTTCTCCTATTATTGATTGGGGCAATTATTAGAAGAGAGGTTGTTATCTCTTATAGAAACCAATGATGGGGCTTAGTTTCTATTCCCATCAATTAAGAGAAGAGACTTCTCAATGGGCTTTACTATTGAACAACCTAGCCCATCATAGGTCATTCATATTAATTACCCAATTACTATATCCATAAATTATATAATGTTATAGATACATAATTGATACATTAATAATACATCAGAGTATACTGAATAATTGATTAATGTTAATCTAATATTTAATTGTATTTAATAAATACAACATTCTCCACTTGGATAACATTAGTCAATATCAGAGAAAATAAGTATTAACAAGTAAATGCACTGATCTGAAGCATTTTCCTTGAAGCCAAGTGAAGTGACCACCTGATCAAATTTCAAATACCAACGTCTAGAAGCCTGTTTTAGTCCATAAATGGACTTCTTCAGCTTGCAAACTAAGTGCTCTTTGCCCTTTTCAACAAAACCACCAGGCTGAACCATGTAGACGTCCTCAACAAGATCTCCATTCAGAAAAGCTATTTTAACATCTATTTGGTGAAGTTCTAAATCAAAATGAGCTACCAAAGCCATAACAACTCGAAAAGCATCTTTAGTAGAGACTAGTGAGAATGTCTCCTTATAATCAATGCCCTCTATTTGACTATAGCCTTTTGCTACTAGTCTAGCTTTGTACCTCTCAACTTTACCATTTGGATTACGTTTGGTCTTGAAGACTCATTTACACCCAACTGGTTTGCAACCAACTGGTAATTCTTCAAGATCCCAAACAACATTTTGAGACATGGAAACTAATTCATCATGCATAGCATCCAGCCAATTAGAAGCACATGAGCTAGACATAGCTTCCTTAAAGGAGGTAGGATCATCAACATCATTAAGGTCAAACTCATGTTCTTGAAGATACACAATATAATCATTGGAGATGGTAGGCCTGCGAACTCTCTGAGATCTTCTTAATGGAATTTCTTCAACAACATCATCATGTTCCTGTTGATCTGCCAGTGGTGCTACAACATCATCATGTTCTGGAAGAATATGATCATTATCACGAACATCAGGAAGCATGACATCTGCTGGAAAAGAAACAACTAGTGCGGGACAACAACTCGATCTTCTCTAAGAATGACTGGTCGTGGTGTACTACTACTCCCACTATCCAAGTCATCCTCAAAGAATATAGCATGATCAGATTCGGTAACTCGCATGGAGTGAGAATGACAATAAAATCTATTGCCTCGGGAACTCACACAGTAGCCTATAAAGAATCCACTAACAGTCTTAGGATCAAGCTTCTTTAACTGAGGATTGTAAGGCCTAACTTCTGCCTTACAACCCCATACATGAAAATGCCTCAAGGTTGGTTTCTTTCCAGACATCATCTCATAGGGAGTTTTTGGCATAGATTTGCTGGGCACTTGATTTAGAATATACACAGCAGTCATTAAAGCATCACCCCAAAGAAAATCTGGTAAGGTAGAATGACTCATCATACATCTCACCATATCCATAAGTGTGCGATTTCTCCTTTCTGCAACACCATTCTACTGAGGAGTACCTGACATAGTATATTGAGCTTCAATTCCACATTCTTCAAGAAATTTAGCAAAAGGTCCTGGATTTCTTCCAGACTCATCATACCTGCCATAATATTCACATTCTCTATCAGATCTCACACATTTGATCTTCTTGCCTTTCTTCAATTCAATAGCCTTTTGAAAGGATTTAAAAGGATCCAAGGAACTAGATTTTTCATGGAGAAGATCTATCCAGTCGAATCTGGAAAAATCAGCTATGAAGGTGATAAAATACCTATATCCACCTATAGCAGTAGGTGTAATAGGTCCACACATATCAGTGTGAATCAGCTCCAGCACTTCAACACATCTTTTAACTCCTTGATTTCTAACTTTAGCAGTAAATTTTCCTTTAATACAATCAACACAAGTATCAAAATCAGAGAAATCTAGATCATGCAGAATGCCCTGTTTAACTAACCTCTCAATTCGAGGTCTAGAGATATGCCCCAAACGCCTATGCCATAACATAGAAGAGTTCTCATCAATCCTACTACGCTTATATCCAACAGTAGAATTAACAGACATATCATTCAGATTTAGCTTATATAGCCCATCACACAAAACTCCTGAACCAACTGCAACAGAATTAGAATAAACAACAAGTTTTCCATTGCCGAATTCAAAAGTGTAGCCATAACAATCCAAAGCTGAAACTGAAATCAAATTCCTTCTCATAGAAGGTACATAGACTACATCTTTCAACAACAAAACATGTTTAGAATGCAAATATAAAGATACCACTCATATTTCTTCTCCAGATGCTCTAGCTCCATCTACCATCACAATTTTGGATTCAATATCACTTGGTTTCCTTAGGCTTGTGAATCCCTGTAAAGAATTCACAACATGAATAGTTGCACCTGAATCTAACCACCAAGTATTTTGAAGGACATCAACCACATTAGATTCAAAACAAGCTAGAGCTAGGAGCGTACCTTGTTTCTCATTCTTCTTCTTAAGGAAAAAACAAGTCTCCACTTTATGACCGTACTTCTTGCAATACTTGCAGGTTCCCTTAAAAAATTTCCTTTTAGGCTCTAATTGCAATGGTGCTTTCCCTGTCTTTTCCTTTTCAAAATGAAGCTTGCCTTTGTTACTAAACTTTTTCTTGTTTTTGACACCAGAAGAAGAAGCAGCAAATTGAACACTGTGCAGTTTCCCCTTTTTAATTGACTCCTCTTCTTGAGAAACGATTGCAATCATTTCATCAACTGTCCATTCCTCTTTCTGAGTATTATATGAGGTCTTCAACACATCAAACTGAGGAGGAAGAGATTCTAAGACTTGCCAGATCAAGAAACTTTCACCAAGCTCGACCTTTAGAGACTTCAACTTGTTATAATAGTGTACCAGTTTCATTATATGCTCACGAACTCCACCAACACCATCATATTTGGTTTTCTCAAGTAAGGATAGATATTGACCCTTTTGTGCTTTATCAAAAGTTTTGAATTTTTGACCAACGGATGATAGAAAATCTTTGGCATTATTATTCTCTGGAATGCTCTGTCTAATGGACTTCTCCATGGTGTATTTTATCACCATTAGGCATACTCGGTTAGAGTGTTCCCATTTTTCATAAGAAGTCTTTTGAGCAGCAGTGGACTCAGGCGTAAGAGCTGGAGGCTCTTTCTCTCTCAAAGCTAGGTTCATGTTAGTTATTGTCAGATATAGATCCAAAAATTCTTTCCAGTCCTCATAATTTGTCCCATTAAGAGTTTTAACTGAAGTAGGCAGAGAAGCTGGCACCATAACAACAAGGAAACATTTAATACGCATGAAAATATAATTATCATGGTATTATAGAATTAAATGATTCCGTATGCTCAGCCAAACATGTCTTTTAAATAAATTTCTTAATTATTATGATCTCGCCTAAGGTTCCCAAATCATAACAAATAAGAAATATAATAATAATACAATGCACAAATCTCGTGTCACTAAAAAAATTTCTCATACCGATAGGATACTCGAAATATGATTGACATAATCCAAGAATTAATATTGCATTGTATCAGTAACCAATCACATTAGTAACAATATACCGATAGGGTATAATTATCATTAATGCTACATATATATATATATATAATAAAAATAAACAAAATTTTTGTATAGTTGCACTCACGATAGGTAAGATCACAATTATACAAAAAACTTTACAGAATATGATAAAATCATATTATTCATAAAAGCATATGAAATTAAACAATAATATAATTTATTTAATTCATATAAAGACCTAAAAATTTATTCGACAACCACAACACTTTAATAGAGAGAGTATGATACATATAAGTGTTACAGGTAAAGTAATTAATGTGCATAAAATTTTTCAGGTCCATAATCCGAGAGTACAGTATTGAAAAAAAAAAATTGATTATTCTAGAAATAATTAATATAAAATATATAACAGTGTCAAAAAATTCCAGAAAAAATACCAAAAATAAAAATATTAAAATAAAAAAATTTTGGAAAAAAATTGGAAAAAATGGCCTCGGGAAATGGCCGACGCGCTACTCACACGCGCTGTCGCGTGGATCGACTTCGCCACGGGTCAGGAAGTTATCTTCCTTACCCGTTTCCCCTGAAACCGGGTCGTTTGACCCGCGAAAAAGACCCGTTCCGATCTCCCATCATACGCGGTTTTGAGCCGCGATTTTCCAGCCAAGGGGTCGCCGTACCACGGTGGTTAGAAGCCCCATAAAAATTTCATAAATTATATATCAAAAAACATGGAGAAACAGATCTAAAAATGGTGGGTTTCTGAAAACGGGTTGTACAACCCACGACCCCAACCTGGCTAGATCTCCATTTTTACTCAACGAAACACAATGATTTTTTAGTATGATAGTCATTGTGTTCCGATCTAGATAAGCCCCAAAGAAATTTCGAGCTTCATCAAGTGAAAAATGGAGATCAATCAAGAACTTGAAAACGAGTTTTTTTCCATGATTTTGGTTCGGTTTCTTAAAAAAAAATCCAGTTCTGGACGGTTTCTTTATTCCAATTAAGCTTACAAATAAGCTTTATAATAACATATGATCAATAACCCTCAATCAATTTGAAAGATAAAGGTCGAATCCGAAGATTTCAAAAGTTGGGGTTCTTGAGATAGTTTGTGCGAAAATAATTTTCAAAAAATAGTCATATTAATACCTTAAGTAGCTCTGATATCAATTGATGATAATTAATTACTAAAAAATAGAATTAATTATTCTTAAGATAAATAATATAGCATGTTCATACTAACAAGATCAAGATGAAATAGAACCTGGAGTTATGGTTAGATCCATGATCCTTCTCTTAATTGTTGCTTGTCCTAAGAATTGAAAGAGAGATAGAGAGATGAGAGAGTTGAGAGCAAACTTCTCCTATTACTGATTGGGGCAATTATTAGAAGAGAGATTGTTACCTCTTATAAAAACCAATGATGGGGCTTAGTTTCTATTCCCATCAGCTAAGAGAAAAGACTTTTCAATGGGCTTTACTATTGAACAACCTAGCCCATCATAGGTCATTCATATTAATTACCCAATTACTATATCCATAAATTATATAATGCTATAGATACATAATTGATACATTAATAATACATCAGAATATACTGAATAATTGATTAATGTTAATCCAATATTTAATTGTATTTAATAAATACAACATGGATTTCATCATGTACCAAAAAGAACCTAAAAATCAATTATTTGTGGTGAAGTCTTACTGTATACAGGGTAACATTCATGAAGCATTGGCATTTGTAAGTTGTAACATTCATAATGCTACTAGTATTTTGGAGTTTTGAGTTCTGGTTGTCATCCTTTTGTGGAGCATTAGTTTTTAACATTCTTACCTGAAATTAAATGTAATGTAATTTGCAGTGTCATCCTTCTTCCCATCGCTATAACATTCTATGTCACCTGGGGATTTATCCGCTTTGTGGATGGTTTCTTCTCCCCAATATATAATCAGCTAGGGATCAATATTTTTGGTAAGTTTTTATCATCTCTTGCATTATAATTTGTAAACATGAGTTTTCTTTACATCAGCTTAGATTGTTCAAGTCTTTGACCATGTGGTTGGTTATAGCTTATAGAGGGTATTGATATATAAGACTCTGATGTATAAATTAAAGTTTAATCATAGGCTCACTCAGAAGCACTGCAGCATTAGGACAATAAATTGTTACCTTTTGGCTTTTAGAACTTACACAGTCGTTGTGGGAGATAGGCCGTATTTCATGAATGCAGTTTTCTAATTGAATGATATAATTTGCTACAAAATATTCATTTCTTAAAAGCATTGCTTCAGTACATATGTCCTTTCTTTTCGTTGGAAGCTAGAGGGCGACAGAAATCACTTATCACAGTACATATCCCTTGCAAAATCAAGTGATAGTTTCATTTGATAAACTTTAATGCAATATGTCCCTTGCAAAATCAACATCATGTCATGAGTCGTCCCATGAAATCAAGTGATCAAACTTCTGCCATCTAGGAAGTTGGGTTTCAGCTCTCAGGTTTACATCATCATCTCTTAACTACACAATTTGCAAGGGATATTATCATGCTCTTTAATTAATTAATTTGGATAAATGGCAGGTCTTGGATTTATTACTTCCATCACTTTCATCTTCTTAGTTGGAATTTTCATGTCATCATGGTTGGGAGCTTCTGTTCTTACCCTTGGCGAATGGTTCATCAAGAAAATGCCTCTCGTAAGCTATATATATGCTGCCTCAAAGCAAATAAGTACAGCAATATCACCGGGTATATTTCTCAGTATATATATTCACCTAATTGTTTGTCCTTTCTTTCATGTATTCGGCTCAATGCCTTATTGACTTGGGGGAAACTCTATGCTTTTCACTTACTTCACAGATCAAACCTCTAATGCTTTCAAGGAAGTTGCCATCATAAGGCATCCTCGTATTGGTGAGTACGCATTGGGATTCATCACTTCTTCAGTAATACTGCAGAAGAACAGAGATGAAGAAGAGCTTTTTTGCGTTTATGTTCCCACCAATCACTTGTACCTCGGAGATATTCTTCTCATTAGCCCAAATGATATTCTGAGGCCTAATCTGTCTGTTCGAGAAGGAATAGGTATGAGTTCTTGATCAAATTAATAATACAAGATTCTCCTTTTCTTTGATTAAGAGTAATAATATTTACACAAGAAGAATTTTACACTTTTACATGCGAAAAGTATCTTCACACATCTTTTTTCGCATACTATTTACTCAATAGTGATTCACTTGCAAATAATTGATAATTAACATATATTATATAGTAATTTTTTCTTATAACAATTATGCTCGATTAATATATCTCGTGATCACTATATAACATAAATCAATCACTAATTATTTGTACATGAATCATAGTATGTGTAAATGGTGTGCAAAATAAAATGTACAAATAGCACAACTGTTTTTACACTTATTAAAAAAAAGGTTAAGAGAGAGTATGTTAGAATTATATATTTTTATTTTATTATTAAAAAAAGATGTAAAAATAGTGTAATAAAAATAGAGAGTATCATTTCTGATTGATTAATTACGATCTCACGCGTCATGGTAGTTTTAACATGCACGTTTCAATGTGGTACAGAAATTGTTATATCTGGTGGCATGTCAATACCTCAAATATTGACTACAGTCGATGCTCAAGCCAAACTAGCCTCAAGAATACCAACCTTTGCAAAATCACAAGTATAGTGATGGTATAGTTTGTGAGCAAAGTATATGTTCATTTCAACTTTAGTTTCCCCTTGATCTAAGTAAATAGAATTTCCTATTTGTCTTCTGGGCTATCCTTTATATTTATTCAGTTACTCAACCATGTGTTCATGAGTGGTTAACAAACTTGGAGAAAGTGCAAAACTGTAGCTCCTTAAAGCTCAATCTGAAGAGTTAGCATAGCAGGCTCTCCTGCTATGGTCATTTAGGCTAGAAATGGACGCAACTGGACCCCTCCCCTCCTTCCCTAGTTTTCAAGCCCAGAAAACACTTATGGGCTCTGGAAAAAAAAAATGAAAAATATATATAGATAAATACAAAAGGGTTTCATGTGGTTGCTTTTCTTCTTATTGGTCTTATTGCAAACTAGCTATGCCACTAATTTCCCCTGTGAACAGAAAGAAAGATGGTTTGTTTGTCATTTCGACTACCCATCACGAATTAAATGTAGCATTGAAATGTCATTTTATTTATATAAACATTAATATATCTATTATTTAGATGTCAATTATAATAGTAAGTGGTGCAAAACAAATTGTATCAAATTTGGACTATGACATCTTTTTGGTGCAAGACTCTAGCACTTTTGATGAATCGGCACCAAGCCGAAAAAAAAAATGGTATTAATTAGAGCTACACAATTAATCAATCATAATATATTAAAGTTGACTGTCGTGACAAGTAATCATTTTGAGTAACTTCCTTATTTGTGATTGATTCACCTTTCAAATTTCTATTTGTTTTTGTTTTTTTTATGAGTTCAAATTTTTATTTGTAGATATATATGAATTTACACAAGTTTTTACGTACGAACGTATACAATATTAAAACTGGAGGGATGTGAAGGCTATTTATTCTCAAATCATGGAAGGAAAGGAAGATCTTTTTTATAATGGTACTATCCTTAGAAATATTTTCTGTTTTGTTTCTTAATTTTATCATTTTAAGTGTAATTCAGTTCTTAGAACTTGTAATAAGGTGCCGGATTCTTTAGTTCATTTTGTTAGAAAAAAATGAGTCCGTTTTTTGGCTTAGAGACGTGCCATCTTTTGTTGTTCCTTTACTTAAAGTTGATGCTTCTCATGAATAAAAATTACATCTTTCACATATTAAAAAAAAAAAACTAACCCTTTGATTCTCTGCTTATTAATGAATGCATGCATTTACATGAATTCTCATACGTTAACTTGGATGTGATCTCTTATAATACACAATCATAATAACATACTTCTAAATTAAAGCAACAAAGGGATGACTTAGTGGTTGTTAGATTCCAACTTAAAACCAATTGGCATTAAGAGGAGGGGCCCAACAGATATATAAATCGCACCCGAAAGATTGAAACAGGCGATGTGGGACTCTTAATACCCTCCTCCACAGATGCCTGACAGAACAGGTGAGCCTAACAGAAAAGGCGACACAAGAAGATGGGATCTTGGTTCTGATACCATGTTAGATTCCAACTTAAAAACAATTGGCAAAAAGAGGAGTGACTCAACAGATATATAAACCGCATCCGGAAGATTGAGGCAGGCGATGTGGGACTCTTAACAGTGGTTATGCAAGTATGTTCCCTCCCTGACCAATTGTGACCCAAACATTTGACTAGCACATAAGGTTATGTTTGGTGCATCGTATAAGAAGAACTTGATAATATAAGTTAATGTTAATAAGTTTTATCAGGTGTTTAGTATATTTACTTGATAATATAACGAAATCAGATCAAACATTTTTGTACTACTATAACCTGATAACAATATCCTTTTTCCTACCCCATGATAAGACCTGATAGTATATCTCTTCCCACTCTACCCCTCACCTTCATACCTCTTGCTTGAAGCCTCCATGGAACTCGTGCTAGCCACCCCTTGCCTACTGTAACACCCTAACTCTGATACCAACTAATGTAACACCCTAGCTAGGACATCACATTTCTGACTCCCGACTCATAATCTGAAAATAAGTTCGCACAAAGTTTGAGTTATAAAAGATGGGTTTCAAAATTTCTTCTTTACTGAAACGTAAATTTACTGAAAATATTAGGTAATATTGAAAATCATATTTCAACTATTCATTATGCAATATCGACACCAATTAATTGTTAATCAGGGATTAATTTGTTTCCTATTATATGCAGAATAAAATAGGAAAAGGGGACAACTCCTTAATTGTATATATTGTTTCCTATTATATGTAGAATAAAATAGGAAAAGGGGACAACTCATTAATTGTATATATTTAGCTTTCCTAAATTAGCAGACCAAACCATATCACAAAATTTTTATTTAAATATTGATAAATGGTACTGTAAATGCTCATGCTATTATTTATAGTGGAAATACAATGAAGAAAAGATAACAAAAAAGCCAATTCTTCTGACATGGTATCAGCAGGTTCTCGATCAAACCTGTGATTTCTTGGTTTATATCGGATTTCTTCAGCAACACCACTCTGGGTCGTTCTTGTCTTCGTCTTCTTCGCTGCTCTCAGTTCTTCTGTTCGTGCCGCTAGCTTTGGGTTCGTAGGTTTCGTTCTTGCTCGTTTCGTGTTCGTTTCTTTCTTACTCTTGGTTGCGATCTCATGGCTTCGGACAAGGAAAGGGATAATTTTTGTGTCCGCTTCACCGACAAGAATTATGGTGCCTGGGAATTTCAATTCAAGATGTATGTCAAAGGGAAAGGCTTGTGGGGTCACATAGACGGGACCTCCACAGCACCGGTTGAGAAATCTGCCTTAGATGCTTGGGAGGTAAAAGATGCCCAAATTGTTTCTTGGATTCTCGGCTCTATTGAGACTCAGATGATCAATAACTTGCGCCCTTTTACAACTGCTAAAGACATGTGGGAGTATTTGAAGCAAATTTACAACCAGAATAATACTGCCAAGCGCTTTCAGTTGGAGCTCGAGATAGCCAATTACAAACAAGGTAATCTGTCTATTCAGGATTATTATTCTGGTTTCTTGAATCTGTGGACAGAACACTCAGCCATCTTATATGCTGATGTTCCCAAAACCTCGCTCACGGCTCTTCAAGCGGTTTACGACATCAGTAAGCGGGATCAATTTCTCATGAAACTTCATCCTGAGTTCGAGGTTTGTCTCGAGGCGCTTTGCTGAATCTGAGTCCTGTTCCTCCTTTGGACACATGTGTTGATGAACTTCTCGGGAAGAGCAACGTCTACTTACCCAGGATCCATGTCCCATGATGCATTGGTTCCGAGAACCGAGTGACGGTTGCCTATGCTACCCAAAGTAAAGGCAAAGGTCGTGATATGCGACAGTCCAAGTGTTTTTCGTGCAAACAATTTGGCCATATCGCTCGTAATTGCGCAAAGTAAGAAATTCGTAATTATCGCAAACAACAGGTCATATCCTCTCCGACCGTCCCACGCGTCCTCCAAGACCAACCCAACGTCCCGAGGGCGTTCCATGCCACTACGGTTCAATGGATTCAATTTCCACCATTGCAAAAGATCAAATGTTGGCGCTTTGAAGCCCGAAATGATCCAACAAATGGTACTATCGCACTTTCGGCCTTGGGTATTCGAGGGTAAGTCTTCTCATGTTTCTCGACCATGGTTTCTTGATTCGGTGCCTCCAATCATATGACGGGTTCCTCCGAATACTTGCACAATATACACCATTACCATGGTACTCAAAAAATTCAAATTGTCGATGGTAATACCCTTTCTATCACCGATGTTGGTGACATAAACTCGATTTTAGACATGTGTTTGTATCTCCCGGACTTGATTCCAACTTACTTTCAAGTGGGTCAATTAGTGGATGACAATTGTAATGTTAATTTTCTCTGGCTGGTTGTCTTGTGCAGGATCAGGTGTCGGGGAAGGTGATCGCGAAGGGGCCTAAAGTGGGCAGATTATTTCCGCTTCAGTTTATTTCTAATCATTTATCTTTTGCTTGTAATGGTGTTTTGAATATGTATGAGGATTGGCATAGAAAATTGGGCCATCCAAATTCTGGTGTTTTGTCTCATTTATTTAAAAATGGTTTATTGGGAAATAAAAATGTCATTTCTCATTCCTCTGTTCCTTGTTCGGTTTGCAAACTTGCTAAAAGTAAAGCACTTCCTTTTCCCTCTAATGCTCATCGTGCTTCCAACTGTTTTGATGTGGTTCATAGTGATGTTTGGGGTATGTCTCCTGTTGCTTCTCATGCTCATTATAAATACTTTGTGACCTTTATCGATGATTACAGTCGTTTTACTTGGATATATTTTCTTAGATCTAAGGCTGAAGTCTTTCCAATATTTAAGAAATTTTTGGCATATATTGAAAATCAGTTCCAAGCCAGGCTTAAAATCTTTCGCTCTGATTTTGGTGGTGAGTACATGTCTCATGAGTTTCAGGACTATTTGCAACAAAAAGGCATTGTCTCTCAACGTTCCTGTCCCAATACACCCCAACAAAATGGCATTGCAGAGCGAAAGAATCGTCACTTGCTTGATGTGACGCGCACATTGCTACTTCAAGCATCTGTTCCATCTAGATTCTGGGTTGAAGCTTTGTCCACAACTGTCTTCTTGATCAATCGCCTTCCATCTACGGTTCTTGATCTTGATTCCCCTTTTTTTCGTCTCTTTAAGACTCATCCAAATTATCTAGATTTACATATTTTTGGGTGTGTATGTTTTGTTCACTTACCTCCGGTTGAACGACATAAGCTTGGAGCACAATCTATCCAATGTGCATTTATGGGTTATAGTAACTCTCACAAAAGTTTTTTGTGTTATGATATTACTAACCATCGCTTCAGTATTTCAAGGAATGTGACCTTCTTTGATAATCAATTTATGTTTCCTTGTCTTTCTTCTGACTCTAATGAGGTTGCTACTCTTCCCAACTTTTCTATTGTGCCTCAATCTATAGAACGTTTTGACCCAGGCCATGTATATGTCAGACAACCCAAACAGCAGGCTCCCACTCCCCTTCCCGACGCTGCTCCGTCACTTGAACCTGTGCCAGTGGCACCCCGGCGATCTGCTAGAGTGTCTCGTCCACCTAATAGATATTCACTAGAAAGGTATGATTCATCACATACTTCTCTTACGGCTACTCTATCCGGCATATCTATTCCTACATGTTACTCACAGGCAGTTAAGGATGTGTGTTGGATACAAGCAATGCAAGATGAACTCCAGGCTCTTCAAGAAAATTTTACATGGTATATTGTTTCTTGCCCACCTGATGTCAAACCCATAGGCTGCAAATGGGTGTATTCTGTGAAATTGAATTCTGATGGTTCCCTCAACCGTTACAAGGCTCGACTAGTTGCCTTAGGGAATAAGCAAGAATATGGGATTGATTATGATGAAACGTTTGCGCTTTGTGGCAAAGATGACAACTGTCGAATCGGTACTCTCTATTGCTGCTTCTAATGGTGGTCCCTCCATCAAATGGATGTAAAGAATGCATTTCTTCATGGTGATCTGACAGAAGATATTTATATGACTCCCCCTTCGGGTCTTTTTTCATCATCTAAAGGTGTGTGCAAGCTCAAACGATCCTTATATGGTTTGAAACAGGCTCCCGAGCATGGTATGAGAAATTTCGTTCTACTCTTCTTGGGTTTTCCTTTACTCAAAGTCAATATGACTCATCTTTGTTCATTCATCGCACGCCTCATTGGTATTGTTCTTCTTATTCTCTATGTTGATGATATGGTCATTACTGGTTCTGATCATACCTCCATACAGCAGCTTAAACAACAATTACAGGCCTCATTTCATATTAAAGATCTTGGTAATTTGCACTATTTCCTCGGACTTGAGGTTCATTATACCTCCAAGGGCATATTCCTACATCAGCAAAAAAAGTACACCGAGGATTTTATTTCTTTGGCCGGTCTTCAATCAGCTAATCCGGTGGATACTCCTCTCGAGGTTAATGTTAAATATCGTCGTGATGACGGTGATCTTTTGCCTGATCCTTTGTTGTATCGTCAGCTCGTGGGTAGTCTTAATTATTTGACTATTACACGGCCTGACATATCCTTTGCAGTTCAGCAAGTAAGTCAATTCATGCACTCACCTCGCCATCTTCATTTGGCCGTTGTTCGTTGCATTATTCGATACTTGAAAGGCACCTCTCAACGCGGTCTATTATTTTCCACTGGGACAGTTCCTAAATTGATTGCTTATAGTGATGCTGACTGGGCAGGATGTCCTGATACTCGCAGATCTGTTACTGGTTGGTGCATGTTTCTTGGTTCTGCATTGATTTCTTGGAAGAGTAAGAAGCAAGCACGAGTCTCTAAGTCCTCCACTGAATCTGAGTACCGAGCTATGTCTACTGCTTGTTCTGAAATAATTTGGCTACGTGGTCTTTTGGCTGAGCTTGGGTTCCCTCAGACAGAGTCAACACCTCTATATGCTGACAATACGAGTGCTATTCAGATTGTTGCCAATCCAGTTTTTCATGAGCGCACAAAACATATTGAAGTGGATTGTCATTCTATCCGGGAATCCTATGATGCTCATGTTATCTCACTACCTCATATCAACACCCAATTGCAGGTTGCGGATATTCTTACCAAAGCAGTGCCTCGCCCGCGCCATCAGTTTCTTGTTCGCAAATTGATGCTTCTTGACCAGCCGCATCAATTTGAGGGGGGATGTTAATCAAGGATTAATTTGTTTCCTATTATATGCGAATAAAATAGGAAAAGGGACAACTCCTTAATTGTATATATTGTTTCCTATTATATGTAGAATAAAATAGAAAAAGGGGACAACTCATTAATTGTATATATTTAGCTTTCCTAAATTAGCTAGACAAATCAGGTAACAGAATATTTGTAATTAAATAGTTATAAAAGGCTGTAAATGCTCATGCTATTATTTATAGTGGAAATACAATGAAGAAAAGATAACAAAAAAGCCAATTCTTCTGACATTAATATCATAATTTAAAGAGAAATATAAAATTAACAGATTTTTTTTTTGATAGTAGCAAACCCCATGACGGGTCCTACTTAATAGCACGGTATAACACTAACGAGAAACTTTAACATACTTATTCATTTTTCTGTCCATCTTGATGCATCAGACATCTATTTCTTTGTCAACACTGCACACCTTCGAGTCCTGAATGTCTACTCCTTATTGTTATCACCAATCTCAGAGTATCCATCTAGTTATGTCTAAGACAACTCGATCCTTCTATTATTTGATTTTAACAAAGATGAGACACAACAAAACAATATAACAAAGAGGTGAGATCACCTACACCAATACCAACATGGCAAAGACACGGAGATAACACAATTAGCTATATCATACGGATAGATCATACCATAATCATGCTATCGGCATTAATCAACTATCATCATCTAATCATTTATCGGGCTCAATCATCATCCAAGTACTCAAAACAATTGTCATAACCAATAACCAATATTCCCCAATTAATATATCACACGAGATATAAATGCTCAGATTTATGCATATTTACAAAGACTCATTTTATCAAAGACGACTCCATGGAGGTTTTCACAATTTCAAGAAGAATGCTCTGGTTAATTGTCAGCCTTAACCCAAAGACAATCTCCCAGTCGTTGAAAAGAATCGTGTTCTTATCGAGTATCGTCAATGCGTTGCAACGGACTGCATCGCCAAGTGGCACAAGGTACTATGTTACCGTCCACTGTCGTCGACCGCGCGCTACGACGCCGCCAAGATCCATCATAGACCTCACTATCAATTCTCATTCCCTCTTCAACCACAAAGGCCATAATAGCTATTAGCTATCTTTTATACAATGCACGAATTTATCAGTGCAAGTCCAACCCCAACGGGCCAAATCTTTTCAATTTTATTTGTACAATGCACGAGTATATCAGTGCAAATCCAATCCCAACGGGCCAAATCTTTTCAATGTACATATAATGCACCAAATTCAAATAAGACATCTCTTTCCAATGTATATAAAATACATCAAAAGCCAATCGTAGGCAAACTCATCATTTTCTCACAGTGTTCATACACTATGTTATCATGCTTTTTTAGTCATAAAGCACTTTCGCCAGTATTTTCACAAAATTGCGCAACATTTCCATTATGTTTTCACAATTCCAAAATGTTTCATTATAGTTTCAATATATCGTAACACTTATGTTACGTTTTCAAAATTCTGAAACGTTCTGTTATATTTTCACACTACCGTAACACTTCTGTTATGTTTTCAAAATGCCGCAACTCTTCTGTTGCACTTTTAATTCACATACTAAATTTTTAATGTTTTTCTCAATTGCGTAAAAATATACGTTTCTCAAATCGCATATTATTTTTTCACTGTTTCAAAATTGCGTATCTCAAAAATCATTCTTTTAAGTTACGTAAATCATTTTTTATCATTCTCAAAATATTTAAAACACTTTCCAAATCTTATAACAATTTTTCACCATTTTTCAAAATCGCATAAAAATATTTTTTCGTTGTTCAATCATTTAAAAATATTCTATTACTTTTAAATCACATAGTGATTTTTCAATAGTAGTTCAAATTACGTAAAATATTCCTCAATATTTCAAAATAATATTAATTTGGACTTTCAAATAATTCAATATCATTTTCAACACGTTTTTAAGATACATAAATAATTTTTCACCACAATTCTATTATGAAAAATATTTCTCAACCTTCAAAAATTCCATTTCATCTTTTCTTAAAATATTATGACTTTGTATTTCATTTTTCACATTTTCTTATTCAAGAAAATCTTTTTTCACGTTTCTTTACTCAAGAAATTCTTTTTCAAATATAATCCACAAAACTTGAAAATAAGTTATACTTGAGTAAATTCTCAAAATACCATTATATTCTCTATTTTTCCCCAAATTATTTCCAAATTAACCTACTTCAAAATAAATTGAAGTTTGAAAATATTTTCGTTTACAAAACTTAATTGCTCAAGTGAGTAAAATACTCTGATTCCCTTTTCAAATTTCTTGTATTAAATCAATTATATTTTCACTTGAAAAATTACTTTGTTTCATCAAAATCTAGGCATTACTATTGAAAAATTATCAAAACATTTTTTCTTTTAAATTGATATGGTTTTACACAAATAAAACCATTAACGTTTTATTTTCAAAACCAAAGTACCGATTAGTCATAACACAAACTCATTTGTTCAAATTCATTTTCACTTTCTTTGCAAATCATTTTTCATTCTTAGTCAAAAATCTTTTCCTTAATATATATTTTCTCAAAATCACTTTTTATTAACCTAGTCCTACAAAATCATATTGAGTTAATTTAATTATTGTTTCTTAACTTTAAATTTTCTAACGTTTTCCAAAACTCAATAAATAAATTCTCTGTTAGAAATTTTAAGTTACAAACGTTTTCCTTTATATCACTTCTAAAAATTGATTAATTTGAAGTTCAATACTTTCAATCTTCCTTTTTTTATTTATGAAAATTACACTTCACTTAATTTATAACACTTAATTCCCTTTTCAAAAATTCTTATTTGAAAATTCTTATATTTCATAGCATCAAAATATTTTTTCTAAATTATTAAAACCTTATAGATGGCCATTGGAACCATGAAATATTTTTCTTCTAACTTAAATAAATTCCATTCTTGTTTCTATACAAAATAAATCAATAAAATTTCATTCTAAAATTTGTGTTCATGTTTTCTTAAAAAAAAAAATAAACCTTTAGTTCATTTTTCATACTCCTCAAATCAATCCAATTTTATTCTTCCATAAACATATTAATTTGTAAATACCTATTTTGAGGTGTCTTGGCCAAAATTCTCATTGTTCCAGGGATCAAAATTTAATTTCATTGTTCTTGAAAAATTTCAACATTTACCCAAATCAAGGGCATCAAAACCGTAGTTCTTCCTTGGCCATTGGAATCAATATCAATTTTCTTTCCATCCACACATCATGACATACATATATATATTTCATCATAAATATCACAAATATGCCATATACTCATCATGCATATTATAAGTATACTATCAAAGCCATAAAATCATGCAAAGCATATTAAGCATAGACAAAAATAATCAAAGCACAAGAAAATAAAGTAAAGCTCATAAACACACAATTAATTATTACATGACCATGGATTGGAATTCTCACATGAATTCACAATTCATCAAATATAAGACCATCTCCCACCACCATAATTGGTTGGTGAGATGGATCTCCCTCTTATCTCTTGAAGATCCTCAAAGCTTATTGATTTTGCTTCTCTTTCCAAGTCCTTCACCACCAAGGGCTTCTCAAATTCAAAACAAAATACATAGAAATTAGTATACTAAGCTTGATTAAGAGGAACCATGGATCAAACATGGTTTAGATCATGAAAAAGAGATAAGAATTGAAGTCTTCTTACATTTCACCTTAAAAACTCAATAACTTGACTCTTGAAGAAAGTTCATGAAGATGAATGATTTTGAGAAAGTCTCTAACATGAAAGTTGCTTAGAATATCATGTAAATTCAAGATCTATGATTGGATGAAATTAAAAGTGATGGGTGGTGCTTTTGGTGGTCATGGCCGAACCATTTGGTGAGAAAATGAAGGAAAATGGTTGTTTTGTGTTCTTGGCTTGGTTGAGTGATGAAAATGAATAATTTAAAGAAAGTCTCCAACATGAAAGTGTTTTGAATTGATGAGAGGATTCAAGATATGTAGCTAGATAAAATTATGGAAGATTGGAAGTGGTTCCATGGGTGGTGACCGAATGCTCAAGGAAGGAAAGAAAATGGAGAATGAGTCAAGTGTTATAAAATGTGATATAAAATGAAATCAAATGGCTGAATTGAAGTGGGCAGCCATAGCATTGCATGGAGAGAAAGAAGAAAATAATTTTGCTTTAGGAAAATGACTAATAATTGGTCAAGACATCTAATTAATGTCTTCAAGCTTTTTCTTTGGCCTAAAAAGGCTACTCCAACATGTCTCAACATGTCTCTTCTTCTTTCTTGCTTCTCCAACCGTCCTCCCTTCATCATGCACTCCAAAGTTGTCATAATTACTTGCTAATTGATTAGTTAATTCATTAGATTAAGTTTCCTAATCAATCTTAACTAATTTTCTAATTACATAACTAATTAATTAGACATATTATTTCATATATTATAATCTCTAATTAAAATTAGGATATCTAATTAAGAATTAGATTATAATAATTTAACATTTAATTTAGTTTACTTGACTTGTTAATTAGGCCATTATTTGAAGCATTTCTAGCCATTGATTAATTCAATGGTTAGGATTTAGGTAGACTTTTGATTTAGAAGACTAAATCTAAGCCATTAGATCATTCTCCTTTAAATTCTAGCCATTAGATGTGTCTCCAAAATAAATGGTAAAGATTGCTTCTTCTTACTTTTAATCCAAGGGTTATAATTAGTCTTTGCTACTTTTTAAGACCAAATTTGCACCCTTGATTAATTCTTCATCCAATGGTCATAAATAGTCTCTGTCACTTTTTAAGACCAAATCTCCATCCTTGATCAACTCTAAATCCAATGGCTGTAAATGGTCACTTTATATAATTAATTTTACACCGTTGATTAAATTTATAGTTGATATTGAAGTTTGCCTAATTAAGTTTATTCTCACACCATTGATTAAATCAATGATGATTATCTTATGTTTCTTTATTAAATTTATTTCTTAACCGTTAATTGAATCAATAGTGGATATCCAAACCATCAATGTTGACTTAAGCAATATAATTTATATTTTTATCTATTAAAAATCCCATGAAAGAATATATTTACTGTATTTTTATCTTCCGATAAATAAATACAGTACAAAACAAATTTTCTAAAACTGTTTCCGGATTCAGGTTTAGTAAGATCCCCTGTCTCCGTCTAAACAGTACAAATTTTTCTATGCGTAGAAAATTTTTTCACTTTGCGGGACCCACCTGAGCCTACGTAAAGTCATCTGGGCCCATAAATACCTCGTGGGACCCACAAATAGAAAAAAATTTAAAATCACACATAAAATCACAAAAATTAGAAAATACACAAATATCAAATCAGATTACGTAAAATAATTACATAATGGTAAAAATTAAATTACGTAAAGTTTTCCCTGGCCTGAAAATTTTTATTTTCCTGACACGGAGTAAATCACTCAAAACGATCAAATACGCTGACGGAATAAACAAAATAATTTTACAGTATCCAGAAATTACTAAACAGTAAAATTCTGTTAACTGTTAAAATTACTGTTTAAGATATAGGAAATTTGGGGTGTTACACCTACCACCGCCGCTCACTAATTTTTTTGCTTGAATCTTTCTCTCTAACAAACCTCCATGGAAGCTTAGATCTAACCATGTTCGAGAGAGAAACGACTCCACGTGTGCTTGAAAGATGTGGAGTCAATAGATTTGAGGCAGCACAATCTCTTTCAGTCTTGAAATCTCTTTCAGTATTGAAAGATGGGTTTCTGGCGCAATACTTCACCTTTGTGCACCCTAGTTCCATCACCGTCAACCTTGGCCCTTCGGGTCTCTTGGCCTATTCTCTTGACAAACATAATCCCCTCTTCCCAAGGTGCACTACCCCATTCTTTTTTTTTTCTTGAATATTTTCCTATAATTTTGGAGTAAATGAAAAAGAAAAAGAAAACCCATTGTTCTATGTTGTTGATGTTAGATTTTGATAGTTCAATTTTTTTTTCTTTCATTGATCGGGGTACTTTTGTTTTTCATTATCGGATGATGTTCTTAGAAATTTGAGTTGAAAAGAGATTAAAGTTGAAACCTTTAGGATAAACCCCTTTGATTTTCTTGTGGGTTTCTTGACCATTGAAACACTTTTTTAGTATTGTGTTGATAAATTTGATAAAATTTACCTGTATATCGATATTTGGTTTCTGATTATATTTTTTTAACTTATTTTGAAAATGGTTATATTAACTGTAGATTTGCACAAATCAAGTGGATTGATGTTTTCTGAATTTCCATTGAAGAAGATTATTGTCCTTTTCAAAGGATAATTTAAAAAAAATTAAAGAATAATATTTTCATAATAAATAATTTTATATACAATCAGTTCTTTTATACGATTGTTATCAAATATTTGATAATATTAAAACTTATAAAATCTTTTATACTATTAATTTTTATCTTATTATTTTATACTATTAAATTTTATACTATTATGTATGATAAACACAGCCTAAGTTATTTTCTCGAGATGCACTAGTTAGATGTGTGGGCATGTTGATTTCTATGAAGCTCCTTTATCCTGTTTAATTTCACTTAGTTTCTCATTTTCCTTTGGCCCTTGTCCCTCGTACGGCCGTACTTGTACTTGAAAAAATTTGTATCATCTAAAAAAAATTATAAGTAGTGTAAAGGAAAAACCCCGCACCAATTCATAACATTTAGATTTGTACAGTATCTCATTAAATATTTCTTTTCATACATTTATATGAAACTCAATTAATTTTATACATGATTGATATTATTTGTGTGTCAAACATGTGAAAACAATTAAAAAAACAACAGAGTAGTGTGTATTATACATAGCTCAACTCAGGGAAATGCGAAGGTGTGGATTTACTAAATTCAATTGATTTATCTGATTGATTTGATTGTGGTATATTGGTTATACTTCTAAAATAATTATTTATCACATCTAGATTGGAGTGACGTCTCATTTATTTACGAGGGGGCTTTCTCCTCTCAAATTTTTTAAAACTCTATTACTTTTATACACAAATAATTTTACTTTTTTTTTAAAGCATTACCGCCTTCTAAACAACGAAAGTTTTTATGTTTTTTTTTTTTTATCTTTGATTGGAGTATTCAAACTTTAGTATTTTTATGAGCATAACTTACTTATCATTGTGTCAAATTATTATTTGTTTTTATTTCTAATTTTGTTACTACATTTGTTCTGTATAGAAGGAAAATATTAAATTAGAAATAAGATATCTAAATACTCAATTAAAAAAATTAAATATTGCAATATTGTTTTTTATGTGAGATATGAAAAAGATTGAATTAAAACTTAAAAGTACTGCAAAGTTTAAAAGATCATAATATATTACACTTTTTACACTTCTGATATTTTCATTATAAATAATATATACACTTTTTTTAATATTTGTTTAATATTATTTATTATATTTATTTTTTTATTATTTTTTTCACTTAATTATAACTCTTAAAAAATATAAATAGTAATATATCCCTTTTTTAAGAGTGTTTAAAGTGTGTTTGTTTCAGCTTATGATTAATTTTAAAAAAAAAAATTATTGTAATAATGTTTCATCATATTTGACAAAATTAATTTCAGTTTTTAACACAAAATTTAATATAAAATAAAAAAATTTTAAAGTTAATTTTCATAATGTTAAAGATTGAAACTTATGATTTTATCTTATAAATTATTACTTATACTTTAATATGTAAATATCATTTTATCCTCAATCAAATAATTTTTTAATCATTTTATACTTATTTTAGTAATTTAATATATAAAAATAAATTTTTTTATATTATCTAAATAAATTAGATTTATTTAAAATTATTTTACAACTAATGCATTCAAATATAAAAATAAATTAATTATAATCAATTATAATAAAAAAATTATATAATAATTAATTACTAAACATAATCAAAATTTTACAACTTTTTTAAACACAAAATTATCATTTTTTCACTTTTTATAAAGCTTGCAGCTTTTTTATTATATTTTTATTTAATTTTTATTTTTGTTGAGCTTGCTGCATGTTAAAGCCAAAAGTACAAAATCAGAATATCGTTGAATTACTTATCCACTACCACAAGCCACCTAGAAGTGAAGGAGTGGCAGATAAAAAAAAAAGGCAAATGCAAAAAAAGTAGGAAACACGGAAAGAATATATCTAATATTCTTATAGTGTATATATTTTTTTCATACTTTTTAAATATTATTTATTTATTTTATTTATTTTTATTATTATTTTATTAAATTTAACATTCTTAAAAATAATATTAATAATATATATAACCCTTAAAAAAATATATGATAATTTTTTTTTAGAAAGAACAAGATCGTCATTTTACCCTACATGTCATGTGTTATCTTTTCTCCAAGTCAAAGTGACCCCCATGTTGGTAAATATCTATTAAACTTTATTTACCCTAAAAAAAAATATCAAAATTCATGATCACATCGTAACCGTAGATCATAGTACCGCATTTTGTTGCAATCATCTGTGGTACGAAACGACTCTATTCCAAATCGTTTTGTATGCATCGGTTTGTGGCGAAGTGAGCACCACTGAAAGTAATCAAAAGATTTCGAGGGAAATTCGAACGGCACAACTACTTCCCACTACCTAAAGCGCGTGCAAACACGACCTTCACAAATTCACATTTACGAAATACTTATATTTTGAAATAATCATTATATCAGTATTTCACACGTATTATATTGAATATTAATATTTTTAGATATTTTTAATTATTTTAGTTTTTGATTTTTTATTATATTAATATATTTATATCATATCATATTTATATTTGTGTTTTTTGAGTGTGTAAATATTTTTTTCTAAGAATTATAAAAACTCATTAGCAATAAATCCTCTCATATAAAATTTAAAGAGTGCTATAAAACCCTACAACATCTGGCTCAAGTTTTCATAACACACTTTTGAATTATTATTATTATTTATAACTCAACTACATGAATCATGAATCATAAAAAAAAAATATCAAATGGTGGAAAGACTTAAGCATAATAGCCACGGTCGTGAAATTTCAAAATAGATCTTATAAATTTTAAGATAATCTTATTATTTAAAATCTTTGTATTTATAAAATTTTTAAATGAAATGATTCATTCCCAAAGCACATCTAACAATAATCAGGGTTAAGAGATTTTTAGCGATTTCAAAATAAAAAATCTATTGTTCTATATAATTAAATATATATATTACTAAATTATTTGAATTATTATTGTCCCTTACTTTAATTATTTTTTAAAATTTTTAATATTACAATTATTGAGATAGTTCACATTTAATGATACATAACAATTTTGTGAAGTATTTAAGGAAAATTTCAAAAAGTTAACATAGGATTAAACAAACATATTATGCATGAATAAACATATAGTCATAAAATTAAATCTAATTATGCCATTACTTAATGTTAGGCTACTAAGAATATCTTTTGAAATTCCCTAATGATGGTAAATTAATCAAAATAATCTTAGATTAACTCAAATACCAAGCTACCACTCAATCATCGATCAATATAAGAAAAATAGAGTTTGTAAAAATTTATAAAGTGGCAATTCTAACCTGTGGCAGTAATATTATATCAAAATTTTTACATTATAATATTTTTTTATCATGTGTCATACACAATAAATTAATAAAAGATTTAAAAATTAAAGTTTTCATTAATATCTTATTACAAATAATATAAAATTTGAATCTTTATTAATAGTTTATTTGTAAAAAAATTATTATCTTATTGCATAATATAAATTTTTAATTTATTACAAATAATTTAAAATTTAAGCAGTCATTAGTAATTTTTAATAAAAATATTTATTAATATAATTTTTTAACGTATGTCTTTAAGCACATATTAAAGAATCTATCATTGTATTATAAATAAGAGTACTCTCTCTTAAAAGTAAAATATTTTTTAATTTACTCTATTTTTTTTAGAGTAAAAAGTTATTTTTTTATGGTACTTACTCTATTCAGTTGCTACATGTTATCTATTATATATTAATCCTCTTTTAAAGTTAATTTTCTTTATTTATTCAAATATTATCTACTTTTTTCTTTATTAATTACAAATCAAATTTTCTTAATAAGTTTTCAAATTTGCTTAATCAATTTTTTTATCAATTCTTTATATATTTACTTAATCAAATATCAAATTTTTATAAATAGATCTTAAATTTAAATTTTTTTAAATTTTTTCTATAAAAAATCTCTTTTAATTTAAATATTATATACCTTTTTTAATTTTAAAGATAATTCTTAATTTTCAATTTTAAAATTCTATCTAAATTAAAAGAAAATCTAATTCGATACAGAACATATATATTAGTAAAATAATTAAAATTATTAAATAAAAAATACAAGAATTTAATATTTTAAAATTGTAAAAATCATTTAATATTTTTATTTTTAAAATAATTTTAAATAAATAATAAATATTATTTTAATACCTTAACAAATATCACATGCTTTATGAGCACACGTTAAGAAAAATCATATTCTAATACAATATTCAAATTTTTGATATTGTCTTAAAAATAAAAATAATTCCGTGCACTGCACCTCACTAACGTGCGCCTATGGGGTTGCATAGTTTAAACGTGCACCCTAACATTTATCTTGGGTTGAAGGCTTACCCTATATTACCCTTGGCCCTTCACCTTTGGTTTTCTCTCACCTCGTTCAACAAGCGCTCGCAACCAAAAGCAAAAAAAAAGGGTTTCCGCTCACTGCTCACTCAGTTCTCACTCTCGCTCATCATCCATGGCTGAACGCGCCACCTCTGATACTCGCCTCCACATCTCACCCGCACCTCCATTCCAGATCTCCAAAGGTATATTTCTTTTTCTTTTTATTTTGTTTTTTAGATATTGTGATTTTTCTTAGCTTCAATTATTTTATTTCTTCTTCTATTTTCCGATTCTATTCCTTTTCGCTTATCACTTCCGCTCATAAACCCTAGCTTCCCCGTGCCACTTCGGTTACTGTTTTTCTTTCCGTTTTGTCATAAACAAAAATGTAGTTCATTTGTGTGTTCGAGTTTAGGGTTTTGCGTCGTGTTCAAAACCTCTTGATTAGTTTCAGGAGGTAAGTGTCATTGATGAATTTGTCGCTACCATGGGTTTTACTTACCGCATTCCGCATATTTCTTACCGATGATTTCTCTCTCTCTCTCTTTCTCTCTCGTTTTAGTTTTTGAATTTTGAACTACCTTTTAATTCATCATGTGATCCTTTTTGTTTTTTGTTTTTTTATTTTTTTCGTTTGTGCCATGTTTCATTGTAAACTTGAGGACTAGAAGTTTAGAGCTTTACACTGCAGTAAAAGTCACTGTTTTTTTAATTTTTTTTTGTTTTTGTATTTTTTTGGGGGGATACTTGGTAGTTTTCAGGTTGTATTTTGGGGGATATTAGTTTACTTATGTTTGAAATCAGAAAAAAAAATTGGTCTTCTGAGTTATTGCCACGTTTGTTTACCAAAATAAGTAATAAACATTTCAGATTAGGGTGCTACCACGTGATTCTATTTGGTGTTGCTTCATATACTGATTTATAGTGTGGTTCCTCTCAATTTTTTTGAATGATTGATTACATTTTTATTTTTATTTTTTTAACCTTCCATACATATAATTTTGCTCATATAAGATAAAAGGTCTACATACTTGTTACATCCTGATTCATGCATGCAGGTGATATTATCAACTTGCTTCAGCACATTCTTCATGCCATAACTGTTCATGTACTCAATAATTAAACATGACTTCTTTTCATGTACTAATGTTCTTCATATGCTTATTGTATTAGCTTCTTATTGCAAGAGACTGTCATTGCATAAAATTTCTCTTTTTCTTAAAATTAATTTTTCTACAAATCTTTTCATGATTTTTTTTTCTGTTTTCTTGGTATGTTTGTGTGTGTTGGAGCAGAATAGAAGGCACTTAATTGCTTATGCCAAATGCTGATAAGTATTTTTTCCTTGTGGAACTAAAGTGTTTGGCAAACTGTGTTCTAATTCTTGTAGTGGCCAAAGGGATATTATATTAGCTTTTCTTCTGTGTCTTGCATGATTTCTGCATATTTTTTGAAACTGACATTGATAGCTTTTGTGAAATTTTTTGAGTTTGGTTAAAATCTTCAATTTTTTTATAACTGAAGCTTCTATTTCTATCCCTTTTGTGCAGATGTCCAAGGCTCTGACAATCCTATTCCACTTTCACCACAGTGGCTTCTGCCAAAGCCAGGGGAGAGTAAACCTGGAACAGGAACTGTGGTGTGTACTGACTACTTCTGGATTTTTTATTTTTATTTTTTTAAATTTGGGCTGTTTGTAATTTAGTAGAATGCTTGTTTGCGAATAAGACTTGTGTGCACCTATAAGATTCCATAAATAATTTATAATTGCTTGAAAGCTTTTTTGCTTTCCCCTTAATTATCTATGTCTCATGACTCAGGAAAACCATGTGATCTCAAATTCACCATTCGGCAATCGCTCAGAGACTGTTAAGACATCTGGAAATGGCGAGGATGTGCATGATGCCCATAAGAGAAAGGATGTCTTTAGGCCATCCATGCTTGACTCGGAAAGTGGACGCCGTGATCGTTGGCGTGATGAAGAGAGAGACACTAAGTCCTCCATACGTAAGGATCGTTGGAGGGATGGAGACAAAGACCTTGCTGATACTCGGAAAGTGGATCGATGGACAGAAAATTTGTCTGCAAGGAACTTTGGAGAAGCACGTCGTGGTACATCTGATAGATGGAATGATTCTGGAAACAGAGAAACTAACTTTGATCAGCGGCGCGAGAGTAAGTGGAACACACGCTGGGGTCCTGATGATAAGGAGCCAGAAGGTCTTCGCGAAAAATGGAGTGACTCTGGAAAAGATGGTGATATACATATTGACAAAGGCTTGTCTCACGTTTCTAATCATGGAAAGGATGAGAAGGAGGGAGATCATTATCGGCCATGGAGACCTAGCTTCTCACAGAGCCGTGGAAGGGTAGAGCCTCCCCATTCCCAAAACACAACACCAAACAAACAAGTCTCTACATTTTCCTATGGGCGTGGGCGTGGGGAGAATACGCCCCCAGCCTTTACTCTTGGACATGGCTGGGCTGGCTCCGGTGGCAGTTCTATGAATAGCACATTCTCTGGAACAGTGTTGGATACAGTCGAAAGTGGACATGGAGAACCTCGTGCCTTTAGATATAATAGGACAAAGTTACTTGATGTGTACACAGTGACTGATATGGGTACAAATAGAAAAGTAGTTGATGATTTTGTGCTGGTACCTAATCTTACACAAGATGAACCATTGGAGCCTCTAGCTCTTTTGGCACCAAATTCTGAGGAACTGGTAATTGGTGATTTTGTTTTTTGTTTTTTGCTGGATGCCATTGTCATTTCTATTGGTTTAATGGATTGCTTTTCTGTTTGAACAGTCTGTTTTAAAGGGTATTGAAAAAGGGGAAATAATTAGTAGCAGTACCCCTCAGGTGGCAAAAGATGGAAGGAGCTCAACAGAGTTTACTCATACAAGACGAATGAAGCTTGGAAGTGCACTTCTCCAAGGTATGTGCAGGATATATATAAACTTACAGATAGGTTTAGGAACTGGATTGTTTTAGCAGGTTCTGGTGATAATTATAGAGATTAAGGTTCTTTAAGGTTTTGTCATTTTGAAAGTTGGTTATGTTAATTGCTCAGAAGGCTTTCTAAATGAAAAGAAAACACTCGGTTATAGCTGCCAAACTAATATGACAAAATACAGGATCTTAAGCTATCCTCCGACAGGTTAAAAAATGAAGGTATGGATGATGGAAAAAGTAAATAAAACTCTGGGATAGGGCATTTTAGGATCTCATCACACACTACAACATAGTTTTGTTTCTATTTGGATTTTGAAGTTGATATTCATATTACCATATAGCGCAAATTGTTTGAAAACATTAAATTTTGAAGATTAATGAGTCATGAATATGTTCACATGGTCAAAACAAACTCAACTCTTAATTAATGATTCCCCTATACTTTATTTATTTTTTCTGCTTCTACCAAGTTTTACTACATCATCTGTCCCATCTCATTTGGTTTCCTCTTTCATGTGTGTAAGTCAAACAATTTTCTACCTTGCTTATGTGTACTATGCTTTTCGACATTTCACGAGTATAATTCCTTTGTCTACACGTCAGGATTTTTTCTAATAATTTTAATGTACAGAAAGGGGTGAAGATGGAGGCTCTTACAGAGTGGCTGATGAGGTGTCCATTAATAGAGATTCATCCTTTGAAGGAAATAATTCTGTTCATCCTGCTGCTGCATGGCAAGCCATGCCGTTGGGTGAACATGCAAGCACTCTCTTGCATGATAGCAGAGATGTGCCTAGTGATGTTAGATCAAAAAAATCAGATATGAGCTCACACCAGACAAAAGATCCTCATAATCAGTGGGAAAGTAATTTGGATTATTTATCTGACTCTAAAGATGTAGGTAAGTGGCAAGCTAGTGAGGATCCCATTATTAAGAGGCAGCTCTCTAGCATTTTGGACAGTGAACTTGAAACCAGGAGAGTTCCACATACTGCTCCAGAGGAGTTAATCCTTTTTTATAAAGATCCTAAGGGTCAAATTCAGGGTCCATTTAAAGGAATTGATATTATTGGATGGTTTGAGGCGGGATATTTTGGTATTGATTTACCTGTTCGTCTGGAAAATTCAGCAGCTGACTCGCCATGGTTATCTCTTGGTGATGTCATGCCCCATTTACGAGCTAAAGCGCGACCACCACCAGGGTTTTCTGCACCAAAACTGAATGAATTTACTGATATACCTGGCTGGCAAAATTCCAGTACCTTAGGGAATACCCTTGCTGGTTTGAGTGAGGTTGAGATGTTGAGAAGTGATTCTAGGCACAGACAGAGTCCTGCTACACAAGCTGAAAATAGGTTTCTGGAGTCACTCATGTCTGGTAACAAGAGCAGTCCTCCACTTGATGGTCTGACATTATCAGAAGGTTCTTCCTGTTATTTTTAATTTTTCCATTTTCCTTTTGATAATATGGATATAAATGTTTTTCCGTGCATTGTTTTGCTCTCTGTAATTTTTCCTATATAATGTTATTATGTTTTGAGATGACTAGGTTTGACGCCAATTATGATATATGCATTTCAGGTTTACAAGGGTTTGTTGGAAATAGTTCTGGTAATCTGGGCCCACCAGTAGTAGATAGTGGAAACAACCTTTACTTGCTGGCAAAGAGGATGGCACTTGAACGGCAGAGGTCCTTACCCAATCCTTACCCATATTGGCCGGGGCGAGACGCAGCGACCCTTGCACCAAAATCAGATATTGTCTCAGATGCATCACTGCATTCAAAACTTTTGTCTTCAGTGAGTGACAATTCCCGCCTACCTCAGTCCCAAAATTCTGATTTGATATCAATCATCCAAGGATTATCCGACAGGACATCTGCAGGCTTAAATAATGGTGTTGCTGGATGGCAAAATTATCCCTTACAAGGTGGATTGGATCCTCTTCAGAATAAAATTGATTTACATCATGATCAAAATTTTCCTCAAGTGCCATTTGGAATTCAACAACAAAGGTTGCAAGCACAAAACCAATTGTCTTTAAGCAATTTGCTAGCTCAAGCTGCTGATAACCCATCTAGTATTTTTACAGCAGAGAAGTTACTTTCTTCTGGTTTATCACAAGATCCGCAAATATTGAACATGTTACATCAGCAATACTTGTTGCAGTTGCATTCTCTGACAGCTGCGCCAGCACAGCAGATGCCATTGTTAGATAAACTCCTGTTGCTGAAGCAGCAACAGAAGCAGGAGGAGCAGCAGCAGTTATTGCGGCAGCAACAACTGCTTTCTCAAGTGCTGCAGGACCAACAGTCTAACCAGTGCTTTGGTGATTCATCTTATGGACAGTTGCAAGGAGGTGTAATACCGATGGGGAATTTGCGTGTGGATCCTTCTCAACTTCAACCACCACAAGAAATTTTTCCCGTGAGCTCTCAGACACCAATTCCCACTGTGCATGATAAACTTAGTACTAATTCTTTGAATTTACCTCCAGAAGTTAGCCAAGAAACAAGTTATAATGTAAGCAGTGAAGCTTCTTCTATACATCTGTCACACCAATTATTTGAGAATACTAGTCCTCAAAAAAACTGGGCCCCTGCCCTTCCTGAGCAAATTAATGAAAAGTATCAGAAGGAAACGTTCTCCACATCAACTCTTGTTGAAAGTTCCCAATTGCATGATCAGAACAGATCTGAAGAGGAACCGCGCATTGTGCAGAAACCTCTTTCTGTTTCTGACTATACTGCTAAGTCTGTGGAGGAGGTGCCAGACAACACTAGTAGACCTTATGATACTGTCATGACTGCAACTTCTAAGCCTGGTGAGAATTCTGTACATCTACAGTGTGTTGCACCTGTTGCTATATCTTCAGCTGCATCTTGTGGGATTGAGTTACCACCAGTGAGTTATCTTGGTACAGATGCGAAGATTAAATTAGATATTGTGCTTGAAGAGCAGCAGGCTGGAAGAGACAGCTCCAATGCTGAGCCCTCTGTGGTAGATGTACAAAATTTTGAAGCATGTGAACCTAAAAAGGTGACTGAGAAGAAATCTAAGAGGCAAAAATCTTCCAAATCTCAGTCTTCTGACCAAGCAAAGGGATTGTTAAAAAATGTGACTTTGCAGCAGTCAAAGCAGTCAGAAGCTGAAAAATCAAATTTTAGTGATATAAAGTTTGGAGAAGCCAACACGGATGAACCAGTATATGAAACATATCTCCATCAAACAAGAAGTAAGGGAAATCAAACTGGAATTGTTATCCCAGAGGCAGCTGATCATCAAAAAGTTAGTTCCCTGCCTGCTAGTGTTCCTGAAAGCATCACTGAAACAGTTATTGCGGTTGATTCCAATGCTGTTGGTTCTGTTTCCAAACAGAATACTGAATTACCTGCAGGAAGAGCTTGGAAACCTGCTCCTGGTGTCAAGGCAAAGTCTTTATTAGAAATTCAACAGGAAGAACAAAGAAAGGCAGAGACAGAAATGCTTGTATCTGAGATTGCTACTTCTGTCAATACCATGAGTCTGACAACTCCCTGGGTTGGGTTTGTGGCCAATCCAGACTCTGTAAAGGTATCTAGTGAAAGTCACAGAGGAGGCAACATGGAATATCTGGTTAAACCCGAAACTTCTCAAAATCTTAAGGGCAAGAAAAGTCCGCTACATGATCTATTGGCAGAAGAAGTTTTAAAGAAATCTAATGAAAGAGATGCCGAGGTACCAGATAGTACGTCATCCGCACAAAATATAGCTGTCCATTCAGAATCACTAGATGATTCCAACTTTATTGAGGCTAAAGATACTAAAAGAAGCCGGAAAAAGTCAACAAAATCAAAGGGTTCCGGGGCTAAAGCCTCAACGCCCATTGCATCTAATGAAGTGCCCATAGCTTCAAGCCCCATTGAAAAGGGAAAAAGCTCCCGTCTTCTACAGCAGGAGAAAGAAGTACTGCCTGCCATCCCTGCAGGACCCTCACTGGGAGATTTTGTTCCTTGGAAAGGAGAGCGAGAGCCTCCAAGCACATCTCCTTCTCCAGCATGGTCTACTGATTCTGGTAGGGTTCCTAAACCAACTTCATTAAGGGACATTCTTAAGGAGCAGGAGAAAAAGGCTTCTTCTGTAGTGCCCGCGAGCCCAATGCCTACCCCTCAGAAATTACAGCCTGCCCAGGCTACTCGAAGTAGTGGTTCTTCGTGGTCAATTTCAGCTTCCTCTCCATCTAAAGCTGCTTCTCCAATCCAGATAAACTCTCATACTTCTTCTCAGTCAAAATACAAAGGGGATGATGACTTGTTCTGGGGTCCAATTGAGCAATCCAAGCCAGAATCTAAGCAGTATGACTTCTGTCTGTGTGTCATTAGTATATGCATGTTTGGTTTTAATTATATTACACACAAAAAAGCTTTTTCAGCCAAAATCTCTCATGAACATTCTGTTTATAAGCTTTTTGGAAAGCAAAATAAGCCAATCCAAAAATGCATGTGTTTTGATATTACTTTCCTGAAATTGTTAAGTTTTGGTTTTTTTTTTTTGGTACATGAGTTTTGGGATCTTTAATTATGCATGTATAGTGTGCAAGCAATCAAATTCTGTTCTATATCACATCCAACAAGCACAGTACAGAATAGAAGGATTTATTAACAATGTGTTATAGTAAGGAATATATATATATATATAACTGACTGCTATTAAAGTGCATAGAAATTATAATTATTTGCCCTAAATTGTATATATGGTCTTTCTACGTATGTTGTTGTGATCTGTCCTAATTCCTCCCGGCCCCGTGCCTTGTTGGGGGATTGGAGAATGGTGTGCCCCCTTTTCCTAGACTACCTTGACCATTGTCTCTATGCAAGCAAAGGCAGTGGTTTCATTTTAAAACTTGAATATTTAAAAGTAACATATACAACGATAGGTAGCTAATTCGACGTTTCCATAGATATTCAGTTTTGATGGACAGAGTTAATGAGCTGTGGCTGACTTATTTTTGTCTTTGTAAGCAGGTCAGATTTCCCTCAGCTTACAAGCCAGGGGAGCTGGGGGTCAAAAAATGTGCCCGTGAAAGGTAATTCACCCAGATCATTAACTCGACAAAAATCATTGGGTGGCAAACCAACTGAACGGTCTCTATCATCATCACCTGCCTCTTCTCAGTCAATACTGAAATTAAAAAAAGATGCCATGACTAAGCATTCTGGTAAAAAAGATATATTGCTCTTTATTTCATTATTTCAAATTTAATATGTTAATTCCACTTGCTCAATCGCTCTGTTTAAATGGACGATAACACTGAAGATCCGGACCTATTGTTTCTTTTCTGATTTTCAGAGGCCACGGGCTTCAGAGATTGGTGTGAGAATGAGTGTGTTAGGCTTATTGGGACAAAAGGTATGTTTACCATTTCAGTTTTTGGTTGCTGCTCTTTAGTTTGAAGGGTTAATCCAGATATTGGTTTTGAATCAAGCAGTAAACGATTTATCTGCGTGTTGTCTGGCATTTGCTTGTCATATTAAAATATGATACCATGCATTAAGATGAGTATATGAGAATACTGGTTTATCACTACCACTGTTTGAATCTCGCAACTTACAGGATTTTGGTCGAGTATGCTAATCTTGAATTACAATGTCATTGAATTACAGTATATGAGTATATGAAATGTCTTTTTAACTCTAATATTTTTTGGGGGTCGCAGATACAAGTTTCCTTGAATTTTGCTTGAAGCAATCCAGATCCGAGGCTGAGATGCTTCTCATTGAAAACCTTGGATTATATGACCCTGACCATGAATTCATTGATAAATTCCTCAATTACATGGAGTTGTTACCATCAGATGTTTTGGAAATAGCTTTTCAGAGTAAGAATGATCAGAAAGTTACTGGACTTGGTGCTGGAGGCATGCTATCTGCAAATGCAGCAGATATACAGGATGTGGATCACACTGAAGGATCCTCAAAAGGAGGTGGAAAGAAGAAGGGTAAGAAAGGGAAAAAGGTCAGCCCTTCAGTTTTGGGATTTAATGTTGTGAGTAACCGGATTATGATGGGTGAGATACAGACAGCAGAAGATTAAGATTAATGGAGCCGTTTATTGCGGTAGATGTAAATACAATTTGGTCGTACTTTGTAAATGTTTTTTCCGTTGTAGGATTTTTATTTATTTATTTTACACAAACAGTAGCAGGATTTATTGGATCTGCTTAACCAATTTTGTCATCTTAATGTAGGAGTTGTTTTAACGTTTGATCATGCTGAGAATGATATAATCTTATGTCAACCTTAATTCAATTCATTTAATCATCTGTGTTTTATTTTTTGATCACTTTTTCTTGTGTATCGAATAGTTTTCCGTGAGTTCCATTTTGGTAAATTATTTAGCTGGATTTTAACATTTGATATATGACTACTGCTTTTATAATGTTACAAGTTTATAAGTAAGAGTTGGAATTACTGCTTATATTTTGTACAATAAATAGCATGCCTAACACAAATATTTTATATCTCAATACCCAAACCTATACAGAATAACTACTTATTCATTTGGGAAGTAAGACAGACGGGAAAGGGAATATTTTGCAGTGTGCTTCAGTCTGTTGAGGCCTGCACATCAGTTTTATGTGTTTTTATGGTCAACAGCAAAAGGAAGGATTCTTGTTATTGGTTACTGCCAATTGTAGTGTCCATGCTACTCTCTTGATGCTTCATTTTTCTTGTTCCCTTGATGTTCTGCACATGCTGATCATGAAAACGTGACGATTATGTTAATAATTAAGCAAGTATGTATCTGGCTAGCCATTTCATTCCTAAGGAAGAAGTTGATAATTAAAGGGTGAACTTCACATTCGTAATAAGAGATATGATTAATTTCATGCCAAGTAAGAGAAAGACGGTAAGGTGCTTGAGATTGAGAGAAATGCATGCCTCATGGTTGTTACAAAACAAAATTCTAGATAAAATATTAGGCAGCATCCGAATGTAAAGGGGAAAGTAATTGTAACTTTTATCGCAGATAATGTAAGTTGTATGTTGAAGTAAACAAATGAGATAGTTTCATATCAGATAACCTGGTGCAGACCTGAAACTACGGGTTGTTTTCGAGCATTCCAAACTGCAAAAGGAATAACTTGGGAAGCATCTAATTGGTTGGAAATTCTTGATACAACAGCCATTGTGCAAAATCTAAAATTCTAATTGGTGCATGTAACCCCACAGGATTCCCTTCACACTGATGCAGGATTTAGCAAAACTAGTTTGACATCTGGCTGAGATGTGTAGTTATGTAGTGAACCATTGACATTTATCCTGTATATCAAACTTAACCAGTTCACCTTGTTTACAGCTAAACAAAAAACAAAAAAAAACATGGGATTGCCTTCTGAAAAATCCCATGAAGCAAGTAAAGGGGGTGTACAAAGTACGAAGCAGGTAAAGGCAAAAAATACCAAATTTTCAGCTAATGGGTTTTCTTTTAGTGTTTGGAATGAGACGTCAGTTTTACAAAGAACAAGCAACTTTGGATTAACAAACTTCTAGTGTTCGGAGTGAGATGTCAGTTTTACAAAGAACAAACAACTTAGGATTACAACAATAACAACAACAACCAAGCCTTTTTCACTATGTGGGGTCGGCTACATGGATCAAATGACGGCATTGTGCTCTATCATAAATCAAGTCTTTAGAAAAGTTATTTAAATCTAAATCTTTTTTTATCGTTTTCACCTATAATTATTCTTGGTCTCCCTCTACCTCTAGTTATTGAGTTATCCTCCACCTGATCTATTCTCTTTACAGGAGTTTCTAAGAGTCTTCTCCTTACATGTCCAAACTACGTAAGACAAGATTCTCTCATCTTTTCCACGATAGGTGCAACTTTGGATTAACAAATAAAAAATAAAAAAAATTGAAGTTATAGGACAAAACAACATTCAAAGCAAAATAAAAGAAGTGGCAGGCAGCCAAAGACAAATACAAAGCTGCAGCATTGTCTATTTATCAAAAATCAATACAGAACAGGGAATCAATCAACAAGCATCAAGCAAATTAAGAGAAAACCAATTCAGAAATTCCAATAAAGGGGAAGCTCAAATTGTAATTTCATTGCATATATGGCATTATCAAGTAAGATATTTATTTTCATCAGAAACAGGAGGACTGAGCTTAGCTTAGCTTACCGAGTGTGATTGAAGTTGAAGAGGAAGAGAGCGGAGGGACATTTTGGCAATTTCTGAAACAGCAGCATCTCGGACGCCAGGGACATCACTCACCAAGTCCTCGTAAGCAGCATGAAAAGCATCAGACCAAAAGCGAGGTAACCGAGTAGTGGTGCTGTGAGTATACACATCCCACATGCGCCTCACCACCTTCTCCCTCTCCTCCACTTCCTAATTCACAATTCCCAAAAATCAAAACAAAAAAAATCCAAGTCAACATGTTATTTGTGAATATATACGTTGGATTAAGCTTATTACTAAGCCAAAAATATAATTATTAGTTACGGCACAACTTTATTTTTTATCGTGGCAACACATAGTCCTAGGTTTATAACATGTTGCTTTGCAGTGCACACGCTGACACACAGGACTGTCAAGCACCACATGCATTCGCACAAACGAGTCCTAAGATGATTGTTGGATTCCATAAATCAAACAATATTAAGACCAAGATTCATGGTACAGAATACCGAGAAACATGGCAAGAACCAGACAAAATTGAGAGAGAATGTGAAGTAAAAATCTGACATTGATTGAATGTGTAAAATAAGCTAATCATGTATGTTATATGGAACAAGAATGAGTAACTAACTAATAATCAACCTACTAATTTGACAAACTAATATAACATTTTAGCTAAGCTAATCAATCTCTAACTATAATAACACACAATTTACAAAAACAGAACAATACTTTCAACAACAATCATAATATTAATAATTGTGTTGTTGTGTAGTAGTACTACCATTACCATACCAGCACATCGAGATCGTCAAGAGTGGTAAAATCGAAGTCAGGAGAGGAACGGGTGAGGTTGCCAGCAGACCACTTGAGAGTGACGGAGCCAGTGAACATGGACCAGAGAGCTAGAAGGATGATAGCAGCTAAGACCCAGAACTTGTAGTGTCCCTTACCGTTGCTATCAGAGCTATATCTCTTTGTCTTTAACATGGTGGCAGCGTTTGTGGTTAGATTTGTGACGGTGGAAAGATCTTCGTCCTTCATATTATCTTGATTCAACAATGGCTCTGGTGGTGTCTTTTCCAAGTGCTTTCACTGAAGCAGAGAGAGTCGGACAAATAAGGCTAGAAAACCAAGTGAGGGAAATGGTGGGTGGGTGGGTAAGGTGTTAATTGTGGCCCGCAGGCCGAATAATAATGCGCACTCACTCATAAATCAAAGTAACGTGGACCAGACCAAATTAGCCGGAAGGGTTTTGTTAATGTGTTTTCTAATACAAATGTTAAATAACATAAAATTTGATTTCAACCCTAGTTAGAAAGAATTTTTCTTACTCTTATTTAATGTGTTATTACATGTTTATTATTCATTTAATTTATTATTATATATTATTTTTAATTTTATTTAATTAAGTTAAGTTAATTGATACATGTCAATATACTAAATGAGTAATAAAAACATAACAATATATTAGATGAGATTAGAGAGTAGCATAATATTAATATATTTATCTTTGATTTCCTTTAAAGGGTAGCATAATATTAATATACATTCTTGCTTACTCATTTACTCATTTTAAAAAGATAAATTCACTTTAAAATATCAGTATTCATATTATTGGTGCGGCATGAGCTACCTCGCTAAGCTAAGCTATTGCTAACTCGTAACTGAACTGGTTTGTGGGGTTTGGCACTTGGCATTATGCCAACTCGGAACCTAGTCACGCTGGAAGCTGCGTCATGTTTACGCTGCCGAATGCCCAGTGATCCGTTCTTTACAATTTGGCTATTGTATTGTATTGTGCTATCTACCAATAAAAAAATGTTGATTCCATGAAAAAACAACAGGCGAGAATGCGAGCCAATAATCAATATTGTTGGTCTCAATTCATTCTCTCTTGTTTATACTGAACAAACTCGATTATTCATTTTATTAAGTCATGTTCATTCTGACCAAACCCCGGGACCAATTAGTTTATTCGGGTTTAACATTTTAATTAAGTCATGAAATATAAGAATTACATATATTATACATAAAGTGCATTTATCTGTACTTTTTAAGTAAAAAAAGATTTTTTAAAATAAAAAAACACTTTTCAAATACTTCTAATTATCTGGATAAATTTATTAAAATAAACAGAATTTAAAAATAATCAATTTTTTCTTTTTATAAAAAGTTAAGATAAGTTACTTCTAAAAAAAAAAAAGAGAAAAATATTTTTTTTTACTATCTTAAAATTATTTGTTTAAAATTTATCCAACTATACTCATAATCTTAATGGTTATTGAAATAAGCAGCAACGCCTACGTGATAAATAAATTCATGCTAATCTTTTCAGGAAGGATATAGCATAATTGAATTAAAACAACAATAACTTGATTAGATGGAAAAAAAAAATATGAAAACATAACAAAAATCACCAAATTTGCTAATGAATTTTCATTAAATCTTCACAAGGTGATGCTATGCAACCCACTGGGAAAAAGCCCGGAGCAGTCTGGGTTAAGGTTAACTAATTGAACTCTGAATTTTTTATTATAAATAAAATTAAAATTAAAATTAAAATGAAAACCAGTCACAATTCTATTTCTAACTACCCGTATTGTCCTGGTTATCAAAAGCCAGGACATTTAATGTCTACCATCTTTGTAAGAGTATTATATCTTTTGTTACATTCAAATTTGAATTCAATTTGAATCATATTATAAGAGATCTTGATTGACATAAAATAATCTTAGTTACAAACCTTATTTTAATTCTGCAATGAAAGCCATACAATCTCTTTTATTTTTTTTGATTAACTGATAATAATACATTAATCATATTCTATAGTATGCTCGTAGACAATTAATTGCTCAGATTGATAACGAGAAAAACAGAAAGTAACGAATGACTAATTGTCAATCAAAATAGCAAACTTTATTAACAATTCACCGTGTTACTCTTCCACACGCCTTTTAAAACGTTTTACAACGCACACAATATTCCAAAAGATAGCATTCGGCTTCCTCAATAGAATTTCACCATAATCAGTATACATTTACAGAACCATATACATCTGCACTCGAGGAAACGTAAAAGGTAGCTTATAATACATGTCCAAATTTGATGTCGAAATTATGAGATTGGAGAGGAAATTAGAATTGGCTTGAGGTATAATAGGAAAGTTCCTAAATAAACTATAAAATTATAAAGGGAATTCAATTTAACTTGAGATATATTAATAAAGTTCCTAAATAAATATCTTTAAGATAGTAATTTACTAGGCAAAATAATAATAATAATAATAATAATAATAATAATAATATTATTATTATTATTATATATAAGCATTTTTTATTTATATTAGATTAAATCGAATTTCAAAATTAAAATTGAAATCTGATCTAATCTAATTAATATTTTTAATCTTTTTATTTTTCAACTTATTCGATTTTCAATTTTTTATTTTTTAGATCTGATTTTTTAATTTTGATCAAATTAATTCAATTTTAAACACCTCAAAATATGATTTGTGGTGCCAATGTTGGCTTGTGAACTTCCCAAAAACTTGCACACATAGTATCTTATTTTTTTTTTATTTTTTTTATGTGTATCACTAATTTAACTTGGGTCTGAAAGGTTCAGGAATAACCTTAATGAATCAGCAATATTAACTAAAGGTAAGTGATTTTATTTTTGGGTTTATCTTATTATTATAAAAAAGATTTTATTAATATTTTTTATTAAGTCAAAATTAGGTGTTTACAATAAATTTTCAATGTATAAATTTTCAAAAAGATGTATTGATATTGTTCATAAATCAGATAAGCATTTTGAATGGCACACCACAAGTCAATGAATTTATAATTATTTATTATTTGATAAAACTTTGAGGTGTTTAATGTAACACCCCAAATTTCTTATATCTTAAACAGTAATTTTGACAGTTAATAGAATTTTACTGTTTAGTAATTTCTAGATACTGTAAAATTAATTTGTTTATTCTGTCAGTATATTTGATCGTTTTGAGTGATTTACTCCGTGTCAAGAAAAAATAATTATTTTTGAGTCGGAAAAAATCTTTCTGTATTTATTTCTCTTAACTGTTAATTAATTTTAACAATCTGAATTGATATTTGTGAGTTTTCTAATTTTTGTGATTTTGTGGATGATTATGAATTTTTTTTTACTGTATGTGGGCCCAGGTGGTCCTAGGTGGGCCCAGGTGACCTTACGTAGGCCCAGGTGGGTCCCGCAAAGTGAAAAAAAAATTTTACACATAGAAAAATTTGTCTTGTTTAACGAGACAGGAGGATTGAATCAGGAAATTTAGAAAATTTGTTTTTTTTGTATTTATTTATCTAAGATAAAAATACAAAAATATATTCTTTCGTGGGATTTTTAGTAGATAAAAATAAAAATTATATTGCTTAAGTCAACACTTGGTGGTTTGGATATCTACCATTGATTTAATTAATGGTTAAGAAATAAGCTTAATAAGAAGTATTGAATAATCACCATTGATTTAATCAATGGTGTGAGAATAAACTTAGTTAAAAGACAATATCAATCCCAGTAAATTTAATCAATCGGTGTAAATTTGATTATATAAAGTGACCATTTACAACCATTGGATTTAGAATTGATCAAGGGTGGAGATTTGGTCTTGTAAAGTACCATTTATGACCATTGGATGAAGAATTAATCAAGGGTGGAGATTTGGTCTTAAAAAGTAGCAAAGACTAATTCACCCTTGGATTAAAAGTAAGAAGAAGTAATATCTTTATTTTGGAGACACATCTAATGGCTAGAATTTAAAGGAGAAAGATCCAATGGCTTAGATTTAGTCTTCTAAAAATCAAAAGTCTACCTAAATCTAAGCCATTGAATTAATCAATGGCTAGAAATGCTTCAAATAATGGCCTAATTAACAAGCCAAGTAAACTAAATTAAATGTTAAATTGTTATAATCTAATTCTTAATTAGATACTAATTTTAATTAGAGATTATAATATATAAAATAATATGTCTAATTAATTAGTTATGTAATTAAAAAATTAGTTAAGATTGATTAGGAAACTTAATCTAATGAATTAACTAATCAATTAGCAAGTAATTATGACAACTTTGGAGTGCATGATGAAGGGGGACGGTTTTGGAGTGTTAGGAAGGAGGAGACATGTTTAGACATCAGTATAAATTTTTTTAAAGAAAAAGATGACAAAGTGGAAGACTTTCATGCGTCATGTGATAGCCTTCAATTATGCCAAATGAATTCATATCTCTCCATTCTTTCACTCCCACGGCAGCAGCACCTTTGGTTACACTCTCCATATTCATTTTTCTACTTCACCAAAAAAGCCTCCATCTTATTCTCTCAAAATCCCAAGAACCAAGCAACCATTTTTCCTTCCATTTTCTCTCTATTGGTTCGGTCTCTACACCCAAATACACTATCCATCACCTATAATTTTCACTCTCATCATTTTCTAAAGCTAAACACCATTCTAAACACTTTTCATTTAGAAAGTTTTCCCAAAATCCCACTCTAAGTGCTTCAAAATCCCACTTTTACCTTACTTTCCTAGAGATGAACTTTGGTTTTTATGGTTTAAATTCATGTTTATGATTTTCTAAGCCATGATTGTTCCATGGTTTGTTTAATTTAATCCAACCATAGATCTTGAATCCTTACATTATTCTAAACAACTTTCATGTTGAAGATTTTCTCTAAATTTTCCATCTTGAAGGACTTTTACTAAGATCAAGTTCTAGAGTTCTTGTTGGTGAAGTGTAAGGAAACTTCATTTATTCTTTTCTTTTTCATGATCTAAACCATGTTTGATCCATAGTTCCTCTTAATCAAGCTTAGTATACTAATTTCTACGTATTTTGTTTTGAATTTGAGAAGCCCTTGGTATTGAAGGACTTGGAAAGAGAAGCAAAATCAAGAAGCTTTGAGGATCTTCAAGAGGTAAGAGGGAGATCCATCTCACCAACCAATTATGGTGGTGGGAGATGGTCTTATATTTGATGAATTGTGAATTCATGTGAGAATTCCAATCCATGGTCATGTAATAATTAATTGTGTGTTTATGAGCTTTGCTTTATTTTCTTGTGCCTTGATTATTTTGTCTATGCTGAATATGCTTTGCATGATTTTATGGCTTTGATAGTATACTTATAATATGCATGATGAGTATATGGCATGTTTGTGATATTTATGATGAAATATATATATGTATGCCATGATGTGTGGATGGAAAGAAAATTGATCTTGGTTCCAATGGCCAATGAAGAGTTGCGGTTTTGATGCCCTTGATTTGGGTCAATGTTGAAAATTTTCAAGAACAAGGAAATTAAATTTTTATCCCTAGAACAATGAGAATTTCGGCCAAGACACCTCAAAATAGGTGTTTACAAATTAATATGTTTATGGAAGAATAAAATTGGATTGATTTGAGGAGTATGGAAAATGAACTAAAGGTTTATTTTTTTTTAGAAAACATGAACACAAATTTTAGAATGAAATTTTATTAATTTATTTTGTGTAGAAACAAGAATGGAATTTATTTAAGTTAGAAGAAAAATATTTCATGGTTCCAATGGCCATCTATAAGGTTTTGATAATTTAGAAAAATGTTTTAATGCTATGAAATACAAGAATTTTCAAATAAGGATTTTTGAAAAGGAAATTAAGTGTTATAAATTAAGTGAAGTAGAATTTTCATAAATAAAAGAAAAAGAAGATTGAAAGTGTTGAACTTTAAATTAATCAATTTTTAGAAGTGATTTAGAAATATAAAAGAAAACGTTTGTAACTTAAAATTTCTAACAAAGAATTTATTTATTGGGTTTTGGAAAACGTTAGGAAATTTAAAGTTAAGAAACAATAATTAAAACAACTCAATATGATTTTGTAAGACTAGATCAATAAAAAGTGATTTTGAGAAAATATATATTAAGGAAAAGATTTTTGACTAAGAATGAAAAAGGATTTGCAAAGAAAGTGAAAATGAATTTGAACAAATGAGTTTGTTTTATGACCAATCGGTACTTTGATTTTGAAAATAAAACTTTAATGGTTTTGTTTGTGTAAAACCATATCAATTTAAAAGAAAAAATATTTTGATAATTTTTCAAATAGTAATGCCTAGATTTTGATGAAACAAAATAATTTTTCAAGTGAAAATATAATTGATTTAATACAAGAAATTTGAAAAGAAAATCAGAGTATTTTACTCACTTGAAAAATTAAGTTTTGTAAATGAAAATGTTTTCAAACTTCAATTTATTTTGAAGTAGGTTAATTTAGAAATGATTTGGAAAAAAATGGAGAATATAATGGTATTTTGAGAATTTGCTCAAGTATAACTTATTTTCAAATTTTGAAGTACGTTTGGAAATTTTAAGATTTGAAACATTGATTTATATCAATGGAAAGGTAATTTTGTGGATTATATTTGAAAAAGAATTTCTTGAGTAAAGAAACGTGGAAAAAGATTTTCTTGAGTAAGAAAATGTGAAAAATGAAGTACAAAGTCATAATATTTTAAGAAATGATGAAATGGAATTTTGAAATGTTAAGAAATATTTTTCGTAATAGAATTGTGGTGAAAAATTATTTACTTATCTTAAAAATAATTTAGAATACAAAGAAAATATTTTCTACGCGATTTAAAATATGTTAAAATATTTCTACGTGATTTGAATTACGTTTAAATATTTTACGTGAGTTTAAATATTTGACGTCTTGTTGAAAAATCACTATGTGATTTAAAAGTAATAGAATATTTTTACATTGTGAAAATATAACTGTAAACGTTTAATTTTGAAATCGTAAGCAAGTGTTACGATATTTTGGAAACGTAATGAAACATTTTGGAATTGTGAAAACATAATGAAAATGTTGCAATCTTGTGAAAATATGGCGAAAGTGTTTTATAACTATGAAAACATGATAACATGATTTTGTGTTGAAAATACAGTATAATTACTGTTTAATCAGTGTATGGACACTGTATGAGAGAGTGACGTGTTTTGCCTATGATTGGTATTTGGTACATTTTATATGCATTGGAAAGAGATGCTTGTGATTGGATTTGGTGCATTATACATGCATTAAAAAATATGCGTTGAGGCATATGATTTAAATTGAACAAATAAAATTGAAAAGATTTGGCGTTGGGGTTGACTTATTTGATAAATTTCGTGCATTATATAAAAGATAGCTAATAGCTATTATGACCAATGTGGTTGAAGAGAGAATGAGAATTGATAGTGAGGTCTATTGGATCAAAAAAGAGTGTATTGTGTGTTGGCGTGCGATAAAACGCATTGACGATACCCGACAGAACACGATTCTTTTCAATGACCTGGGAGATTGAATGACAATTAACCAGAGCATTTTTCTCGAAATTGTGAAAACCTCCATGGAGTCGTTTTTGATAAAATGAGTCTTTGTACATATGCATAAATAAGCATTTATATCCGTGTGATATATTAATTGGGGAATATTGGTTATTGGTTATGACAATTGTTTTGAGTACTTGGATGATGATTGAATGATAAATGATTAGATGATGATAGTTGTCGATAGCATGATTATGGTATGAATCCGTATGATATAGCATAAGGTGATCTACCTCTTTGTTATATTGTTTTGTTGTGTGTTTGTTAAAATCAAATAATAGAAGGATCGAGTTGTCTTAGACATAAGGCGATGGATACTCGAGATTGGTGACAACAATAAGGAGTGGACATTCGGGACTAAGGTGTGCGGTGTTGAAAGGAACAAATGTCGATGCATCAAGATGGACGAGAAAAAGAATAAGTATGTTTTTTGTTAGTGTTAATTGATTATCAAAAAAAAAAAAAAAAAAGTCTGTTAATTTTATATTTCTCTTTAAATTGTGATATTAATTGGTGTCAATATTGCATAATGAATAGTTGAAATATGATTTTCAATATTACCTAATATTTTTTGTAAATTTACGTTTCAATAAAGAAGAAATTTTAAAACTCATCTTTTATAACTCAAATTTTGTCGAACTTATTTTGATTATGAGTTGAAGTCGAAATAAAGGTTGTTACATTAGTTGGTATCGAGTTAGGGTGCATTCAATAAGTCCAATCCATTCATAAACTACTTACGTTTTGGCATAGTTGTTAAAATTTAATTATTTTAATAATTAATTATTGTATAATTTTTTTATAATTAATTATAATAGAATCAATTTTATATTTAGATATGCTAAAAATTAATTTTAAGTTAATTTATTTGATTTAGATGGTATAAAAAATTACTTTTATACATTAAATTATCAAAATAAATATAAAATAATTAAAAAATTTATTTAATTAATTAAAAAAATTCTTTGATTGAGAACAAAATTATATTTATATATCAAAGTATAGAATAATATTTTTTTTTATAAAAAATGCTCAACTTTTAACTTTTGCTCTAACATTTTTTTTCTCCACTTAAAAGCTGTTGATTTTTTCTTTCTTTAAACCCAAACACGTTGTATGATGTGTGCAATAGCTGAAATAACAAAAAAAATTGTTGGTTCAGCTAAATAAACTGAACCAAACATGCTCTTAATAGTTGAACCAAACATTCTTAATTCCACTCAATTCATAAACGATGAATTATAGTTGGTGTCTATAAGTTGGATTGAATATGAAATCACCTAACCCATAAAGAATTTGCCAGTTCTACCTACTCTCAAAGAAGTTAGCCACCTTGAGTAATTGGTTCAGTGCAGACACTCTGGTGCAATCTCTTTGTCGTCCTCTAAAAGCATGACCTTCAATGTCGGTAAAGGATCTCCCTCCAATGGAGTTTAGAAAAGAAGGAAATTTAAGAAAAGGGCAAGCAAAGACAGGTTGTTACTGACCTTCTTCAGTTGACAGAAGTGGTGATGAAGGAAGCTGTAAGATCAGTTCTGTCCAAGAAACATACTCTGGCCACTTACATTGACATTGATGAAAAGAGAGCCTGCTTTGAAGCTCCTTAAGTTGGTTGTTTCTGTTTTATTAATTTCTATTTGTTGTTTATTCATCCGAACTTATTGGATGTGATATTAGGAAGATTCTCTCTTTTGCATTTCCTTAGAACTTTAGTTTCTTTTCTTTTTATAAATGAATAAACGGATATTTGTTAAAAAAAATAGAGTAAACCGCTAAAAGCAACTAGCAAAAAAAGTATTCCTAAATTGTAGTACGAAAATAAATCAGTTATACAAGTTAATTATAAATTGGAAAAAAAAAGATTGCATGCCTCTATTATATATAGTCTAAAGTACTGGCTTTTATATTGTTACATATATTGAACATAATTGTTAATTGCTTGAACATATATATTGATCACATGACAGTTATAACTCAATTCATGCATACTTTCGAATGAAAGAAAGAAAGTAACAAGAGGAGATAACTACGATAATATTAAAGATTAATATCATCGGGTTACATGACGGTTATAGCTCAACTTCATGCATACTTTCTAATGAAGAAACAAAGTAACCAGAGCAAATAACTATGGTAGTATTAAAAATTACTGTCATCTAAAACATACAATAATTTTTTACTTACGATGCATACAACATGATTTCACTACAAAAAAATTGATATTTAGTCGCAGTCATCTTGATCGTTTAACTATGATTTTTAATTGCGACTAAATGACTAATTAACGGCTCCACAACCAACAGTTGTATAAAAGGTCACTGAGCGATAATCGCAACTAAACACCTTTTGTTTATTTTACCAAATTTTCCTTCTCCACAAAGTACATCAAACGAAAAAGTAGAACAAATTCTTTAAAACAATTCAATACTGAAAATTAAAGACACACTTAAACATATTTAAAGAATTGAAACAACGTTAGCACGTATAGTAGGTTGGATCAAGTGGCAATAAGTTGGAAAAAAAAATTAGAGATCCTTTTAGCCAATGTAAAATTTCCAGATGGAAAGAAAATTATCAACTACTTCAAGATGTTATCATCACTGATAAAATATACAATTAAGAAAAGAAAAGAAGAATAAACACACAAAACTCAAAATGAAATTTATTTTGTTATCCACGCATCTCAAGATCTGCAGCTGATATGGGGTCATCATCACTAAAACAAGTTTCAGCAAATTTATCAAATATTACCAAATACCACTAACAATATTATAAGGGCACAAGTATAAACTGAAAATCCTATTATTTATCTACTTAGTTTTGACATTCACTTTTGATACTAATAAGATGTAATGATTAATAAGATAATAAGTGATGATTTCAAATTAAATTACTTATGTGACGATTTTCTTCTATTATATATAGTGAGTTAAAATTAAAATTTATTAAAATTTATCATGATTTATCTTAAAAGTATTCATTACTTGCGAAGACATATATTTAATATAAATCAATGATGTGATAATCAATAATATCATAAGTGGTGATATTTATTATTTATATAATAACTTTTTTCTATTATCTCTAATTTGACTTAATTAAAATTTATCACATTCAACATAAGAATAATCACTTATTTAGAAAACGTTTATCACATCTTATAGATATCAAAGTGGGTATACTGAAAATATTTTTGAAACTCAAACCAACTCCCCAATATTCTCAAATGACAATATCTATCCTCATAAAAGAACAATGAGAAAAAAAAAACTCGTACCATTCAATAGGAGGAGGAGGAGGAGGAGCAACTGCAACTAAGATGCAGAATCCTATGCGAAGCTGCAAGCAGAAGAAGAAATGAAGATGATCAGATTTCTTCCAGTTTTTGAAGCATAGCTTATGTGCATTAAGAAATATAATTAATTTACCAGATAAAACAGGGAAAATCCATCCAAATTTCCAAGCACTTTCATTCCTGTAAAAATAATAAGTGTCATTTGACTCTTGAAATTGAGTATAAAATTAGAGTTTAAAATTAGAATTAAACCTCTTAATTTTAATTTTTATGTTTGAAATATTATTTAGAATTGAAATTGTAATTCTATAAACTAATTCTATAAAATTAAAAAATAACTAAATTAAATCTTTTTCAATTCTTAGTTTACACCTTAAGAATTATCACTTTAATAACTTACAAATTAAACTCTCTTTCTCTCCACATTTATTTATGAACAATCATATTTATTGAGATTCTATATTTATATAGAAAATTAATTTTATATTTATATAAAAATTATTATAATAGTTACTTATTTTTTTCTAAAAAGATTTATGAAAAATTTATTTATAAAAAAATATGACTATTATATTATAAAAATATTATTGTATGAATATTTTTATTAATTTTCATTTTGTAAACAATTTTTTAATATTTTAGATCATACATTTAAATAATAAAATTATAATTAAATTTAAAATTATAATTTTTTATTTTAATTCTTTGATAATTTTAAATATAAAATTTAAATTTTTAAACTAATTTTAATTCTAAAAAAGTTATAATTAAAATTAAAATTTTATATTTTAATTTCAATTGTACTATCTAAACAGACCCAACGAATTTTTGGATTTGGAAATGTCAAATTTGTGATTTGGGCTGTTCAATGACCCAGAAAGATTCTTGCTCTATATATTTAAACTAACCTTCACCCTTATTCCAAGCTGAAGCCACAGCTATAAGATTTCATAAAAGGCACAACACTAATCCTGCATATTGCATAATATCACATTTCGTCAATGACCATGGACAACACCCTATGCTTACATACTTTTCGGGAGTAAAATAACACGACTTACATTCACACATTATAGATACATTCTATTGTGACCATAACTAAATCAAAACTTCATCATGCTAAGAACAAAAATGCATTTGTCTAACCATTATCTTACTCAACAAAACAGGTTAGTTCCAACCAGCCAGGTTAATAGTTTCAATCGTCCAGACAAAACTAGTTCATCAGTATCTCACCTCTCTTTAAGGCTTCAGTTTTATTATAAAACTTTCATTTAAAAATTTTAAGGGGTGAAAAAGAATAAAGTGTTCACAATTGCTACTTACCACCATAAGAAGTTATAGTCATTGATGTTCGATGCTAATAAAAAGAAATAAGAAACCTTTTTTTATTTAATTTTTACATATAAAAAGTAAACTGAAAGGCACCAAGGCCATCATCCACAGAGAACATACATGATACCTCAGCATCACTTGATACTCCAGCCCCTTCCCCATGACAAATCTGTTGTAAAACTCATTGTTTGCTGAGAGGGTGGCGTATTGTGGTTCCATAATCTTTGAGATTGTTGTCACTCATGCAGCCTTAATCGAAACCTACAAATAAATGAGACAGCAAAATCATGAAACCTGTAGCGTGCAAAGCACTGTCCTCAAGGATTATTTCGGTATAGACGAAAATCTCTCAAGGTACTGCAGGTTCTTCCTGTTTGACAGGGCTTCAAGAACTGCAATAGATTTTAAGTCACGTAACCCAATAGAGAAAGAGAATAGAAGTGGAGAATAATGAAGAGAAAGTTCTCTAACCACAAAACTTAATAAAGGATGATATTTATAGAAAACAGTTTTTGGTCATTGGAATATGACCGTTGGAATATGTCAGTTAGAATATGACCGTTGGAATATGACCGTTAGAATATGTCCGTTGGAATATGACCGTTGGAATATGACCAGGTCAAAACTCGGATAAAACTAAATTATTTTTAAATCTCTTCAAAACTTATTTTTCAACCAATGTGGAACATTTATTCTTTTGAAATAAAGCATTTTTCACAACAATCCCCCACATATTTCAAAAGAATATTAAATAAAATCAATAATTTTAAAAACAGAATCTGGGTTACATCATGAGTGCAAACGTTTCGAATCTGGTGTCTTCTGGACTATGAACCAGACCTAGATAAATAGGATTTTAACTTACAATGTAATTAGTGAAGTTTAAACTTCTATGAACCAAAACATTTTTCGTGTAAATTAGAATCCCACTTGATCACATTTACACCTTTATTTATCTCTTGCTGTTAACGCAGTTTTGCACTTTTCGGCCATGTGCGTGCCTGGTTGTTCATGAGTGCTCTAGAGACTATGCCATTATCTCATAGGAGCGGCCCCACTCCACACTCATATAGGTGATTTCATCAAGTGTATACTGCACTTTATACACCATCCATAAGGGATATGAAATTCATTAAAAGCATATAACTTATCCTCATAATAAATGCAGTCTAGCACTTTTTATGCTTCTCACACTATAGGAAGGGACAGGCACAGTGCTAGCAGTACTAACAAGTGACTTGTTATTACCCATATGAACATTTTTCATGAGATCTCCACTCATAAAAGTTGGGTTATCATCACTGTTAGTTTCAAATTGGCTTAAGTCTCATTCCCCTCGATGTGGTATATATTAAATTCCTACACAAAGATTTTGTTAGAGGATTGACCAAATTTCCTTTTGACTTCACATAATTAATGGATTTAATTCCATTTTTAGCATATGCTTCACAGAATTGTGACGTATACATATATGTCACTATTTTTCATTATACACATTTTTGTTTGCTCTTACTATTTGCCATTTTGGCAATCACAGACTCTGAAGAATCTATGTCTTCAGGTTTCTTCCATAAAAGGAATATCTGCTAAGAGATTTCTTAGCCACTCAACCTCAGATCCTACCAAGTTAATAAACTTGACCTCAATTTTAGATCTGGCTATACAGGTCTACTTGGATGACTTCCAAGTGACATCACCTCCATTGAGGTTAAAAATAAACCCACTTATGGATTTTGTCTCATTTGAATCAATGATTTATTTAGCATTATGATCATCTTGTCCACATATCAAATTCAACACCATGACTCTTGGTCCACAGTCTCATCTAATCTCATAGTGCAATAGGGACATGAAATTTATTCATGCAAGCATCATCAAATACTTGATCATGTACATTTAGATCATAATTATCACACTCTATACATATATAACTATGCATGTCACATAACCAAGTTAATAGTAACTCAAAGATAACAAGGATATATGAAATACAATGTAAGACATTATATGAAGCACTCAATGCTCTATTTTAATTTTCAAACTCTACATAAATCATTATAAGGATTATGTGTGTGTATTTACTCAATCAATTTATAACACATGCAAAATCAAGTACATAAATGCTACCAATATTTGAGCATATTCAGATTGTCATGCATTAGTACTAGGTCATATTCTAAACTCAGTAGCCTTTTAACTCATTTCTAATCTCATTAAATCATGATTTTGAATTTAAAACAACTTCAACATAAAAACGGATTTATCCGAGAGAGACATAAACAAAAATTATCTTTCTAAAAATTATTTTACACAATTAGAAGCACCACAATGTCTCTTTCTTGGTTCAGGTAGAGAATTTTAGTTAGACACCCCCACACTTTAAGATATTTATACCAAGTCATTAACATAAATTCAAAACACAATTAAACAGTAAAACCCCATATCACAAAATTAGTGCATTACCCTCGCCTACACACGACTTCACCATTAACATTAATCTTACTCTAAATGTTCTTATTTTTCTTTTTCCTTTTAATTTAATAGAAACAAAAAACAAAAAAACCTGGTGGCTGACGACAGCGCGCGGTGGAGTAGTGACGACTTTAATCTCTTCTCACTCTCCAAAACGAGTTTGAGAATTTTGTGTGTTTTTGCTCTTACAACTTTGATCTTCTTCAAGCCAAGCATTTTCCAAAGAAAATCTTTGCCTCATTCACAGAACCCATGGCCTCTAAGCACCATAACAGCAAACACTACCCAAAACCAACGTGTGAACCCACGTAACGCCGTTTGCACCTCTGCCCCTACGTCCAAAACCACGAGCTTCTCTTTCCCTTTCCATTGTGTTACCCATTTCCTCATAAAAACCTCACATTTAAATAAGTTATATTAGTATCACAGAGATTGTAGGAAAAATAAAATAATATATGAACGGGTAAAATTAAACATTGCATGGATAGTATTGACGTGCAGCAATAATCCTTAAGATTGTTGTAAAACTCATTGTTTGCTGAGAAGGTGGCGTATTGTGGTTCCATAATCCTTGAGATTGTTGTCACCCGTGCAGCCTTAATCGAAACTTACAAATAAATGAGACAGCAAAATCATGAAACTTGTAGCGTGCAAAGCACTGTCCTCAAGGATTATTTCTGTATAGACGAAAATCCCCTAGGGTACTACAGGCTCTTCCTGTTTGACAGGACTTCAAGAACTGCAAGAGATTTTAAGTCACGTAACCCAGTAGAGAAAGAGAATAGAAGTGGAGAATAATGAAGAGAAAGTTCTCTAACCATAAAACTTAATAAAAGATGGATTTATAGAAAACAGTTTTTGGTCGTTGGAATATGACCGTTGGAATATGTCCATTAGAATATGACCGTTAGAATATGACCATTGGAATATGTCCGTTGGAATATGATCGTTGGAATATGACCGTTGGAATATGACCAGGTCAAAACTCGGATAAAACTAAATTATTTTTAAACCTCTTCAAAACTTATTTTTCAACCAATGTGAAATATTTATTCTTTTGAAATAAAATATTTTTCACAACAAAATCCTCCACGATTCTATAATATTACAAAGGCAACCTGATGATTAGTAACACAAGTGTAGGATATAAGATGAAATGTGGAATATGCTTGTCCAATCTTGATTCTATAATATTACACCGGCATATGAAAAATTACCAGCTAAAAGTTAAATCCTTCACCGGGATCTATATTTGCAATAGTTTTTGGCATCAAGAAACTTCTGTGCAGCTGACCAAAGCATCTTCTTAAAGCCAGGCCAAAACAGTACCTACACAATTATTTGAAGATTGCCCTCAAGTTGACCAGTAAAAGATCTTTCATGCGATCAAAAGTTCCCAAGTAATGAAAGTTATAGACTGGAGTGATTAATGTTACATAAACTTGTCTACTTTTTAAAATATGGCGGACAAGTAAAATCATTCTCATGCATCCCAGAATGAATATCTTCCATTAGCTGCATCAATAAATTACACAAACAGATGGTCCTGGATTACATCTGGTCATATATAAGGCTCCACATAGTGGGTATTGAAACAAAAGTTAGGCACTAAATACAGAGCATGCATTAGTTATTATCCTAAAATTATCTAGCTTACAAGGAGCCAACTTAAACCCATCAATGCAGTGAAACTTACAAGATTAGCATCAGCTCAGTAAGTTCAGGCCCTTGGTCATGAACTTGTAAACATCTTAAGTCTAAGCTAATTCAGCAAAAATGCAACTTTATGAGGTACTAATTTTTTTTTTAATTATTCTATTATTTCTCGCATTGATCTTCATAATCCTGAAGCACATTTGACTGTATTTTTGATATCTCAATACCAGAAATATTAACACTTATATTCATTTAAAATCTACAACCAAATTAAAAGCAATCAGATAATCAATATAAAAATATGTACCAAAAAAAGATAATCAATATAAAAGTAGTCAACCAATAATGTAAAATATAGTTATAATTACAGAGATTATACAAAACTATTGCTATTAGAATTTGGGGGAAAACAATATGTACAAACAATTTCAAAAATTTTCTTTTTCGAGTTAGGGAGAATAACTCTAATTTCTCTATTCCAGTCATAATAACTTTTATGTTCATTTACTTTTAATTATAACATTACAATACTATTATTCTACTGTTTATACAAGTCTCATTAACTAACAATATAGTTAACTAAAGTACGTATTATATTTACTCTTAAATTATTTAATAATTAAAATCATAATATATTTTAGATTAAATTAATTATAAATACATTATTATTTACCTACTCTTATTACAAACTTACTTTTAAATTTTTCCTAGTAGCTACTATCCATAAACTATAAAGCATACATAATATCTGAAGATAATTAAAGCCAGGTTGATTTGCAGTATACACCACATTTCTTATCTTAATACATTTATTAGGGCTCCTAAAGCTAACCACGTAAATTCAATCTTAGACTTTTCTTGCAAATAAATAAGGTAATAAAACAAAATAAAAAATAATTAAGTAAACTTGTTTTTTTAACTCTACTAACTTGTTTTTTTAATTCTGATATATCTAATCTTTCAATACGTTAACTTCAATGATTTCGTAATTCCAGTTCATACGACGTGTAAGTTCTGCTTAATGATTAAGTAAACGTTCACCTAATCATCTCCAAGATCAAGAGCGCCCACAAAATAAGCTAACCATTTCAGTAAGTGATGCAAAGCAAGCTTGCTTGATTCATTATTTTCCAAGTAGTTTTATACTTTTATAGCATATACTGATTCTTGGTGTGTCAGAATAGTTAGATATAGTCCTTAGTATCTCTGTCCCAAAATTCCCATTTTGAATAGGTAATAATCAACATCAATCTTACATCATCCATAAGCAATTTTCGCTTTGGCTACAAACACCTCATACTTATTCATCCCTTTAGAAAATAGCATGTTACCTTCCAGCTACTCAATGTACTTCCCAAACCATGCTATATGGAATTGTCAGCAATAACAACAAATTAGAAGTTGATGGCATTCTCAATTGCTATCAAGGACAAAGTTATCGTTCTGTTGATGGTTACAAAGATCCTTGCCCAAAACTTTTCCTCATATCTGCATTGCAGGTTCTAAATGAAAGAAAAAAATACTGAACCTCAGATTTGGGGATCTAGTTTCTCATCTTATTTGTTACTTTCTTTAATTCTCTTTCCTTCTTTCAATTTTCATCCCTTATGGAACATGGACTGGCTAAGGTGGTCAACAATGCTGATCGCTGAAAAATGCAGCCTCTAGAAATTTAGGACCCACCATTTTTCTATATCCTTCACATATTGTTTGATCCCTAAATTTTCTAACTTTCCTTCATTTTTCTTTCATTTTCTTTATCGTCTATCCTTTTTTCTTATCCAGGGTTGGGAGGAGGTGGGAAGTACAGTGCAGCAGAGCTATCACCTACAATTTGTTCTGCGAAAAGTTCGACCTCAACATCAAACAGAAACATAGATAACTATCTAGTATCTACAGACTGAGTAATCAGGCAATGGTGCAGAAAGAAACCTTTTCTCATCTAGGTTATTTGTTTTCACTTTAAGCTGGAATGAATGACTCCAGAATTATTTGTGCTGGAGAGGGTGCTTTAATCTCAACAATAAAGTATGTGTGAACTTCCATTCATTGTCAACTGGGCCTTTGAACATCTAAGAGAATACTTTTCCATGTCCGTTGGGCCCCCGGATTAGACCTGTGAATATGGGCTATAGCCCATAGTTCAGCCAAGTAAGTCCCCATTTTTAACCCACTTATTTAAGCGCATTATGTAATGGGTTTTTTTGTAAGCCGTAACTTATTAAACTCACTAATTTCGTAAATTCAAATAAGACTGACCTAGTTCCGTGTTGATAGCTCAGTTGATTAGAGTTAAAAATATCTATAAAAAAAATAAGATTCGATTCTAATAAATGTTCTCCATCCTGATTTCTTTTTTCTTATTCAACCTCGATAATCTATCACATGACAAGATCTATGCCGTTTCAACATTGGATACTATTCACAGGGCCCACCCATGAACGACTCAAATTATGCTTTTCGTCTTTTTTTTTAGATATCGTCGTCATTAACTTGAAACTTCTTCTACGTCGTTAACCAATTTTTTGTTCTTCGTTAACCAACTTATTTCACGAGCATAGAAAGAAAGTGGTAAAATCTTGTGTCATTAATCAACTTCTATATGTAATTAATCACTTTTTTTTTGTTCTTCATTAACTAACTTTTTCATAAGTATAGAAATAAAGTTAGTTAATGAAAAGAAACAAAAAAGTGATAATTACGTGCATGAAGTTGGTTAATGATACAAGATTTTATCACATATTTCTATGTTCATGAAAAAAGTTGGTTAACGAAGAAAAAATTTAACGATGTAAAAAGTTAATAACGAACCACGATATACCAAAAAAAAAAAAAAAAAGAAAGCGATTTGGTGATATTCATTAAATGGTGAGTCCATGAACGAGACTGAGAGTGTTAAAAACGACGTGATATGGATCATTGACGCAGTAGGATGAACATTTTTCTTTCTTATTCTCTCACCTCTCCTTTGGACTCTATTAGAGAGTCTCCTAAGAACCTTCTAGGGTCATTCCACTAAGCCCATGAGATGACTCTTTAGGATTACCAAAAAAGAAAAACAAAAAGGAATGACCCACAAAGTCCCTTACTCACATCTCACTAAATAAAAAAAACCCTAATTCCCAAATAATAAAAAAACCAATAAAAAATAACTGTGCTTCTGTTGGCACCCCGCATCCCTCAAACCTCACATGAAATCGTTTTAGTTTTAGCCCTTTGTCACCTCACATCAAATTGCACTTCCCCATTCAATTACGAAGCACTTCGCCTCATGGCAATGGCGTTCAAAAACTTGAAGCATTTGATTTGATTTGAGCCTAAAGCTTCAAACCAATCACCCTGACTGCATTTTGTGGCTCTGACTGCGTTTCTCAGGTGAGAACGTTAGGGTTCTTCTCCTCTCTCCCATTACTTTTAGTTTGTCTTTGTTACATAAATCAATATCCATGTTATTGTTGTATTCTCATCTTCTGCTTCGTTATTCTTAATGTTTGTGCCTTTTTTCTAAACTTGATGAGCTTCTGAGTCCAGATATCAAGATTTCTTAGTTTTTTTTTTTGTTTATAATAATTATTAACTAGCTAGCAGTCTGTATGCTTATGATTAATTTTAATGTTTGTTTTTACTCAATCCTCTGTATAATATTTGAAAGCCTTGAGGGAGAATAGTGTAATTTGAATGAGTAGTGTAATCAGAAAAAACCCATATTCATGATGATTTATCCATTATTTAATGGGTTCTTCTTAAGCCCTGAACTGATCTTCACAGGGTGGCCATATTTGGTTTTATGTCCTGCACCTTTGTCATTTTATGGACAATGTTAGATCCATGTTTACTGTTATTTCAGTAAAACAAAGATGTGCTTTTAGCAATTTGAGAAAAAGACAGATTTTTCCCGTTGTAGTTTATATGTGCATGCCCGAAAATCTGAAATTTCAGTAAAGCATTTTGCACATTGAACTTTTGCATGGTCGGACCTGTTTGGGCTTTACACTTCACAATTTTCAATTGTGCATTTAGTTTTAGCTCAAATTGCTGACGCTTTTCACATGCATGATTTATGTACTAGTTTGAAGTTGACGATGTGAGATTTTCTACAGTGGTTTTGGAGCTTGAGAAAATTTGCTGTCTTTATTTTTTTCTTTTTTTTTCTTTTTTTTTTAACAACATAGCATGTCAAGTATGCCTTGGGATGATCTTCATGGCTGTACCGTCTTAAAATTTTATGTGAATTGTAACAGGGATGCTGAGCACTTCTTATTCTCCTTGCTTAATACTCTTCTTTTTAACTGGCATATGATGCTTGTTAAGCTGGAATTATTAGAGTCTTAATCATTATGCCAACCAATTTGTTTGTTTTCCTTTTCTGTATTTTAATATTTCTTTTGAGTGGGTTTGCTTCTGTGGTATTAGGTAGACAATTGATTCTGTTCCTTATATTTTTTTGTTAACAATTCACATATACTTTCATTCCATGTTTTCGGAATCTGTCATTGCTTTAGTTTTTCAAATAATGTTTAGTGTATCATCTTTAGTTTATCAAATTTATAAGTACATTTAGGCATATTTGGTACATAAATTGTATGTCATATTTTGCATCTGCAGTAGGTTCAATAAAGTTCTCTTGGCATTTTACTTTTCTTCTGGATTTGTTTATTTCATTTAAAACTAACATGAACCAGCATATATTTTTCTAGATATTTATTTAATGGGTCAGCCCATTAAATAAGTGGGTCAAATTAATTTTTTTATTGTGGGCCAGCCCATGGACTAGTCCTAAACCACTTGACCTTGTGGGCTTTTTATTCTTGTGGGTTTTTTGCCCCTAGCCCACATGGGCTAGGAGTTGATGGGGTGGGCTGGGCTTTTTTCACAGTTCTACCCCGAATATAGAAATAACCTGTAACCCAATTGGACATATTTAAGTGTGAATCATATTATCAACAGAATTGATACTACTGCTAAACAATAAGTACCTTCCATAATAAAAGAAATTTCAAAAATTTGAAAATCACAGAGAAACAATACAGCAAAGTATCCAATGAAGTTCTCACATACCTTCCCTCTTTTCTCTCCTTTCCTTTTTAATCTTCATCTCCCCCCCTACCTTTTTTGTTTTCTTTTTTCAAGGTTTTTGACCCAGGGGCGTATCAAAATAGTCCTCATAAAATGTGTATACATCTGCAAATAAATTTGATTAAAAGCTAAAAAATTTACCTCTACATGCTCAACACCATCTTCATCAGTCCATACCCTGTGAGGAATTCTTTGGTGAGCAGCACGATTTTTACTCTCCTGACCATAAACTGTAATTGGGGATCCAATTCTCACTCTGACCTGGTACAAAGCAAATCATGGTTTGATTTAGTGCTTTGGTATGTGCCAAAATATATCTATCTATCTATCTATCTATCTATCTATATATATATATAGAGAGAGAGAGAGAGAGAATTTGGTACTTGCAATAATTACAACATGATTAAAAAATATGCATGCACTCTCACCCTTCATTTACATTTCTAAATAATGTAGCAGGAATCATTGTTCACTGAAGTGTCTAAGGGTTAGCACCTTATCATTTAATGTGACGTGCCCAAGTTGAACACAGAATTTTGGTAACTAGTAACTACCATATAAGAGTCCTTCACCCAACTCCAACCACCTGGGATGGTAAAAAATTTCAGAGTTTGGGGATCCCAAGGGGACTGGCTCGAATGGGACCCGATTGCGGGGATTTTCTCTTTGTGGGGACAGGGGTAGGAACAAAAGTTCTCCCATAGTATTCGGAGACGAAGACGGGGATCATATTCTCCATTCTGCGAGGTTTTCGTCCTCGTTAAATTACTAAAATACTTTTCATAGTCTATATATATATATATATATATTATAAATAAATATATATTTTAGTAATTTCATATTTTATTAATTTTTGTATTTATTTGAAATTAAAATATTAAATAATATAAATTATATAATTTTACCAAATTACCCTCTTTGATCACAACCCTTTACCCTTACCCTAGTAGCATTGCAGCTGCGCAGCAGTTCCTGCCTCCCCCTTTCTCAAATCTCAAATTCTCAATCTCTGTTCTCTCAATTTACTCTCTCATTTCAGCCTAGATAGATCTGTGCCGCTCTACCGTCTCTGGTCTGCCGCTTTTCCTAGATTTCCGGTGTCGCCTCATCGTCCTTTCTCTCAGCGACATCATCGTCTGTCGAATCACTTTGCTCTGGCAGGACCGACACCAACTTATCTCAGGCTCAATCTCAACCGTCATCATGGCACCGATCTGTTGCCATATAGCCTCCGCTCGCACGCATGACTGCTTCGGTTGCACTCCGTTGCCACTTGCACCACCACCGGCGTTGGCTGCAGCAGCATCCGCCACTACAATGACCCAATCCCAAATGTGAGTTAGGGTTTCTACTTTCTATTTTGGGGATTTTGGGTTCTGTGGGTTCGCATTTTGGGTTTGTGGGTTCGCGTTTGGGATTAATGTCTCCGTGTGGGGTGGTGGTCGTGGGTTCTGTGGGTTTCCGTTTTTGTAATTTTTTTGTGTGAAAAGAATTGATTTTTGGGCAAATGAGTGTTTTTTGTGATCTGGGTGTTTCTCCTTTTTGAGAGATCTGTGATGATTGTGAAGATGATGTTTTTCTTTCCATAGTTTTCTTGGGTTTAGATGTTTTTTACTGATGTTTCTCGGGTTTAGATCTGGGTGTTTTTACTGATTGTGATCTGGGTGTTTTTCAATTAGATTATCTGAACACAGCTGATGATGTTAATTAGAGAACAAACCAGTTTTATAAATGACATTTTTTTTTCATGGAATCCACCACCTTTATTTCTTTCTGGTTCTTCATTGAACATGAGTTTAGGCTTGCTAAAACTGACTCAACTGATTATAAAAAAAAATGCTTTACGTAATTGTGCTAATTGGTGGTAAAACAAAAAAAATTGTAAAGATTGCTGAATTATGACTGCCAATAACCTAGCTAGGAAGGATATATTGTAAATTTGCACTAGCAAGCATTTAGTGATTTCTTGAGAACTATCAGAGAAGTTTTCTAATTAATTCAGTTAGGATATTATTTATCCAACTTCCTTAAATATTTTTTTTCTTAACCAGAATTTTTTCCTATCCAATTGTCTTTTGTGTTATTAGATAAACTTGAAAAGATCATAAACAAACACAAGTTTTCTACAATATTCTATTTTGCAGTGTGCAATCATTATTTTCTGATTCAACTCTAGCTGCTCTTACTATTTACTAATTAGCCAAGAAACCATAAGCTGATTATAGAAGTAATTACTATGTTCAGCTGATATGCCATAAAAGCCTACAAAATACTTACTTGAAAATACATTGACAAGTTTATACAATATTGCCATATAGTATATATTTGCACTTCTAATCAACCTTTTCTTAATTTAATGATACCAGTAGATGTGCATGCCGATGTTATGAGGTTGAGGTGTGCCCTTATGATATGGGCATATATGTTTTTCTCCCTTTTTTGGTTGTTATTTGTGATAGAAAAGTGACTCTCAAGCTTAAGAGTAAATTTTACCGCACAACTATAAGGCCTGCGATGTTGTATGGTACTAAAGACCCTTAAGAGCCCCTGTAAGAAGAGTAGATCAGGTAGATAATAGTTCAATAGCTAGAAGTAGAGGAAGACCAAGAAAGACTATAGGTGAAACGATTAAAAAAGATTTAGATCTGAATAACATATCTGAAAACTTAGTTTTTGATAGGGCACAATGGCGTAGTTTGATCCATGTAGCCGACCCCACCTAATGGGAAAAGACTTGGTTGTTGTTGTTGTTGTTGTTGTTTTGGCAATCTGTTGTGTTTTTTTTTTTACTTCGTAGATGTTGAAGAGTGGACTTCTTTCCAGTAGTTCATTGATGAACAATGTAACCTTTTGTTTGCTTTTACATGTTAACTAACTGATTTATCAAGCAAGACAGGCTCTAAGAGTTGAAGAAGTTGTGAACTTATGTTTTTTGAACTTGTATGATTTTGGGGTGTAGCTTGAAGTTGCAAAGTAGCTTGGCAGCAGCTGTGCAAACCTATATTTAGGTTCTTATGTTTAGGATTTGTCTTATGTATTTATGCTTTTTATTTTAGAATGTTGAACTTGTTGAACTTGTTGAACTCTTGAATTTGATGTTGTAGACGTTATATAGTGCTTTAGCTTTTTTTTTTTTCCTTTTTTTTCTGATTTTTTTGACATTGTGGGGAATCCCTGTGGATATTTGCAGGGATTCGGGGAATGGGGATAGGGGAAAAATTACCCTGTGGCGGGGATCGAGGACAGGGACAGGGAGATTATCGGTTCGTGGGGACGGGGAGTGGGGAGGTACTCCCCGCCCCTGCCCCTTGCGGGTGCCATCCGTACAACCACCTACTCAATGACACCTGTACCCAGCTATTTATTGAAAGGATTGGAAACAAGGTTGTCAGAATCGGGATCCTGCCCAGGATCAGGAGGGGGGGAGAGACAAGTAAAACGTGGGATCATAACACAGATTGTAAGATCCTACCAAAAATATAAAATTATATCTATCTATAAACATAACTAAGTAAGAATTGTAGTCAAACACACAATTACACAGCCACATAGTCACACAGAGCAACCCACAAACACAGCCAAACCATTGAAATAGAACCAAACAACATTGAGAAAACAGAACCGAAACACAACCAAGCACTGAAACAGAAACAGAGCAAGTTCGAACCCCACCTTCATCTGCCACAACCAACTTCGAACCCCAACCAGCCGTCACCCACAAGCCCACAACCAACTTCGAACCACCCACAAGGCCACAAGTTCGAATTCACAGCAAGCAAGCAAGGAGCCAAATGAGATGGAATAAACTGAACAAAGTTCGAACCAACAACTGCAAGCAGCTTCATTGCACAAGGGTTTTGGGGAGAGAATGAGGTTGAATAGGATCAGATGAGGTCAAAAATGAGAGAAAGGGTTTAAAAATCAGGTTAGGGTTCGATTGGGCTCGGGTTTTTGTTTGGAAAATGGGTTGCTCCACCACTTAAATTGTGGCTCACCCATATCGGAAAAATCGCATGATTTCAGCGATTCTACATCTTGCCTGGCAATCCCACTGTGAGTTCACAAATCTGAGTTTGTGCATGTGATTGGGATCCCTGATCCCACTGAAAATTGTAAAATCATGCGATCTTACGAGAAAGATTTGCGATTTTAACAACCTTGATTTGAAATGAATGGCTCAAATAGGTAGATGTCCCCATTATTCTATATTTAGATATTACACGTCTTAAAAGCATCTGTTATTTTCAATCTGATGACAGAGCATTGAGCATTAACTAATTAACAAAATTGAACATAAAAGTTAAACATTAAAAGCCAAGATTCGTTTAAAAACCTTTCCATCACCTAAGTAACCTTACTCTCTAGAAATATTACAGTTGCCTTAGCATAACTTCTTCCTACAAATGGTGATCCCTAGGATGATAAGCTTCTTTCAGAATCATGATCAGAAATCCTCTCCTCTAACCCTAACCTCCAAATCAGAAATCATATTTGAACCCTAACCCCCAAATCAGAAATCACCTGGTGAATTCGTTTGCAAATTGCGACTTCGAGTTTGAGTTCGAGTTCATGGTTTGGTGAATTCATTTGCAAGTTCGAGTTCGAACATTCTGAGTTTGAGTTTCACTCTTCACGTTCGAGTTCGAATTCGTAACGCTACGCCGGTCACATTTATGTCTTCACTCTTCACTCTTCCTCAACTTGTATGGTCAGTGAGAACCCTCGATCTGTGTTCATCGATTTTCACTCTTCATTGATTTTGCACACTCCTATTTGCAGTAGCATTTATTTTGATTCAGATTAGTGTAAGTTGATTCTATTTTTTTATTTATTTTTTTGGATTCTAATTTTTTATTTTGCATATATCATGTTAGTTCTTTGAATTTTTCTTGAGTTTTCTGTATATGTGGGTCCTATTACTAGCACTAGCACTAGTAAGCAGCAGCATTGACTCTGAAGCTCGCAGTTTTGGAGTGTCTTGTTGAGTTGAGGCTGAGGGCAATGACGAGGCCTTACGGTGTGAAGGGGCGGAAGCGAAAGCACGTAGAACCCAAGAATGACCGTGAAGATGAAGATGAACAAGTGCAATCAAAGAGACCCATTGTCGACATCGAAGTACAAACACCAGCTGAACAATCACAAGACCCTGCTGAGGACGAACTTGTGGGTATTCCAATTGCGCCCAGTGACCACAGGAGTGACAAGCCCAACGTTATATTCATTCTTGAAAGGGCTTCTTTGGAAGTTGCCAAAGTTGGCAAGGTAAGAAGGTTAGGTACCCTTTATTTTGAATTGTTCCTATTCTTCAATTTCAATTTGGGGTCTTCATATCCTTTTTGGTAGTTTTTGTGTTTTTGTATGTGTTTATTACAAAAGTGTGAAACTTTGGTGTTCAATTCAACTATTTGAAGTGTGAACCTCTGTATCTGTTGCTTCTTCTATTTGTTTTATCCGACTGGCCTTGGCCTTCTTGTGTCTGCAGACATATCAGCTTTTGAACTCGGATGACCATGCCAATTTCCTCCGCAAAAATAACAAGAATCCTGGTGATTACAGGCCTGACATTACTCATCAGGTTGGTCCAAATTGCTAAAATAATTTTTTTTTTAAATTTTCCCTCCATAAAATGCGAGGTGTTTTGATTCGTTTTCATCATCACTCTTAAATCTTAAAAATTTCTTCTAAAAAACTCGTTTTCACCAATGGTGTTCCTACTTGTTTCTATTGCTGAGTTTGAGTTCATGCTTCTTGGTTGGAGTTAAAATGTACTTGAACTTAATTGTGTCCTAAATCTATATACATTGTCATGTTCCACAATCAAGCATGGCCTAAATGGAGTGGTGCCCCTCCCCCCCTTTTTTTTCTCAAGTATGCTACAATTATAATATCCTATACTTTTTTTTTAGTTTCATTTTATGTGTAATGGTGTCTTCAGGCCCTTCTATCTATTTTAGATAGCCCACTAAATAAAGCTGGGAGGTTGCGAGCAGTATACATAAAGACTGAAAAAGGTGTTCTTTTGGAGGTTAAACCCTATGTTCGTATTCCAAGAACATTCAAACGGTTCTCTGGTGTTATGTGTAAGTTTTAGCTATCTTATTCCCTAACCTATAAGCACTACTATGTCATGTGCGCTGAGCTTTCATTGTGAGGAAAAGGAATAAGCTCTCTTTTGTTGCCCTTAAACTTTTGTTACCCTGCAGTGGAACTGCTTCAAAAATTGAGCATATCTGCTGCTGGCAAGCGTGAGAAACTTCTCCGCACGATAAAAAACCCTATAACCCAATATTTGCCTGTCAACTCTAGAAAAATAGGTGAGTTTTTTTTTTATTGATTTTGAAAATGATTTCATGGTTACAAGATTGTTTTAAAGGGATTTCCTTGTTTGATAGACAGAGGAAATGGAGAGCTCTCTTGATCTGATGTTTATTTCAATTATTTCCTCCTTTTTGTACTGTTATGAGGATTCCTGAATCCTGATCTTCCTTTGAATGTTAGGTCTCTCGTATAGTTCAGAAAAGCTGGTAAATATGAATGACTACGTACAAACTGTTCCCAGCAATATGGACCTTGTCTTTGTGGTACTCTCAGAAGTTCAACTTTTAATTTCTATGCCTGTTATCTCAGTAGATGTTTAACTTTTGATATAATCTATTTCAGGTTGGAGCAATGGCCCATGGGAAGATTGAGACAGATTATACAGATAATTATATAGCAAGTACGTATGTCCTTGTATACTCTTTTACCTTCTATTGTTAGTAAATATATACATACTAATGACAGTCACTATCAACTCCCTTAATTTCCTTTTCTTGAATCTTCTGTCTTTGGTGTGCATTAACTGATTGCTGCGTCCCTTTATGAGTTAACTTTATACTTCTTGCAATTTGGGACTTGTTGCTTTTCTTTTTTTCTTTTTTTCAATTTTGTTTTCATTATTGAATATTAGTGGTTCATCATTGATGTTTAAAATTTGCTTCAGCAAAAGCAAATTTTAAAACAATTAAGAGGTTCATGAAATGCTATGGAACTTAATCTGGTTAGGCCATCTAATCTCTGTTCATCTGGCTTCCTTTGTAGAAGGATAAAATGAAAATCACTTTATGTTAAGCCGTTTAACTACCAAATACAGGACTATGAACACTAGCAGAGCTTAGGCTTTACTAGCTTAAATAATATTGGCAAAAATGCAGTTCTGCTCAGTCTAGTTGGGCAGTATTTTACTTTGGTTCCTTTATCGCATTTTATGAAGAATAACCACGTTTTTATCATGCGATGACCATACTGAACCAAATTGGAGTGTTTTTCTTTCAAGCCAAACAAGACTGTCTATCCCATTAATAGAGCTCCAGTTTATAAAGTTGTGCTTAGGCTTGACTTAGCAAAAGCTTCTGACCTTGGGAATCAAACCCCTCAATTGAGTCATTTTTCACTTTTCCTTAAAATGTGTTGTGAAAGCTATTATATTTATGCAAAATGGATAAACTTCTACTCCGGACAATTACTTGATATGCACCAGTGTCAGGATATTTTCTAGTTTCTTACTTCATTTGTGTTTCTTGATTGCAGTTTCTGGATACCCTCTAAGTGCTGCTTACTGTATTACAAGGATTTGTGGTGCCCTCGAGGGAAAGTGGAAGATATTGTGATTTAGCGTCTTCAATTCATGCCTGAGATACAATTTACTAATTTGAGAGGGATATGCAGTTTATGTAATATCAGGGAATAGGGCCTTGCCTAGCAGTCATGTAGCAAATACAAGAGTAATTAAATGTTTTGAGCTGTTAATAGGGGCTGATATCTTGGTCTAGAGTGTCTCAACGTTAATTATTGATCGACAATGCTGTATTTGGATTAAATATGCCTACCATACTTCTAATAGCATTTGGTAAGAAGATGCTATACTGGGGGTTATATATATATGGTTCGAGAGCCATGATAATGTTTTCTTGGCTGGAATCATTGTGATTCTTTTATACAGCCAGAACTTGCTTATCTTTATTGTGTAGTATTGCCTTTGTTGTTTTTATTTACGCTCTAAAATGAGCACTTTTCAAGGATCAGGATTCTCTCATCTTCTTTAATAACATGAGAGGGTCATGTTAGATATAAAGACATAATTTATTCTTCATATAATTAGTGGGTGCTATAGTAGGTTCATGCATCATAAAAGTTGTCTATCTTTCTCTAACACGACGCTCATGTTATATAAGAGGATCATTTTCCACTCTTGGATTGTATGAAATTGGTAGAAATTGCAGCATGTGTCCATCCAGACTCGTGACTTTTGGCGTGAGATTACATATTGATGAGGCCACTTTTGTCTGATGGATGTTGGCCCAGGAGAAATTATTGTATGATTGTGCTCACATTATTTACATCCTAACATTTCAGAATTTATGAGATCTATTGTTACCTTACATATTTACTATTCTAACTTTATTTTTTTTAAAATGAAAAATAATAAGTAATAAATAATAAATATATAAATTAATGGTAGATTTTATTATTAATAAGGATTGAAATGTTAAGATGTGATTGGTGTGAACACAATTTTACATAAAGTTCTAAGAACATGCAATAATTTTTTATGAGACTTGTGGTTATAATTTCTTTTCAGCAATTAGCCAATAGCCAATAGTTAGGTAATGAATACATATATACACAGGGAGTGTTTATTGCAATTTCGATTTTTCTATTGCATCTACTCTTCAACTAGCTCTTTTCTTATTTATCTAAAATGCCCTTTATAAAATAACTGAGTCGATTTATTCTCCTTTCTATACTTATTCAAATTACTAATTAATCATCTATTGATTCTATATGCAAATATATACCATTGACAAATTACTTAACTAAATACTTGTGATTAACAATTTGTTCAGCTACATTGTGGCTTCCATCATCTTCCTATAATAAGGACCGTATATAGCTAGTTTATGATAGTCACTTACACCAAAAAAAAAGTTAATGATAGTCACTTGTTGGATGATTTCAGACTTTCAGTGGCAAGACTTTTTTTTTTTAATCATAATCTATTGCCTGATTCTTCAGGTGTTATCAAATCTGCATGTTAATTAACATGAATGGATGCAAGGCAATTGTCACATACTCAAATTCTCTACTCCTCGTCGCAATCATAACCACAGATTCTGCTTGATATTTGAAAGATAAGGTAGTGTATACACACGCATACACTTTGTCAACAATTTATAACATCAAATGAAACCGCCTTACTACAAGTTGGTCGGTTGCCTTTGCCCATAATCCATCTAGTAACAAACCAAACTAGATTACATCTGCAAATAAAACCCATATCAGTATAAATTGTAGTGGCAGAATCAAACATATAGTGTCTTTCACTTACCTTAGCAGAGACTTGCCAAACTGGATTTCATCTAAAAATGAAATTCACATTAATATAAATTGTAATGGGATAAATAACAAAAACTGTTGAGTGATTCACTTACATCAACTACCACGTGCTTATACTTTGCAAAAGCTTTTAAACTTTACCATCAAAGTAACATGAAACTGGTCGACCTCCTGATCACAAAACGATAGTATGTATGGCTTCATATTTTGTTCAGGATCAAAGAACCACAAATCTCGCTAACTGCAAATCTATTCACCATCTTCATTTTTAATTCAAAATTAATTATTATAATTGTTAATAAAATATGGGTAAATTATATTTTACCTCTGTGTTCACTCGCGGTATCACTCTAGTTCTAGTCACTCACAAATCATGTTCATATTATGTTCACCTTATTATAATTATATTTTACACTAAATACAATATTGGTACAATACGATAGTAATATGGTGATACGGCAAATTCATTTTTTTATATAACTTGTTTGAGTCGGCTATGATTATTAACTCCATGAATATTTTTCACAGATTAAACTGCTTAAGAATAATAAATATATTGTATAAATTAATTACTTATGAATTTTATTAACTTGGAGTTAAATTATATTTTTATTAATTTTTATATTATCTTTTTACTAAGTTCATTCATTTTTTTATTTAATTTTATTTATTTGCATTGAAGCCCACCGAAGGCACCAGATGTAATCTCTTATTTTTCATAAAATATTTTTGTGAAAAATAAAATTTTAATTTCTTTAATTTGAACATTTTATTTGATTTTTTTTTGTGATAGTTGTTAGTAATAAGAAGGAAGTAGACAAAATTTGTAAGAATTTAATTAAAATTATTGATTGACTTTTTAGATAAATTAAATAATAAAACAAAAATTTTAAAATTTAAAATATAGAAATTTATTGAAATAAAATTTAGCAAATTTAATAAATATTAAAAGTATTTAAATAAATATATTTATAAGAAGATATTCTTGAAGAGAAAAATTTATAAATTAATTATTATTTTAATATGTAAATTTATCATAAATATCAAAGTGTTATCATTTATATATATATATATATATATATATATATAATATAGCATGGTGCTACTTGCACCTGATTCAAAATGTGCAACGTGCACCAATATCAACCACAAGAAGTGGTTATAAATAGGTGGGAGATGCAGTAAAAAGATGATGAAAAAAATAAAACAGGGAGGCGTAGCAAGAGAAAGAAAAAGAGGAGAGAAAGAGTGAGGCAGTGAGAAACCGTAGGAGAGAAAGAGAAAGAAAGGGGAAAAAGGAGAGAGAGAAAGAGAAAGAGAAGAAAAGAAGAAGAAAAATGAAGAGGAAAAAGAAGAAAAGTCTATACAAGGTCAGAATTGATATTTTTTAAAAAATAAAGAGAAAGAGAAAGAAAGAAGAAAAAATGAGAGAGAGAAAGAAAAGAAAAGAAGAAGAAAAAAAAGAAGAGGAAAAAGAAGAAAAGTAGATAAGAATTGATTTTTTTTTAAAAAAATAAAATCATGACATCAAATATGTTTATAGTTAGTTTGTAATACATATGATTATATTCTTTATTAATAGTTTAATAATATTAATTAATTTATTACATTAGTGTTTTGTGTATATTATTATTTTTATTAAATTAATTATGCATATTTAATGTTATTAGATTATAATAATTACTTTTGTGCTTAACTTTTAATTTTTTATACTACTTGACAAAATTTAGAGTTATTATAATTTGAATATTAACTTTCTCTTGGGACCAATATTATAATTTATAAAAACTAAATTATTATTCAAAACTTAAGCTAAATAAATATCCTTAATTACATTGAGATATTGTTACTTTGACATTAGGACATTTTATGACCTTTACAAGGAAAGTATTATTGTAAAATGAACATATGTGCTTGATTTATATGAACTTTCTCATATTTATCTTAATTTAAGAGTAATTTTATGACCTTTATATTAACATTTGCAATGAAAGGACTTTTGTGCAATGAATGCACTATCAAGATCAAGACAAATTATGAACTATGATGAGGACCTGACAAAATATAGATTATGATGAGGACTAGATAAACTATAAGCTGTGACTTAGACTTTTAAAAGAATTATTAAATTAATTTTAAATCAAAGTTGGTCCTTTGGGGAAATGACATTTAAATTTAATGACTTTAAGTTTTGTAAATTTTATTTAATTGTCATGTTTTATATGGAAATAGACTTGTATATGATGAATTTATTTGTAATATATTGATAATTTGTATTGCTTATGTTTGTGCATGATGACAAACGAGTCATTTAAGGAAAAAATTGTTCCTAACCGTCGAGAAGACAGAGGGATAGATGCCCTTTTTATGTTACCTGTCTTGGTTAGTGTGAGTGTGTCTGACTTTATCGTTACAATGTTAAAGTAATACCAGAGATAGGGTGAATTTCCTATAGAAGTGAAGGTCTTCAAATGAGATGTGAGATAAGCAGATATGGAAATAAAAGGAAACTTTAAAATGTGGATTTCCTGTGATGAAGAGAACTTGCTTGCTGATATTTGTATATAATCTTGTATTGCATGATTTATTTGACATTCATTCAGTTATGTTGCTGTAATAATTTTATTATTATTATACTTTGTTTGTCATGTGATTTTATGTGTACTTTACATAGTTGAAACTTATTATGTGTTTTTAAATATTTTATAACTGTTCACTTCTTATTGAGAATTTTGAATTCTTATTCTGTTCATGATGATTTCAAACTAATACAGGATGCATTATGATTATCATCATTCAGATCGATTATACATAGATTCTAATTCCAGAGAAAGAGATATATATATATATATATATATATATATATTTATACATATTTAATATTATGGAATGAATGCAATGAATGCACTATTAATACCAAGACAAATTATGAACTATGATGATGATCTGACAATTATGAACTATGATGAGGATCTGACAAAATATAGATTATAATGAGGACTAGAAAAACTATAAACTGTGACGTAAACTTTTAAAAGAATTATTAAATTAATTTTAAATCAAAATTGGTCTTTTGGAGAAATGACATTTAAATTTAATGACTTTAAGTTTTGTAAATTTTATTTAATTGTCATGTTTTATATGAAAATAGACTTGTATATGATGAATTTATTTGTGATATATTGATAATTTGTATTACTTATGTTTGTATGTGATGACAAGCAAGTCATTTACGGAAAAATTTGTTCCTAACCGTCGAGAAGACAGAGGGATAGATGCCCTTTTATGTTACCTATCTTGGTTAGTGTGATTGTGTCTGACTTTGTCGTTACGATGTTAAAGTAATACCAGAGATAAAGTGAATTCCCTATGGAAGTGAAGGCCTTCAAATGAGATGTGAGATAAGCAGATATGAAAATAAAAGGAAACTATAAAGGGTGAATTCCCTGTGGTAAGAACTTGTTTGCTGATATTTGTATATAATCTTGTATTGCATGATTTATTTGGCATTCATTCAGTTATGTTGCTGTAATAATTTTATTCTTATTATACTTTGTTTGTCATGTGATTTTATGTGTACTTTACACAGTTAAAATTTATTATGTGTTTTCAAATATTTTATAAATGTTCACTTTTTATTGAGAATTTTTAATTCTCACTCTGTTCATGATGATTTCAGACTAGCATAAGATACATTATGATTATCATCATTCAGATCAACTATGCATGAATTCTAGTTTCAGAGAGAGAGAGAGAGAGAGAGAGAGAAGAGAGAGAGAGAGAGAGAGAGAGAGAGAGAGAGATATATATAGGGAACATATCTAGTGAGAGAAGTTTTTATTGTGAGAGGATTAAATCTTGATCATACATGGATGATCAAGATTAAAAGTTACTTAAAAGTTATGTGATCACTTAAAAAAGTCACGTGTATTTATGTTAATCTTGACCATTCATGAAAGATCCAACCACAAGATTCACTCCTCTCACCTCTCACAATAAATACTTCTCTCATTGAATAAGATCTTTTATATATATATATATATATATATATATATATATATATATATATGAATTATTAAAAATAATTGACATATTTATTTTGAGTAAACACTATAATTGACATGCGATATTATTTTGAAAAGTTATAAATGTATATTACGTACTATTTTATGTGAGAATGCCTTATTTCCTTTTTAATTATTCACTTAATAAAAGTTGAGAAATATTGTTATTAGTTTAAAATTTATGATGGGAGTTACACCATAACCTTCTTTTATTTGTGGAAATACTTCATCCTTTCCCACTGTTTTGATGTGGCCATTCTTCATGCTGCATTAGTGTTTTTTGGCAATGCCATTTAAGAATATCCAGCAACCTCAACCTCGCCTTAAATTATATGTGTTGTTATGCTCAACAGCAAAAGGAAGGATTCTTGTTATTGGTTACTGCCAATTGTAGTGTCCATGCTACTCTCTTGATGCTTCATTTTTCTTGTTCCCTTGATGTTTTGCACATGCTGATCATGAAAACGCGACTATTATGTTAATAACTAAGCAGTGAGTATCTGGCAAGCCATTTCAAGTTGATAATTAAAGGATGAACTTCACATCCGTAATAAGATATGATTAATTTCATGCCTAATTTGACAAACTAATCATGTATCTTATATGGAACAAGAATGAGTAACTAACTAATAATCAACCTACTAATTTGACAAACTAATATAACATTTAAACTAAGCTAATCAATCTCTAACTATAATAACACACAATTTACAAAAACAGAATTTACAAAAACAGAACAATACTTTCAACAACAATCATAATATTAATAATTGTGTTGTTGTGTAGTAGTACTACCATTACCATACCAGCACATCGAGATCGTCCAGAGTGGTAGAATCGAAATCAGGGGAGGACCGAGTGAGGTTGGCAGCAGACCATTTGAGAGTGACGGAGCCAGTGAACATGGACCAGAGAGCTAGAAGGATGATAGCAGCTAAGACCCAGAACTTGTAGTGTCCCTTACCGTTGCTATCAGAGCTATATCTCTTTGTCTTTAACATGGTGGCAGCGTTTGTGGTTAGATTTGTGACGGTGGAAATATCTTCGTCCTTCATATTATCTTGGTTCAATAATGGCTCTGGTGGTGTCTTTTCCAAGTGGAGAGTCGGACAAAAAAGGCTAGAAAACAAAACAAAATTTATGTTTAAATATTTAGTAATTAATGGAATGAAATGAAATAGAATGTGATAAAATGTGATAAAATGAAATGGAATAGAATGAGATAAAAATATTATTTTATTATTTAAATATTTTAAATAAAATAGAGTAAAGTTATTATCTATTATTTAAAAAGTAAATAATTTTTAGTAGAATAAAATAGAATTTTAATTATAATAATAATAATAAAGATGATTTCATCTCATACTTTCTTTAAATTAAAAAAAAAAATTGATGATTTTTTTGTAAAATAGGATGAAATCTATCCTACTTACTTTCATCCCATTTCATCTTTTTTTAATATATTCAAATAATAAAAAATATCTCTATTTCATTCTATTCCTTTACATTCCACTTAATTTCACCTATCCAAACATACTCCAAAAAAAGGAAATGGGAGGTGTGTTATGAGTCCCACATTGAGTAACTAAGGAAGTTCAATGTGATACTTAAGCTATGAAACTCTCCCACCTAATTGACTAGTCTTTTGGGTTGGGCTCTTCTCATAGGCTTAAGTCATAACAATTAGTACTTTCATTGAGAGTCGGCCAACGCGGAAGGGGCGACCTGAAAAGGAGCGACCTAGGAAGGAGCGACCAGGGAGAGAGTTATCTGTACTAAGAGGGTCAGAGTAAAAGCTACCCTGAGTGGACACCTAGAGTGGGCAGCCAGAGTAGACCGTCGCGGACGCCGATTTTCGAAGGAGGTGACAATGTTATGAGTCTCACATTGAGTAACTAAGGAAGCTCAATGTGATACTTAAGCCATGAAGCTCTCTCACCTAATGGACTAGTTTTTTGAGTTGGGCTCTCCTCATAGGCTTAAATCATAATAGGGTAAGTGGATAAGGTGTTAACTGTAGCTCACAGGCCAATTAATAGAATGAGAATCACTTGTCTCTATTTCTTGTTCCCTTTACTTTTCTGTTATTCTATTTAAATTCTACTATATATTCTAAACTTAATTTGACGGTGCTAATGCCGACTCGGAACCTAGTCACGCTGGAAGCTGCGTCGTGTTTACGCTGCGGAATGCACAGTAATCCAGTATGTATGGACGAATACAGGATTGGCTATCTTGATCCGCTCTTTACAATTTGGCTATTGTATTGTATTGTGCTATCTACCGATAAAAGGATGTTGATTCCATGAAAAAAAAAAAAAACAACAGGCGAGAATGGGAGCCAATAAGTTAATCAATATTGTTGGTCTCAATTCATTCTCATGTTTATACTGAACAAACTCGGTTATTCATTTTGTTAAGTCATGTTCATACTGACCAAACCCCCGGGACCAATTAGTTTATTCGGGTTTAACATTGGAAAACATTTTTGGTCCGTAAAAAATATTTTAACTTTTTTTACTATATTTTTATATGAAAAAAGTGTCAAATCAAGTTGTACGTGACTTAATATTTCTGTGAGATACAATATAAAGAGTTAAAAAAAATTAAAGTATAAAAATTAAACAAAGACAGGACTGTTTAACATTTTAATCAAGTCATGAAATATATTATATTTTAATTTAGCATTTGTTTGTACTTTTTAAATAAGAAAAGAATTTTTTAAATAAAAATCGCATTTCAAATATTTCTAATTATTTGGGAAAAATTATTAAAATAAACATAATCTAAAAAATAATCAATTTTTTTCTTTTTATGAAAAGTTATGTTTAGCTACTTCTAAAAAATTAAAAGAGATTAAAAAAATACTTTTTTCATTATCTTAAAATTACTTTTTTAAAATTTATCTAAACATATTCATAATCTTGATGGTTATTGACATAAATAACAGCGCCTACGTGATGAATAAATTCATGCTAATCTTTTCAGGAAGGATATAACAGAGTTGAATTAAAACAACAATAACTTGAATAGATACAAAAAATTCTGAAAACATAACAAAAATTGCCTAGTTTGCCAATGAATTTTCATTAAATCTTCACAAGGTGATGCTATGAAGCCCAGTGGGAAAAAGCCCAGAGCAGGAATAACGTGATGCTATGCAACCCATCTTTGTAATAGTAATATATTCAAATTTGAATTCAATTTTTGAATCATATTATAGGAGATCTTGATTGACATAAAATCATTTTAGTTACAAACCTTGTTTTAATTCTGCAACGAACGCCGTACGATCTCTCATTTTTTTCTGATTAACTGATAATAATACATTAATAATATTCTATAATATGCTCGTAGACAATTGCTCAGATTGATAACGAGAAAAACAGAAAGTAACAACTGACTAATTGTCAATCAAAATAGCAAACTTCATTAACAATTCACCGTGTTACTCGTCCAAACACCTTTTAAAACGTTTTACAAAGCACACAATGTTCCAAAAGATAGCATTCGGCTTCCTCAATAGAATTTCACCATAAACAGTATACATTTACAGAACCAAGAACCACATACATCCGGACCCAAGGAAACGTAAAAGATAGCAGTCCAAAGCAACGATATCCCACTCCACAATTAAGACTGCATTCAATTGAAATCAAAGAAAATTATGGATGTCGACAGTTTAGGTGAACAAACTGCCAAGTTGGGCTTAATACGATTTTGGAGCAAGATTTATTCTTAATTTCTTATAATTCAACAATAAACCAAGAGAATAATTCTAAAGTGAGGATATTTGTAAAGTGAATAAACATGTCCACATCATCCATTGATGGTTGATATGAGTCCATATATCAATGATTGATATGAGTTTAATTACTCACTTTATAATAATCATCACTTTAAAAGATCCTTATCCGAATGAAGCGTGAAAAAAAAAATTGATTTGGGCCTAATTCGATTTGCATAATGTTCATCCTATTTGCCAGATATTATTCATCAAGGTTTGACTCCAGAAAATGGTAGTACATTAAAAACAAGATGACACTACTTACTCAAAAAAAAAAAGAGATGAAAAAACAACTACAAAACATAATAAACATACTCCGATGATTGTTTTGCATGTTTATATAACACTTCTAGAAGTGAAAATAACTAATAATTCTATAGAAACAAGCAGGAAAAACAGGAATCTAACATTGTCCAAGTAGTCTGTGGAGACTATTAAGAACTAGAAGCATAGGTTCCTCCTAATTGATGATTGGCAAAAAGGATAAACAAATGACGTCACAAAAAGTAAGACAACACACAATAGCAAGAATCTGCAATTACAGGATTCCAGGACAATGTAGGAAAATGAAATTACAATGAACATGAAAAATCTGTCCAATAAAGTAACAATAGTATCATGAAGCAATATTTTCTATTTACCAAGAACCAAAGTATATAAATAAGGCATTGATAATGCTGCTCAGAAGTAGCAAATGAAATCAGAATAAAGTTTCATATGTCCAGACATATTTATGCAACTTCATCATGGCAGAAATAAAACTAAGACTATCACTTATGCCCCATACAATATGAAAACAAAACATTATGCCATTGCATCTCAGAGACATTCCAAATTTGGAAGTGGCAGACAATCAACACGGCATCAGTTCAGTCCGCCCGTCTGCTTTTCCTCATCATTGATAAGCATGAATCATAATAGTTATTCAAATTTGGAAACAGTTAATTTCTCATTAAAAAAACAAAATTAACATGAAATTGAGAGAGTTAAGAGAGGGAAGGCATCAGATAATAAGCGGAGTTTTTGTTCTTCACAGGAATTCAGTGTGTAGGATAAGAAATTTTAACATCATTTGCCAACCCTTATCATCACATAATAGTAAGGTTCACACAGAGAGACACAAAACAGCAGCTAAAAATAAACTTGATATGAAAATAGAAGCTAAATGGCATCAGATAAGTGGAGTTTGTGGTCAGCACAGCTTATCAGTATATCAATAAGCGGTTTCAAAATAATCATCACTTGCCATTTTTCTCTTTGCAAAGATACAAAGAAACAATCACGCATAACACAATGGGACACAGATTTGAACAAAAGGGATTTGTGAATTTCGGTAGGTCCATTTGACCCATGGCAATTTTGGAAAAAGGGTGCGATGGGCTGGTAAGTCAACCTTTTTCAATCTATGCATCAGTTATATCTCCACTGCCATTCAAATTGGATACATAGAGAGGGTAAACAGATGCACAACATGGCATACAAAGGACGAAAAACAAATCAATATCAATCGAATTTAACAAAAGCAAATAAATTTTGATGAAATAACAATAATAATAGAAGAATATTGAATCTTTATGTACCCAGAAAAAAATAAAAAAGAACATTGAATCTTTCGCATCAACATTTGTCAATATCAATTGAAAATCGTTCACAGAATAAAAACTGAAATTGAAATCGAAATAGAACACAGTGGAGAGAAAGATTACGAGATGAGACGAAGATGCTATGAGAGGCGGCAGGTTGAAGCACAGGCCAATCACTTTAAATAAGGGTTTGAAGTAAATTAGGGTTTGCGCTTTACAGTGCAGTGCTTCTGCGGAAACCGTGTGCCGTTTTATGAACTTCAGGGTCGTTCTACCCTAGACCAACACGGTGTCGTATTCATTTCCTTTTTTTTTTTCCTTTTTTACTTATATGTTAACAAAAAGGATTGTCTTCTAATTTTTTTAATTATTATTATTACTATTACAATTTCTTCAATTTATCCTTTATTTAACCTTACATTAAAATTTATATTACCCATGATTAAACTTATAATCTCTTCGGTTGTGTTTGGAATGAATTAAAATGGAAAATGATTTGATTTGATTTGAAATGATTTGATTTAGAAATCAAATTTTATGTTTTAAACTTAAAAAAAATAGGAATTGAATTGATTTAAAAATTAAATTTTGTGTTTGGAATTCATTAAAATGAGAATTGATTTGATTTGATTTTATTATTTTATATTTTAACCCTTATGAGAGGTGTTTAGAGGTAATTATTAATGGTAAAATAGTCTATTCATTTCAAATCAAATCAAATCCTACCAAATCCTATTAAATTTGATAGAATTTCTAAAACAAAAGGATTGAAATTCATAAAATTTTAAAAATCAAATCATTTTCTATTTTTTAATATTCCAAACACAAGATTTAATTAAATTTGATTTACAAATCAAATCATTTTTTATTTTTTACATTCCAAACACTCTTCATGAATTTACTCTAACTTATTCTAATGAGATTTATATATACAATATATAAAAATGAAGATATTTTAATACCATTTATTGATTAAAAAATTCATAATTACATGACCATATAGGGTGACATAATAGAAGTGAGATGGTTTCTTCATTTTCGTTATATGAATATCTGACCACCTCAACTCTTTTTTTTTTTTGAAAGAAAAATTAATAAAAAATAAGAGAAATATTAACAACACATTTTTTAGATATTTTTTAACACTTATTTTATTAGTATTTCTTCCCTAATAATCCTTTTAAATATATGAGGTGAACCAAGAATAAAATAAGTTTTGAAAAGAGTATTTAAAAGAGTGTTACTAACATTCCTCACAAAATAAATACATGATTAAATTATCATAAATCCTTTATTATTAAAGTTGACAATAAATCTAGCCAGCTTGAAAAGTCCTAATTCATTAGTAATTCAATAAAATAGACTCATGAATTAATCAACTTAATTTGAGCTAAAAAATTTAGTTCATCTTAAATGAAATGAGCCTAGCATGAACTTCTACATCCATTCAGGTTTAATGGCAAAAGTCCTGAAATGCATTTTATCATTTTTATGTCAGCCAGAAATTCCCTGCTAAAAATTGAATCTAGGACCTTTAGGATAGGATAAACTGTAAACATTTTATATTCACCTATGCTTGTCTACGTAATATGTACACAAATTTTGTTGCAGTTGAAATGTAGAGTGTGAAAACGAGGAACAAAACTGAAGGAAAAGGAAAGCAAAAATCCTAACCCTTTTCCGCAGCACTACTTGCACTGTAGTCTGCACCATCCTGTTCCCTCTTGAGATCAGAGGGAGGCAAAAAGCAATCCATGGACAAACCACAAATGTTAAAATCAATCTCTTCAATCCTCCACGTCTCCTCAATCCTCCGCCTGTGATTATGCGCCATACCATACCTATATAGCATGGCCACTGTCTTGCCACCATGTGCTATGTTAATGCCATCAATATACCTATAGTCTTCAATCATAGACTCGATGCTTGTTTCCCAGAAAACACAGTCATTTCCCTTAACAGGCTTCATTCTTACCAACTTGTTGTCCTCAAATTTGACAAGTAGCCCCGTGCGTTGGCTAAAGTAGCCCCACATTGTGTGTCTTATAATTCCTGTATTGGACGTGCTTTGAGCTTCGAGGATTTGTTGTGCAGTCTCTAACTTGAGTAGAAAACAATCTTCATTGTTGATGGTTTTCTCTCCTACACATACAGCGTCTAGGAACAAGTTAGCCGTGCACCTTGGGTCCAGCCCCTGATAATAACAAGCACAAAATGAACAAATAAGGATAGTGAAAAACAATTCTTGATTAAACCCATTTATAGCCTTGATGATAAATCGAAAATGTTACTCACACCAAATGATGTACACAATTTTTATACCGGTTAATGATGGCTCAATTGTTTATTCATAAGGCGTATAAATTAGTTATAGTTAACAGAGTAATAACCTGTTAATATCAGCTGAAGTTATTAGTCCATTAACTAATTTATACGCCATGTTATTCAATTATTGAGTCAAATCATTAATCAGTGTAAAAATGGTGTGTACCTTTTGGTATGCAAACTTATGATAAATTTATGTTGTTGTACCTGGAAGAAGCGGCGAAGGGGTCTAGGAGGGCCTTTGTTTGCATGACAAGGTTGAGATGAAGATTGGTTCCAGGCTACCTTCCCGTCACTGCCTGCACTAACTTTGAAACCGGAAACAACCAATTCAAAGTGCCATAAATCTGGGCTCTTTTGCCATAGCACAAAACCTCCTACTTCAGCCCTACCTATTGGTTGAACGCTATCATCGCCTTGACCCATCTCCGACCCAAACATTCTCACTTGTCCCACTGCATACATACTTTTCAGTAAATCCAATGCGCTTAGTCCTCCGGTAGCAGCTATGTACTGCTGCACTATATATTTGGCAGTGGAAGCTTCCTGCACATTCAATGAAAATTCTTGTTATTCAAGAAGAAGAAAGCAGGTTATAAAGAATATATGTGACATGACAAACAAGATTTGGGTGTTGATCCACAAAATACCATAGAACTTACCTATGCTAATCAAGATGTTGAGTAATCAGAAAATAACCAAAGATTATTATTTTTTTGGTACTATAACCAAAGATTTTAGTTAATGCATATTGAAAGTTGGTTTATACCATGTTTGAAGTCTCAAACTACAGCTAATAATTAAATACCAAATATAAGTTATTTATTTAAAAAAAACCAATTTTATGTTATTTCTACGCATCAATAACTGAGCAAAAAATGGCAACTAAGTCTTCTGATGTTCAGTGTGGCCTGGATTTTATGGAAGGAAATAAAAGTCAACAAAAGAAGAAAGAATTGAAAATTGGTAGCATTCATAAATTCTATTCGGCTTGATATGAAAGGAAGATATGGTTAGGTGCTCTTAAGTAAATTTCTGCATTGTTTCTCCCGCGGATTAAACGCCGTTAATTTTTGTGTGCATTAAATTTGTTATGCCAAAGTGTTTCCTTTCCGACTCTGATTCCCTAACATCAAATACCGAAAATCATTTGATATTGAAATTAAAATCATATTCTCATGCCAAATTCTACCAATTAACTATTGCAGAATGAGCAGATAAAATATAATTAAGCCAACAGAATGTTGTAATTTTAGGCATTGGGTGAAGCTCAACATGTAAGGAAAAGAAGTTGAAAATGCTTACGATGGAACAATCTCTGAGGGGGCGAGTTAGAGTGCGATCGGATTGAACCTGAAGAGGGATAAGGGGACAACCCACAAGCTTAAGCAAAGCGATGAATTCATTGTTGGAAGTGGCAGAGAGATGAGATGATTTATGATCACCAGAGATTTGAGCTTTCATGAGATCTCGAAGGTTCTGCCACCTATTGGACCCACTGCTTCCAATGTTGGTCCACATGTCCTCTGGAATAGGCACCTCCAGCACCGTCTCTAACCCATCCACCTTCTCAAAATTAGGACACAGTTTCCTCATTGCAGAGGAATTTTTATGCCCCCAATTAACTAAGTTTCTTCGTAGCTATAGGAATATAATAGGACTATTGAAGACACAGCAAAAAAATAAAATTAAAATTAAAAAGAAAAAGAAAGAAGGAAAGGGAAGAAATGGTTTTGTTTTGTTATGTTTTGTTTTGTGTGTGTCAATGCGGAATGAGAGGGAAGCAAAAACAGAGGATGGATAGGACGTTGCGTTTTGTTTTGGTGGGCGCTCCTTGCGCGTAGGTGTAGGTGTGACGTGTCATGTGAGTGACCTCGGCTTCACCGGTTTTCTTCATATCGTTTTCCCATTGCATTAGGGATCACCATTCACCAACCTCCTTTCTTAACGGAAATCTAGCATGCATGCACCAAAAAGGTGATAAGTTTTCTTCTTCTTCTTCTTTTTCTTTTCTTTTTCTTTTTCGAACAAAAGTAAGGATTTTTGGAAAATCTGGAATGCCTAACTTATTGATGGTTGGGAATTAGGTTTGTTGAGTTAGTGGAAACCTGAAGTTCATTAGCATATGGTGGGAAATGGGAATCAGGCATTATGCACTGATTTTGGTTTGCACCAACTTCTTTATTTTGATTTCAGTTGAAACTAACTTCGTTGATGTTTATCCATCAAGCTCCCATCTCAATAAATAAGTTACTGAATCAAATTTATCATGAAAAGAATTATCTAACAAAAAAAAAAAAGGAAAGACCGAAAGAGTAAATTATACTACCCTTATCTAAGAGATGCTCAAATTAAACTGTAATTTCTTTTATTTAAAAAAAATACATTTCCCTTACTTAAAAGATAAAAATATAATTAACTTTAACTTATTTTTATATTTTTCGTTTAAAACTCTATATACTTTATTTTGAGTTAAGGGTAATATAGTAGATTTAAAATAATAATATATATTTTTAAGGACAAATTAATCATTTACTTCTCGAAATTATTTTCCGTTTATAATTTAGTACTTAAACTTAATTATGTGTAAGAGTTAGTACTTAAACTTATAAAATTCGTACTAATTTGGTTTTTTTTTTTTTTGTACTTCACTTTAATTCTAAGAAAGACTAATTTGATATAAGTTTTGTATATTCAATGATTAATTCGTACAATAATTAAAATGCAAGTGGGGAATAATTCTAGGGATCAAATTGCTAATTTACTCATGATTATTTTAAATTTATTATATTATCATTTACCCAAAACAAAGTTTAACAGAGTTTTAAAAGAAAAATAAAAAATGGACTAACTAGAGTGCATTTTCATCTTTTAAGAGAGGAGAGTATAAATTTTCAAAATAAGCGATAGGAAGACAGTAATTTGAACATATTTCAAAAGAGGGGAGAGTATAAATTTTCAAAATAGAAAGGAGGATAGTGTAATTTGAACATCTCTCAAGAGAGAGGAGTGTAATTTTTCAAAAAATAAATGCAAATAGATATATGGTGATCAAAGAAAGAAAGAAAAAAATTTAAAAGTAATTACACAAATCCATCTTATAATACCAACCATTAAACCAACCACAATAGTTTTGTAGAACTTCTATCAAAAGATTTTTTTTTTGGTGTAAAAATTAGCATTTTGCATAAAAGTTGTAAGCTCAATTACTGTAAATAAAACAAATTAAATATTTATACAAAAAGAAATATGAAATTCTATTAATTGGTATATTTAATTATTTATAATCACAATTATAATTATAGTTATAATTATATCTATTATTAATTAAAAATAAGAAAATATTTTTCATTTTTTTATAGTGTTTCAAAAATCCAATATTTTATTTTAATGTTTCACAAATAAAATATTAGAAACTTAAAAAAAGTGCTAACTAACTCAGATGATAAATCCTTTGTAGGTGAATCATGTTAGAAATTTTGGAACAAATCAAAAATTAATTAACCAAACTTCCTTGAATCAATTTAATCCTAATTTACAACATGCACAATATAACACCAATTCAAGTAATTAGGAATACTTGGAAAGAAGATAATGAGGTTGTCATGATTGTGATCTCGAATGGAGGGAAGAGAAACTATTCATATCCTATGGTAGTTTGCTCACGCATCAGTTTCAATGGGATAACTGTCGCACTAGGATAATAGAAATATAGGTCTCTCACTGTATATATAAAATAATAACATGAACTAAACCTACCCATCATGATAAGCCCATAACACCCATAAGCTAAACTCACTTATGAGTGGTGCTTAACAACAACAGACTCAATAATAATATTGATTACAATTTGAGCTAAACAACCACACGCTCTAATAATCTTGACAATTAATCTAGATTTTATAAAATTATAATATAATTTATGTTAATTCACATAAAATAATTCTAACATTCTTCTACCTTGACAGCATAAGTCATATTACTTTATTTCAATAAAAAAAAATAAGACTTCAAAATCGAGCTAACACTCTGAACCATTAGTTCAAAATGAGACTATAAGCACCTCATCAATACAGAAAGTCATGTTCAAAGGAACATTGATATCATAAATGCAAGATAGTTATATTTCATTGAGCTAACAAAATATGGTAAATGGGAAAACACAATAAAATTGCATGTCAATATGTGATCAAAGTGCAATTCTCAACAAAATGACTCAAGCATCCGTCCAAGATACTTTTTGAGATTTGACAAAACATCTCAACACAACAACGAAATGAGACTGGGTCCAAAATATCTCCATAATATGCCATAATATGAACAAATAATGCGCAAATAATAATAACAACAATATTATATGGCAACGTCAATAATAATAACATAATTGTTTAAGATATCAAGACATAATAATAAAATGAGGTCACTATAAAATCACAAAACAAACTCCCACTAACCTAAAATATTAAAAGACCTTACTATACTTATATGGGTCACATGATTAACAAAACTTTGACAACTAAACCTTTGGTTAGGGGATCTGTAACCATAAGTTCTGTAGAGATATGCTCGACATGAGTTTGAAAATACCTTAATCTTCTTTCTAACAAACATATACTCTATGTCAAAAATTTTGAGCGCTTAGAGCTCTTATTGATTTGAGAGAAGTATATTGTGATAGAGTTATCACAATATATAATAAGTGGCCTAGAAATACTCTCTACAATACAAAATTCAAAATCAAATTCTTCAACTATATCGTTTGAAGCATGGCCTCATAGCAAACTACATACTCTGCCTTCATAGTGGAAGTAATTGCAAGTGTCGATTTGATACTTTTTAAGAAAAAAACTCCTATTCCCCAATATAAAGATATATACCTTGATGTGGACTTATGGTCACTTGGGCAACCACCATAATCAAAATTAGAATAGTCAATCATCTCAAAGTGATCTAACCTTATATAAGTTGACATATGATCTTTGGTACCATTCAGATACCTCATGATTTGTTTTGTAGCCTACCAATTAGCCACACCAGGGTTTCTCAAGTATCTCTCAAGTACATGAACAACAAAACCAATATCAGGATATGTATAAACTTGAGTATACATAAAGCTACCGACAGCGGAAGCATATTGGACCTTCTCTATTTCAGTAACTTATTTATCATTTCGAGGACATTAGGCATTAGAGAGTCTATTACCCTTTTGAACAAGTGCATTACAAGAATTACAAGATTTCATGTTGAATCTATTCAAAATTCTTTCAATGTAGCCTTTCTGAGACAAACCAACAACACCACAAGATTTGTCATGGTGAATTTCAATGTCTAAAATGAAAGAGACATCACCAAGATCTTTTATGCCAAAGTATGTTATCAATATCTACTTAGTCTCATACAGGAAATCAACATCATTACTGACTAACAATATATCATCAACATACAACACAAGGATAAAGAATTTGCTCTCACTATTCCTCAATACATTGACATCCATCTAATATAGCTTGAAATCGAAATAAGCAACCAAGACCATCCCAACACAAGAGGAGTCTTTAGTGGGGACTGGAGAGACACACTCCTTATAATTAATGTCTTCCCTATAGTTATATTCCTTAGCAACAAGTCTGACCTTATGCTTCTCAATTTCACCTTTTGACATCACATTTGGTCTTAAAGACCTATTTACAACCAACAATATTACAACCAGCAAGGAACTGATTCAATTCTCAAACACCATTCTTTTCATAGAAGCCAACAACCATTATGAACTATCAGGACTAGCAATTGCCTCCTGAAAGAAAATAGAATTAGAATCCTCAATTGAGTTAAACTCATACTCCTACATGTACACAACAAAATCCCTTAATCTAGTAGACCCAGTGCATCTAGGAACTCGCTCAAATCTTCTAAGTGGAGCCACAATAGCATCTAAATTTTGTACTTTATTTTTGACTTATTGAGGGATATTAACAATATCAACAATATCATCATGGATCAAAGGAGATACCATCATCTCAGAAAAAGGGAACAACGGGTGTAGGAGCCACAACATGCTCTTCTCTGAAAATCAACAACACACAACTCTTGAGTTCTATCATGCTTGAAGTCCCTTGTAAAATTAATAGCCCAATTAGACTCAATAACTCTAGTAGTATGAGAGGGACAATAGAACCTAGAACCCTTGAGCCTATACAATATCCAATAAAAGAAACCATTAATGGTTTTCATATTAAGTTTCTACAGCTGTGAGTTATAAAGGTCTCGCATTTACCTTATATTATCGAATGCAAAATTATATTAAAAGGTCTTTTGCCTGACATAAACTCATGTAGAGTATTCGGCATAAGTTTACTTGGCATATAATTCAGAATATAAGTAACAATCTTCAAGGCATTTCTCACAAGAGTTTTAGAAAAGAAGAATAACTAAGCATGAACCTTACATATTTGAACTTTTTACTATATTTCAATTCAACGATGGTCTTAAAGGCTCTAGAAGGTATCTAAAAATTCAGATCTCTCACGCAATAAGTTAATCCATTCATGCCTATAGAATTTGTCAATGAGGGTGGTGAAGAATTCAAGACTGCCAATGGCAATAGGAGAAATAAGCCCACAAAAGTTTGTATAAATCAACTATAATATTTCTTCACACCCAGTAAACCCATTTTTCTTGGCTCCAACAATTAGCTTCCCTTTTATGCAATCAATGCAAGTAACAAAAAATAAAGAAGTTCAGATCATGAATAATATTCTCATTGATCAACTAATCCATTCCTTCCCTGGAGATATGGCCTGAATGCCTATACCACAATATGTACGAGACTCTACATGCTTATTCCTAATAACATCATCGACATCTTATTGTCGTTGATTAATAGAAAATGGTCAATATTTAACATATAAAGACTATTAGACGAAACTTCAGAACTAACAAGAACAGAATTATAAGGTAGGGAGACTATCTTATCACTAAATAAAAAAAATAGTGCACTATTCAAAGCAGAAACTAAAAACAAGTTCCTCCTTATAGAGGACACGCAACTTCAAGGAAATAACACATATATATTCTACTTTGACACGAACTCTATTTCCTATGGTGATCATCAACTCTTCTTTACTTGACCTTCGCTTATTTTTAAACTCTAGTAATGAGCACATAACATGAGTAGATGCACCAAAATTTAACCAACATGTATTAGAAGGGATATTAACAAGATTGAATTCAGAACACATTAGAGCAAGAGACTCAACTTCCTTCTTTCAATCCAATTGTTAAACTCTATACAATTAGCTTATTTAAGCCAATCCGCAAATTTTGTAGTGCATTCACAATCACCATTAACATCATCATACTTAGTCTTGGTTAACATAAAGAGGTCACAGGCCTTTCTGGATTTATCAATAGCCTTACAAAATTGATTGACATTATCCGCTTCATGAAAACTCTCTTTAATTGCTTTGTCCATGCTATACTTTATGGTCATGAGACAAACTTTATTAAAATGATCTCACCTTTCATATTTCACCCTAATTTAGCGGAAGACATATCTTTGGGCTTCGTGGCTCATCCATAGCGAGAGCAACATCAATAATAGAGATGGTCAGAAATAAACTCATTGGCTCAACTCAGTCCTCACAATTGGTCTCACACAACTTTATCAAAATATTTATTTTCATAAATAAAGTTGAATCAATATTTTAAAGGAAATTTTTCTTGTCGAGTATTTCAATAAACAAGATGAGCAATCACCACAATGGAGCTCTCCTATGCAATTTTAATACCATCTAAGGGTCTTGAATTACAACACATTAGCAGATTCTTACAGACATTAAAATCATGTTTCTAAAGCTAGTACCGAGAGATACTAAAAACTCTAAAGACATAATCTCAATGCCCTTAACAAATCATCAGGAATTATATTAATAAACATAAACTGATAGGGTAAGTGCATTATCAACATAATCTCTAATGCTACAAAATAATAATATTTTATCAACAAAATAGCACTTCGCCATAATTGGTCTCGCGAAGGCGAGCTCACAATTATGAAAGGTGCCCGAAAGCTCCACAACATTTTAAATAATAACTCTCAGAACAAAATTGCATAAGGAATAACATAAAATAACAATATACAATATTTTACATAACATTTTATGCACAAAATAGTACCAAAAAAAAAAAAACTTAGTGACCAAAAAATATTAAGTTTGAGAGTACATATTGTACAACATTCTTAGTAATGTCACAATCATGTCGAAAAAAATTCAAGTCAAAACTTGGAGAGTATACAATAAATTTTAGAGTAAATCATCACTTTAGTCCTTGAATATTTCATGACATAACAATTTAGTCCCTAAAAAAAAATTATATACGTTAGTCTCTGAAGATTTTGAAATCCTATCATGTTAATCATTCTGTTAACCACGAGTTTGAGATGCTAACGAAATTGCTTAGTTGTCATGTTAAGTGCCATCTAGGATCCTATATGTCCAAAGCATTTTTTCCAGCAAAACACCTTATCAAAATGCACCATTTTGATTTCTCAAATTTTTCAGAATTCACCCCCACAAATTTGGTGCCTTACAAATCTTAGCCCAAAAAAAAAAACCCTAATGTGAGTGAATGCATTTTCATCACCATTGGCGTGTATCTGAATCAATCATTCCCATTTTTGCTTTTCTTTCTTATACAATCTTCTACTGCTTTTGTTCTTCCCAATGATTCTTTGCTTCATCTTCTCCATTACTCTTTTCTTCTTCTTCTTCATAATGCTAGGTTATGTTTATTTGCAGCTTCACGTGCTTTTCTTTTTTCTTGCTTGGAGTAGATGAGAGCAACAACTTGCTACTTGGATCAGAGTGACATTGGTAAAGTTTATTGCTTTAGGCTAAGTTTTTCAAATGGGGTGTTTCAGTTTTAGATATGGAATCAACCAAATTTTTCTCCCTTTTCCCCAATGATTGCTTGAGTGTGAGATATGTATATTGAAAGCTTTGATTGTAATTTAGTAGTTCGGTTGCCATTTTTTCTAACTGGCTGCCATTACCTGGACTATGAAACCGACCTCGTAAACTATTGGAGTTAGCACTGGATTAGTGAAAATGAGGTTGTTGGACTTTGGAGGTTTGTTGATTTTTCTATCTGGCCATCTGATTTTCTTGGAAGGCTAAGATTTACATAGTAGCTGTTGAAGGTGAGCATGTTATAAGTTATGTAGGAGGTATTGATGGGTTTCAATTTTTTGGGGCTAAATTTTGCATAAGCAGGGGGCCAAATTTTTGGGGGTGAATTATGAAGAATTTTGATAAGGTGTTTTGTTGGAAAAAAAATTTGGACAGATGAGATCCTAGATGGCACTTAACATGACAACGAAGCAATTCTGTTAGCATCTCAGACGCGTGGTTAACAGAAGGATTAACGTAATAGGATTTCAAAATCTTTAGGGACTAATGTGTGTGTAATTTTTTTTAGGGACTAAAGTATTATGTCACGAAATATTAAGGGACTAAAGTGATGATTTACTCTAATTTTTAACATTATGCAATATATATATATATATATATATATATATATATATATATATAATATCAAAATTATTTAAATAATTAAATGATACCAAGTCCGAGAGTGCACGATATATATATCAAGCCTAACAACATTACAATTATGCATAAAAAATTCTAGCTCAAAATTTAAAGAGTTGGCTACAATTTTTTACATTTTAAAATTAGGAAAAAATTCTAATAAATAATTTTAGGCCTCCAAAAATTACATAAAAAATCACCAAAAAAATAGAAAATGGCGGGTGGAGCACAACAGAACAAGTTTTAGGCTAAAAGGACAAGTGATTGAGTTACATGCACTCCCACTCTCTCAAACCATGAGTGGGCTTCGCACATTAGGCTTCTTTCATCTTCTCTACTCGAATTCCTATATTTGGGTCATGCAACTCGACCGCAACCCGCCTCTGTGCCAAATGAGTTAACCTAGATTTCTTCTTCTTTTCTTATCCATTTTATGCTATTCTTGTGCCAATAGATTAAAATTTTTATTATCTACAAAATCTCCATACTAATTTCCAAAATGGTTCCATATAAATTCTGGGTAGTTCGAACCCAATTCGTTGGGGTTTCATGAGGTTCTTTTCAAAATTCTCATTATTTTCTCCACCATATGACACAAAAATTTTGTCTATCAATTTACAAAACCTTAATCTACAATAACCCTATACTAATTTGTAGAATTGATCAGTAGAATTTTCAAATTGCAAAATTGGATTTTGTTAAGGTTCATCGTAGTTTTTCACGAAATTCTACTTTGATTCTAATCCGTTCAATACAATATATATATCGTTAGAGTCAGGAAATCTCGATCTACAAAAGCCCTAACTTAATTTTTGAAAACAATCGAAGAAAATAAATTTAAATTTCACAATAGGTTTTCGATTTTCCTTACATTCATGTCTCATACAAATCTTTTCCAGATTTTTTTTAAAAAAAAATATCAACCATAATTAGGAACAAACCACTCTAATACCAATAGTTAGAAATTTTAGAACAAATTGAAAATTAATTAACCAAAATTCCTTAACACTATGTTTGGATGATAGGTAATGAGGGGAACGGAAAGGGAATGGGGGGAACGGAAATAACTTCCATTATTTGGGAGTTTTAAAATGCATAGGAACGGAATGGAACACATGGGGAATCATTTCCCTCCTCTTCCCCTCAAATGCTCAACTTTTGTTCCCCCTCAAAATTGAGGGGGAATGGGGGGAACACATAGGTAATTCCGTTCCGTTCCGTTTCGTTAATGAAACTTCCAAACAAAGAGAATAGAAACTATGTTCCATTCCATTCCTTTCCTTTCCATTCCATTCCTACTTATTCCGTTCTGTTCCATTAATGAAAAAACATTCAAACATAGGATAAATCAATTTAATCCCAATTTAGGCAAGCACAATATAATACAAATACAAATTCAAGTAATTAGGAATACCTGAAAAAGAGATAATGAGGCTGCCATGATTGCAATCTCGAATGGAGGGGGGATAAGTTATTCCTATCCCATGGCAGTTTGCTCACGCATCAATTTTAATAGGGCAACTGTTGCATTAAGGTGGTAGGAATAAGGGTTTCTTCCTATATATACAACAAAATGGACTAAACATAATCGTGATGGTAAGTCTATATACAGGATTCATAAACTAAACTCACTTATGAACAGTACTTAACAACAACAAGCCCAATAATAATATTGATTATAATTTAGACTAAATAACATGCTCTAATAATCATAACATTCAATTAATTTAAATTTTATAAAATTATAATATAATTTATATTAATCTACATAAAATAACTCTTACAAATCATGAATGTAAGAATTTGGGATGAGATCCCACTTTCATCCCCTCTCTTCCCAAAATGTAGCGTGTGTGCATCATAATTGTAGAAATACTAAATCCAAAATCTGTTACACATAAAAGTCTTAACTAATATCAACATATATCTTAAATAAACTTAAAAAGTAACCTAACAACTCTAAAACAAACCTACTCGGAGTAGGTCACATGCAAGGACACAAGGATGCTTCTTGATATGGAACACACGAAGGGGAAGAAAATTATCAAATAGGTGGTGGGCTTCTCTTCCAGTCTGGATGAAGATGGGATGAATTGATGAAATGTGGCCTTTTTATGGAACAATGCCGTTCCACTAGGTGGGCCTTATTATTATTATTATTATTATTATTTAAAAGAAAAGGTTCACTACTTGTTTCTACCGCTGCTGCCGGTTCTTGAGGTAGAATGCAATATGCATGAATGTATCAATGGGCGGTCAATACTGCCCGCCGGTGGTTAACATTGTTTCTGCCATAAAATGATACAACGCTACACCTGCAGGCGGACAAACCTATTGCCCATTTTATCTGAAGCGTTTAAAGCCCAAATAGCGAAGTGGTCCAGCTCTAGGGCCTGTTTGTGTACTTGAAGCCTTGAACAGATCCTCTTTCCCATAAAAGAAAATTTGGTTTGTGTTGACAGTTGACTAAAATTTTTGAAAATCGGATTGATTATTAAATTAATGAAGGAATAAATTTACAGTAATTGCATCGTGATTGATTTAGATTATAATTTTTATATATATCTACATATATAATTATATAATAAATATTTTTTGATCTGAATATATATAAAATAAGTAAATATATATTTATAAAATAATACAATCAATAACCGTTCAAAAAATAATAATACAATAAATAAATATTATAAAAATATGGTAACATGATTAGTCATGTGTAAGGTACAAAAAATATATTATATTATATATTATTATTTATATATTAAAACAAGGCATCATGACCCTCACACCCATCTCATGAATTCATACGAAGTGATTGTTTTTATTAATTAATTAATATTTACATTGGACTTAGTGTAGGTTTATTTTATTCATGTTATGCCTTCAACGAGACTGGCGATTTCCTTTTATCTCCCTCTACTTTTTCGTTGTTTCAAAGAAAGTGAGAGACTCATTTGTCTTTTTTGGACATTTAACTCATAATTAACATTTATATTAATTTAAAACATAGAAATAAAAAACCTATATTCTAACTAAATTCTAATATTTCATTTCATTTTAAGATCCCGTGGGCAGGCGGGGAATGGGAACAGTGATAAAAGAACATCTTATGGTGGAGATTGAGGACGGAGATGGGAGATGGGAGGCGGGGAGTCCTCCTTTGTCTCGCGTGAGTGTTATTTTTAATTTCAATTTTAATTAATGATAAAATATATCATTAAGTTATATATTTATTATTTTTTAATTTTTAAAAATAAAAAATATAGTTAAAATAATAAATATATAAATTAAAAGTACATCTCATTATTAATTAAAGATGACATGTAACAATGTGATTAGAGTAACCTCAAATTTCTCAAATAGGGAAGACAATTTCAGCATATTGAAATGCATTTATCAATTTGATTAATTAAAAAGAAAGGAGGAAAACAGATACTGGGACGGACAGGTTCATTCTTTCGCGATTGCGGGATATGCATGTTGAACTTGTCAACGTGTTGCTGCCCTGATAATGACACACCTTGTTTTTCATTATGTTAAGAGCACTTGTTAAAATATTAAAATAAGAATTTTAATATGAAAATAAAATATTTAATATATTAAAAATTAAAAAAAATCTTATTTTTTTATTTAAAATTTTTTATTTTGATATTTTTAAAGTATCTTAAAGTACTTGTTATTAAAATTCTTTTCCTTTTTATCTAGATCGGTTTTTAAATTTTCTCTACAGCATTAATTAACTGCTTGATGCTTTTCTGAAGTTATTCTGCTTTAAATGTATGAAGGTTGGGCTACTAATGTACTCCACATAAATGCGATACAGAGAATCTTAAGGCATGTTTTAAAGCTTTTTGATATTCCCTTGATGGAAGATCCTGCTAACATTTTGATTGCTCCAAATGTATATGTGTTCCACCTTCACCTAGTGACTCCATTGCCAATATAGTTGAAACTTGAAAGAAAAGTCACTGCAATTAGTATTACTGCAAAAATTGCCATACAATAATTAACTCGACCGTACGAGAGTGATGTGCTTTATGTGGAGCCTTCGTCTCAAAATATTTGATGTTCTACCGTATTAAAGGGCTGAATTAGACAATGTGAACTAATTAATTCATTTAAAATTTTAAAATTGATTAGCTGTACATTCGGCCTTGATGATGCCACATAAGAAGAACACCAATCTGGCAACAGTACTGTGCAATAAGTTTTCAATTGCTGACGAAAGGGTCAATAGAATCCTATTCTCTTTGCTTCTTCGAACGGGGGTTTCTTGCATTTATGTGTGTGTTTTCATCGTGTAATTGAACCCCTTAATACAGATAAATTTTTACCTAAACTATAGACATCATAGTTAGATGCATTAGGCCAATCAAGATTTAATATTTTTTTTGATTTTTGTAAAATTAATTGTATAACACAATTATTTGTAAAAATATTCAATCATGATTGACTTAGTGCACCCAACTAAATGTCCATGATTTAAGTAAGAATTTCTCCTTAATACATGGCCATTTTCGAAACAGTACAATGAGTAGGAATTCCATGACCCTTTTAGGTATGAACCTCATGCTCACTCCGATTCCGGAGTCATACTAGCTGCTGTCACCACTGGGCCCTATTTCTTTTATGATCAGTTTTTTTCTTACAGGCGGCCTTTATATTTTTTTCGAAAAACTACATACCTCAACGATAATTTATAATAAAATTATAAATCGTTTAATAATAAGAATTTTTGAGTTCTAACCAAGTCATGTAAATATTATGAAGGGAACAGCATTACCTGTTAGGATGTAATTAGCACTTATAAATATTCTTTGACCCCTTGGAGAGTTTATTAATTTCATTTTCTTTTAGGACTCAAAACCTCAAACACTAGCTAGTTTGCCACCGTTTTACGTGACCTGCAGCATGGCTGAACGCTTACACGCTTCAAGCTGAAATTAAATATCCCTTCATTTCAATTGTGTTGCTCAAAACGCCTTAACACAGTTCCTTCCATATACCGTCTTTCTCCTATGAACCCCAAAGCACGTGATATTGGCTATCCAAACCTACCCCCTCCTCCACCCTCAACACCGGAACTCCAATGCATGGTGGTGTCACCAAAGTTGACGTCCACTAGCCATGGATACGCATGCAATTACCAACATGTTCCGTTCAACTACTGCAACACCAATACCAATTCCCCAGACATAGTTCACTGTGAATCCACCTTTTGTAAAATGAGCCCTGATGATAAGAAGAAGAAAGTGAACAAAGCAAGAGGCCCAACAAGCATGGCAAGCGTTTCATCAAGTACAAGGACAAGTGACTTGCTCATCTACAATAAACTCAACGCCAACATCGAAGAAGAAAGTGAATCTCTTCTTTCTTGCTTGAACAGTTTTTCCGACGAGTTTTGTCATGACTAGAATCATGAAATTGTTCATTTTTCTCGCCGTGTACAAGCCACAAACCAGAGAAAGAGTTAATAGCTAGGCACGAAAAGAAGAAGGCGACGATGTCAAGGGCATCAATGACTCTACTGCAGTGTGGAGGGGATAGTGAGAGAGAGCTTTGCGGTTGTGAAGAAGTCCAGTGATCCTTACGAGGACTTTAAGAAGTCGATGGTCGAGATGATAATGGAGATGGAGATGTTTGAGGATGAGGAGTTGGAGCGACTTTTGCAGTGTTTTCTGGCTCTGAACTCAAGGCGTGATCATGGAGTCATCGTGAGAGCTTTCATGGAGATATGGCAACAACTGTTTTGTGAAACCTGCGTCCACCCAAAATCTCATCACAGTAGACGTTGTAAGGCCAACTGATCATTGAGAAATTCTTCCCTTAATCATGATTTATTATTTTTATAGATAATTATATTAAATAATTAATTTTATAAAAATTAATAAAAATATTAAGTCTTAATTAATCTGATATATTCAACTACAAAATTTATGATTTAGATAAAAAAAATTTATATATAATATCAACTCCAATTTACTTATCATATCTTTTTAATATCATTTTTTACATTATTTTTCATATAATTAATCACATTATTATTTTTCTATTATTTTTCTCACTTAATCAAGAACAACCATTAAAAAATATGATGAAAAATAATGTGTGATATTTTCCATATAATATACCCCCTACGGAAATGGATTTGTTAGTTACTATATATTACTGTTATTTTTTATGAATTCAAATTATTATTTATTATGTATAAAAATATTATTAAAAATTTATAAAATTTTATGATGATTTATATAATTTTATATATATTAAATAATAGTTTGAGTACATATGATATATTGTAGTTAACCAAAAATTACTCATACTAGATCCTTTTATAAATCTTTACTAAAACATAAAGTGGTAAATAGCGCCTAAATAAAAATTTTTCCTCATGCAGTTTAGGTCATGTGAGTGAGAGAAATACATAAAAATAGATTTTATTAATAAGATCCAATCAAAATTTTTAAAATTCCTTTTATTTTTATAACTTTTTTATCTGACTCTTTTCTGTACATGATGTTTATCATACGAAAAATCAATGAGAGGATTCGTTCCAACTTCCTACACATACATATATGGTGAGTAAGGCGAGAATATTTTTTTTTATTTTTTATTTAAATGGTACAGGAAGATTGGAATTATTTTTTGTGGTGGCACTCTGCTGTACAAGACTTGTCAAAAGAAAATGATATAAAGTTCAAAAATAAAAAAACACTCCGCAGCCGGGAATTGAACTCTGAAATTCAATTTGAGCATTTTCCAAATGTGCTACAGCGGACATCTATGCTGTGACTTGCAAACTAAATCTTTTGTTAGACGTTTCAGAAAGCTGATTTTCGTGGATAGAGATAAAGATAGAGATCCATCTAGATCTTGCTTGATTAACTGAAAAATCCATTGAAACTTGAATGAAATGTTGATGTTTGAAGTTTTGAAATTCAATTTTTCATGATGACTTCCTCTTTTCTCCAAGATAACCAATACTATTATCTAATTTTCCCCAACGTCAAAAATTAGCACTTACTAAGGTTTTTTTTTTAATACGTTAAATTGACATAATAATATTTGATGAAAGTTCATGATATCCATTTCAATTTGAGAAACATAATTACTGTATTTTTTTTCATAGTACAAAATAAAGACACAAAAAAGGTCTAAAGAAAATTCAAAGTAGGAAAAGCTAAAGAAGTCAGATCTAATTTTAGAAATTATATGAAAGATAAGTATACTTACATCAAATCTCAAAAGATAAGTATACTTCTCTTAAGACAATTTTTATTATGGGTTAATATTGTATATTGTCATCAATTTAATTCTTATTTTATATTTTAAAACTGTATTCCACTTATTGACAATTTTTGTAAACATAATAGAACCTGAAGACGTAAGAATATCAGAATATGCATCACACGTATTCTTAAACACTTTCATGTGTTCGTCATAACTCTTAAGAAGGCATGTATATTGTTGTATATCGCCATTGTTAAGATGTAGAACACTAATCATCATTTCACGCGCAACTTAATTATACTTATAAAACTCAATGGTATATCTTTAATTCAAAATAGCGTGTATATCGCCTATGCATTTTCTCATCCAATAGTGGATGTTTATGAAACTATTTTTAGTATTAATTTTTTTATTATGTAATAAAAAATAATTTTAAGAGATATGGTCTCTTGAGAACTACACAATACTCTCATCCTATTTTGACAAATTTTAAGACAGTAAAATATAATTTACCTTTTAGCTTATTATCCCCTAATGCACTTGATAATAACTTTTTTCTTCTAAAAAAATGCTTCTTCTTTTTTTGTCTTTGGAGAGATCTTATTGAACTTAAGAAATGAAAAATGGAGATATTAAAAATCAAACTCTGACAATATTATCATAGTGCAAGATAGAAAATTAACGGCCTTTGGATAAATATAATAATCAATCAAAGTCTATAGTCATTATTTCATATCAAAATAAATCTAAATTACTCACGTGATAATGTATGTAGCTAATCTTGATATAAATTTGTCCGGTATGAATGGGTTGAAACATTCATCCATATCTATATTCCAACTTACGGTGGTGACAAAACCCAATTTACGTGCAACAATTATACTTATATTTCAATAGCAGATTCAAACATTGATAGAATGCATTTATATTTAGAAAAAAAATTAACGACATCTAATGAAACACGAGATTCTTATAATATGATCTTAAACAATATCTGAGACGATTGTAATATTTAAAACTTGAAAGAAAGTTCATGCTATTTGATTATATTGTATGGAAGATTAGTGTAATTACCCTAAAGTTTATATGTACGAGAAACTAATATTATTACGAGAATAATTTTTTCATTTAAATGGTGGTGGATTGGAATTTGGAAGTTGGTACAGGAAGATTGGAATTATTTTTTGTGAAGGCACTCTGCTGTACATGACTTGTCAAAAGAAAGACGTAAAGTTAAAAAATAATTAAAATCCGCAGCCGGTAATTAACCCGGAAATTAAACTTGAGAATTTTCCAAATGTGCTACTGCGAACATTTGTTCAGTGACTTGCAAAATAAATACTTTGTTAGAAGTTTTAAAATAATTCAACTTCCTACATATACATATATGGTAAGTAAGACGAGAATAATTTTTTTTTAATTTTTTATGATGATTTATATAATTTTATATATATCAAATAATAATTTGATTGTATAAAATATACTATATCTAATTAAAAATTACTGATAATAAATCCTCTTATGAATTTTCATTAAAAGATAAAGTGGTACATAGTGCATTAATAAAAATTTCTTCACATGTAATTTATGTTATGCGAATGAAAGAGATATATAAAAATATATTTTTGTTGGAGGTTTAGCCGAAAAGGTTGAAAATTTTTTCAACCTCCAACCTTGACAATTTCCTCCAAAAACAAGTATAGGACGGTGCAGAGTTTTCATAGGCTTCGGTGCACACGGTTTGCACCTTTGCAGTACACTCATTTTGCTTCTATAAATAGAAGCAATTGAGAGGAAGGAAAACATACTGAGATCCTCACAATCAAAAGAGTAGCAGAGTGAGAAAAAAATAGAGAGAACCTTAGAGAGTGAGTCAATTTGTGAGAGTTTTTTATCAACAAATTGAAAAAATAATATTATTATATTTTTATATTTTCATTATTTTATAGTAGAGGTCTAAGTGGCCTACGGGTCCCGTGATTTTTTCCTTGCTCACATTGAGAAGGTTTTCCACGCTAAAAATTTCTGGTGTTGTTATTACACTTGTTTTACGCTTTCGTATAGTGCCTATTTTTGAATTCACAGAAGAGGGAAATTATGCTGGCATTTCCCAACAGTGGTATCAGAGCTCTCATAGCTCTCGGATACTAGGTGCCGGATTCATAAGAAAATTCTTAGTATGTTCTGTAGTTGCAGTATTGTCTGATCTTCCACATCAGAAAAGAATTATTCTCGTTGCTGGGAATAACGTGTGGTGGTGTGAAAGTGCTGTTTAGGAAAAGTTCTGGCTAGGAAAGACTTGGTATTTAAGTGTGTCCATTAGTAACCCACCCCTCTTTCCTGGGAACTTACCTGGTGCACTGTTTGCATACTACAGTTATTGTTTCAGTATACGGTACTATTTACTTGTATGACACTATTCACATATATTGTATTGTCTTGTGTAACTCAAGATGGAGGGAGTTGTCACTCATGATGGAAATATGTTCAAGCTAACTGCAGATAATTACTCTTATTGGAAGCCGATGATGGAAGACCACTTATACTGCAAAGATTTGCATGAGCCAATCACTCAGAAAGATAAATCAGAGGGGAAGACCAACAAAGAATGGGAGCTCTAGAATTGAAAAGCAGTAGTTATCATCCGAAAATATATTGATAGAAGTTTGTTCGAACATGTATCAACTTATACCAATGCGTATGATTTGTGGACGAAACTTGAATCCTTGATTCAAAAGAAGACGCCCAAGAATAAAGCCCACCTTGTTAGACGACTGGTGAAGTTGGAGTACTTGGACGGTCAGAACATGATCAGACATTTGAATACCTTCAAAGGTATTGTGAATCAACTGACGAAGACAGAAATGAAGATAGACGATGAGTTGCAAACTCTTCTACTCCTCAGTTCTCTGCCTGAGAGTTGGGACACTCTAGTTGTCACTCTCAGCAATTCTACTCCAGCAGGAAAGTTTAGCATGGATTCTGTTATAGACAGTTTGCTGAATGAAGAGTCAAGATGGAGAGAAAGGGGCTTGAACAACCAGTTTGAAGCCAACGTTGTTGACAACAGAGGAAGGAGTAAGAATCGTGGAAAAGGAGGTCGTGGAAAATCACAAGGTAGATCCAAATCTCGCACTAGACTAAGTTGTTATTACTATGGTAAACCAGGCCACACAAAGTCTGAATGCAGATTCTTAAAGAGAGACCAACAAGTTAGAATAGTCCACCCTGACCAGATTAACCCAAAGAAGAAGAAGGAAGATGGAACAACTACTGCAGTAGCCTCGACTGATGAGAATATATTTCTTGTCAGAGAAGAAAATTATCTAAACATTGCATCTGATGATTGTATATGGATAATTGATTCCGGAGCATCCTTCCATGTCATACCTCATGAATGTTTTTTCTCATCATACCAAAAAGGAGATTTTGGTACGGTGAAGATGGGCAACCATGTCACAAGTAAAATCGTCGGTATTGGTGAAGTAACTTTGATAAGTGACAATGGAACCAAGCTTGTGCTAAAGGAGGTAAGACATGTACCTGCGATGTGTCTAAACCTTATCTCAGCAGGCAAACTAGACGAAACTGGGATGATAAACTAGTTTAGTGTCGGTAAATGGAAACTCAGCCGAGGAAGCATGATTATTACTCGCGGCAAAAAGGAAGGCTCTCTGTACTTTATGCAAGGAAAGATATGTAAAGGGGAGATGAATGTTGCTCAAGACGCAAGCAAGGAATTGTGGCACAAACGATTGGGCCACATGAGCGAGAAACGTCTAGAAATCTTAGCAAAACACTATCTTCCAATCATAAAAAGGCAGCCACTTGAATCCTATGAAGACTGCCTAGCAGGCAAACAACACAGAGTATCTTTCAAAAGATTAGATGATGCAAGAAGAAGAAAGCAGATTCTGGATCTTGTTCACTCAGATGGTTGCTTAACATCTGAAAGGTCCTTTGGCGGTGCTCAATACTTTGTTACCTTCATTGATGATCACTCCAGGAAAGTGTGAGTGTATTCACTGAAGACAAAAAACCAAGTTCTTCAAGTTTTCAAGGAGTTTCATGCTTCTGTAGAACGAGCATCTGGAAGAAAGTCAAAATGCTTGAGAACTGATAATGACGGAGAGTATAGAGGTCTATTTGTGGATTATTGCAAGACTCATAGGATAAGACATGAGAAAGTACCCCTCAAGACACCTCAGATGAATGGACTACCTGAGAGAATGAACAGAACGATTGCAGAGAAAGTCAGGAGCATGCTTTCTCATGCAAAACTCCCCAAAGCATTCTGGGGTGAAGCAGTAAAAACTGCAGTTGATTTGATCAATTTGTCCCATTTAAGACCTTTAAATGGAGAGATTCCAGAAGAAGTATGGTCTGGAAAGAAAGCTTCTTATAGTCATTTGAGAGTCTTTGGGTGCAGGATATTTGTCCACATTCCTAAAGATGAAAGAGCAAAGCTTGATGCAAAGACGAAGGAGTGCATATACCTTGGTTCACCAAGTGATGAACTTGGCTTCAGATTATGGGATCATGTAAACAAGAAGATTGTTCGAAGCAGAGACGTGATATTCTATGAAGATCAAACAATCCAAGATATTTAGCAATCTAAGAAGCTAAAGACCATTGTGGTACACAATTCAGGAGGAGAAATTCCTCAAAGGAATGAGCAACCTGATTAGACAATACAACCCCATCAGATAGAGCAACCTGATCATACGGAACAACCTGACCAGACAGAACAAAGTCAGGCAATGCAGGGAGAACAGATGGAGACTGATCAAGTAGAACAAGAACCTTAAGTGAGAAGATCAACGAGAGTCAGACAACCATTAAGAAGGTATTTCTCAAATGATTATGTCACTCTCACTGATGAAGGGGAACCTTAAAGTTTCATAGAAGCCATTAAGACGAATGATAAAGAAAAATAGATACAAGTCATGCAAAAAGAAATACAGTCCCTGAAAGAGAATCAGATGTATGACCTGGTGATATTACCAGATGGACGAAAGGCATTGAAAAATAAGTGGGTATTCAAACTCAAGACTGAAGAGAACAACCGAAACCCCAGGTACAAAGCAAGGATTGTTGTGAAGGGGTGCAACCAGAAGAAAGGCATAGATTTTGAAGAAATCTTCTCACCAGTGGTGAAGATGACATCCATTAGAGCGATCCTTGGTCTAGCTGTAAAATTAGACTTGGAAATAGAACAGCTTGATATTAAAACAACATTCTTACATGGAGACTTAGAGGAAGAAATTTATATGGAGCAACCAGAAGGTTTCAAAGAACCAGGCAAAGAACACCTAGTGTGTCGTCTAAAGAAAAGTCTCTATGGTCTGAAGCAAACTCCAAGGTAATGATATAAGAAGTTTGATCTCTTCATGACCTAACACAATTTTAAGAAGACCTCCGCAGACCATTGTGTGTCTGTGAAGAACTATGGAAATGGTGAATCTATCATACTATTATTGTATATTGATGATATGCTGATTATTGGGAAAGATAAGACAAAGATAGCTGCTCTCAAGAAGGCATTGAGCAAATCATTTGCCATGAAAGATCTGGGTGCAGTAAAGAAGATTCTTGGAATGAAGATAATTAGAAATCATTCTAGAAGAATGCTGTGGATGTCACAGGAAGATTATATCAAGAAAGTTCTTGAAAGGTTCAACATGCATCAAGCCAAAACAGTGCATGTTCCATTACATGGTCATCTCAAACTGAGTAAGACGCAATGTCCAAGAAATGACGAAGAAAAAGAAGAAATGAGCAAGGTACCCTATTCTTCTGCTGTTGGTAGTCTTATGTATGCAATGGTCTGTACAAGACCAGACATTGCTTATGCTGTAGGAGTTGTGAGTAGATTCCTATCGAATCCAGGAAAGGAGCATTGGAATGCTGTGAAATGGATACTAAGGTATCTGAGAGGAACTGCCAAAAGGTGCTTATGTTTTGGCAATGGAAATCTAATGCTCATTGGGTATTCAGATGCAGATATGGCAGGAGATGTGGATTCAAGAAAGTCTACATCGGGATATCTAATTACTTTTGCAAGAAGAGCTATCTCATGGCAATCACGACTACAAAAGTGCATTGCTTTAAGCACCACAGAAGCTGAATTCATCGCAATCATTGAAGGTTGCAAGGAGATCCTGTGGATGAAGAAGTTTCTACAAGAGTTAGGCCAGAATCAAGAAAGCTATGTTCTCTATTGCGACAGTCAAAGCGCAATACATCTCAGCAAGAATTCGACATTTCATTCAAGGTCAAAACACATCGATGTAAGGTATCATTGGATCTGTGATGTGTTAGCAAGTAAACTACTGCAGATTGAAAAAATACATACTAAAGATAACAGGGCAAATTTGATGACAAAAGCGCTACCAAAAGAGAAGTTAGAAGTCTATAAAGAAGTTGCAGGGCTAGCATCAATCCCAAGCTGATTAAATGATACTTCCCATTCGGCTGGAAGGAGAGAATTGTTGGAGGTCCAGCCGAAAAGGTTGAAAATTTTTTCAACCTCCAACCTTGACAATTTCCTCCAAAAACAAGCATAGGACGGTGCAGAGTTTTCGTAGGCTTCGGTGCACACGGTTTGCACCTTTACAATGTACTTATTTTGCTTCTATAAATAGAAGCAATTGAGAGGAAGGAAAATATACTGAGATCCTCACAATCAAAAGAGGAGGAGAGTGAGAGAAAAATAGAGTGAACCTTAGAGAGTGAGTCAATTTGTGAGAGTTTTATCCACAAATTGAAGAAATAATATTATTGTATTTTTGTATTCTCATTATTTTATAGTGGAGGTTTAAGTGGCTTACGGGTCTCATAATTTTTTCTTTACTCATATTGAGAAGGTTTTTCATGCTAAAAATTTCTAGTGTTATTATTACACTTGTTTTACGCTTCCGTATAGTGCTTATTTTTTAATTCACATAAGAGAAAAATTATGCTGGTATTTTTCTACAATTTTATTAATAAGGTCTAATCAAAACTTTTAAAATTCTTTTTATAATTTTTGTATCTGACTCTTTTCTTCACATGGTGTTTACCATACGAAAAATCAATGAGAGGATTCGCACCAACTTCCTACACATACATATATGGCTAGTAAGAGGAGAATATATATTTTTATTTAAATGGTGGTGGATTGAAATTTGGAAGTTGGTACAGGAAGATTGGAATTATTTTTTGTGGTAGCACTCTGCTGTACAACACTTGTCAAAAGAAAATGATATAAAGGTTCAAAAATGTAAAAAAAACTCCGCAGCCGGGAATTGAACCCGGAAATTCAACTTGAGAATTTTCCAAATGTGCTACTGCAGACGTCTACGATGTTACTTGCAAAATAAATATTTTGATAGAAGTTTCAAAAAGCTGATTTGAAACTTGAATGAAATGTTGATGCTTGAAGTTTTGAAATTCAATTTTTCATCATGACTTCCTCTATTCTCCAAGATAACCAATACTATTATCTAATTTTCCCCAACGTCAAAAATTAGCACTTACTAAGGTTTTTTTTAATACGTTAAACTGACATAATATCTGATTAAATTTCATGATATCCATTTCCATTTGAGAAACATAATTACTGTATTTTTTTCATAGTACAAAATAAAGACAAAAAAAAAGTCTAAAGAAAATTAAAAGTAGGAAAAGCTAAAGAAGTCAGATCTAATTTTAGAAATTAGATGAAAGACAACTATACTTACATCAAATCTCAAAAGATAAGTATACTTCTCTTAAGACAATTTTTATTATGGCTTAATATTGTATGCTGTCATCAATTTAATTTTTACTTTATATTTTAAAGTTGTGTTTCACTTATTGACAATTTTTGGTGAATGTAGTAGAACCCGAAGAAAAAAGAATCTGTCTCACACGATTTCCAAACACTTTCATGTGTTTGTCATAATTCTTAAGAAGGCATGTACATCGTTGTATATCATCATTGCTAAGATGTAGAACATTAATCATCATTTCACACACAGCTAATTTATACTTATAAATTTCAATGGTATATCTTTAACTCGAGAGTGTGTACATTGCTAGTGCACTTTCTCATCAAATGATATGTGTTTATGAAACTATTTTTAGCATTAATTTTTTTAATATGTAATAAAAAATAGTTTTAAGAGATATGGCCTCTTGAAAACTGCATAAGAGTCTCATCCAATTTTGACAAATATTAAGATAGTAAAATATAATTTAGCTTTTAGCTTATTATCCCCTTATGCACTTGATAATAACTTTTTTTTTTTCTAAAAAAGACCTTTTTTTGGAGAGATCTTATTGAACTTAAGAAATGAAAAATGGAGATATTGAAAATCAAACTATGATAATATTACCATATTGCAAGATAGAAAATGGCCTTTAGATAAATATAATAATCAATCAAAGTCTATAGTCATTATTTCATATCAAAATAAATCTAAATTACTCACATGATAATGTATGTAGCTGATCTTGATATAAATTAGTCCGATATGAATGGGTTGAAACATTCATCCAAATCTACATTCCAACTTACGGTGGCGACAAAACCTAATTTACGTTCAACAATCTATACGAGATAAATTTGTGAAACCATTAGAAGGAAAGTTCTGTCAAGCGTAAGTTTTGGTAACTTTTTTTACCTTTAAAACTTGCACTTTTCTATTCTTAGTAAGTTTCTCAATTTTTATTATTAAATAAATAAATAAATTATTAATTTTAATTATCAATTAATTATTGGTTATGCCACACAATTGTACTCTATCACAAATAATAGTCCTTCTCAATTTTTATTAAATAAATAAATAAATTTTTTATTTTAAATTATTAATTAATTATAAGTTATGCTATACAGTTGTACTAACCTTATGTTTGGATGTGTTTTCATTAAATGAACGGAACAGAATAGGTTGGAATGGAGCGGGAAGGAAAGGAAAGGAATGAAACATAGTTTTCATTCTCTTCGTTTGGAAGTTTTATTAACAGAATGGAATGGAACTTCATTACCCATGTATTCCCCCCATTTCACCTTAATTTTGGGGGAAACAAAAGTTAGGCATTTGAGGGGAAGAGGGGAGAAATGATTCTCCATGTGTTCCTTTCCATTCCCATATATTTTAAAACTCCAAAACAAGAGAAGTTATTTTCGTTTCCCTCATTTTCTTTTCGTTCCCCTCATTACTTATTATCCAAACATAGTGTAAATCACAAATAATATTTTTTATTAAATTTTATTTAATAAAATATATTTAAATAAATTATTAATTTTTAATTATTAAATAATTATTGCTTATGTCATACAATTATATTCTATCACAAGTAATACTTTTTTTATTAAATTTATTTAATAATTTATATTTAATAAATAAAAAAGTTGTTATTTTTAAATTATTAACTAACTATTATTACGCATGCCATACATTCCATTTATTTAATAAATAAATTAATTTGAATTCAAATCATCTTCAACATTTATTCCACATGCATGCATTGTCTTTCATTTATTCTATTTATTTTTTTCTTTTTCAACTCGCACCAATCGTCATTATTAGAAGGAAAGCAGTTTCAATTTTAAAACTCATTTCCTATGAAGCATTTCATTTATTGCCATTCAGTTTCAATTTTACACGCTCATTTTCTATTTTCTACAAAGCGTTTCAATTACTTCATTTTTCCCACCTATGCTCATGTTTATTACCCCTCTCTTTCTCTTTCCTCCTGTGGTCACTCTGTGTTTCCTTCGCTTATTCCCTTTCTCTTCTATGACATGTGCGATGCTGCAACTCCTTCCCCATTCATTATCTTTCATTTATTCTTTAATTCCCACATACCGTGATTGTTATTGGAAATTTTATGGCCAATTCTCTTTCTTCTATTTTCTCTTCCCCTTTTTGCGATTCTCTTTACTTCTCTTTCCTTCTGCGGTGACTCTGTGTTTCCTTTGCTTATTCCCTAATCGCATGCGTATTTTTTTTGCAGGCTATTTCATGGTGTTTCAATTGATTGGTTATGATTTTCGTGTTTGTCTTAGTTAGGGTTTAATGATGGTGGCTAGCCATACGAACAAGTTCGAAAACCCTAAGTGTTTCTTTATAATTTCCTACCTATAAATGGATTTGTGAATGCAAATGACCTTGGCTTCTTAAGGTTGTGTCTTGTTTTGTCTATATTTTTCTATGTATATTTGATAATATTTCTTTCTCTGATTCGTTCGTGTTTACTATCTTCTAGGGCTTCGCATATCGATCCTTTGGAAAAAAAAATAACTTGGTAAGGGAGTGTTGGAGGGTTAAGGTTCGCGTGGTTCGACTATGGTATCTTCCAAGTTTCAATAACCCTGGCACCATCAATACCATTGAGATGGTGTTCATGGATGAATTTGTAAGTTTTCCCTTTTTTCATTTTCATCCATTAATTTCTTAAATGTTTGATATCTATTTTTTTTTCATTTAAATGCAGGTTTGTACCATGCATGCATCTGTGCGAAAAACTTTGATATACAAATTTAAGCCCCTTCTTTCTGAAGGGAAAGTTTATGTAATTGCTTACTTCAGTGTTGGTGGTAACACTAGGTACTTCTGAACTATGAGACTTGAGTGTCATTTAACTTTTCAATTGAGAACTACAGTAAGGCCAACTGAAAAGTGAAGTGATTCCTTTTTATGGTTGTAAGTTGGTTCCATTTGGCGATATTTTTCAGAGTGAGGGAGAGTTTCCTTTTTTAGTTGGTAATTGCAAGATTAATAATTTTATAACATTTTCTTAGTTATATTGTGTGCAACATGGTTTTAATTGTTTTTTTTCTTAGATGTAATAGGCCTGCTAACAGCTATTGGTACTGAAAAGGAATATGACAAAGATGGAAAGAAGACCAAGATGATAGTCATTAAGCTTGACATTGACAAGTCATGCCCTTTTCTAACCACTTTTTTGCAATTTAGATAGTTGGTATATTTGTTTTGCTACTTCCATGTTTATGTATATTTTACCCAATAATGATTTATTCAGTTGATTTGTGTTATTTAATTAGTATACTATAATTTTTTATGATTTTTAATGTGATTTATTTTTCTTATTTTGAAAAATGCCTTACTTACTGACTTCCTAATTAAAGCAATGTTCATATAATTATTTTTACGTGCACTAAGGTTTTATAATTTTTTGCAATTTATATACTTCATACTTTGTTGTTATTGTTTTTCTTCATTCCATGTTTCATATATCCTAAACTAGATTTTTGTGATTCTGACTGCCTAATTAAACCAATGTGCTTCACGTTAACATGTCATATCTCTTTCTTACCCTTTTTCTGCAATTTACATATTTAGTGTATCAATTTTGTTCCTTTGCTGTTATAGTTTTCTACCTTGCATGTGTCATATATCCTGAACCATATTTCTGTTATCCAATTAGTATACTTGTATTTGAACCAGATTTCTTATACTTGATACTAATTTAGACACTTGCTGTTATCTTAACCCTTTTGTGCAATTTATATACTTGATGTGTCAGTTTTTTTTCATGCATTCTTCATGTATCTTTTACCCAATAACATTTGGTTATGTTAATTTGTGTTATCTAATTGGTATACTATAATCTTTTATGATTTTTTAATGTGACTCATTTTTCTTATTTTGGAAATTGGCTTGCTTACTGACTGATATCATTGATACCACTGATATGATATTCAATGTCAAGTTGACTGCCTAATTAAAGCAATGTTCATTACTTATTTTTGGGTGCACAAAGTTTTTTAAGTTTTTCATATTTTATATACTTGATACTTTGCTGTTAGAGTTTTGTTGATTGCATATTTTGTATATCCTGAATCATATTTATGTTATTTAATTAGTATACTTCATACTTGAATCAAATTTCTTATACTTTATACTAATTTAAATGCTTGTTGTCATCTTATCTATTTTCTGCAATTTAGATACTTGTTGTATCAATTTTTCTCCTTGCATGTATAATGTATGTTTTACCCATTAATGTTTGATTAAGTTGATTTGTGTTATCTAATTAGTATAATTTAATTTTTTATTACTTTTAATGTCATTTTTTTCTTCATATTTTGGAAAATTCCTTGCTTACTAACTGATATGGCTTATATGATATTGAGTGTCATCCTGACTGCCTAATTGAAGCAAGGGTCATTACTTATTTTTATGTGCACTAAGTTTTTTAAGTTTTCTGCAATTTATATACTTCATACTCTACTGTTACTATTTTCTTCCTTACATTTTTTGTATATTCTGAACCATATTTCTGTTATCTAATTAGTATGCTTGATACTTGAACTATATTTCTTACACTTAATACTGATTGAGATACTTGTTGTTATCTTACCCCTTTTCTACAATTTACATACTTGATATATCAGTTTTGTTCCTTTACTGTTAGAGTTTTCTACCTTGCATGTTTCATATATCTTGAACCATATTTCTGTTCTCTAATTTGTTGATAACTCCATGAAATATAGTTATTTGTGCCCCATAATTATGCTTCATAGAATGCTATGTCCTTGTTATTATGCATATATGAGATATTTTATATTTATATTGGTTAAATTTCCTTTGAATATCTCTCTATATGATTATGAGCAATTTATGTATATTCATTAAGTGATTAAGTAGATTTATAATTTATATTTAACTTGGTGATTTTTCTAATGTAGGATGAGCTTAAAACAGAGGAATTGGAACGATTCAAGATTCAAAAGCCCAAGAGAAGGACCAAGTGACATTCTGGGAGAGAGCGCCGCGACTCAGGTTGTTGCACACCGCGGCGCAAAAGTGCATCATCAAGCTGCCATACTGAGACTCGAGGCTAGCGCGTCGTGGCACAAAGGAATGTGCGCCGCGGCGTGAGGTGCAGAACCGAGCCTATAAATAGAATTTTATCATATTTTCTTAGGATGACTTTCTAGGTTTTGAGAAGCTGCGGTTGGAAATTGTATTTTGGAGGCTGAGGAGGCCAAGAGAGGCTAGGATGGAGGTCATCTTCCTTAGGGAAGATTATTTGAGCTTCAAAGGATCACATCTAATGAGATTCCTCCTTCTCCTTTCTCTTTCTCTTGTTTTCCTTATCTTTTGAGCATTATTTTTGTGTTGTAATTTGTGTTCATGGATTAGCTGAGCTGTATTTAGGGATACATTGAATCCTTTCTATGATTATTGATGTTTATGTTATCTTTTGAGTATATATTGATATTTAGTTATGTTCAATCATATAGTTCTTAATACTTTTGAAGGCTTGATAAGCTTTTGAATGATTTGTTGAAATATGATGAACATAAACATAGGAATTTGGATTTGAGATCATACGTATGGTTGATGAATGTTCGATGAGTTCAATTGGCTTGGATGAGTTGATTCGTTAACTGAATAGAAATATACCTTTTAGCCATGTATAATGTGTGATTGAGAATAGATCATTCATGAATGGAGTTTGCACTAGTTCTCAAGGAAAATTAGTGGATTGAGTAAATGAAACTATGGTTGATTGACCTAGACATAGGCTTTTAACTAAATCAGATTCTCAATCTAACTTAACAATTCATTGATGTTACTTATAAGGGTTGCAAGTCATTAGTATGAAATAAGAGGTGAAGAAGGATCCCCTAGATCTCTAAATCATTATCTTTGTTACTTTTGTGGATTAGTCTTTAGTTTACATGCTTTTTTCTCTATTTTATATGTTCTTGAATAGAATTAGGTAAGTTATTGGTTAATATTTAGTATTGGAAGTAAACTTATCCTCGAGGGAACGATCTCTGCGTTTGACTTTATTACTTGAATAACCCGTGCACTTGCGGCCTATTTTGGGACAAATAAGTTTTTGGTGTCGTTGTTAGGGATAAGGCATTATTTCTATATTACTAATATTGACAATGAGTTTGCTTAGTTCTAATTCAAGTTTTTATGTTTTGTTGTTATAAATAGTTTTATTTTCAAGTTTTTATGTTTTTGTTGTTGATTTGCTTAAATATGTAGTTATAGTTTGATTTTGTATTTTTGTTATGTTTTTGTTGTACATTCTGTGTTTTAAGTTTGTAGGCACATTTTGTTGGTCTTTGGATGTAACACCCCAAAATTTCCTATCTTGTAAGTAGTAATTTTGACAGTTAACAAAATTTTACTGTTTAGTAATTTTGGATACTGTAAAATTATTTTGATTATTCCGTCAGTGTATTTGATCGTTTTGAGTGAAAATTTTTACTGTTTGTGGGCCCAGGTGGGTCCCGCAAAGTGAAAAAAATTTCTATGCATAGAAATTTTTTTACTATTTAGATGGAGATAGGGGATCTTACTAAACCTGAATCCGAAAATAGTTTTAAAAAAATTTCTTTACTGTATTTTATACTGTATTTAATTATCGGACGATAAAAATATAGTAAATATATTCTTTCGTGGGGTTATAACAGATAAAAATAAAATTCTATACTGTTAAGTCAATATTGGTGGTTTGGATATCTACCATCGATTTAATCACCGTTGGAGATTTAATCTTGATTTAATCAATGGTGAAGATTTGATCTTAAAAGTGAATATGATCAATTATAACCGTTGGATGGAAATTAAATCAAGGGTAGAGATTTAGTCTTATAAATGGCTATGACAATTATCAACCATTGGATGTAGATTTAATCAATGGTGGAGATGGATCATTAATGACCATTGGATTTGGATTTAGATCAATGGTGGAGAATTGGTCATCAAAAAATGACTACAACCATTTTGGACCCTTGGATGTAAAGTTTGAAAGTGTAATCTTGACCATTCATTTTGGAGAGACATTCAATGATTAGGATTACAAGCCAAAAATGATCCAATGGCTCAAATAAAGTCTTCCATCTATAACCTAAACCTAGTAACTATTTTTAATCCAAACCATTCTTTTAATCAATGGTTAGGATGGCTTAAAGTGATGGTTATGAAATTTGTCACATTTGGAGTGCATGAAGAGGGGGGACGGTTTGGAGAAGCAAGGAAGAAGGGAGACAATTTCGTATAGGCTTTTTAGGCCAAAGAAAAGGATGAAGACAATAGCCAAGTGTCAAGACCATTTCCTATTGATCATTAATGATAATGTTTTTCAAACTTCACTTTACACTTCTCTCCAATGCATGCTACAGCAATATCACTTTGGAAGACCAAGAAAATTCATTTCTACACTTTATGTTATCACTTCTTCACCTTTTCCATTTAAGCTTCAAGAACAAACCAAAGAAAACTCCATTCTCCCTCTCAAAAGAAGACCATTCGACCAAGCACTCTAATTCTCTCCTCCATCACTCTTTAATTTCATACAACCTAGTTTCTTGAATCCTTACCTTATTCTAAACAACTTTCATGTTGAAGACTTTCTCTAAATCTTCCATCTTGAAGGACTTTTACTAAGATCAAGTTCTAGAGTTTTTGTTGGTGAAGTGTAAGGAAACTTCATTTATTCTTTTTTTTTCATGTTCTAAACCATGTTTAATCCATAGTTCCTTTTAATCAAGCTTAGTATACTAATTTCTATGTATTTTTTTTGTATTTGAGAAGCCTTTGGTGGTGAAGGACTTGGAAAAAGAAGCAAATCAAGAAGCTTTTGAGGATCTTCAAGAGGTAAGAGGGAGATTCATCTCACCAACTAAGTATGGTGGTGAGAGATGGTCTTATATTTGATGGATGGTGAATCCATATGAGGATTCCAATCCATGGTCATGTAATAATTTATGTGTGTTTATGAGCTTTGATTTATTTGCTTATGCTTGATATGCTTTGTATGATTTTATGGCTTTGATGATATGTTTATATTATGCATGATAAATATATGGCATGTTTATAGTATTTATGATGAAATATATATATGTGTATGTCATGATGTGGTGATGAAAAGGAATTCAATTTTTGCCTCCAATAGCCAAAGGAGAGGGTTCGGTTTTTGATGCCCTTGATTAGGGTTCATGTTGAAATTTTTCAAGAACAAGGGAATTGATTTTTGGGTCCTTAGGACAATGAGAATTTTAGCCAAGACACCTCAAAATAGGTGTTCACAATTTAATATTTTCATGAAAAATGAAAATGAATGATTTGAAGAGTATGGAAAATAAACAAAGGGTTTGTTTTTCAAGAAAACAAGAATACGGTCTTTGAGGAATTTTTTATTGATTTATTTTGTGTAAAAAGATCCTAAGTGTTTTTCTAAATATGAGTTTTGAATGAAACAGGCAAACATTGATTTTAAGGATTTGCAAAGAAAGTGAACAAGGATTTGCAAAGAAAGTGAATAAGGATTTGCAAAGAAAGTGAAAAAGGACTTATAAAGAAAGTGAAAAAGGATTTGAACAAATGGGTTTGGTTTTTATAACCATCGGTACTTCGGTTTTGAAAATAAAATTTTAATGGTTTTGTTTGTGTAAAACTATATCAATTTAGAAGGAGAAATGTTTTGATAATTTTTAATAGTCATGTCCACGTTTTTGAAGGTTTGTAATGCCTAGATTTTGATGAAACAAAGTAATTTTCTAAGTGAAAATATAATTGATTTAATACAATGAATTTGAAAAGGGAATCAGAGCATTTTAATCACTTGAGAAATTAAGTTTTGTAAACAAAAATATTTTCGAACTTCAATTTATTTTGAAGAAGGTTGTGTTTGGAAATGATTTGAGAAAAATGAAGAATATAGTGGTATTATGAAAATCTACTAACATATAACTTATTTTGAGTTTTGAAGTACGTTTGAAAATGTTAAGTTTTGAAACGTTGATGGAAAAGTGATTTTGTAAATTATATTTTGGAAAAAGATTTCTTGAATTAAGAAATATGGAAAAAGATTTTCTTGAATAGGAGGAAAATATAAAAAATAAAATACAAAGTTATATTATTTTGAAAAAAGTTAAAAAGGAATTTTGAAGGTTAAGAAATATTTTTGTAATGAAATTGTGATGAAAAATGTTTTACATTATCTTAAAAATATGATTTTTAAGCTACATAATTTGAAGAATGTGTTGAAATTAATATTGATTTATTTAAGTCCAAAATAATGTTTGGAATATTGAGGAATATTTTACGTAATTGTAAAATGTTGAAAAATATGTTACGTATCTTAAAAATGATTTGAAATACAGTAAAATATTTTTACAAGATTTGAAAAATGTTAACGTATTTCTACGCGATTTGAAAATGTTAAAATATTTCTACGCGATTTGGAAAGCATTTAAATATTTTACACTATTAAAAATATTATTGAAAAATCACTACGTGATTAAATAATGAGAGAATATTTTTACGTGATTTGAACTATTGTTAAAAAAATCACTATGTGATTTAAAAGTGATAGAATATTTTTACGTGATTGTGAAAATGACAAAAAATCATTATGTGATTTGGAAAGTGTTTTAAATATTTTGAAAATGATGGAAAATGTTTTACACAACTTAAAAGAATGATTTTTAAGTTACGCGATTTTGAAAATGATGAAAAATCATTACGTGATTTGAGAAACGTATATTTTTATGTGATTGAGAAAAATGTTGAAAATTTTAATATGTGATTTAAAGGTGTAACAGAAGAGTTGCAGTATTTTGAAAACGTAATAAAATATTTTGGAATTTTAAAAACGTAACAAGAGTGTTATGGTATTGTGAAAATGTAAAAGAAGTGTTATGGTATTGTGAAAATATAACAGAAATGTTTTTGAATTGTAAAAATGTAACAGAATTGTTACGCGATTGTGAAAATACGGCAGAAGTGTTTTATGACTATAAAAAAAAAACATGATAAAATGATGATTACTGCCAAAATAGAGTATGAACACTATGTGAAAAAATGACGAGTTTGCCTACGATTAGCTTTTAATGTATTTTATATGCATTGGAAAGAGATGCGTGTGATTGGATTTGGTGCATTATACGTGCATTGGAAAAATATGCGTTGAAGCATATGATTATATTGAACAATTGAAATTGAAAAGATTTGGCCCTTTGGGGTTGGACTTGCACTGATATACTCGTGCATTGTATAAAATATAGCTAATAGCTATTATGGCCCTTGTGGTTGAAGAGGGAATGAGAATTGATAGTGAGGTCTATGATGGATCTTGGGGGCGTCGAGGCGCGGCGGTCGACCAGTGGACAGTTGGCGAGTATCCTGTGCCACTTGGCGATATAGTCCGTTGCAACGCATTGACGATACCCGACAAGAACACGATTCTTTTCAACGACTGAGAGATTGTCTTTGGGCTAAGGCTGACAATTAACCAGAGCATTCTTCTCGAAATTGTGAAAACCTCCATGGAGTTATTTTTGATAAACTGAGTCTTTGTGCATATGCATAAATCTGAGCATTTATATCTGTATGATATATTAATTGAGGAATGTTGGCTATGACAATTGTTTGAGTACTTGGATGATGATTGAACTGATGAATGATTAGATGATGATAGTTGATTAATGCTGATAGCATGATTATGGTATGATCTATCTGTATGATATTGTCTTGCTTTGTGTTATCTCTGTGTTGCCATGTTGGTATTGGTGTAGGTGATCTCACCTCTTTGTTATATTGTTTTGTTTTGTCTGTATTGTTAAAATTATACAATAGAAGGAATGAGTTGTCTTAGACATAACGAGTGGTAGATACTCAGAGAATGATGGAAACATTGAAAAGTGGTCTGTCTCAAGTTCAAGATGTAGGGTAGACAAGGAGTAAAGTTGTGATGCATCAAGTTAATACAAGAGAAGGAACAAGTATGTTAAGATTTAATGTTAGTGTTGTACTGTGCTATTAAGTAGGACCCGTCATGGGGTTTGCTACTTTTAAAAAAAATAAGTCTATTAATTTTATATTTCTCTTTAAATTGTGATATTAATTGGTGTCAATATGGCATAATGAATAGTTGAAATATGATTTTCAATATTATTTAATATTTTCAGTAAATTTATGTTTCAGTAAAGAAGAAATTTTGAAACCCATCTTTTATAACTCAAACTTTATGCGAACTTCTTTTCAGATTATGAGTCGGGAGTCGAAAATATGATGCCCTAAGGAAGGTGTTACACTGGAGGCCATATTGAAGCAGAAATAGCAGTAGAAACCATTTCCCTGCAGAATTCTGCAGGTTAAGTTATCGCGCTGCGGCTCGGGCATGGTCACGCCACAGCGCCAGTGCGATTCATTTGCAGAATTCTGTAGCTTTTTACTCACGTCGCGGCTCGGGCATGGTTACTCATCGGCGCAGCACCCTGTTTTTGCTTTTTCTTTTTATTTTCTCTATTTTTCTTTATTTAGTATGCTCAGTGCTAATTTGACTGCTATTTTGATATGCTCAGGTACCCTATAGACCATGTGCTACAAGGAACACATTCACTTTGGTTTGGGGGAGTATCTTTACATGTTTTCACCATTAATGCTTAATGTTTACACATGTTTTGATATTTAAAGTATGTGCTAGTAATAGTCATTGTGCTTTCATGATTATATCTTATTTTGGCTATTACTAGTGAACTGTTGATGCAAGTTTCAATTTTTCACACTTTGAACATGTTATGTATCCTTGAATGGAAAATGATGGATCTTTGGAATGCAGGACATATTTCCATTTGCTAGTGTGTGATGGTTGGCCAATGATATAAATGCTTGCGAATTGCCTTCTGCTTTGTGAAACCATTCACGATCTTGAAGCATGTCAATGCAATCTGGTTTGTTTTTATGCATGTTGTGTTTTCCCACGTAGATGCTTGTTTAACTTTAGAAAGATATGAGTGTTTGTTTAGAGAATGTTTATGAATTGTGCATGTGGATGATTTCTTTTATCCTTGAAGTTGTTCTCCAACTCTCTTGAAATGAAATCCTAAATTATGTATGATTGAGAAAATGATTAGGGCATTATTTGGACCGTTTGAGCCTTTCAAGCTTAACCTTATACGATGATATCTATAGGTCTCATTTGAAACCTTATACTGCTTGGCCTTATTTGTTTTTCACCACCATTGTGTTCGTTAGCCTGTTAACTGTTCTAATACATGTGAAAGCATTACATTTTCTCTTATCATTATTGTTTGTTGAGTACATGATGTTTTATTTCTTGAAGTAAGTCTTGTGGTTAGGGGTGTTAATGATATTCAATACAAAATGAGCTTGAAAGAACCAGATGCAGTTAAAGAAAAATCATTACTTTGCAAAATACAGAAAATATAAAGAAGAAGAAAATAGCAATAGAGAAAAAGCAAAGCTTAAGAAAAGAAAAGTTCAAAAAGTATCAAAAATGGTTCTGGTGAGTTTTCTACATTCACTGTTGTATACCCTGCGAAAATCATGTTGTGATTCATGACTTGAAATAACATGTTTATGTTTCTCAATGTTTGTATTGTATCCTATCCTTTTCTTCTGTTACTCACTACCCTTGGCCTTACATTATAAGTTATGAAAGTCCCTCTTGATCCTCAGTTATGTGTGATTTATATTAGTGGAGAGAGGGTTGGATTAGAATTTTATGGATTCTTTGATTTATATCCATGCATAAGTTCATAAACTTATCCATATGAGCATGATTTGAAAAAGATAAGTTTGACTTGTATGTTTGTGGGAAATGTCATGTGCATGATTGGAAACTGGATTGAGAGCATGTTTAGGATTGTATATGCGTTAAGCTTAATTGTGAGGCATGTGCATCTTTTGAGGGCTTAAATAATCATTATGCACTGGTTGTGGTTAAATGAAAATTGAAGTGTTGAATGCGTGTGAGCATGAATTGATTAATGTGAGTTTACTTGATCATACTTTGTGTTGCTCGAGGACTAGCAACAACTTAGGTTTGAGGGTGTGATAACTCCATGAAATATAGTTATTTGTACCCCATAATTGTGCTTCATAGAATGCTATGTCATTATTATTATGCATATATGGGAGATTTTATGTTTATATTGGTTAAATTTTCTTTGGATGTCTTTCTATATGATTATGAGCAATTTGTCTTTATTCGTTAAGTGATTAAGTGGATTTATAATTTATATTTAACTTGGTGATTTTCCTAATGTAGGATGAGCTTAAAACAGAGGAATTGGAGCGATTCAAGGTTCAAAAGTCCAAGAGAATGACCAAATGGCATTCTGGGAGAGAGTGTCGCGGCTCAAGTTGTTGCATGTCGTGGCACAAAGGTGCATCATCAAGCTGCCATACTGAGACCCGAGGCTAGCACTTCGCGGCACAAAGGAGTGTGCGCCGAGGCGCTATGTGACTGACTCAATGCACGCCGCGGCACAAAAGAGTGTGCGCCGCGACGTGAGGTGCAGAACTGAGTCTATAAATAGAATTTTATCATATTTTCTTAGGATGACTTTCTAGGTTTTGAGAAGTTATAGCTGGAAATTGTATTTTGGAGGCTGAGGAGGCCAAGGAAGGCTAGGATGGAGGTCATCTTCCTTAGGGAAGATGATTTGAGTTTCAAAGGATCACATCTAATGAGATTCCTCCTTCTCCTTTCTCTTTCTCTTGTTCTCCTTATCTTTTGAGCACTATTTTTGTGTTGTAATTTGTGTTCATGGATTAGCTGAGTTGTATTTAGGGATACTTTGAATCTTTTCTATGATTATTGATGTTTATGTTATCTTTTGAGTATATATTGATGTTTAGTTATGTTCAATCATATGGTTCTTAATATTTTTGAAGGTTTGATCAGCTTTTGAATGATTTGTTAAAATCTGATGAACCTAGACATAAGAATTTAGATTTGAGATCATATATATGGTTGATGCATGTTTGATGAGTTCAATTGGCTTAGATAAATTAATTCGCTAACTAGATAGAAATATACATTTTAGTCATGTATAGTGTGTGATTGAGAATAGATCATTTATGAGTGGAGTTTGCACTAGTTCTCAAGGAAACTTAGTAGGATTGGGTAAATAAAACTATGGTTGATTGACCTAGACATAGGCTTTTAACTAAATCAGATTCTCAAGCTAACTTAACAATTCATTGATGTTGCTTATAAGGGTTGCAAGTCATTAGTATGAAATAGGAGGTGAAAAAGGATTCCCTAGATCTCTAAACCATTATCTTTATTGCTTTTGTAGATTAGTCTTTAGTTTATATGCTTTTTTCTCTATTTTATATGTTCTTAAATAGAATTAGGTAAGCTATTAGTTAATATTTAGCATTGGAAATAAACTTATCCTCGAGGGAACGATCTCTACTTTTCACTTTATTACTTGAATGACCCGTGCACTTGCGGCCTATTTTGGGACAAACATTAGTATACTTGATAGTTGAACCAGATTTCTTATACTTGATACTAATTTAGATACTTGTTGTTATCTTAACCCTTTTGTGCAGTTTAGATACTTGTTATATTAGTTTTTTTCAAGCATGGTTCATGTATCTTTTACCCAATATTTCTGCAATGTATATACTTGATACTTTGTTGTTACTGTTTTGTTCCTTGCATGTTTCATATATTCTGAACTAGATTTTTGTGATTCTGATTGCCTGTTTAAACTAATGTGGTTGACGTTGATAGGTCATGTCCTTTTCTTACCCCTTTTCTACAATTTAGATACTTGTTGTATTAGTTTTGCTCCTTGTATATTTCAAATATATCCTTTACCCAATAATGTTTCATTAAGTTGCTTTGTGTTATGCAATTAGTATAATATGATCTTTTATGATTTTAAATGTAATTTTTATCTCTTATATTTTGCAATTTATATACCTCATACTTTGTTGTTACGATTTTCTTTGTTTCATGGTTCATATATCCTAGACCATATTTCTCTTATTTAATTAGTATGCTATGATATATCTTTTAACTCCCACCTACCCTCATTGTTATATCCATTTAGTTTCAATTTGAAACCCTCATTTCATATGAAGCATTAAATTAGATCACTGCATTTCATTCTCTTTCATCCATTCTTTAATTCCCACGTACACTGATTCTTAAATTCTCCTTGCATGTTTCATATATCTTCAACTAAATATCTGTTATATAATTTGTATACTTGATATTTATTTTAGTTGCAATGTGCAGTTAGAGGTTGCCCTTTTTGGGAATTATGAGGATGAGGTCAACAACTTTATTGCTAATGGTGATATCCATCAACGTGTCATTATGATCCAATTTGCAATAGTGAAGACTTTTAAGGGTTTACTTTCCTTTAAATCTTTTACTCTTTGTGGTTACTAGATATTTTGTACATATATTTTGTGGCCTTTTTTAATGTTTAGGTTTTTCTAAAAATGTTACTATTCATATTCTTTTAATAAGTATATGATTTTTATAATTGTTTTATTTGGTTGTAGGCAAGATTGCTCTGCAGAATGTTTTGTATGGTACTAGATTGTTGTTTAATCCTAACATTCCAGAGGTCATTAAGTTAGAAAAATAGGTAATTTATGTGACTTCACTGTTTGTGCTCCCTATATATTAGTTTCTTATAATACTAATTAATACCTTATTTTATTTCTTACTTTCTCATATCATGCTTAATTTGTTTTGTCCAGGCTACCTATTGCAATTGAAGATAATTCGCAAAGCTTTGCGATTATATCTGATGTTCCTTATAACTCCCTTGAGGATGAATTCCTAAAGGGGACTCCTAGGAAATCCATTCAGGAATTAAAGGAATATGAAGATGTGCGTTATATGCTTTTGTATTTTGTTCTTAATTTAATATTCAATTTTCAACAATCAGTTTTATCATTTTCAGTTAATTTATTCTTATTATTTATAATTGTAAGATGATTTTTTTATAGTCTTTGGAACTATGAAGTGTGTTAATAATGGCCAAGATTGGTGATACGCTACATGTAAATGCAACAAAGCTGTCACTCCAGACTCTGGAATGTACTATTGCAAATGTTGTTTCTGTCATGCTGTGAATGTTGTTCCTAGGTTAGTTTTTTATTTTTCTATCTAAATTTAAATGCATTATTGATTGTTGAATAGAATTCTTTTTAATGTTCTTTTTATATTTAATTTAATTAGATATAGAATCAAGCTTATAATCACTGATGAAGTTGACAGTGCTACATTTGTCATTTGGGATCGCGATGGTTGTATCCTCCTGAAGAAGTCCTGTTCTGAGTTTCTCGAATGTATTCAAAAGGTATGTGATTTTTTCTGTGAATTATAACTATGTTTTTCTTCTCATATTTGTCAACAAATGATCAATGATATTTTTGCTGTACAAACAAAGGGGAGGTCCTATAAGTCATCCTCCTAAATTTGAGCAATTCTTGATTGAGAAATCATTCTTTTTTAAAGTTGAGGTGAAGACAGTAATTAGTAAGAATTTTGAACAAACTTTCAAGGTTACAAAGATTTGTTTTGATCTTTCCATTATATCCAAGTTTAGAGAAAATGAATCTCCTATTTTTCCTATTCAAGTCTACTAATTATTCATGTTCCGTTATTTTGTTTGTATTATGCATTTACCTTATTAAATTAAATTTTCAAATATAATATATTGGAATTTTAATTGCTTTTTCTTTTTTCCTTTGGTTTTGTTTTCAGCATCCCTTTCAATCTAATGTTCCTTATTATTCACTTGCCAATGACTTCTTGAACAGGACTCTTAGCAAGTCTATTGAGCAGCTAAAAGACTGCAAAGATGTGAGTATTTTGTTTATTATTTTTCTTTAAAATAATCACATAATATTTCTATCATGATTGTAAATCTTGAATTATAATTTAAGTGATTATATTCATGTTAATTATAGGACGAAATCTACATAGTCTTTGCTACTGCGAAGGGTGTCAACAATGGTCTAGACTGGTGGTATGCTGCATGCACATCTAATGAAGCAGTTACCCCAAATTCTAGAATGTATTATTGTGAAGGTTGTCAGTGTCATGTGGTGAATGTAATTCCAAGGTTAGTTCATTACGTTTGTATTTAAATTCATAATTGCTTCCAAAGTTGTGTTCTAATCCTATTTCTATTTACTTACTCAAATATAAAATCAACCTTAGAGTGATGGATAACACTAATAGTGCTACTTTTCAATTGTCTGATCGTGATGCATATTTTATTATGAAAAAATCATGCTCTCACTTGCTTAAATTCATACAGAAGGTAAGTATTCATTTTGTTCAATTAAATTATGGTAATATGTGTATTTTTGTTACAAATTCATTTTTGATTTTGTTATTTTGAGTTAGAATGGAGGTCCAATTGGTCACCCACCCGAATTTCAACAATTCCTAATAGAGATATCATTCCTTTTTAAAGTACAATTTAACACAAAAGTGTTCAATCATTTTGAATCTTCTCTCAAGGTTTCCAAGATTTGTCCCAATCCTTCCATTATTTCTAAATTTAGAGAGTCAAATCCTTCATTCTTTCATGAGGTCTGAAAAATTACTTGGATCCTTTCTTAATTTATAATTATATAATTAGTTTATTATTTTTAATTTTTATAATTTAACTTCTTAGTAATTGGAATTTAATAGTTTTTATTTTTGTCTTTGAATCTATTACCAGCCTGACATTACTGTGAGGTTATCTCTTGATATTAATCTTCAAGTGTTGAGTATCAAGATGTTCAATCCTCTATTGCTAAGGTTTGCAAAGCTATTAAGCTTTTTTTTTACAAGGTTTAATAATTATCTTTAATTGATATGATATGTTCATTAAATATTTGTTTAACTTGTGGTTTTGTAGGATCTGATGCAACATTTCAGTGATGGAGATATATGCCTTAGTAGTCAAGCTGAAAATATTGTTCCCAATCTGACTCCTGCAAAAAGAGCTTCTAGCGAATGTGTTTCATTGGTCGATGATGATATATCCAGCACCAAGCTTAAAGATGTCAAGATAGAGAAGGATTGAAAATTATATGTATCAAGAGTAATTTAAAGGTGAAATGAAGCAACTATAGTCCTTCTTTGTTTGTTTTTTATAGATATTTACGTTCAACTATGCTTTTGGTTGTATTTTCAGTGGAAGTTTGATTCTGTTGACATTAGGAAGAGGATATGTAGGTTCCACTTTTGACGATAATTCCTCTCTCTCTGTTGTATTTCTACTGAAATTTGCTACTATTATGTTTAAGTGTTGCTTGTGTTCTACTTTTAAACATGACTACCACACTATGCCAATTCTTATAGTAATGATTAAGTGTTTAATTTTGCTATAATTTGTATTTTATATATTAGTAACTTTCATTTTTTTACTTATATAATTAAGCTTTTCACACTTGATTAATTTTGTTAATAACATACTAATGAAGTACTAGAACTTGATGTGCAGCTTTATTATACAATTTGTTATTATCTTTTCTTTTATATATACTAAACATTACTTCACATCTATACTACATATAATTAGATATAGTTAGTTATAATTAAATAATTAAACATTTCTTTTATATTAAATTACAAATAACTAAATATTTAGTTATAATTAGTTATTTGAAAAAAATTAGTTTAATATTATTCATTTTTATATTTTATTTTTGAATTATCTTGGGCATTGCATGGGTTTAAAATACTAGTTATACTTATATTTCAATAGAAGATTCAAACATTGATAGAATGCATTTATATTTAGAAAAACAATTAACGACATCTAATGAAACACAAACCTTTTGTCCTGTGACTTGCAAAATAAATACTTTGTTAGAAGTTTCAAAATAATAAAAACTCCGCAGCCAGGAATTGAACCCGGAAATTCAATTTGAGAAATTTCCAAATGTGCTACTGCGAGCATCTATGTTGTGACTAGCAAAAAAAATAATTTGTTAGAAGTTTCAAAAAGCTAATTTGAAACTTGAATGAAATGTTTTTTTTTTAATGCCACGGATCCACCTTATGGGTATGGTAGAGGGACACCTTAAAGAGGTTCCTAGATGACTCCTTAATGGGACTCGAGAGAAGAGTGAGAGAATAAGAGAAAGGAAATTAAGATGAAGAATATTTATAGTGATCAAACCCACTATTCTTTTTGCATATCCCTAACTCTAACTAATTGAACTATCAGCACCGGACAACTTGAATGAAATGTTGATGTTTGAAGTTTTGAAATTCAATTTTTTATGATGACTTCCTCTATTTTCCAAGATAACCAATACTATTATCTAATATCCCCAACGTCAAAAATTAGCTCTTAATAAGGTTTTTTTTTAATACGTTAAACTGACATAATATTTAATGAAATTTCATGATATCCATTTCAATTTGAGAAACATAATTAATGTATTTTTTTCATACTACAAAATAAAGACAAAAAAAAAAGTCTAAAGAAAATTAAAAGTAGGAAAAGCTAAAGAAGTCAGATCTAATTTTAGAAATGAGATGAAAGATAAGTATACTTACATCAAATCTCAAAAGATAAGTATACTTCTCTTAAGACAATTTTTATTATGGGTTAATAATGTATACATTCATCAATTTAATTCTTATTTTATATTTTATTTTATTATACTTAAAAAATATAAACATATCATGCATTTGATATTATTGTTTTTGTTTTTGGAAATTATGTGGAGTGGCTGAATGAGAAAACGAAAAAGATAAAGTTGAAAGTTGAATAGGAAATTTCACGTAATGTCTTAAGATTTACAAAAAAGAAAAACAAAAGAAAAGAAAAGTTAAATGGTGCAACTAAATAGGAGATTTCACACGAAGTCCCAAGACAAAAAAAAAAAAAAAAAATTGCCTGATGATGTGACAAAATTATTATAAAAACCTCTATAAATAATTAAATATTTAGTCTGACCGACTTCATCTTTCCCATTTCTTCTTCTTCTTTCAATGTCAGTCTCTTTCTTTACCTTTTACTCTTCGCTCTTTTCATCCTTTTTTTTATGATTATTTTATTTTTCTTTATGTACCTTTTTTATTATTATCTAATTCTAACTAATATCTATTATTGAAAGTCCATCATATTTTATTTTTAAAGTAAATGTTTATTTTAAAATATATCATTTATTATTAATATCTTATGAAAAATATATTCGTTAATATGAGTGTTCTATGACTCGTAGTTTACCTTGATCTTAGAAATGTGACCAAACCTTTTCTTTCCTAAACTTTCTGGTACAACCCAAAAAAATTATACATTGTTATTAATCCAACTAGTAAGGCTATATACTCAAAGTTTCACTTTAAGTAATTCTATAAAAGTAGCGTTTTTTTCTCATCTCTTCTGTTCAAGAAGCCACTAGCCATTTTCAAATATAAGCAAGTTCTCATTCATATTAGGGTTGTTGGATATTTCTTTTTTTCTTTTTTAACTAGTATTCTCACAGACATTTTTTTTAGTGTTATGAAGCTAATTCGAACATTTTTTTTTTCAAAAGTTCAAGATCACTAGTGCAATACCTAGTAATAAAACATAATCTTTTTATATTAAGGAAGATAAATTGAGTTTTAGCACTTTAATGGAGTGATATAATAAGAACAAATATTTTGAACATATTGAATTGATTCCAACAAGCATTTAATCGTCAAATTAAAAAAATATATGCGGAATTTTTTTTCATTTTTTCTTAAATTAATTTGTAAAAAACTGACCCTGAAAAAAAGATAAAATAAGGTATGTAGCTAATCTTGATATAAATTATATTTTGCACTCATGTAATATACGAGATAAATTAAGAATTAAATGATAAAAATAAATATAATTATAAAAAATACTTTTATTAAATAAAATATATGTAATAATTCATCAAAAAAATAATATTTATAATTTTAGTTTAAAAATACATAAAATATATTTTCTTATTATATTTTCATGAAAAGATTTCACTCCAATATAAATAGTAAAGAATTTAAATATAAAATGTTATAAAATAACCTATATGCTTAAAAAAATTATAATATAAACAAAAATATTTATTTTTTAAATGTACAATTTAATTTAATAATTTTATAAAAAGATATTTTAATAAATTAGTTTTACTGAAAAATATATATAAATTATTTTAATTTATATTCATATAATTCAAAAGGAGTAAGCAAGTGATAAATAGTATTAGGATAACAAAATCTCTACATTTAGAGATCTTTGCAGGATTTGAATTGGGAATTTTCTCATGCGGAGACGGAAACATGAATAAAAATCCACTTGAGACAAATGTGGGGATGAGGACGGGGATCGCATCCCCACCTCATGCTAGTCCACATCCTTAAGAAATTATTAAATTATCTATATTAATTATATTATATATTTGTACTAATTCTTTATTTCTTTTACTATTTTTTATCCAAATTTTTTATTTTAATTTTAATTTTTAAAAGGTAAAAAAAAACTTGTAGACAATAACTTGCAATAATTTTATTTGTAATCTGTATGATGCACGAGATAATGTAATATATGGTTTAATAAATTAAACAACTAATAAAAATATTTAATAATTTTAGAAAATAATATTCACATGTAATATAATAAACAAAACTTGAAAAAAATCATATAGTTTGAAATATAAGTTACAATATTTTTAACCACATATCACATATCAACAACATATTAAAATCATTTTAGAAGAAAAAAATCATAAGGAAAATGTGAAAATATATGCTTTCATATTGGCAATTTGTAACATTACTCTTATATAAGTACAATAAACAATAACATTATTTATATTCATGTGTCATGCATGGGACTAATTAAGAATTGAGTTATAAATTAAAATAAATATGTTATAAATAAAATAATTTTATTAAATGAAATATATTGATGAAATTATCTAATATTAAAACTTCAATGCTCAATTCTTTTACAAATTACTTCCGTGTATTACATGTTTATTCTTGATATAATAATTTTTATTATTAGATACACATGATTAAATAAAAAAATAAGTTATATGTTATCAAGTAGGATTTTATTAACTTTATTTACTTTTGATTAGTTACCTGTAAAAAAGTTTTATATTTTAGTATAATTGAGAACCGTAGTTATCATTACCACATCATGTTAATTAATTAGCAATATTTGTTTAAAATAATGTAAAACTATAATTATAAGGAACCAAATATATATATATATATATATATATATATATACATACACCAATAATTTTCTAATAAAAATATAATTATAACTCATGAGCATGCACAATTATCTCCAAAAGTAAGTCATGAATTCTAAAAGAACAAAAAAGTTAATGAGAAAACTGATAATAACTTCTACAAAGAAATCTTACAATTCAACTTCACTAACCTATTATGAGCATCCAATCTTGATCGGGTCCAAAAAAAAATTTTAATTCAAGTTAAATAATTAACATTATAAAAAAATCTTCATTTAACCTTAACTTTTCATTTTCAAACCCAATTTTGTTTAGCCAATTAATTCTTTTAGCCCAAATTCTCATTTCATCTTTTTTTTATATGCTTTTCTATAATATGTTTGAAAAAAAAAACTCTCTTGATTACCTTATGTTTTTTTTTTGTCTATTTTCTATGTGCATTTTGTACTTTGTTTTTTTTTTTTTTTGTTTTTTCGTCTCATTTCATTAACCCACACCAGTACACTTTAGGGATGTAAATTGGTTCGGATAACCCGATCAATCCGAACTGAACCAATTAAGTTGATTCAATTTGATTTGGGTATATTGATTGGTTCAGGTAAAATTCGAACTAATTAAAGCTTAATTGGTTCGGTTCTCAGATTTGAAATTTCAAAACCAAACCGAACCGAACAAAATCAAACCATTTTTTTAAACTCATGAACCCAAATTTTTACCAAATCAGAAGCCCTTTCACTTTTTTCCCAAATCCTTAACCCAATCAGGCAGTCACCCTCAATCCCTCACCCCTCTGTTGCCCCTAGCCCCTCACCGCCTCACCCCGTCACTACTCTCCTCGCCCTCGACGCTGCTCACCGTCGCTCAATAAGTCTTTAATCCAATTGGAATACACTGGATTCAGATCCTTGTAACTGGTCTGGAGTCTTATGCACTATGGACGGAGATCATGTCATCAAGCTGTAAGATACTTCTGGTTCTAGTGCATGTATATTTATTTATTTATCTATTTATTTTTGTGGAATGTACTCTTGCTATTTGACATGACTGATATGGCTAAGATGAACAATCCATGACATGAATTTCTAAGCTACCACATTTCTAATACTATAGATTGGGATTCTTATTTGTAGAAACATCTCAGGATCATTATTAAGGGAATTTTTTGCACCAAAATTGGGGCAAATCACCTACTTGCAAGAACTGTATGTTTGTCATCTTGAATCACTTTTTGTTTAATCATTTTTATTACCATGTGTCTTAGTTTTGAATATCATGGTTGAAGCTAATCTCTTGTTCTTATGTTTGTAGAATTTTGTACGGCAACAATCTCATTGGAACAATACCTAAAGAGTTGGGCATGTTCAAATCTCTAAAGGTGTTGGATTTGGGAATGAATCAGTTATCAGGACCAATTCCTCCAAAGATTAGAAATTACATGTAAAACAAATTCAATATGCTCTTCTTAAATAGAAAAAATTATTGACTCTCTTTTCATTGACATTTGATTCCCATACTTATTCAACTTCATTTGCATTCTTGTAGAAATCTGCAGTCCAATGGGTTGACTGGTAGGATACCTCGAGCTTGGAAGTTTGAGATACCTTCAAGAACTTTGGCTGGATAGGAATAAGCTTCAAGGACTGCGTTCTACGTGGTGGCAATTCCAATTTTGATTCAAGTATGCATAAGATGTGAGTCGATTTTTTGTAATTGAATTGGTATAGTTTGATTCATGGATTCATTATCCTTATTCATGTAATTCTTTCCTCATCTAATTGATAACACTCTTATTTTTCTGAGTACAACCATAGATTGTAGGCCTCTTTTATATCTGTTGTACATTGCCATGGTCAAATGGGCTAGTCTTTATGTAAATGACCTTTGGTTTATGAATCAGCTTAAAATTGTTGTGGCTATAAAACATATAGTCAAGCTCAACATTAAGTATAAAAGGCCAAGTTACACCAATCTATGTTTGTATTTTTTTAATCTGTCTCTTATAATTCCTATGATTTCTTTAGGTATGTCTCAAAAGCAAATTTAACTAGCTTCTGTCGTTCATCTCAGTTAAAAGTAGTAGACTTTTCATATAACTTTTTAGTTGATAGCATACCAAAGTGCTTGGAGTATCTTCTAAGGTACTTTTTATTTCTGATACCCTAGTCATATTGGCGTTCTACTCCTCCACCATAAGAAGAAAACATGTACTTTGTCAATGATTGCTACCGTAAGTGCACGGATCGCTCAAATAATACAGATACGGAGTAAAAGTTTGTTCCCACGAAGATATTTGTTATAAAACTAAGTACCAACTAATAGCTTAATTCATTCTATTCAAGGACCTAAAAATAAGAAAGTAATTAACTAAACTAAATCTAATCTACAAAAGCAATAAAGATAAACGGTTAGGTTTCAGGAAATCCTCCTTCACCCCCTACATCTACCAACAACATGCAACCATCCTCATAAACACAAATGCATTGATTAGGTTAGCTTGAGAATCTGAATTAGTCAAAAGCCTACGTCTAGGTCAATCAACCCTGGTTTCATTTACCCAGCTCACTAAGTTTCCTTGAGAACCAGTGCAAACTCCACTCATGAACGATCTATTCTCAATCACACACTATACATGGTTAATAGGTATATTTCTATCCTATTAACGAATCAACTCATCCAAGCTAATTAAACTCGCTGAACATGTATCAACCATACCATATCCATATTAACAAATCTCTATGTCTAGTTCATTTGCTCATATTAGGATCATGCAATTGATGATTAGGCAACCGCAAGCATTAAACATAGATTATGATTGAACAATAATCAAACATCCACACAAACTCAGAGAAGAACACATCATTAATATATATAAACAGATCCAAAGTATTCCTAAACACAGCTCAACTATACAATAGATAAGGAAGAGAAGAGAGAAAGGGTAAAAGAGAGAAAGGAAGCTCATTGATTTGTCTCTGAAGCTTGAATCCTCCTTCATCCTTATTCCTAGCCTCCAATCCACCATCAATGAAGAACTAGCCAAAGCTTTCTAACCTAAAACTAACCTAAACTAAGAAAACCTAAAAGAACAGAAAATGACAATGGCCCAAAATGGCCAGAACACAGAGAAAAATGAGTGAAATCTATTTATAGGCTCAGCTTGCCGTCAGCGCACCGCGGCCCCCGCATATGGGTGCCGCGGCACCCACAAGGTCGGTCTCCTTGCGCTGCGACGCCCACTTCATCTGGGTCGCGGCCCTCTACTCTCGGGTTGAAGTATGGAAATGCTGAAATACACCTCGGCGCCGCGGCGCGCACTTCCTTGCGCCGCGGCGGTGACTACTGAAATGCAGATTTGGCTTCCTCTTCCTCTTTAAGCTCACTTGCTCCACATTTGACCCTTTTTGGAGCCCTTCCTATCATAGAGAAAATATCAAATCAGTAACATATACAAATCTATTTAATCATAAACAATTAAAGCTCAATTTGCTCAATAACATATTAGAAAGGATCAGAATCAGAATATGACAAATATAAGCACAAAAACTTCCAAATATGCATTATAAACAAGGACTAAACATTCATTCTAGCACAGAGATAGGGCACCAATAACTAAATTCTATGGAGTTATTAGTCAAATAGGTCAAGTTTCAAGGGAACTGCCTCCATAGCAAAGACTTAAAGCACCGGCCTTCTATACAATATGGTATGTATGATATGACCTTTTTAGCATTCAAAATTGAAGGCATGAATTATGATGTCTCTTCATATACATCACATAAAATTTGAATCATACAGAATTAGGATGTGTTAAAAAAAATAATGGTAAACCTGATCACCTGAACCAAATCAATCGGTAGATGTTCGGTTCAGTTTGGTTCGGATTTGACTATCAAAAAATAAGAAAATCAAACCAAATCGAACTAATTAATTTTGATTGAATCAGATTTATTTTCTCCCAAGAACCAAACCAAACCACCCAATTTCACCCCTACTATACTCCCACCCAGCACATACACAAAATTGTACCCTTTGTTCAGCATTGTTTATGCTGTTTTGTTCCCCACATATTGCACCTACTCCACCTGCCTTATTGCGCACACACCTTATCACTTTGGCTCCATTTGCACTGCACTCACATACATACTTTCACGCTTAGCATTACATTCATGTACACACTTATTCGCTACCATTCAACACATACTTCACACGCACACTCTAAATTTCACAATATACAACACACATTAGGAGAGAGGGGAATCAGCAGGAGCAATCCAGAGAGAATAAGAATTTGAGGAAGGAGCAACTTCTAGAGACAGGCTTAAGAGAATAGAGAGAAATTTGAGAGGTAGGGGAGTGTTTTCATCAAGATTCCAAAATCCAAAATGCTTGCGGAGGATTTACATAAACCACCTTGAGCTTCCATAACTATTACAATATCCCAAGCCATCTCTATTTAACCCAAAAATTTAACAATCACAGTATCCTCAAACATCACCATATTATCCCTTCAACACCACCTTCGTCACCTCCTAAGTCGTCATACACTATCACGCCCGCTCCATCTCGTCTCGCTCTCACACCTGGAACCACTCAGATTGCGAACCACCAGTGCCTCACCATTGTCGAACTCGCCGCCAACCGTCGACGTAGCCCGCAACTCAGACCGCGATTCACCAAACTTCATCGCCTGAGGTTGCTGTCGTTCAAACACCTCGCTCAAGCTGCCGCCTAGCCCCACACGGCATAACCTCTGTTTCTCCCTTTCTTTTGCCTCTTGTTAGTCTTTCGATTCTTTTTTTGGGTTAACTTTCTTCCTTCAGGCTACGTTTGGTGCACATGATAGTATAATATAAAATAAGATAATAGGATAGTATAAAGTATGATAGTATAATTAATAGGATAAGACATAATCCTATCTTTTGTTTGATAACAAAAGGATAAATTAATGATTGTATAACATTTTTTTAAGACCAAAATATCATTTAGCATAAAAATTAAAATAATTAAAAGATAATAATAAAAAAGCCTTATGCAACTTTGTAACTGAAACACATAGTGGTGGCGGCGGACGGGCGGTGGTGGTGATGGTGGTGGCGGTGGTGGTAGTGGTGGTGATGGTGGCGATGGTGGTGGTGGCATGAGACGGCGGTGGCGGCGGAGACGGCAGCGGTGGTGGTAGTGGTGGTGATGGTGGCGGTAGTGGCGACGAGCGGCAGAGTGTAATGATGGTGGTGGTGGCGGTGGTTGTGGTAGTGGCGTGGTGGCGGTGGCGATGGCATGACGGTGGCGGCGGTGGCGATGGAGGTGGTGGTGGTGGCGGTGGCGGTGGCAGGTGGTGGTGGTGGTGGTGGTGGTGGTGGTGGTGGTGGTGGATCAAGGGAGAGGAGTGATAAAAATGAAGTTGAGGATAAGATTGGAATAGAAATCCTATCAGGTCTTATCATGTACTAGGAGAGATGATAAAGTTATCAACTTAGAATAGGATAAAATGACTTGACCTGATTTTATTATATTATCAGTTGAATACACCAAATATTGAATAAGACCTGATAGTATTTGCTTATACTATCATATTTTCTTTATACAATACACCAAACGTAGTCTCAGGGTTTTAGTTGCCTTTTAGTTGAGCTGAATAGAAAGGTTTAGTCCATGTTTTTTAGAGGTTCTATAATTCTATTAGACTGGGCATAGTTTAAAAAAATTACAAAAGTACATAAAATGAGAAAAATATAAGAAAAAATGATAAAAATATAAGAAAAAATGATAAAAATAAAAAATACAAAAAAAAAAAATTGAAAGACTATTGAATGCTAAAAAATAAATAAATTATGGGTTGGTTTGAATGGAGTTTAGCTTTTTATGTGTCACTTTGTTGATTTATAGTTTATTACCTTGATTGTTATGTTCGTCGATATGTTGATGTTGTTTTAATTAGTTTATTGTTCACAATTTATTTTAAATATTTTAATTTTTTTAATTAATTAAAATTGACTAACCCATAATTATTTTATAAAGAATTACATAATTTTGAGTTCTCAATTGCATAATGGGATATATAGGAGCTAAAATTATTTTATGCACAAGTAAAAATTAAATTTTCATAATTTATTCTTTAATTCTTATTTATGTTGTCGTGGTTTGTAAATATTTAACTTATGTTTTATTCATAATTTGCTTGTAAATATTGTGATTTGTTTCTTTGGTATTTCAAATGTTGTGATTATTGATGCCTGCTTTTGTTTATTTTATGGAGTAAATTTAATTTGTTTAAGTTATTTAATTCGCATAATTAATTTTAGGATAATCGTCTTTGAATGGATGTATTAAGAGTGTAGTGGAGTTCAGTTTCCACGATTTCCAGTGCATAAACTCTTAAACTTAATTTGATTTTTGCATATTAGTTTTAAAAATTTTAAGGATTTTCTAATTTTTTTCAAATCAAATAAAATTAGTGGCGATTTCTTTTAAAATTATTTGTTTTTTTTTAAGTTTTGGGGTTGCCATCCCGCTGCAAGATTGCAACACCTATTATAGTTGTATTTCACTTATTGACATTTTTTTTGTGAATATAGTAGAACTTAAAGACATAAGAATCTGTCTCACACGAGTCCCAAACACTTTCATGTGTTCGTCATAATTCTTAAGAAGGAATGTACATCGTTGTATATCGTCATTGCTAAAATGTAGAGCATTAATCATCATTTTACACACAACTTAATTATACTCATAAAACCCAATAGTATATCTTTAACTCAAAGAATGTGTACATTGCTAGTGCACTTTCTCATCCAATGGTACGTGTTTATGAAACTATTTTTAGCATTAATTTTTTATTATGTAATAAAAAATAATTTTAAGAAATATGATTTCTTGATAATTGGACAAGACTCTCATCCTATTTTGACAAATTTTAAGATAATAAAATATAATTTATCTTTTAGTTTATTATTATCGCCTTATGTACTTCATAATAACTTTTTTCCTTTAAGAAAAGACTTTTATCTTTGAATAGATCTTATACATAAGAAATGAAAAATGGAGATATTGAAAATCCAACTCTGATAATATTATCACACTACAAGACAAAAAACGGCCTTTAATCTAAATTACTCACGTGATAATGTATGAATGGGTTGAAACATTCATCCAAATCTACATTCCAACTTACGGTGGTGACAAAACCCAATTTACGTGCAACAATTATACTTATATTTCAATAGAAGATTCAAACATTGATAGAATGCATTTATATTTAGAAAAAAAAAATTAATGACATGCAATGAAACACGAGCTTCTTATAATATGATCTTAAAAAATATCTGAGACGATTGTAATATTTAAAACTTGAAAGAAAGTTCATGCTATTTGATTATATTGTATGGAAGATTTGTGTAATTACCCTAAAGTTTATATGTACGAGAAACTAATATTATTGTGAGAATATATTTTTTATTTAAATGGGGGTAGATTGAAATTTGGAAGTTGATACAGGAAGATTGGAATTATTTTGTGTGGTGACACTCTGCTGTACAAGACTTGTCAAAAGAAAGGCATAAAAGTTCAAAAATAAATAAATTCCACTGCCGGGAATTGAACCCGGAAATTCAACTTGAGAACTTTCCAAATGGGCTACTGCGGAGATTTGTACTGTGGCTTGCAAAATAAACAGTTTGTTAGAAGTTTCAAAATAATTCAACTTCCTACACAAACTTATACGGTTAGTAAGACGAGAATATTTTTTTAAAATTTTTATTTAAATGGTGGTAGATTGAAATTTGGAAGTTGGTACAAGAAGATTGGAATTATTTTTTGTGGTGGCACTTTTGACAAAATGATATAAAGTTCAAAAAATAAAAAAATGTTCCGCAGCCGGGAATTGAACCCGGAAATTCAAGTTGAGAATTTTCCAAATGTGCTACTGCGGGCATCTATGCTGTTACTTACAAAATAAATTCTTTGTTAGAAGTTTCAAAAAGCTGTTTTTAATTATTTTATTATTAATTGAAGTTAAATTGTGGTCAAACTGTCAACGATTTTGTATTTTAACTGTTATCGCTCAAAGTCTTTAAAACTTGAATGAAATGTTGATGTTTGAAGTTTGAAATTCAATTTTTCATGATGAGTTCCTCTATTTTTCAAGATATACCACCAATACTAATCTACTTTTCCCCAACGTCAAAAATTAGCTCTTATAGAGTTTTTTTTAATACGTTAGACTGAAATAATATTTGATTGAAATTTCATGATATCCATTTCAATTTGAGAAACGTAGCTACAGCATTTTTTTTTTCATAGTACAAAATAAAAACAAAAAAAAAGTATAATTAAAACTCAAAGTAGGAAAAGCTAAAGAAGTCACATCTAATTTTAGAAATTAGATGAAAGATAAGTATACTTACATCAAATCTCAAAAGATTTTAACGTCATTTATCTTTTGTTTTATCACAAATAAAATAATAATAATAATACTATTAATAAAAGTAGTGTAATATTTAATTTAAAAATTACAAAGATGTTTCTATAAATTTCTCAAATTGTAAACATCATTTTATTGAGAGAGGTGTGAGGACTCAATAACAACTGTTGGATGAAAGACAATGGTTCATATTGGAAGATTCATTAAAAAGACCACATGATCCATGCGTGTTCATTACCATCCTGAGTCTATTTGCTTATGATTAGATGCCTTAGAGATTTATAAACAGGCCAAGAGGGTGTTTGATGAGAATTATGAAGGCTCATTGCGCTGTTAATATCATTTTGAGTTCTTTCAGCCTAATGATGGCTCATTGTGCTGTTAATATCATTTTGACATTATACAGTTTACTTCTTCTTTCCATTCATATGGTTACAAATTACTTTTAAGATTGTGTTTGCCAATGTTGGGAGATTGAATTTAACTTATTAATAACTCACTTGTTGGTCACATTGAAGTGATTGAAATGGAAAGCCTCTCAAACAGAAACCAATCCAATAACCTTCATCACAGATGAATTCGAGGCCCTTGGTTTATAACATTTTCAAACCATTCATCTTTCGTGAAGGATATTACAATTGATAAATGTGTATAGAGAGACAAGGAGGAGGAACAATTAGAAGCCACACAATCGCGTGTGGCCACAACTAATTAGTTAAACAATGTAGTCATAATTGGACCATGTACATTCCCTTCAATAACAATTTTTTGATAGAACTCTACAACATTGGTAATATTAACGGCTCCAAAGATTAGAAAAAGTAGATTTTCAGGATAAAACGAAAGGGGAGGAATTTTGACAAAATTTTTCCATACAGCAGAGCCAATATCTAAAATTACATTACACATAATATACACGTTTTGCATGAATCCCCACTATGGAACAATCAACCTTCAAATACCTAAAATTACATAACACATAATATACACGTCTTGCATGAATCCCAGCTATGGAACAATCAACCTTCAAAGAATCACTCTCCACTAATCATAAGTGACTAGAAAGGCTCCCTCTTTATTTCCACAAATGTCGAGAAGTCCTTGCTCAATCGCTGTCGCCAGGGTTCTCCATCCATTTTCATATGCTCATCTTTCCACTCCCCACCTCGGACTTGTAATCGAATATTTGCTGCCTGAAAGATACAACTACATAGTCAAGAGACGCCAGTAGGGCTAGTCACTGAGAAAGAGCAATTTCACAATGCCAACTGATGCCAGTTACAGCTCAATTACGACAATGTATAATAATGATAACTACAGTTGACACAAACAAGGGAGACAATATTCAGATTCAAAGCTAGGATATGATCAAAGATATCAACTCATGTTGTATGAGAGAAAACTGAATGCACCTTGTGTGTCAGCAGACGAGAGAAAAGCTTTTCACATTGTCAAATTCCAAATGGAACTGGAACTAAAATATTAGGTGTTAAATTTGGAAGTCCAATAACAGATATAAGCCATATTGCTAGTGACCAAGTTTCTTTCTATGTGAGAAAAGTGGTTTTATAGTTATACCACCTAATCCCCAAGAAACACTTATGCATCAGTGGGCTCTAGCTAGAAATATTAGGATTTATCTAGTCCGGGGGCTCAAGTCAATAAATGCTACATTTATGGAAAGAATTCACTACTATATGACGCCATATTTTATTAGCGGTCTACTAGAAAGTGAAGGAGAACAACAAAATGCATCCCCAGAATAAGAATTTTCAAATCCAATAAGTCAAGAGCAACATAAAGTAGCAAAATTTGATTCAATTATTTAGAATGTGTCTACCTCTCATACATTAGGCAGTAAGGGAATCGTGAGTTTCAACATTTGTGAAGTAAGAAATTTACCCCAAATCACAAACAATAAACAGTTTCAAATTAACATGAGGGTGGGAATTATCAGTAAAATAGTATCATATGCAAATACACATATTATATCTACTATAAATAGTTTCATATTCACTAAGAAATTAAGATAAGTCAATGGTAATCACCATAACGACATTATCTATGTAATAGTCAAATACTATAATTACCAAGTAAACAGGGGGTTTTGGAAGCTATAAAATGGTGTTTGTGCTATTGTATCTCCTTCTCTATTGCACCGTTGGTTTAATTCTAAATAAGATATGAAACTGAATTAAAAAAGACACTACAAACAGGGGTGGTGCAAGGAATTGTTACTAAGAAAATGGTAGACTATGAAGCATATTTGAGACTTCATGAGCATGTATATTGAGAGGCCCATGGGAAATCTAAAATGCGAGCTAAACACCAATTTGCTAGTGACAAATTATGCAGCTTCCTTGTCCCTTTTTTGCTTCCAATTGGCTCTTATCTTAAGCTTTTCATGCTATATTGCTGGCTCTGAGTGACATCAAAATATTCATATAATTCCCATAGATAATACTAATATTCCTAATGCCATATGAGAGCAGCAAGGTTTCGCAGAAGTTGCCAATCGCAGAGATGGGAGTTGAGGTAATAGCGCTGGGGGTGAGTGCGTGCACCTCTTCGATGGCTTACAGCAGATTTAGGGAGCATTATGTTATTTGTACACAAAAAACTACGCACTATTTTTATACTAGCTAACGATGTGTTAAAAATTAATTAACAATGTATATCGATTGTTTAACAGGTTTTTAACATGTCACCAACTTTTTAAAAAATATATATTAATTTATTGACTAATCGATATGTTATTAACCAATTGTAGACATATATCAGTAACCACCGAGGCTCAGATACATAGTGTTGTTGGTAACCTAAATTGAGCAGGTTGGGCCCATGGGTTACAGACTAAGAGAAAACGATATGGGCAAGTGTGGCCTAACATGGTGAGTGGCTCAAATTGAATGAAGTTCTATAACAATGTGCTTTGGCCAATAAAGTTGGACTGAATCTGAGTTGACCAAGTCAAAGGTTGGAGTTATAAGTAAAATAGTTGGGATGAGGATAAAGCTCTTACAAAATTAGAATAGGGGAACATGACAATCGCTTCAAGGGGTAAAAGTGAAAAAACTTATTTTGACTTGATAATGAAGAGGATATTATTGGGAATTGACTTGGGCATGAAATAGGCGCATAAAATATAGGAGATAATTAATAAGATAGTTGCTCTTTACGTTCAAATATGGTGAAAATAAATTTTTGGTAGTTTTTTTTACTGAAGTTGGTTGGAAGTTCATCACGGAGATGCCCGCGACCTGATCATGGCCAATGGTTACCAAATTGATGAAGATCATGTTTCTAAACTTTAGGAAAGTAGACTTAGAAGCCTAAAAATACATTGAAATTACGAATTTTAAGCTCCATAAATAGGCCTCTAAGGTTCTGAAGAAAAGATCACCAAATCATTACACAAAGATCATCTATATTTCATTTTGTTTCTATTTAATTTTTTAGCATTTTTTAGCTTTTCATTTATTTTTTCAGCCATTTATTGCTTTTCTTTACATTTTCAACAAGTTTACAATATTTCTTTATTGTTTTCTACTTTACTTTGCACAAATTGTCTTGCTTTGTATTTCAGGGCACCATTTATTTTATTGTACTTCAGCTTTATTTCATATACTTTGTTGGATTCAAGTATTTTAATGCAATTTAGTGTTCTCCACATTATTTAAGTTGATTGTTTTGAATCTATTGTTGATAAATTTTTTTAGTACCTCAAGAACTAATACTGAAAAGCTAGTTCCTCCTTGTGAGAGTTTCCTAAGACGAAACTTAATTTACATTGAGACAATGATAGAAGTGTGAAGTTTTATTTTTACTTCATAAGCAAAAGTTAACTTCTGTTTTTTCCCCGACAACACATAGAAAATAGTACACTACACTAGCGACCAATGACAAGACAAACCCAACTCACATTGCCTTTATATATGTTAAATGTTGATTTTAGTACTTACTGAGATATGACAACAACTCGTAGCATAATTTGCATTTGCTCTGTTGTTTATAATGAAGGCAGCTTTGAAGGGCAGGTATGACATAGACAAAAACAGCGGTGGTGATGTTGCCACTCTCGCTGTCAACGCCGGAATGTCAAGCTTAAAGCTTCCATAACCGAAGCCACTTTCATCAAGCCCCAGCTTAATTGGCTTGGCTATTGCCCCCAAGAAACCTAGCTCCTTCATAGTCGACTACAATGTTCACAAGAAGTTACATTTCCAAATTCCTAAACGACTAGCACTTAGCTTTATTAATTACGACTACAATATTGTAATTTTTGAAATTTCCACAACCGTAACATAACGACAATTGTAGCCGCATCAATTGTATTTTCTAGCAATTGTTTGTAATATTTATATTTCATGCCTTGAGACCTAGAATGCCATCAACCCAGAGCTGCGCTGCGTTGGTGTGGCTATTATCAAGTGCACCATCAACACCAATGGTCTTCACTTGCCATCCTATGTTACTTATCCCGAGCTCCATTTCATAGTCCAAGGTTAATGCTCTCAATCCATTTCTCCTCAGTTTGTTAATGCTCTCTAACTTAATCTTTGGAGCTATAGGAAAATTTTTGAATAAAAATTTCCTATAACAGATACTTAATATTTGATAATTATAAAGGTATTTTTTAAAAAACATGTAAATTTTTATTATGATACACAATATTTTTACACATATCAAACCGTTGATTTAATTATATACTTCCTACACTTACATATGTATATTAGGACAAGAATAATTTCTTTATTGCTTTTATTTACACGGTGGTGGATTGGAAGTTTGGAACAAGATTGGAATTATTTTTCTGTTTGTCCAATACTCCAATGTTGATTCTCTCGATCTATTTCTCCTCAGTTTGTTAATGAAAATTTTTGGGTAAAAATTTCTTATCTATGTTAAAAATAAAAAAAACAGTGACACAAGAAATGTTTGAAAAAGGTTTATATATATTCTTTGAATTATTGGTATGTATAAGAGGATTTTTTATTTATATAAAAAAGAGTCTATACAAAAAATACAATTAAATATAATTAAAATAGTATATTTAATTATGTATAAATTAAATATTTATGATAACACAAAATCAAATCTAATTTAATCTCAAAATATGTTTTAGATATTCTAACAAGGTATTTAATATTTGATACATAAAAAGTATTCTTTAGATATATGTAAATTTTTATTATGATACACAATATTTTTACACATGTCAAATATTAATTTCACTATATACTTCCTACAATTACATATGTGCATTAAGATAAGAATAATTTATTTAATTTTTTTATTTAAATAGTGGTGGATTGGAAGTTTAGAACAAAATTGGAATTATTGTTTTGTTTGGTACTTTGGTTGCAGTACCTCTCAGCAGCAGAATGAGAGCAATTTTGGGAGAGTTGCGGTGGCACTGTACTTCACAAGACAAGTAAAAAACACAATGATATAAATGAAGTCAAAATATGAATTTCCACAGCCGGGAATTGAACCCGGAAATTCAACTTGAGAATTTTCCAAATGTGCTACTGTGGATGTTTATGCTATGGTTTGCAAAACAAATATTTTACTAGGAGTTTTTCTTTTTTTTACAACTTTGTGAAGAGTTTTAAAACACTGATTTTAACCATTTTATTAACTAAAATTCAAATTGTGATCAAACTGACACCAAATTTTTAAAACTTGAATGTAATGTATGTTTGAACTTGAAGTTTTGAAACTCAAGTTTTCTTGATGACTTCCTCTTTTTTTCAAGATAACCAATACTATTATCTACTTTTCCCCAACCTCAAAAATTAAAAAATGGATCCAGTGTAATTTATAAAAAATAATTGCAACAAATCTCAACTATAAAAATTATTTTTGTTGTAAGGTGAAATATTAATAAAAAAATATAATTCTATAATTACTAATGGTTAGATTTGGAATTGAACCCTCTGTACTGAAGAGGATCTTAGTTCTAAAAATTAGTTCTTATTAAGAATCTTTATTAACGTTAAACTAATATAATATTTGATGAACTTTCGTCGATTTCCATTTCAATTTGAGAAACATAGTTACCGTAATTTTTTCATAGTACAAAATAAAAATCCAAAAAAAAAGAGAATATCTGTTTGGTGAAAATTCAAAGTAGGAAGAACTAAAGAAGTTACATCTTGTAAAAAAAAAAGGCACATCTAATTTTTTTCACATCTAAATTTAAAAATTAGATGAAAGATAAGTATATTTTCATCAAATCTCAAAAGATTCTAACGTGATTTATCTTTACTTTCCTCATAATTTTTTTTATATATAAAAGAGAAGTATCCTGCTGTTATTCTAGGATTTACTTTTCCTTTGAATTTGAGGATAATTTACATAATTTATATTTAATATATTTTAATTGAATTACATTATAATTTTTAATTATTTAATTTCTAGATTAATTTATTAAATTCATAATCTCTTTTAGATTTTAGATTTTTTAATTTCTGTAATATTTATGTTCCTAAGTATATTTTTATTATTTCTAGATTTCTATGCATATCTTCAAATTACTTTTTCATTAAAAAAAATTACTTACTATATTTATTATTCACTTAACAATTCTTAAATGTTTTGTAGAATAAAAAATAATTTTTAAATATTTTAATTTTTCTAATAAACTATCTTAGTTATTACTTTGATACTTTCCAAGCCTAATCATTAAAGAGTCAAATCTATTTATATGATTATCTATTATTTATTTTTAATTTTGAATTTTTCATTCTTATCATTTATTATCTCACTTAACCAATTTTCAATTAGCTTTATTGTCTCCCATTGACTCTAGTCTCCACTAAAATACTGAAAGTCTCTCTCCTTCATTGTCTCATTTCCATAGGATCGTCATCTCCTTCCCCCTCAGGTCTCATCAGTTGAGCAATGGGATCCTCTCCAGTAATTGGAGGGTCCAGTAGTTTTTTACATGTAAAAATTTATCATACATTTTATTATATTATATTTTATTTATAACATATATTTTATTACATTTTATTTTATTTATAACATACATGTAAAAAAAAAAACTGGACCCTCCAGTTACTGGAGAGGATCCTGACTCCAGTTAAACAACTCTATATTTGTCCTCTTCATTATTCCTTCCGATTGGTCTTGACTATTCTCAACATTTTGTGGCTTCTCTTCTGCATATCAGCATCTCTTCCTTTCGTTATCAACCAGCGGTACGTTGTTCACCAACTCTCCATCGTAACCATTTGGTTTGTTGCTTTAACTTTTCATTCTTCATGCTTAGCGAGTTGAGTCTGATTATCATCTGTCAAATGAGATAATGCTTTAATACTTTTTGAGTTGGCTGTGACTTGACATATCTTAGTCAGATAGTAGGTCATGACAAAGATGCAGAAATTATAGTCCATTGTTCACGGGACTGCAAGTTTGCTATCAAAATTTGGCTTTTGTTAGGATTTTCTAATATGGAAGGTTTAATGTTTCTAGATATTTATAATTGGTTGAAAACTTTTTCTTCTCAACCTAAAGGGATTCTCTTCTTGGTGACTTTGTGGCAGATTTGGTGCTCTCAAAATGCTATACTTTTTAGATAGCAAGTTGTGCCCAACGATGTGATCATAAGACATATTCATCAATAATAGGAAATATGTTTGAAGATCCTTGGTGCTTAGCAAGCCCATTTTTGTTCGGTGGATGACTCCTCCTCTGGGACACATCAAAATCAACGTAAAGTCTATATTTATGTATTTTAATTAATAATTATTTTTGTTATTAGGTACCCAAATCTTTTGAAGGTTTGAGATTTTACAATTGTTTGGTGGAATATTTTTATAATCTAGGAAATGTATGAAAGCTTATTTTGTCGATTGAAGGTGATTATGTTTTCATACTATTATTCACTTCTAATTTCAATAAACCATATTTTTTATCCATTATCTATTATATTTTGCTTGTAATTTTCAACAACATCTATTACTTTTGATTCTCATTGCAAGTAGTAAGTGTAAGATTTAATTTTATCAGCCTTTGATATGAACAATCAAGTAGTAAAAAAATTTAATTGATAGTTAAAACATTTATTTATAATATGTGAACAAATTTTATATTAATATATTTTTGTCTTATACCATTCGATCGACTTACTAATATGATTTTTTTTCTACATTTAGTCATAGGTTTAAATTGGAATTTTCAAAATTAATTATATTCATAGCCTTCACACTAGTATTTATCTAATTCAATTTGTAAAATCTTAGTCAAATATATTTATTTTGCATTACTGGATTTGATTTATTATTCCTTTTTTTTCCAAGTAGGCTATGTTTTGAAAGTTAGAACAAAAGTAAGCGGTCAATAAATGAGCTCTAGAATTATTATAATGAATAATGTTGTTGTCAATTTTATACAATTTTGAATGATATTACTTAGCTACAATTGTTGTTCAATTTATTATGTAGCTGTTATTTTGCTTCTTTGTCTAATGTGTAATTTTGACATGTGAATTGTATTTTACATTATAAAATTGTTATATTTTACATTAATCATATCTAAATATTTGGATAGTTAAAACATTTATTTGCAATATATGTATATTTTTTATTAATTAATTTATGTCATATATCAATTACTTTTACTAATACGATTTTTTTTTATAGATTTGCTTATAGGTTTAATTTGAGACTTTTATAATTAATTATGTTTATGACATTTGCTCAGGTATGTATATAATTTTCTTTACAAGATCTTAATGAAATATATTCATTATGTATTAATGCATTTCATTATAATAATTCATCTTTTAGGTTGATTATGCTTATGATGTAGATATAAAATAAATGAACAGAAAATGATGTCAAAAAATTAATATAATGATTAGTAATAGTCTTTATTTCTTATAATTTCGAATGATCTTACCTTGTTATAATTATTGTTCACTTTATTATTTTATTGTTATTTTGCTACTTCATCTAATTTACATTTTTAACTTATCAAGTATATTTTATATTATAAAATTTCAATATTTTTCGTTATTGTATTCATAATGACTATATGATTTTTTTTTTTTGGTATAGTGGAAAGGAACCAAAAAACAAAAACTAACATCTAGAAAAAGAAATCCCCATGGAATCATCTAACAAGAAGGTACCCAACTCACTAGGAGAGATGTTCCAAATCTTGAAGACTTCTTCACCTCTAGCACCTATTTTCGCTAGACTATCAGCTGCAAAATTCCGTTCACGTAGCACATGCTCAATGATAACCTCCCAATCAGCAGCAAGGAGCTTCCTAATGTCATGATTAATACAAGTGTACCTATAAAACTTAGGACTCTCCATTGTGACCAACCGAATGGCGCGCATCCAAAGAATCAGAATGACAAATTAGACGCCTAACACCATTATCCCAAGCTAGTTTAAGACCATGCCGTAAAGCAAGTAATTCAGCATTTAAATTCGTAGAAATTCCAACATAACCAGAAAATCCTATACCACCCAAGAACCATTATCTCACCTAATAAGCCTCCCAAAACCTGTTCTCCCCGGGTTGCCAAACACACTACCATCAACATTCAACTAAAAGTAGCCGTCTGGAGGTAAAAGCCATCGCACCTGCCTGCAATTGTGAGAGTTTAAAGCAGTCCCTCCATAGACTATTCGAATAGTCTCAGCCATGTGTAAGATCTTTCTAATCACATCTGCCTCTGTCCATTGATCTTGACTCAAAGTTTCCATATTCCTAGCTCGCCAAATCCACCGTAAACCTGATAAGAATAAATAATATTTCTCAGCAGATGAAAACTTATAAACCCAATTTTTCAGATCAAGATGCAGAAAACCCTGAACTTGGGTAAACCCTAAATAATCCCATAACTGCATAGCTTTAGGACAATTACACAGACAATGTAATGCATCCTCATGAGGGTACTGGCAGCGCGGACAAGAAGCATCAGCAGCTTGCCTACGACAAGCTCGGAAAGCATTAGTTGGGATGGATTCATGGCTAAGTAACCAGACTACAAAATGAATTTTTTCAGGACCACTTAGCTTCCAAAGCCACTCCCAATTCCACTGGTTTATCACCTTAGAACTGTTCTTCAACAGCCAATCATAGCCTGATTTGGTAGAATAAACACCATTTACCTTATGGTTCCAAACCAACACATCATCCACACGTTGAGGTAGAGAAGTTGACAACATAGATAGGTTCCAGGTAATGTCACTACGCACATCACCAATCACAAGATGAGAGTCCCGAATGTTGACAAAGTCTACAAGATTGCAGAGAGGCCCACAGTCCAACCAATGATCAAACCAAAATGAGATTTTGCCACTGCCCACACGATAACGAAATTTAATTTTAGTGTGATAAAAATTATTTAGTTTTACTTAGTGTTAGCATCTTAAGGGATACTTATGAATTTGACATCAAAATGTCTAAATTTCTTTAGAAATTTTTGAACATAATATTTTGTGAGAGTATTATACTATCACATTTTTGTATAACTTTAACACCTAGAATTACACTAATTTCACTCATGTCTTTCATGTCAAATTTAGATGTAAGAAAATATTTTGTTTGATGCACTATATCATAGTTAGTACAAAAAATGAGCATGTCATCCACATATAGATAAATAATCACACATTCATCATTTATTAATTTTGTATACACACATTTATCAACTTCAACAGAAGAAAAATCATCACTAATTAAAGTTTGATCAAATTTTTCATGTCACTATTTAGGTGATAATTTTAGACCATATAAAGATTTGAGAAGTTTATATACTTTATTTTTTTATTTAAGAACTGCACACCCCTCAAGTTGTACTATATAAATTTCTTTTTCTAAATCACCGTTTAAAAAAGCTATTTTAACATTCATTTGGTGAATAACCAATTTATATGTAAAGGCTAAAATAATCAAAACTCGAATAGAAGAAGTTATAGTTAATTACATGAGCAAAGGTATAAAAAAAAGTCAACATTTGATTTTTGAGTAAAACCTTTTGTTACTAATCTAACATTATATTTTTTAATTGATCCGTCGGGATTATATTTCCTTTTAAAAATCCATTTGCAACCAACAGGTTTTGCTCCAGGAGGTAAATCTACTAAAACCCAAGTATTACATTTTGTAATTGAATCAATTTTAGATTTAATGGCTTCTTTCCAAAAGGGTGCATTAAGAGAGGAAAAGGTTTCAGAAACAATTAAAGGTTCATCATCAACAAGATATGTGTAAAAATTATTGTCATAAGAACTTTCATTTTTTTGTCTTTTACTTCTTCTCAAATCCTCATGTAAATTATCAGATAAGTTTTGTGCTGGAACTTCAGAAATATTTTCTAATTTTAAGGAAAAAATATGTTTAAAAAATTCAGCATTTTTTGTTTTAATTAATTATAGACTTGCAATCAAACACATCACTTTTTAAATTTAAAAATCTATATGCAACATTATGATCAACATACCCAATAAACATCAATATGAAGTCTTAGAGCCTATTTTCCTCCTTTTAGGTTCAGGTAGCATTACTTTAGCTAAACACCCTCACACTTTTAAATATTTTAAGTTAGACTTATAACCCTTCCATAAGTGATCATATGGTGTTTTACTTGTTTTCTTATAGGGAATCCTATTTTATAAATGACATGCAGTTAATAAGACTTCACTCTAAAGGTTATCAGGTGCATTAGAACTAAATAATAAGGCATTCATCATTTCTTTTAAAGTCCTATTTTTTCTTTCAACTACTCCATTGGATTGAGGTGAGTAAGGGGGTGTAATTTCATGAATTATTCATTTTTTTCACAAAATTAAGTCATTAAATAAAGTGTATTTATTACATCTATCTAATCTAACTCTTTTAATTCTTTTATTTAATTAATTTTCTACTTCTACTTTATATAAAAGAAACATGTCAAAGTCTCATCTTTATTTCTAAGTAAATATGCCTTGGTGTACCTGGAAAAATCATCAATTAAAGTCACATAATATTTTTTACCACCTCTAGTCATAGTTTGTTTTAAATCTCCTAATTCAGAATGAATTAATTCAAATAGTTCAATATTTCTTTCTACGGATAAATAAAATTTTTTAGTTATTTTTTATTCCACACATATTTCACATTTATTTAAGCCCGTATATTAAAACTAGAAACTAATTCAAGATATTATATTTTATTAATATAAGAAGCACTAACATGTTCTAATCTAGCATGCCACATATCCATAGAGTCAATCAAATACGCAGAAGAATATGCATTTTCATTAATTATTTGAGCAACATTGAGTACAAACAGTCTCTGATTACAATAACTTTTTCTCACAAGTACATTATTTTTTGTCATCACAATTTTATCATACTCAAATGACACCTTAATCCCAACCTTTTCTAGTAAAGCCACAGAAATTAAATTTGCCCTTATGCTAGGTACATGAAGCACTTCGTTGAGAGCTAGGATCTTGCCAGATGTGAGCTTGAGAAGAACTTTTCATTTTCTAAGAACTTCAATAGTTTAAGAATTACCAAGATACACACGTTCTTCTCTATTCCCCACAGAATTGTAGAAGGTAAACATATTTCTATTTGTACAAATATGTTTGGTAGCCCCAGAGTCTACCACCTAATCATTCACATTGGCCATCAACAAGGCTTGAGAAATGACCGCAACAATTATATCATCTCCTTCGGTCAAGTTTGCCTTTGGATTAGGAGGATTGTCATTTCTCTTCCTATGACTGCATTGAGCCGCTTGATGACCTGACTTACCACAAACATAACAATTTCTTTGACTATTATTAAAAAAGGGATTATTCACTTTTAGCACATATTGAGGTTTGTTGTAATCAGACATTTTGTTGGGTTTATTGTTGTACATTTTCTTATTGGCATGTACCATGTTCGTCCTTGAAGCCAATGTTTTTGCTCTTGCAGCTTTGATTTCCTTCTTGTTCGTGTCCTCAATGATGATGTGGGTGATCAGATCAGAAAGAGACAGCTGCTTGTTCTTGTGTTTGAGTTGCTGCTTGTAGCCTTTCCAAGATTTTGGTAATTTCTCAATGAGTAATCCTGCAAAAAACTCATTCGATAGTGTGATCTTCTCGGCTTTCAACTCTTCCAATAACTTGTGGTATTCGTTGATCTGAGTCTTGATGTCGTTTTCATCAGTCATCTCCTACCTGTAGTAGTTTCCAATGACGAACTTCTACCTCCCAGCATCCTCAACAGTGTATTGGAGAAGCATAGACTCCTAGATTTTCTTGGTTTCCTTGTATGAATAATAGACATCAAACAATTCATTAGATAATGTGCTAATTAAGAATTGTATGTCTACAAACCTTGTTTGCATAAGTCCGGTCGTCCAATTTTTTCGGGCCAGCAGATGAGTCTGGTTTTGAATCTGTGAGAGCATCAATGATGTCGTGCATGTCAAGAATAGAGTAGACACGCTCTTGCCATCGTTTGAAGTTTTGGCCTCCAAACATCTCAATTTTGGAGATATCAAGGAAAGGCTTGGCATAGGTGACTGCGGAAACAACAAGAGGAGGAGGTTGTGTGTTAGGGCTGTCGGATCCGTTGTTGGTTGAGGGCCTTGCATGGGTAGCAGTGGCGTGTTCTAGTTCGCCCATAATCCTTGAGATTGTTGTATCCCATGACTTGCAATGAATTGAAACAGTAAAACACTGAAGCCTGAGGCATGCGAAGTACTACCCTCGAGGATTATTTCAGTATAATAAAAAAATCCTCCAGGATATATCAGACTCTTCTTGACAATGTCAAAGTTCCAAGAACTGCAAGAGAGTTATTATTGTGTAACCCAGCAAAGAGAACAGAGAAGAGCAAAGGAGAATGTTATTAAAAACTGAATTAGTGGACAATTTTATAAATAAAAAAAATAGAAGGGAAAGCTGTTAGCAAAATTTGCACATTAGAGACTTGTTCTATACGTTGGAAGATCAAATCAAAATAGATTTTGTACGTTAGAGGAAGAACAGACCAAGTCAAAAACGTGGATAAGACCAAGCCATTTTTGAACCTCTTCAAAATATTCATTTTTAGGTAAGCTCAAAAAATTAATTAAATTTTTGACAAAAGGTTTCGGGCCTTATGTTATCACATGTAAGGGGCAAATTGAGGATTTGTTGTGAAAAGAGTAATAATTCAAAAGAATAAAGTCTCACATTGGTTGGAAGTAAGACTTTGGAAGAGTTTATATATTAACTTGTGCTTGGTAAGAAGCGAATTAGGAGGTGGACTCGCGCGCACAAAAATGGACCGAATGCTCGTGATTAGTGCAAATCCTCGATTTACCCCCTGCACGTGAAAACATAAGGCCTAAAACTTTTTGCCAAAAATTTAATTAATTTTTTTAGCTTACTTGAAAATGAGTATTTTGAAGAGGTTCAAAAATGACTTGGTCTTATCCACATTTTTGACTCGGTCTGTTCTTCCTCTAATGTGCAAAATCTATTTTGATTTCATACAAATTCTGCTAACAGCTTTCCCTTCTATTTTTTTTAATAAAACTGCCAACTAATTTAGTTTTTAATATCGTTCTCATCTGTTTTTCTCTTTTCTCTCTGCTAGGTTACATAATAATAACTTTGTTGCAGTTCTTGAAACCTTGACATTGTCAGGAAGAGTCTGCTATACTGATCTGATAATAATTTCAGCTTTTTAATGTTCTTTGTTTGATCTAATTGGATTCCATATGAGTTTAATTGTTAACATTTAGCTAAGTTTCTGATTTAGAATTATCTTTGGATGTTTATTGTGAAACTTTGCTAAAATGTGATTATAAACACTCATAAATGTGTTGTGATTTTCAGGAGATTCATGAGTGATGGAGTCCATTGGTTTTGAACTATTGAGAAGAGAGTTGAAGGATTTTTAAGGAATCAGTATCAACCCCTAGAAGCAAAGGGAGAAGGGTATGCACGAAGAATCAAGGCTGATCTTGATTATATTGAATAACACGGCCGTGTCAATTGACACGGGGTAGGCCGTGTGCTATTCGAGTTTGAAGATTTGAAGAATTTGAACAACACGGCCGTGTCAAATGACACGGGGGAAGCCGTGTACTCCTCTGACTTCACGAGGAAGAGCCAATATCAGGCCTTGACCGAAAACACGGCCCGTGTCAAATGACACGGGGTGGGCCGTGTTCCTCTCTGACTTGGAATGTTTGGAAATCTGCCACCAGAATAAGACACGGGTTGGGCCGTGTAGAAGGACACGGCCCGTGTCGTCGCATCAGGAGGTTAAGTTCGTGCTTTAATGTTAAATTAGGTTCCAAAACCTATAAATAGGGTGACTTAGAGCCTTTTAAGGTATTCTGGACAGAGAGAGCCGTCAAGGAGACTAAGGAAAACGAAGACCAAGAAAGAGGAGGATTCGATTGAAGATTGGAGACTCGGATTCGAGCGATCAAAGATCAATCATTCTCAAGCCTTGGAAACTAGTTTGATTTTTAGTTTTTCTTTTCTTCTTCTGTTCTGAACAATGTTTTCCTTTAACTTTTATTGTGATTTTGAATTTGCCATGTGTGGCTAAACTCTTTGATTGGTTAAGGGAAGATGAAACTCTAGTTTTGATTATGTGAATCTTACATACTTCTTTATATCAATACAATTATGTTTTTATTCATATGTTTCTGTTCTTAAATCAATATAAAGGTTTTTATATTCTTGCCAAACTTCGAGAGTGGTGAAACTAGGATTGCTATGCGCGGTTGCGGTGGTATGATTAGTGAAATATATGGTCTAAGTAATTTAATCCCGGTGTGTGATTAGATCTTAGTGCGATTGGTTTTCTAATTCTTAATGCAATCATTAGGTAGGTGTAAGAGCGGTTGCTTTACAAATAACTAATGGTTAGGGTTTGATTTGAGCGGTTGCTGAATTAAGCGAAACTTAAGGAAGACATGGGATTTATCTCACAATCACATAAGAACATAATTGATCATGTTGGTATAAAGGGTATGTAAGTTAGCATAATCATATAAATCTAGTGGTGGATTCTATCTCTTAACCAATATCTTTAATTTGATAATTCAGTTTGTGTTTACTGTTTTGATTTTAGTTCAATTTCTCTTTTCGGTTTTAATCAACAAAACCCCTTTTACTTTTTTTGTTTTATTGTTCACCGAGTTTAATTTAGGAATTGGATTAATAGTGTTAATTGAATTGGTTCTCTGTGGATCGACCCTTGCTTACTACAATGGTTGCAAGGTTTTTATATTTTTGGTGGAACTTAGCAACTGTTTTTGATATTATATTTAATCACATTCCACACCACACCAAATTTTGGCGCCGTTGCCGGGGAACTGATCTTCTAATTGCGCTATTAATTTGTTTCCTATTTTTCTCTCTGTTTTTGTTTTAATTTTAATAGTTTATTTGTTCTTTTCAACTATCTTGCAGGTGTTCATGTCCGGTGAAGAGGTAAACGAGCAATTGAGGAATCTGAGGCATTACTTTGAACAAATCAGCTCGCAATTCACACCTGCTGACGTTGAAGCCGTCACGTAGATCTTTCCAGCTCTGCGGCATCTGAGATATCTGAGCCGCCTGAAGAAGTGATGGCAGAAAATACATTGAGGATGTTGGGTGCTCCGGACTTAGACCAACAACCTTTGTGCATAGAAATTCCTGAGAATGAAGAGGCATTTGAATTGAAATCTGGTGATTCATCTGTTGCCATCTTTCAATGGACTAGCTGGAGAGGACCCTAACAAGCATCGAAAGAAATTCATGTTGTATGTTCTAGCATGAAGCCTGCGGGAATTTCGGTTGAGCAAGTCAAGCCGAGAGCTTTTCCGTTTTCCCTAAAGGACTCGCAAAGGAGTGGTTGTACTACTTGCCACCGGGTCGATCGGACATGGCGGGATATGGCTCGAGCTTTCCTAGACAGATACTTCCCTCGCATCAAAGGCCGCAACAATCGAAAAGAAATTTGCGGGATCCAACAAAGACATGGGGAATCACTTCATGAGTCTTGGGAGAGATTCAAGAGATTGTGTGCTAGGCGCCCTCAAGCACCAAATTAGTGAACAACTTACGATGAGTATTTCTATGAAGGTTTGCTAGGAATGGACCGCAACATGATTGATGCTGCTAGTGGAAGAGCCTTGGTTGATAAGACTCCTCGAGAAGCCAGAAATCTGATATCTAGAATGGCTGCAAACACTCAACAATTCTCTACTCGGAATGATACAGGAGTGAGAGCAGTTAAAGAGGCTGACACTACTAGTCTGCAGAATCAAATGACACAGTTGACTGCCATGATTCAGAAACTGATGGACACTGGGAAGGCACCAGTACAGGCATGTGGGATTTGTTGCTCTTCAGGACATCCCACTGATATGTGTCCCACTTTGCAAGAAGACTCAAATGAAGAAGCCAAGGCAGTGGGGGGATTTTCTGCTCCATCTAAGAACTACAACCCCTACTCCAACACATATAATCCGGGGTGGAGAGATCATCCCAACTTTAGCTATGCAAAACAGCCTCAAGCTCAAGCGCCACCCCAAGCCTATGGTCCTCCAGGGTTTCAGCAAAGGCAAGCACCCTTTCCTCCAAGGCAACCTCAAGTTCAGGCCCCTAGACAACCTGAGCCTTCGTTGGAAGATCTAGTGAGGCAAATGGCCACCAGCAATATTCAGTTTCAGCAAGAAACAAGGGCCACTATCAGTACTTTGCAGAACCAAGTGGGACAGTTGGCTACTGAGATAAACAAGGTGCAGAGTCAGACTTCAGGGAAACTTCCCTCGCAGCCAGAAGTGAACCCAAGAGAAAATGCTAGTGCTGTCACTTTGCGCAGTGGGAAGACACTTGACGGACCCACATCTGAAGATAAAGCTCACAATTCGAAGGAGGTAGATGAGGAGGGGCTCAATTCTAAGACCCCTAAGGTAAGTGTTTCTGACCCATGTCCTAAATATGTCACTAAGGCCCCTTTTCCAGAAGCGGGTTGGTTAAAAACAAGAAGAAGAAGTGGATAAAGAGATCTTAGAGACTTTTAGGAAAGTTGAAGTCAACATTCCTCTGTTAGATGCCATAAAGCAAGTGCCTAGGTATGCTAAATTCTTAAAAGAGTTATGCACTAACAAAAGGAAGTTGAAAGGTAATGAACGGGTCCAAGTGGGAGCTAATGTTTCAGCTGTTTTTAATAAGAAACTCCCAACTAAATGTAAGGATCCTGGCACATTCACTATACCTTGCACCATCGGTAATGCCAGGTTTGAGAGGGCCATGCTAGATTTAAGTGCATCCATTAATGTTATGTCTTTTTCTATTTATGCATCTTTACATCTAGGACCTTTAGAACCTCTTGGAGTTATCATTCAGGCGCGGCGCATGTGTCTAATGCATACCCTAAGGGGTTGTTGAGGATGTTTTGGTGCGGGTCAATGAGTGGTGGTGTTTCAAAGTGATTTCTATGTCTTTGGATATGGAGGAAGACAAATCTCCCAACTCTGCCCCCATTTACGTTGGGGAGGCCTTTCCTCAAGACTGCCAGAACTAAAATTGATGTGCATTCGGGAACATTGACTATGGAATTTGATGGCGAGTTGATTAGATTCAACATCTTGAAGCCATGAGATACCCGAGTGATGTCCATTTCTGCTTGTGTTATTGATTCTTTTGATAATTTTGAATCTTTAATTTCTACTATTTTTGAGTCTAATCCATTTGATGTTCTTGATACAGTTATGACTCGCAGTTTAGATTTTCAGGATTCAAAGAAGGATGGCGGAGCGAGGAGGTTGATGAAGTGGTGGCAGCCTTACATACACCCTCTTCCACCTCAGAAGGGCATGAGGTATCATATGTTGAATTACCTTTTACTACTGCGATGTGCCCAAACCTTGTTGTACTGGCAGCACCGAGCTAGAGTTGAAGGAACTACCCTCCCATCCGAAATATATTTTCTGGGCGAGAAGGAGACACTTCTGTAATAATTGCTAAATCCTCACCAAAGAGCAAGAGGAGAGCTTGATTTACGTGTTGAAAGAACACAAGACAGCCATTGGGTGGACTATTGCGGACATCAGAGGTATTAGCCCCTCCATTTGCATGCATCGAATCTTAATGGAGGAGGGGCTAAACCGGTGAGAGAACCACAGAGGAGGTTGAATCCCCAATGATGGATGTTGTGAAGAAGGAGATCTTGAAGCTCCTAAGTGTGGGGGTTATCTACCCCATTTCGACGATAAGTGGGTAAGCCGGTCCCGGGTAGTACCAAAGAAATCGGCATTCGTGGTAAGAAAATGCGATAATGAGCTTATTCCCACTAGATTACGATGACATTGGGTGGCGTGTTTGTATAGACTATAGAAAATTGAATGCTGCCACCAGAAAAGACCACTTTCCTTTACCTTTTATTGATCAAATGTTAGAAAGGTTAGTTGGTCATTCTCATTATTGTTTCTTAGATGGGTTTTCAGGTTATAACCAGATTGCTATTGCTCCGGAAGATCAGGACAAGACCACTTTCACTTGTCCTTTTGGCACCTTTGCTTATAGGCGAATGCCTTTTTTGGGTATGTAATGCACCGGGGACCTTTCAGAGATGTATGGTGAGTCTTTTTTCTGATTACATAGAAAACATCATTGAGGTCTTCATGGATGATTTTAGTGTATTTGGGAATGGCTTTGAAAAATGTTTGGAACATTTAACTTTGGTTTTAAAGAGATGCATTGACACTAACCTGGTTTTAAATTGGGAAAAATGTCATTTCATGGTAGAAGAAGGTATTGTGTTAGGTCATGTAATCTCTGCTAGGGGCATTGAAGTTGATAAAGCTAAGGTAGAGCTTGTGCGTTCCTTACCCCGCCCACAAGTGTGCGGGATATTCGTTCTTTTCTTGGTCATGCGAGGTTTCTATCGGCGCTTCATCAAGGATTTCTCCAAGATATCAAGCACCCCTCGCACACTTCTCCAAAAGATGTGTCATTTCAATTTAATGAGAAGTGTATGAAGGCTTTCACCACACTTAAGGAGTTGATGGTGAGGCACCTATCATTAGGCCACCGAATTGGGAGCTTCCATTCGAATTAATGTGTGATGCTAGTGACTTTGCGGTAGAAATTTGTCTTAGGACGGCGAGTTGATAGGATTCCTTATGCTATTTACTATGCATCAAGGACCCTAAATGATGCTCAATGAATTACTCTACAAGGCGAGAAAGAACTTCTTCTTTGTTGTTTTTGTTTTAGAGAAATTTCGATCATATTTAATTGGCTCTAAAGTAATTGTTTTTTCGATCATGCGGCATTGAAGTATCTCGGCAAAGAAGGAAGCGAAGCCAAGATTGCTCGATGGATTCTGTTGCTCCAAGAGTTTGACTTGGAAATTAAAGACAAAAGGGAGCGAAAACTTGGTGGCGGACCATTTGAGCAGATTGGTGGTGAAGAGGAGGACTTACCTATACCGAGAAAGCTTTCCTGGGATGAGCACTTAATGGCTATCGCGACCACTATTCCGTGGTATGCGATATTGCCAATTACTTAGCCACCAAGGACTTTCCGTGAGCTGAACAAAGCACGGCGAGATAAGTCGAGGAGTGATTGCAAGTACTACATTTGGGATGATCCTTACCTTTGGAAGCATTGCGCGGATCAAGTGATTCGAGAGATGTATCCGGATTCGAGAGACTCACTCCGTTCTATCTTTTTGCCATACTTATGCTGTGGAGGACATTTCGGTATGAAGAGGACAGCCAACAAAGTGCTTGACGGTGGTTTCTCTTGGCCTACCATCTTTAAAGATGCTTATGATTTCGTAAGTCATGTGGCCATTGTCCGAGAACAGGTAATATTGGTCCACGAAATCAAATGCCTCAAACTCCCATAATCTTTGTGGAAGTTTTTGATGTTTGGGGCATTGACTTCATGGGGCCGTTTCCTCCTTCTTTTGGTTTCTCCTATATTCTTTTATTTGTGGATTATGTTTCCAAATGGGTGGAAGCTAAAGCCACCAAATCGATGATTCTAAAAGCTGTTGTGGATTTTGTGAGGTCCTTTATTTTTTCTAGGTTTGGCACTCCAAGAGCCATCATTAGTGATCAAGGAACACATTTTTGCAATGAGAATTTTTGAAGCCCTGTTAAAAAATATGGTGTGGTGCAGGATCTCTACTCCTTATCATCCTCGACTAATGGCCGGCCGAGGTATCAATCGGGAGATCAAGTCCATCCTCGAAAAAGCGTGAATCCTACGCGCAAGGATTGGAGTACTAGACTTCGATGCCTTGTGGGCTTATCGGATTTGCATACAAGACCCCTATTGGCATGTCCCCATTCCGATTGGTTTATGGGAAGCCACTGTCACTTGCCGGTGGAGCTAGAACACTGGTCTTCTATGGGCTATCAGAAGCAAGTTAACTTGCACTTGGAAGGTCTTGGCAAACAGAGAAAACTCCAAATTCGGGAGTTGGAAGAATTGAGGAATGAAGCCTTTGAGAGTGCCTTCATTTACAAGGCCAAAACCAAAGCATTTCATGATCAAATGATCTCAAGGAAAAGTTTCCACCAAGGCCAAAAGTGTTGCTATACCAATCCGGACTCAAATTATTTCCGGGTAAATTACGTTCTAAATGGATTGGCCCCTTTGTAGTAACTATTGTTTTCCTTACAGTGCGGTGGAGATCATGAACGAGGCCTCGGCAAGGCATTCAAGGTTAATGGGCACCGTCTCAAGCCTTACCACGAACTTAGGAGAATGCGAGAGGTTGAAGACATGCCTCTTCTCCATCCATCTTATAAAGCATAATGAGGAGCATCACAATGTCTGGCTGAGGACAATAAACCAAGCGCTCTTTGGGAGGCAACCCAATCAGATTTGCTTTCTTTTCCCTTTCTGTTTTGCATTGTTTAGCTTTTTAGTTTAGCTTATTTTTAAGTGTTACTTGCTTACTGATATCTGTTTCCTTGCTGCTATGTGTGTTTTGATTCGCTCAGTTGTTAGTTTGATTGCTTGAGTTCCTGGTTTGCTAAGTGTTTGCGGTTTTGAGGAGAATTTAGAGTGCTTCTAGTAAGTCAGAAAGTACACGGGGTGGGCCGTGTCCCATGACACTTTGCCGTGTCCCTATCACGGCAATCCCATTCTTGAGAAATTCACACGGGGTGGGCCGTGTCACATGACACGGCCGTGTTTTCGAGGTAAGCATGTTTGGTAATCTTCCGGAGCAAGTACACGGGTGTGGCCGTGTCCATGACACGGCCGTGTTGTATGGACACGAGAACCCTTGTTTTCCGAGAGAAGTACACGGGGTGGGCCGTGTCCCCATGACACGGCCCGTGTACTCGTTGCCCGACTTCCTCGAGACAGTAGTACACGGGGTGGGCGTGTCATATGACACGGCCGTGTACTCACCGGCAGCGTCATTTAAACCACGAGTTAGGGTTTCTTGCCCCAAATTCCCTTTTCTTCTTCCCCTGCGACCCTCACACCCATTCCCTTCCAATCTTCACCATTACCTTCACTACCCTCAAATTTCCACCACATCCCATCATCCCCTTAGATTTATCTCAATTTCCACCATCTCTGCGCAACTCCTCTCCATCCTATCCACCATCTCTGCGCCACTTCTCTCCTCTCCATCCCTTTTCTGATTTCACATTCCACATTCTTCATTTTTCTGTTTCCTCCTATAATGGGGCCTAAGAAGCGTGTCAAAACCACTGCTGCGTCCTGCTCGCTCCATCCCCATCGTGGCCTGGCTCCAGACGTGCTCGGTCTCCCTCACCCCCACGTGAGCCCTCACCCCCTCAGGTGCCTATTCATCCTATCGATAGAAAGGTAGTGGTTCCCACTCGTTTTTTGGATGTCGATACTCTTAGGGCCATAGGATTGTATGATGAGGTGTTTGCTCTTTTAGGTAGAATTGGTTGGGTTGATTTTGCTTTGTTACAGAAACCTACTTATGCTGCATTGACTAGGGAGTTTGTTTCTAGTTTCAATCGTAAGCTTTACCCTCTGTCGATCAAACTAGATGGCCACGGGGAGATCACCTTTAGGTTGCTAGGTAACTCCCATTCCATTGATATTCATATGTTTAGAGTTATTTTTGGTTTTCCGAGGGGAAAATATGTTACCCGTGATTTTAATGCTGATCATGTGTGGTCCGCCCTCACTGTACCTGGGTCCGATGACTATGATCCTAAGATGTCGAAAGCTTCTCAGCTTCGGTCCCCTACCCATCGCTATATTCAGAAATGGTTAGCTAATACTCTGTGTGGTCGGGGGGAAAGTCAAGGGACCATTAGCCGTTCTGAGTTGTTTTTCTTACACTGCATGATTGAGGGTGTACCTGTTAATGGGGGTATTGGCTCTGTAACCAGTTTCACCATGTCGGGACCACTACAGCTGGTCGCATCGTGTTAGGAGGGTATGTCACCGCTATTGCGGATCACTTTGATTATTTGGATCTGTTAGAGGAGACGCCGGTTCAGGGTTCCAGTGCTATTGATGGGGCCATTTTAGTGTCCATGAAGCTCTGTACTCGTATTAATGGTGCTCTCGTCTTGCTTGGCGGCTGATGGAGCTGCCTTGCCTAGAGGCGATCCGGCTCCCGAGCCCCATGAGGATATTCTTTGTCTCCCTCCTCCCGAGTTTACGGATGATGCGGGTCCTTCTACTCGGCCCAGTGCGCAGCTTCATATGATACTCTTTTGGCCCGTCTTGACCGCTTGGAGGTGGATCAACCGTTTCAGTGCTTAGAGGATCGCTTTCAGGCTCTGGAGGTTGCATGCAGATCGGCGGATGGATGCCATTGATGGCAAACTTGACTTTTGCTCCAAAGCATTTTTCATCTCCCCTCCCCTTCCCGATGTATTCTTTTGAGGTTTGTGTCCTTCATTTTGATGGTTTATTGTACATTGTTCGATTACTATTGTTACTCTTTTGTATTGAAAGCTGAGTTTCATGATGCAATACTTCATTTCTTCGCATATACTTTGTCTTTTTACTTGCATTCATTTTCTCTGTTGTGTCTGCTTTGACATTGAGGACACTGTCTGTTTTAAGTGTGGGGGGGGAAGTTGGGTTTGAGCCTCATTGCACATCCTGGTCTTAATGGCATATCTGGTGGTGCATGTTTTTTCTAACTGGTTTTTAGAGTATGTTGAGCAATGAGCAAGTGATTGATTTTTAATTGGACAGTTTTTTTTTAAGCCTAAAGGAGTTGACTTTCTTGCTTCTAAATTTGCACTGAGAGGTTTTGAAAATTGAAAGGGTTTTGAGAATTTGATAAAATTTGAACCTAGTGAGTTTTGGGCCTAAATATGAATGACTAATTTTAAGTCATACTGTTCTTTGTCGTGTGATTCCACTTGTGAATATATGTTTTTGAACTTGATTTGACTCTCTTTAAAGTTACAAATGATCACTTTGCACATTTTTGAGATGATAAAGGCATTTCTTTCTTTTAGCCACCGCCAAATAGCTATCCTGGTATTTTGATCCATTGTTTCACCCTTTGAGCCTGAATGATATCTTTTCTTTTTATTATAGCTCAATACAAGCCTAATAATGAAAAACCATTGCTACCCTACCTTAGGGAGTAGAAGAGCTTAATAATTATGTTGGGAATTGTGTTTGAATAAGTGTGGGGGTGATTACAATGCTTTGCCTAAAAAAAAAATGAAAAAAAAAAAGAAAAGAAAAAGAAAAAGAAGAAAAAGAAAAGAAAAGAAAAGATTGGTTGTTGAAAAGAGAAAATCAAGCGAAAGATGAAGATGGATTGAAAAGTCGGGGGTAATTGTGTAAAAATGTTTGATCTTTATATTTCCCTATGCTCTTCTATTTCCGATGGTTTAACTTGATTTATCCTTGATATATCTTACCTTGACCTTGACCCCATTACAACTGATCAAAGACCTTTTGATCTTTGCGTGCATGTGATTTAAGTGGTGGAGAAGTAGAGGCTTGTCAAGCCTATGGTAAGGCATGTTTTCATGAGTTGGTTGAGAGTGAATACAAGCCAAAATACTTGAGTGAAAGAGAGTACATCTGTGAGGATTTATCATGTTGGCTTAACCCGATTTTGGATTGACTGTCTTTGCGGATTTGGATTCTTTGAGAGAGAAAATTCACGAATACTTAGATTCCTTTAAAGGATTGATGTGTGTAGATCTTTGCTCATTGTTCAGTATTTTCATTACTTTTTGGGAAGCATGTGCTTGATTTTATGTTTTTGCCCAGGAGTGCAAAAGGATAAGTGTGGGGGTATTTGATCGATAATAATTTCACTTTTTAATGTTCTTTGTTTGATCTAATTGGATTCCATATGAGTTTAATTGTTAACATTTAGCTAAGTTTCGATTTAGAATTATCTTTGGATGTTTATTGTGAAACTTTGCTAAAATGTGATTATAAACACTCATAAATGTGTTGTGATTTTCAGGAGATTCATGAGTGATGGAGTCCATTGGTTTTGAACTATTGAGAAGAGAGTTGAAGGATTTTTAAGGAATCAGTATCAACCCCTAGAAGCAAAGGGAGAAGGGTATGCACGAAGAATCAAGGCTGATCTTGATTATATTGAATAACACGGCCGTGTCAATTGACACGGGGTAGGCCGTGTGCTATTATTCGAGTTTGAAGATTTGAAGAATTTGAACAACACGGCCGTGTCAAATGACACGGGAAGGCGTGTACTCCTCGACTTCACGAGGAAGAGCCAATATCGAAGCCTTGACCGAAAACACGGCCGTGTCAAATGACACGGGGAAGGCCGTGTTCTCTCTCGACTTGGAATGTTTGGAAATCGCCACCGAATAAGACACGGGTTGGGCGTGTAGAAGGACACGGCCCGTGTCGTCGCATCAGGAGGTTAAGTTCGTGCTTTAATGTTAAATTAGGTTCCAAAACCTATAAATAGGGTGACTTAGAGCCTTTTAAGGTATTCGGACAGAGAGAGCCGTCAAGGAGACTAAGGAAAACGAAGACCAAGAAAGAGGAGGATTCGATTGAAGATTGGAGACTCGGATTCGAGCGATCAAAGATCAATCATTCTCAAGCCTTGGAAACTAGTTTGATTTTTAGTTTTTCTTTTCTTCTACATTCGAACAATGTTTTCCTTTAACTTTTATTGTGATTTTGAATTTGCCATGTGTGGCTAAACTCTTTGATTGGTTAAGGGAAGATGAAACTCTAGTTTTGATTATGTGAATCTTACATACTTCTTTATATCAATACAATTATGTTTTTATTCATATGTTTCTGTTCTTAAATCAATATAAAGGTTTTTATATTCTTGCCAAACTTCGAGAGTGGTGAAACTAGGATTGCTATGCGCGGTTGCGGTGGTATGATTAGTGAAATATATGGTCTAAGTAATTTAATCCCGGTGTGTGATTAGATCTTAGTGCGATTGGTTTTCTAATTCTTAATGCAATCATTAGGTAGGTGTAAGAGCGGTTGCTTTACAAATAACTAATGGTTAGGGTTTGATTTGAGCGGTTGCTGAATTAAGCGAAACTTAAGGAAGACATGGGATTTATCTCACAATCACATAAGAACATAATTGATCATGTTGGTATAAAGGGTATGTAAGTTAGCATAATCATATAAATCTAGTGGTGGATTCTATCTCTTAACCAATATCTTTAATTTGATAATTCAGTTTGTGTTTACTGTTTTGATTTTAGTTCAATTTCTCTTTTCAGTTTTAATCAACAAAACCCCCTTTTACTTTTTACTGTTTTATTGTTCACCAGAGTTTAATTTAGGAATTGGATTAATAGTGTTAATTGAATTGGTTCTCTGTGGATCGACCCTTGCTTACTACAACTGGTTGCAAGGTTTTTATATTTTTGGTGGAACTTAGCAACTGTTTTTGATATTATATTTAATCACATTCCACACCACACCATATACCCTGGAGGATTTTTGATTATATCAAAATAATCCTTGAAGGCAATGTTTTGCATGCCTCAGGCTTTAGTATTTTACTGTTTCAATTCATTGCAAGTCACGGGATACAACAATCTCAATGATTATGGCCTAACCAGAACATGGCACTACTACCCGTGCAAGCCCCTCAACTAACAACGAATCTGACAGCCCTAACACGCAACCCCTTCTTGCAGTTGTTGTTGCAGTCACCTATGTCAAGCCCTTCCTTGATGTCTCCAAAATCGAGATGTTCGAAGGCCAAAACTTCAAACGGTGGCAGGAGCGTGTCTACTCTGTTCCTGACATGCACGACGTCGCTAATGCTCGCACAGATCCAAAACTAGACTCATCTGTTGGCCCGAAAAAATTGGACGACTGGACTTATGCCAACAAGGTTTGTAGACATACAATTCTTAGCACATTATCTAACAAATTGTTTGATGTCTATTGTTCATACAAGGAAACCAAGAAAATCTGGGAGTCTATGCTTCTCAAATACACTGCTGAGGATGCTGGGAGATAGAAGTTCGTCATTGAAAACTACTATAAGTGGGAGATGACTAATGAAAATGACATCAAGACTCAGATCAACAAATACCACAAGTTGTTGGAAGAGTTGAAAGCTGAGAAGATCACACTACCGAATGAGTTTGTTGCAAGATTACTCATTGAACAATTACCAGAATCTTGGAAGGACTACAACCAGCAACTCAAACACAAGAATAATCAGTTGTCTCTTACACGAACAGGAAGGAAATCAAAGCTGCAAAAGTAAAAGCATTGGCTTCAAGGGCGAACATGGTACATGCCAATAAGAAAAGGTACGATAATAAACCTAACAAAAAGTCTGAGTACAATAAACCTCAATATGTGTCAAAAGTGAATAATGCCACTTTCAATAATAGTAGAGGAAATTGTTTATGTTTGTGGTAAGCCAGGTCATCGAGCGGCTCAATGCATTCATAGGAAGAGAAATGACAATCATCCTAAGCCAAAGATAAACTTGGTCGAAGAAGATGATATAATTGCTGCAATCATTTCTCAATCCTTGTTGATGGCCAATGTGAATGATTGAGTGATAGACTCTGGGGCTACTAGACATATTTGTGTAAATAGAAATATGTTTACCTCCTACAATTCTGTGGGGGTGGAGAAGAATGTGTGTATCTTGGTGATTCTCGAACTGCTAAAGTTCTTGGAAAAGGAAAAGTTCTTCTCAAGTTCACATCTGTCAAGATCTTAGCTCTCAACGAAGTCCTTCATGTACCTAGCATAAGGGCAAATTTAATTTCTGTGGCTTTGCTAGAAAAGGTTGGGGTTAAGATGTTTTTTGAGTTTGATAAATTTGTGATGACAAAAAATAATATACTTATGGGAAAATGTTATTGTAATCAAGGACTGTTTGTACTCAATGTTGCTCAAATAATTAATGAAAATGCATCTTCTTCCGCACATTTGATTGACTCTATGGATATGTAGCATGCTAGATTAGGATATGTAAGTGCTTCTTATATTAAGAAAATGCAATATCTTGGATTAATTTATGATTTTAGTGATACGTGCTTAAATAAATATGAAATATGTGCAGAATCAAAAATAGCTAAAAAAATCTTGTTTATCAGTAAAAAGAAATACTGAACTACTTGAATTAATTCATTCTGATTTAGGAGACTTAAAACAAACTATGACTAGAGGTGGTAAAAAATATTATGTGACTTTTATTGATGATTTTTCTAGGTACACCAAGGTATATTTACTTAGAAATAAAGATGAGATGTTTGACATGTTTCTTTTATATAAAGCAGAAGTAGATAATCAATTAAATAAAAGAATTAAAAGAGTTAGATCAGATAAAAGTTGTGAATACATTTTATTTAATGACTTTTGTGAAAAAGAATGAATAATTCATGAAATTACATGTTCTTACTCACCTCAATCCAATGGAGTAGCTGAAAGAAAAAATAAGATTTTAAAAGAAATGATGAATGTCCTGTTAATTAGTTCTAATGCACTTGATAGCCTTTAGGGTGAAGCCTTATTAACTGCATGTCATTTATAAAATAGGATTATCTATAAGAAAACAGGTAAAACATCATATGAGTTATGGAAGGGTTATAAACCTAACTTAAAATATTTAATAGTGTGAGAGTGTTTAATTAAAGTAATGCTACCTGAATCTAAAAAGAGGAAAATATGCTCTAAGACTTCAAATTGTATGTTTATTAGCTATGCTAATCATAGTGTTGCACATAGATTTTTAATTTCAAAAAGTGATGTTCTTGATTGTAAGTCTATAATTGAAACAAAAAATACTGAATTTTTTTAACATGTTTTTCCTCTAAAATTAGAAAATATTTCTAAAGCTCCAACACAAAATTTATCTAATAATTTACATGAGGAAGATAAAGAAAGGAAACTTCTTATGGAAAACCCTTTAACTATTTCTGAAGCCTTTTTCCTCTCTTGATGTACCTTTTTGAAAAGAAGTCATTAAATCTGAAATTTGATTCAATTATAAAATGTAATACTTGGGTTTTAGTAGATTTACCTCCTAAAGCAAAACTAATTGGTTGCAAATGGATTTTTAAAAGAGAATATAACCCTGACGATTCAATTGAAAAATATAAGGCTAGATTAGTAGCAACAGGTTTTACTCAAAAACAAAATGTTGACTTTTTTGATACCTTTGCTCCTATAACTAGAATTTCTTCGGGCTTTTGAAAAGTACTACAAGATCAAATGGGACTTTAGGTATCCTGGCTTAATTGTTCGACACTGTGAAGAAGTTGTGGCCAAACTAAAACAAGCGCACAAAGAAAAATGCTCTGCTAATTTCTTTGCGGTTTCCATAAAAAATCCTTTGGTATGGCTTGAACCTTTTCAAGTTCCTTTTCCAAAACCAGTGCCTCTTCCTTGTGCTCATTTCAGTTTGGCCAACGAATTCCCAAGTAAACCTACCAAGGCTGGTAACTTTCCTATTCTTGATAGGATTTATTTTGTGAGTAACATCTTTCTTACAAGAACTCCAGAAGTTAACTTTACCTGTCAGTTTGCCTTGTTGCATGAACAAATTGCCAAGGATACCCGAATCATCACTAAAATACCCAAAGGTACTTCTTTTCATATTCTATCATTTTCCTTTTATCCCATCTGCTAATTATTATTCTTTTCACAGCAACCCCAGTAAAGAGGCCTTTCGAGTACAACCAGCCAAAAAAGGGGGAAGAAGAAGATGAAGCTATTTCCTCAAAAAAGAAAAATGGCAAGGAAACGCAGCATCCTCATATCCCCAAAGCTCCAAAGGCCAAGACAACCAAAATAGCTTTAACCAAAAGTCCTGCTAAACGCAAGGCTACTACTAAGCCTTCAAAAGCAAGAACTCCCAAGGTATCTTTTGTGACCAGAATTTCAAACTTAAAAATCTTTAAACTTGTCAAAACTAAACCTTTGTCAAATATAGATTGGTGATTCCACTTTCGTCTTTTCTGTCGAAATCATTGAGTCTTCAAGTCCATCTTCTGAGAACCCTTTAAAGGTACATCTTTTGTTACTTTCTTTTCTCTCTTTATAAAATCTTACCTTATTTTACCTTTGCAGAAGAAAAAGAAAAAGGCTCAATTCCAATCTAAACCCTACTACTGAACTTGAGACAGAAACAACCTTAATCCCATCCAAGGTAATTTTTAGTTGATATAACTCTTTTCTTTAAATATTAAAACTCGAATCTTATTCGAAGTTTGATTTCTCTCCCATTTCAGCACCTAGAAGCTAAACAAATTGATGAAAATCCTTTAGGGCCCAATGTCGAATTAAATACTAAAGAAAAAATTTGACAACCTTCTGAGGTAACATACTTCGAATTTCAACCAATTTTTGTGATTTTATTTATTCTAAAATTTCCCTCATTTGTCTACAGAAATCAACAACTCCTGCTGCACTCAACAATGATATCAGGCAAAATAACGAGGATCCTTTTCTGGGGGTTTCTACTTCTCCAACTTTGGCAATGCCTACTACCTCTCTACCTCTTCCGACAGAAATTCAAGCTGCTATGAACTTGGAAAAAGAAGCTCAAATCCTTCTGGATGTCGAGAACCCCTCTTAAGCTGATAAAGACAACCTCATCCAAATCTCCATAGAAGAACTTGACATGGATACTCTCATTGCTGAGGTTGCACCTATCAATCCACCTTCACCTTCTCCGACAACTTCAATTGTTGCAGGGCCAGAAAATATTGAAGACACAAAATTAGATTTGGATGAATTAATATCCATGTTGTTGGGCAGCCACAGAAGCTCTCCACGTTCAGCTTGCTCTTCTACTTAGCATGAACATGATTCCAGTGACTCTTATGTTACTGAACTATTGGCTAAGTTGAAGAATGCCTTTACTTATTCTTTCGAACATTTGATTTCTGACCAACCTCTCCAGGAAAGGATGACGGCTATCGTGACCGAGTTGGAACCTTTCTCTCAATAGCTACCAATAACTAGTGAAGCTCTTCCCATGACTGTCCAAGATTTTCTCCAAAACTTGTCATAAAAAATGCATGCTATCCATCGAGTCATTCCTGCTTATGAAAAAGAAGTTCAAGAAAAAACTAAGATCATGAAGCAGTTAACCGACGCAAAAGACGAGATTGCCAAATTAAAAGACTATCTCGTCATAGGAAAAAAATAAAGAAGTAGAACTTGACAAGGAAATTGAAGATTTGGAGAAGAGGCTTGAAGAGACTCGTTTTCTGAAGCAAAAGCTTTAATGCTGCTTTGCAACAAGGGGCTGCTAAACGATAAAGCATTGTCAACAACACCAAACAATGGGCTGTCGAAGCCAAAATAGTGCTGGCAAAGATAAACTCCCTTGAAGCAGAATATCACATAGCTTGTGCCGACAAATAATCCTTAGAAGACTCTTGGAAAGTTTTGAAAAGAACTTGAATGTATTTTCCTCCTTTTTTTTATACTGTCGGTTTAATAATCAGACAAGATTTGTATGGCCTTTTAGGCCAATACCTAATAAACATTTCTTTTGATAAATTCCAACACGTTTTTATTATTGCTTCATAATTCTATACACTTAAAATGCTATTTTGACCCGTTTCTTTTCAATGTATCTCGTAACTATGTATCATAACTATTGTAATTAATTATAATGCGAGTTACAAAACATTGCATAATAATTATATTAGCAAAATCCCCTATAAATAGTATCCTTTGGGACACTATGATTCAAAGAGTACAATCTGACCCTTTCTTTCTCATTTCTCAAAAACTTTCACTATGTCCTCAGATAATCTCCTCTTCTCTCCATGGGAAAAATGGTTTAGTTTCATATTATGGAAAGAAGGACTTTGTATTAATGGTGATACCTATCTTGAGCTTTAGTAATCATCGTAATATTCCTGATGAGCTTCATTAATCATCATAACAACTAGGTGTTTCTAAAACACGGTTGTTATGATGAAAATGACTCATCAGGGAGTAAACGACTAACCATCATCTCGCCTATAACAAATCAAAGGTCGTCTATTTCTTCCTCTTCCTCAGTTCCTATGAGGCAAACGAAATGTGTAACATCTCGGGACTGCCTGCAGGATTGATGAGTGTCTCCACAAACTCACACGGGTCTTTTTAACGTGTTTTGTCCTCACTCACACGCATCCTAGGAAACTTCCTAGGAGGTCACCCATCCCACAATTGCTCCAGGTCAAGCACGCTTAACCATGAAATTCTTATGTTCTAGGCTCCCGAAAAGAAGTTGCAACTTATTGATATGGCTATGCCTAATCAATTCCTTTAAATCATCCTCAACTATGCAGTCCCATACATGCACAGTCTCTGAATCCCTCTCATTTTGGTGCATATTCAGTTCATTCATCGGACCCTTCGCCTAGAAGCATGCCAGGAACCGCTCCTTGTACGTGCTTCATGCACCGGCGTCCACTCCCCGCCTCATCTGCCCCGGGACATCACATGGTGCAAGCATGTCTATAGCTTTAAAATATATAGTATGTGTTTTATGATTGCTTTAATATTTTGTATGTGTTTTATGATTGCTTTAAAATATATAGTATGTGTTTTATGATTGCTTTAATATTTTGTATGTGTTTTATGATTGCTTTAATATATGGTATGTGTTCATAGATGCATGATTATTATTGTAGGTTATGAATAATATGTTAAAGATTTAAATGAGTGTTCCAAAGAACACATATAGCTCACGGTTTTCACTATCCCAAGGAGAACCAAAATGTTCTCAACTATTTTCTAAAGCAAGAATTAATAAATTTAATTAGTAATGATTTTCACAAGGACTTAGTTAGTAGAAGATAATTTAAAAATGATTTAAACATAGTGAATTTCGGCCAACATGCTAATTTAAGACACTTTTGATCTAAATTATTTTCTAAGAGTAGATTATGTAATTTAATTAAAGGGAGACTCAATTTAATAAATTTAGAAATATAAAGAGAATGATTTTAATGATAATAAACTGGATTAAGAATTTTTATAAGAGATTAAATGATGAGAAACAATTAAATAAGATTTTAATGCATATAATGATTTTGGGCCAACATGCCTACTTATGATTTTTTAATCCAAAACTATTTTAAAAGTGTGGACTTATGAAATTAATTTAATGAGAACTTAATTAAATAGATTTTTGATAAACAATGGAAAGTAATTTAATTTTTAGAGTTAAATCAGTGAATTTAAGCAATGGTGTAAATACTTGAAAAATACTAACATATAGTTCACTCGTTGAGTTTTGAAATGCGTTAGCAAGTTTTGAGATATAATTATTAGTTATGATTAAGAAAAGTAAATTTTTGATGAAAACGTAGAAAATGCCACTTAATGAATTTTCTAGATAAAATGTCACCAAAAAATTAATTAAAAATGGACTAAAAATAGAGAAAGTTTCAATATAAAATTTGAACGTAAGGAAAATATTTTACATAGTTTAAAAGTATTAAAATAGCTTACGCAGTTTTAAAATAATGATTTTAAAGCTTTACGATTAAGAAAATGACTTAAAAATCTTACTCGATTGAGAAAATAATTTAAAAATATTACGCAATTTTAAAAATAGCAAAATATATTTACGCGATTTAAAAATGTTTGTAAAAGTGACGCGATTGTGAAAATGCGATAAAATTTCTACGCAATTAATTGGAACAACGAGTTTTACTGTCGGGCCAAAGTGGTGGACCTAGACATGTGTAAATATGGTACGTCAGGTGGGAACGTACTAAATTTAAAATTATTTGCCATTGAGGGCATTTGTGTAAATATGGTACGTCAGGTGGGAACGTACTGTATTTAAGATAATTGTCATTGAGGGCATTTGCGTAAATATGATAATATTTGAGACTAAGGGTAATTTGGTAATTATTCATGCATTGAGTTGTGCCAATTTGGTTGATAATTGGTGATTTGATTGACGAGATGAATTACATCGTGTTGTCGGTGTGATAAGCGTAGTGTGGTTCATTCTGTATGGACTTGGAGGCGTTAGTGTGCAGAGTATTCCACATGTGCACAGTTGGTCGCTCCTCTGGGCCGTGGTAACTGGTAACACACTAGTGATCTCGACACACACTATACTTAATCAAGATCTTGTAAAGACTATTTTAGTACAATGCCTGTAGTTACACGATATTTGGATTGTGTGCTACTACACGATGTTTGGACTGTGGGCTATAGACACAACGTGAGACAGTGCAATAGTTTGGTTGGGCAGCCTGAGGTACTTATAGTTCTTTCCAAATCATTCTCTCTGATATCTGTGTTTTAGCTCCATGGAGTAGGAATGAGTCTGTGTATATTTGCATATGTGGTCAATATCTTAATGTGGATATTTATGTTCAATGTTGAGATATTATGTATGATGTGTTGATGTGAGTTATTATGCATGATGTGATTATATGGTTTATTGATTAATTGTTATATCTATCATGGTAATGTCATTGCTGTTCATTTTATTACAATATATATTTATTGGAATTATTTGTAAATTGATAACATGATTATAATTGTGATACCTGTGTGTATGGAATGACGTTGTCATTCGTATCATTCTTTGTTGTCGTACTGGTATTGGTGAAAGGGGATCTCACCTCTTTACTGTATTGTTTTGTTGTGTTTGTATTATTTAAATTCGTATAGTAGGCGAAGCAAGTTTCTTAGACTTATTGGAGGCAATGTTCTGTGGTCGGTGACGGCGTCGAGGAGTGATCTTCTCTGTTTCAACAGGATGCAGTTTGGTGGAGAAACGGGACATGTATGTTGGGTTTTTTTCTCGTTGGTGTTGTTACTGTGCTATTAGTAGTACTCATCATTGGGTTTGCTACTATTTCTCTAAGTCTATAAGCTATATGTTTTATTTCTTTATTGGATATTATGTGGTATAAATAAAACTGTGTAATAATATTTTTAGTTTGTTTTCTGTATTACTCATACTTAGGTAAGTTTATGTTTCCGCAAAAAGAAATTTTAAAATCCATATTTTAGAACTCAAATCTTTTATGAAATGGTTTTCCAAGTTTTAAGTATTTAGTCGAAAATATGATGCCCTATGGAGGGTGTTACATTAGTTGGTATCAGAGCACGGTTAGAGTCTTTTGGGGTTTATGGTTAGATTTGTCTTGTTTGTGCTGTGTGACTCTCTGTGCTTGGACTCCGAAAGGAGACAATGTTTCTTTGAAATGGTTACATCTGGTTTCCATTGTATTCTGAAATATCTGTCTTTAAAGAAAGACGATGACTCATGGTAAACGTGCACGTGAGGAAAGCAGGAAGTGACACTGATAATGTGGCTGCAACTACGAAAGCAAGGCAAAGAACATTTGAAGGAAGGTATAGCAAGGCCAGAGGATTGCTCAGCAGCAAGGAATGATAGCCTAGATTTAGAATCGGACAAAGTCGGGATAAATCTCAGAATACGAGATTTCATAACGTTAGACCATATTGGTTCCGAAGGAGGAAAAAATTGTAAGGCCAAGCAATTCCAGTGGAATGTATTCGTGATCATCGAAAATCAACAACAACAGCAGTTTCGTGGAGGAAGAGCTAGCGGTAGCAGGTTTGGTCAGACTGTGATATCTGTACCAAAATGTTGGAAATGTGGGGAAGATCATCTAACAAGGGACTGTACAATCAAAGGAATCATATGTTTCAAGTGTGGGATGCTTGAACATCTTGCTAGAGAGTGTATTTCACCAAAGATGAAGTCATCTGTTAGAAATGAACGTGCTTCGACATCTCAAGTAGAATGGAGCGTCGATTCTTCAAGTGGAGCAAAAGCATCTCAGATTGAAGACCTAAACAAAGAAGATTGTGTCACAAAAGCTGATCCTTTAACTATACTGTATAATTCTGAGGGTAACCCATTTCTTTATGGCATATAATTGTGTGGATCAATTAGAGTTATCTGTGTCTTCATTATCTTTTGACCTGGTTGTTTCTACTTCTATTGCTAAAACATGTGGTTGAGGACTTGAGTTGCTTAAACCATCCTAAGTCAGTTAAATGATTGAATCTTTTCTGTTGATTCAATTTGTATACCTCTTTCTCAAAACAAACGCTATCTAAAAATATGGATTGGGTATTTCTTTTCAACCATCCATGCTCTGTTAGACTTATCAGTAGAATTATTCAACTTAAAGAGCTCACTTCTAAAATTCATCAGGACCATATCAATTTCTCCATTAGATAGGTCTGGTGGTATGGATGACTCCATCTTCTTTTCTTTCTATGCCTTCATGATATCTTTCATGTGTCACAATTGTGAAATGTACTTTTGGTCTAACCCATTCTTCTATAACTAATTGACTATGTGGGTTGATTAGAGCTACCAGTATCTTCGTTACCTTTTGACTTATCTATTTCTACTTTTATTACCAAACCCATTGTTATTATCCAGTTCCTTAAACAATCTTTTCTGTTAATTTAAGTTGTCTACCTCTTTTATGAGATAGATGTGATCTTATAAATGGATTGGTTATCTTTAATCACATCCTATAGATTGTTTCAGTAAAATTTTGGTGTCCCAGAAAAACTCATTCTTAAAATCGGACAATATCAAATTTCTTGTTGGATATGTCCGATAACATATCGGATAGTTTCGCTATCTTTTCTTTCTAACCTTTGTGATGTCCTTTTATATATTGCAATTGCAAGAAAGGATATTCTTAGTCAAAAATCATGTCATAAGTATCAGATACAGTATTGTTGAAAAAGAGAATTTGATTTGTGAGACACTTCCTATTAAAATCAAAGGCAGGAGACTGAAGCAGTACAAAGGCAGGAAAAATTTCAAGTGATGCTGTTCAAAGTGGCGAATGCTCCCATAATATTTATAGGTTATGTGGATAGTATTTTTCATCCTTAGCTAGACAGAATTGTCATTATTTTTATTAACGACATTCTGATCTATTCTCGAGAGGAACATGCTAAACATCTCAGTGTGGTTCTCCACATTTTAAAGGAGCAGCTGAACACGAAGCGAGGAGTTTCGTTGATTGAGGCAATCTGGAATGACGTAAATAGAGATGCAACGTGGGAGTTGGAAGACAAAATGAAAGAGTAATATCCATGATTGTTCTAAGACTACTACGAATTTCGGGGGTGAAATTCTTTTTAGGAGGGGAGTGTTGTAACACCCCAATAATTCGTATTTTATTTGTTTTGGTTGATTCTGAATTATTTTGAGTAATCCGACTCGACTTTTGTAAATTTTGTGATTTTTGTGATTTTTAGGAATTTTTGGGAGTTTTTACGTTTTTGATTATTTTATTATTATTTTGGGTTGTGCATATAAACCTTCGTATTCTATTTATTTCTCTCAATCCTTAATTATTTTTACTAATCGATTTGATTTTCACGAGTTTTACAATTATTATGATTTTTGTGAATTTTTGTGATATTTCAAATATTTTGAATATTTTATTATATTTTAGATATTTTAAGATATTTTGAATATTTTATTATATTATAGATATTTTGAGATTTTTTAAGATATTTTAATATATTTTGAGATATTTTGAGATATTTTGAATATTATATTATATTTTTGATATTTTGGTATATTTTGAATGTTTAATATATTTATGATATTTTGGGCTATATGCGGGCCCAAAAAAATAAAAAAATTTATTAGCCAGAAAGCTTTGTACTGTTGATTTGGAGTCAGGGGATCTTACTAAACCCGAAACCGAAAACAATTTTCTAAGTTTTATTTTCCTACGATTTTATCTGACAAATAAAATCAGGGTATGTTTTATTATCCATTGGATGATATCTTTCTTGAAAAATATCTAGTGGATGATTCTAGATGCAGGCCTAGTCACCCACTCTAGAATGTTCTAGACGATGACTCATCGTTTGGTGACTCACCAAGGTGACTAGCCTAGTGACTCACATGTTCCAGACTGTTCTAGAAGACTCTACAAAACGCATCATCACGCGCCTAGTCATCAAGTGCTTTACACGTGGACCAATAAGGAGCTGGTCAAAGTTGGTGGTTGTGACTCATCGCGAAGGACCAATAGGAACTCAACACGTGGCGCGACACCTCAGCACCTGTGACTCAGCATCTTCAGGAAGCTTCCAGAAGCGGTGACTCACCATGTTCCAGAAGCGGTGACTCTCCAAGTTCTAGAAGTAGTGACTCGCCACATTCTGGAAGGTTGTAGAAACGCTGACTCACCCTGTGACTCGCTGCAGTGAGTCATACGTTCCAGAAGGTTCCATGCTGACTCAGCTGATGACTCGCCATGCTGACTCACCTGTTCTAGAAATTTCTACGCTGACTCATCATGCTGACTCATCGTAGTGAATCACATGTTCTAGAAACTTCTCTTTGATGACTCGCTCTGTGACTCATCAAGGGCAATCAGTAGAAAATGATTAACAATAGTTGCTACCCAACTGGAAGAAGAGAAAAATCTAGGTATATTTTATTATCTATTGGACAATGACACTGACTTTATAAGCAGTAATTATTGTTCATTGCTTACAGTATACCGAAAAATATCTTAAGTATTCATCTTTTTCATGAAGTCTATAAATAGGAGGGCTTTGATTCATTTGCAATTTTGGCAAGAAGCACTCACCCCTTTTCTCTCCTTGTACTCCACGGCCATGACACTCAAATGGAAGACAACATTCATCCATTCATCTCACTTGCTTTCTTACACATCCTTTTCTCCAAAGAACCAAGAACAAACAACCAAAACTCTCTCATTTTCTTTCCTCCATTGATTCGGCCAAGAGGTCATGGTTCTATCATCACTCTTCAATAATTTACATCAACCATATATCTTGAATCCTTACCTTGTTTCAAGACACTTTGTAGTTGGAGTCTTGATCAAAATCATCTATCTTCAAGGAGTTCTTTCATAGCCAAACATATAACTCTCACCTTTTATTTTTAAGGATTCATTCACCACAAACACATCCATTCCTCACCACCAACACATGGCTGATGAGGGTAATCTCCCTCTTACCTCTTGAAGAAACCTCCAAAGTTTCTTGTATGTCCTCTTGTTGTCTCTTCCAAGATGAACTTCAACCACCAAGTGCTTCTTAAAAATAAAAGAAAACATGAAATATTAATATCTAAGGCTTGAATAAGAAAAATCATGGATCAAAATATGGTTTAGAAGGAAAGAATGAAATCAATAGTGAAGATTTCATAAACTTCACCTTAAAACTCCAAACCTTGAGCTTGAAGAACAAAGATGAAGATGGATGATTTAGGAAAAATCTCTAACATGAAAGTTCCTTAGAATTGCATGGAGATTCAAGATCTAAGGTTGTCTAGAATTATTGAAGCTTGGAAGGTGATTTTGTGAGGTTGGCCGTGAGCTTCCATAGAGAGGAAAGGTGAGAGTTATGTGTTTGGCTATGAAAGAACTCCTTGAAGATAGGTGATTTTGATCAAGACTCCAACTACAAAGTGTCTTGAAACAAGGTAAGGATTCAAGATATATGGTTGGTGTAAATTATTGAAGAGTGATGATAGAACCATGACCTCTTGGCCGAATCCATGGAGGAAAGAAAATGAGAGAGTTTTGGTTGTTTGTTCTTGGTTCTTTGGAGAAAAGGATGTGTAAGAGAGCAAGTGAGATGAATGGATGAATGTTGTCTTCTATTTGAGTGTCATGGTCGTGGAGTACAATGAGAGAAAAGGGGTGAGAGCTTCTTGCCAAAATTGAAAATGAATCAAAGCCCTCCTATTTATAGACTTCATGAAAAAGATGAAGACTTAAGATATTTTTCGGTATACTATAAGCAATGAACAATAATTACTGCTTATAAAGTCAGTGTCTATTGTCCAATGGATAATAAAATATACCTAGATTTTTCTCTTGTTCTAGTTGGATAGCAACTATTGTTAATCATTTTCTACTGATTGCCCTTGATGAGTCACAGAGCGAGTCATCAAAGAGAAGTTTCTAGAACATGTGACTCACTACGATGAGTCAGCATGATGAGTCAGCGTAGAAATTTCTAGAACAGGTGAGTCAGCATGGCGAGTCATCAGCTGAGTCAGCATGGAACCTTCTGGAACGTATGACTCATTGCGGCGAGTCACAGGGTGAGTCAGCGTTTCTACAACTTTCCAGAATGTGGTGAGTCACTGCTTTTGGAAGCTTCTCGAAGATGCTGAGTCACAGGTGCTGAGGTGTCGCGCTATGTGTCAAGTTCCTATCGGTCCACATGTAAAGCTGATGCACACTTTTTAGTTATTGCATTTACAAACCCAAGTGCAGGTTGTCTCAAGTAATAAATTTCTCGGGAGTCCGAAGTCGATCCACAAGGAATTGTTGAAGATTAATTAAGGTGAAGTGAATATTTTGTTATTATGATTAAAATTATTTACTTGGGTTAAAAGATCCACTCTTGGTAAATAAAATAAAGGTAAGATTAATTCCTTTTATAACTCAATTAGAATCCTCACAACATGGAGGTTCCAATCGGAAAATACAACGTTAAAAGTCTATTAAAACTATATACGTATTTATATTATGTTTCCAAAAATATTACTACCACTTATAAATGGGTTAAAGCATTCATTGTGCCAATATTTTGTCTACAACAAATCAAGAACTCCACTTTATAAGGAGAGTTTCTAACATCACCACTTGTAAATGAGTTAAAGTATTCATTGTGCCAATCTCTTGTCTACAACAAATCAAGAACTCCACTTTACAATGAGAGTTTGGAAACAAAATATAATACGTATAATGATCACTTGAAAATATATCATTTAAGCATAAGAGAGAAATTAATCTAACCTTATTTCATTACCAAGAGCTTCACCTCTTCACCCAAGTTAAATAAATTTAGTTACTCATAGATAAGAAGAAAGAAAGAGAGAAGAAGATGAAGAAAAACATAACTTCAATTTAGAACAAAGAAAAATTACTACAAGAAAAATTAGTAACAAACTAGCATTATTTTGATAACTAACACCTAATATCCCTAATGATCTGCCAAGGCCTCCTTTTATAGAGGATTAGAGATACAAAATGTCAAGGGAGCTGAGTTATTAGTGGGTGGATGATTGGAAAATGAGTGGAAAATGTCAAATGACATTAAATGACATTAAATGAGTAGGAAATAATGGAGATTCCTTGTCTCTGAAATCATGCAGCTCTGAAGTCATTGCATTCGTCATTTTTGAACCAAGTAGTCTTCATGAAAGTTGTAGGCCTATATCTTAGCTTTCAAATGGCTTTAGTTTGGATCCAATATCATTTCTACAACTCCAGATACATTCAAATTACTACATACTGTCCAGGCCCAGTCACAGCTCCTCTGTTCTGACTTCCAAACCCAATATCACCTTCAAGGAATCTGATTCTGGAAAAGTGTTCAACATGAAAGTTGTAGATATGGGTCTTAAGTATTCAGCATCCAAATTTCAGTCCATTTTACAACATCTAGCCCAAAATCTGTGATGAACAATATACGTAGGTCAAGCTGTCAGGAACAGCACTCTAGTTCTTACTTCAACCCCAATTTGAGTTATCTACTCGTGTGATTGGGCCTTTGAGGTATTCATGAAAGTTATAGAACTCTCTCTTATCTTTCAAATGCCACTAGAATCAGATCCAAAGACCACCTACAGCCCAAGATATGACCCAAATACAGAAACAGTGTAAGATATGAATCATGCTGAAAAATTCAATTAAGTTCAATTTTGAGTCCAAACTTACAAAACATAATAAAACTCAATCAATTAAGTACATAAAGAGTGTAAATGACTAAGAATGAAAGCTTATTAATGTATCAAATATGTGATCATCAAACTCTCCCACACTTAACTTTTTGCACTCCTGAGCAAAACACATAAGATCACTCACAAAAAAAAAAACGAAACAGACTCAAAAGCTAAACACTCTAAAAGACTCAATTTCTAATAATATTTAAAAATGAAGAGCAAACATTCAAGTAATCAAAACATTCATGAGGTAACATATCTTCACTTCTCAAATCAACAAGCAAGGTTATTTCAATTGAAAAGCATGAGTCAAGAATGATAGATTTTCACAAGATTCACTCTCAATCCCTCAAGTGTTTAAAAGGTAGGTATTTCACTCAATTCAACCCATGAAAATTGCACTACCATAAGCTTGTTTATCTTCTACTTCTCCACTACTCAGAACACATGCACACACAAATCATGAGGACTTTATTCAAGGTTGTAATGGGGTCAAGGTAAAGGAGGAGGTAATATAGATATGGCAAGTTAAACACCAGAGAATAAAAGAACATGAGAGCTGAGTTCAATTAACAAGCATGAAAATTCATCCCAACTCCACCTAATACAAATTCTATTTACATATTCTTTTCCTTTCCTTTATTACCTTGTTGACCCTCTTCTTTTTACAATTTTTTTTTGAATTTTTTTTTGATTTTTTGATTTTTTTTTTATTTTTGATTTTTGATTTTTTTTTAAGAAAAAGAACATCATATATACACATTTTTTTTAAAATATTCGCACACACACCCCATACTTGTTCAAGAACTCATCGAATGACAAACTAATGTTCTCTTATTCCCTAAGGTCAAGTAAGAACATGATTTTTCATTTAAGGCGCATAATGAGTTGAAACAAAAAATAGTCAAATAAGCTCAAAGGGTTAAGCAAAGGAAAATATGCACAAGGTTGGCTATTTGGCTAAAGTAGCTATTTCAAGAAAAATGCCTCAATCATATTCATGTATGCATATGAAAATGTAGTCTCAAAAAGAATCAAAGCAAGTTCTAGAGCAACAATTCCATGAGTGAAATTCACACAAGAAAGAAAAGAATAGTACAAATGTTCAATTCATTCATCAATAAGCTCAAAATCTCACAAGGCATAATTCTATCATTCTCAGTCCACCAATTCAACATCCATAACCAAGCATGTGAATTTTAAGAAAGAAGACAATTTACTCAATCATGCAAATTTCCTTGAATTTGAATTGCTACTTCCACATAAATTAGTTATATACCCCAACTAAGATGCGTCTCAAGAGTAAAATTTATTCTTACTCTGCCATCCTTAACTTGGTTTAGTAGTTACTAACAAACATATAAACACAACAAACATATTAATACACACACTTCCTAAAAAATTTTTTTTTTTGGTTTTTTTTTTACACAACTCTACACACGACAAACATAAACACATTTACTATATTTTTTATTATTATTTTTTACCTTTTTTTTACACAACTATCCTTCCCCCAACTAGATCACAACATTATCCTCAATGTTAAAAAATAGAAAGGAAAAATATAGAAGATGGTACACATTCGCAATTCTTGAAAAAAGAAACTTCACACAAATATAAACGAAACAAAATATGACCAAAGATTGAAATTATTTATACAGATAGAGTATCTTGATGCTTCCTTTTCTCTTTGCTTCACACAACATTTCCTTCGGACCACTTCTAGTTGAGCCTCTTGGATCGTATTTGTCATAAGAAGAAGAAATACAACAAAATATATACATGTAGTTGTGATTGTGGCTCACATCTTCCTCTGGTTTTTTACGACCGATAACCGGCTTCAACGCCTTCTATGAGTCGAGGATAGGCTTCCCATCCAATTTTCTTATAAATTGGCAAACAGGTTTTTGAGTCGATTCCCAAGATCGTAACGCTCTTGCTCGTCCTTGAAGAGATTCCACAAACTAAGAAGTTCACGCTGCACAACTCCACAAGAATGCGTCTCAAGAGTCAATAAGATATTATCTAATGACTCCTTACTCAGTCCATTCTTAATGAAGAATATTTTATCTTCTCTGCTTTTACGAAAACCATCCCCAATGAGTGACATCGCGTGTTGCAATTCCATCGTGCACACTTGTAACAAACTTTCATTCTTTTTGCTCTTCTCCTTTTTGAAAATGAACTTTTACCGAGACCAGGCATGTATGGGACAAATGAATCGAAGATTCTGACTAAACGAACCTTTGCTTCGATTATCCAGCGTATATCTTCTCGGGATGCCCTTATACATTAACAATCTCAATCTTTCACATCTAGCTTCATAGACTTTTGTTAGAGCATTTAGAGGGAGAGAAGGAAAATGTTTTCTTAGATTTGAGAGAATGACATCCATTTTGAAAGGAGAAGAAATCAGTTATTATGGGAAACTGAAAAACAAACCGACTTGAGAGTCACGGAGTACCGTTATCCGCCATTTAACCGAGAACACAAAGAACTGCAAAAAGAAAGAAACAACATTAAAATAAATTCTACTCATAACAAGGATTAGAAAGAGAAATGGATTCTACCTCAACAACTTGATGTTCCAGAAATGGTTTGAGTCTTTGTCCATTAACCTTAAATACAATATCTTTCTTAGGATTCTCAATGTCTATGGACCCATAAGAATACACATGTTTGACAATATAAGGACCAATCCACCTGGATCTCAATTTTCCAGGGAATAGGTGAAGGCGAGAATTATAAAACAGAACTTTTTGACCAATTTCAAAAGTTTTTCTGAAAATTGATTTGTCATGAAAAGCTTTTGTTCTAGCTTTATAAATCTTTGAGTTTTCATATGCATCATTTCTTAATTCCTCAAGTTCATTCAATTGTAATTTACGTAACTTGGAAGCATCATCAAGACTTAAGTTGAAAGCTTTAATGGCCCAAAATGCTTTATGCTCCAATTCTACAGGCAAATGACAAGGTTTTCCATAAACTAACCGATAGGGAGACATGCCCAAAGATGTTTTAAAAGCAGTACGGTAAGCCCAAAGTGCATCGTTTAGTCTTAAAGACCAATCTTTACGATTTGGGTTAACCATTTTTTCCAAAATTTGTTTAATATCCCTATTTGCTAATTCAACTTGTCCACTTGTCTGAGGATGATAAGGGATTACAATTTTGTGGGTAATACAATATTTCTTCATTAAAGATTCAAATGGTTTATTGCAAAAATGTGTTCCCCCATCACTGATGATAGCTCGAGGAATTCCAAATCGACTCAAAACATTTTCTTTTAAAAATTTTAGAACAGTTTTATGATCATTGTGCCGACATGGAATTGCCTCAATCCATTTTGAGACATAATCAACTGCAACCAAAATGTACACAAATCCAAAAGATGATGGAAATGGACCCATGAAATCAATTCCCCAACAATAAAAAATTTCAATGACAAGGATAGGGTTCAAAGGCATCATATTTCTTTTAGAAATGGACCCCAATTTTTGACAACTTTCACAACTTTTACAAAAAGTATAACTGTCCTTGAATAAAGTGGGCCAATAAAATTCACACTGCAAGATTTTTGCAGCTGTTTTCTTTGAAGAAAAATGACCTCCACATACTTCTGAATGATAAAATTTAATGACACTACTTACCTCATTGTCGGTACACATCTCCGAAAGATTTGATCGGACAATATTTGAACAAATATGGGTCATCCCAAAAGAAAATTTTCACCTCAATCAAAAACTTTTTTCTGTCTTGGTGTGTCCACTGAGGCGGCATCTTACCTGTTACAAGAAAATTGACAATGTTAGCAAACCAAGGCATAGAATTGACAGAAAATAAAAATTCATCAGGAAAAGAATCATTGATAGGTGTGCTATCAAAAGATGAGCCTGTTGTCAGCCTTGACAAATGATCTGCAACAACATTTTCGGCTCATTTCTTGTCTTTTATTGTGATGTTGAATTCTTGAAGCAACAAGATCCACCGTATCAACCTAGGTTTGGCATCCACTGGAAAGCTTTGTTCTTCTCCCAAAAATATGTACTTCAACCCATCAGGTAATGGCTTCAGTTCCAGTGTGGTACTTCTTCATGGGTATCTTCATTCATGGATTTTAGCTCTTCGAATCTTGGCTTCCTTCCTTTGTATTCCATTTCCTGTGTACAGTCAAGCAAAGAGCATATTTCAGAAACATCATCATCTAATTGTGTAGCTGAATCAAATGAATTAATTAAACAGATTTCTAATGGGTCGAAGAACTCTGATTTGAAGATGATCATCTATAATGGCCTCAATCCCTTCAATCTCTTCATTGTCATCATAAACTTCATGTGGTTGCTTGCACATGTTGAAAACATTAAGCTCCAGTGTCATATTTCCAAAAGTTAGCTTCACCACTCCATTTCTGCAATTTATCAAAGCATTAGATGTTGCTAAAAATGGGCGACCCAAAATAATAGGAATTGACTTAGAACTATTAACCATAGGTTCAGTTTCCAAGACAATAAAATCCACAGGATATATGAATTTATCAACTTGTACCAACACATCTTCTACTATTCCTTTTGGAATTTTAATTGATCTATCAGCAAGTAGAAGAGTTACAGAAGTTGATTTTAACTCACCAAGGTTGAGTTGCTGATAAACTGAATATGGAAGCAAATTAACACTAGCACCAAGATCAAGTAAAGCTCGTTCAATTTTATGTTCACCAATAATGCATGAAACTGTAGGACAACCAGGGTCTTTATATTTCAATTCATTATTGTTTTGAATAATGGAGCTTACCTGTTCAGTCAAAAATGCATTCTTTTTCACGTGATGTTTTCTTTTAACAGTGCACAAATCTTTCAAATATTTGGCATAAGAAGGAATCTGTTTGATAGCATCTAACAGAGGAATATTGACCTTCACTTGTTTAAAGATTTCAAAAATATCACTGTTATGATTCACTTTACTTGAATTGTTTAATACTTGAGGAAATGGGGGTGAAGGCGAGGGTTTGAACTCCTTTTGGCTAGGTGGCTTATCAACTCCTTCCTCGTCTTTGGGAATTGACTCATCATTTTTCTCAAAAAGTTCAGGAATTTGTTTTTCAACAACTTTTCCACTCTTAAGAGTTATCACTGAGTTGACTTGATCTATTTTTTGACTTTCTGAACTACCCTCATTTAGGCTAAACTGACCCTTGGGATTTGGTTGAGGTTGAGAGGGAAACTTTCCTTCTTATGAATGGGAAGTGCGAGAAGAAAGTTTAGCAAGAGTGTCTTTTATGTCAATCATGGCTTGAGTGTTTTGACTATTGATGGCCTCTTGTTTTTCCATGAATGCATGCAATGTTCCTTCAAGGTTTTTCCTATATGGTGGGACATAGGGTGCATATCCTTGGGATTTTAAGAATCTTGCTGTGCCTGGGGAGGTGGTGGTTGCATGAATTGTGGCTGGTTGCTATTCCTCCAACTGAAATTCGGGTGATTTCTCCATCCCGAATTGTATGTATCTGAAAAAGAAAAAGTGAATGGCTTTTTAAAATTATTCATTGCATTTACTTGCTCATGCATAACTTCTTTAAAAACAGGAATTTTTGGACATTCATTTGTTGAGTGTCCTAATTCATCACAAATGCCACAAATTTCTTCATTTTGCCTGATTTGATTTCTTTTACTTTCCAGGATTCCATGGCTTCAACCTTTCTAGCCAAACTAGCAAACCTTGCATTTAGATCTTCTTCTTGACTAAGATGATATTTTTCTTTATTAGCATTTGCAAGGTTAAATCTAATTGAATTTTCAGAAGGATTAGTACCATGCCAAGATTGAGAATTTTCAGCCAAATGGTCTAAATAGTCTAAAGCTTCTTCAGGTTCTTTATCAAGAAATTCACCATTGCACATTGTTTCCACAAATTGTTTGGTTTCGGGTGTTAACCCTTCATAAAAGAAGCTTATAGTGCGCCATTTTTCAAAACCATGATGTGGGCAAGAATTCAACAAATCTTTAAAACGTTCCCAACTTTGAAAATATGCTTCATTTGAATTTTGGGAAAAATTTTGGATTTGTCTTTTCAAAGCATTGGTTTTATGTGTTGGAAAAAATTTCTTCAAAAACTCACATTGCATTTCTTGCCATGTGCCAATTGATCTTGGTTTCAAAGTGTTAAGCCAAGATTTTGCTTTATCTTTCAGAGAAAAAGGAAACAATTTAAGCTTAACAACCTCTTCAGTGCAAGTTTGATCATGAAAAGCAGTACATACTTCTTCAAATTCTTTTAGATGTAAATATGGGCTTTCAGATTCTAAACCATGGAAATTAGGAAGTAAAGAAATCATACCTGGCTTGAATCTAAAATTGTTAGCATTGACTGGAAAGATAAAACATGATGGACTAGAATTTCGGGATGGTTGCAAATACTCACGCATGGTTCGCAACGGTTGATTTTCATGTTCATCATGCACACTTTCGTTTTCAGCCATTGTGCTTAATGTGTGTGGATGTGATTCAGACAAATCAATATGTAAAGTACCGGATTAACTCTAACCAAACGACCGAGAATTTAAATCACGATACCAACTAAGCATAAACAAGTAACTTACAAAAAAAAAATTCACAAGCTAGCAGTATAAACAGTCCATTAAATATTAACAAAGGTGTGGTATAAACTAACCACCAAATAAGAAAATAATAAAGGTGGGGTAATAAACCAACCACCAAATAAAATAAAAATAAATAAATAAATAAAAAATTAGTATGAGATAAATTAAAATGTTAGAAGCGAGATAAAGAAAAAGTTAGATAGTTAGTAAGAAAGTCAAGTAAGTTAGTAAACAAAAAAAATGAGAAAATAAATAACAAAAAAAAAGACAGAAAATAAATACAAAAAATAAAGTACAAAAAATAAAAAATAAAAATAAAAGGGAGAGTTACCCCACTAAGTTAAAATGTACAAGAAAATAAAATGGAGAATTACCCCACTGCATACTGAGAAATTAAAATGTAAAAAAAAAAAATAAAGTGCGGAAAGTAAATTTAAAGAAGAAAAAAAAATAAGTAAAAGGGAGAGATTCTCCCACCAAGTTAGTGCGTAAAATAAAAGGGAGAGGTTCCCCACTAGTTAGTATGTTAGTATATATACAAATTTTTTTTTTTTACATCGAAATTCAGTCTTCAAATCAAGTCCCAAGAACATGCGCTAAAAACTTGATGCACACTTTTAGTTGTTGCATTTACAAACCCAAGTGCAGGTTGTCTCAAGTAATAAATTTCTCGGGAGTCGAGGTCGATCCACAGGAATTGTTGAAGATTAATTAAGGTGAAGTGAATATTTTGTTACTATGATTAAAATTATTTACTTGGGTTAAAAGATCCACTCTTGGTAAATAAAATAAAGGTAAGATTAATTCCTTTTATAACTCAATTAGAATCCTCACAACATGGAGGTTCCAATCGGAAAATACAACGTTAAAAGTCTATTAAAACTATATACGTATTTATATTATGTTTCCAAAAATATTACTACCACTTATAAATGGGTTAAAGCATTCATTGTGCCAATATTTTGTCTACAACAAATCAAGAACTCCACTTTATAAGGAGAGTTTCTAACACCACCACTTGTAAATGGGTTAAAGCATTCATTGTGCCAATCTCTTGTCTACAACAAATCAAGAACTTCACTTTACAAGGAGAGTTTGGAAACAAAATATAATACGTATAATGATCACTTGAAAATATATCATTTAAGCATAAGAGAGAAATTAATCTAACCTTATTTCATTACCAAGAGCTTCACCTCTTCACCCAAGTAAAATGAAATTTAGTTACTCATAGATAAGAAGAAAGAAAGAGAGAAGAAGAAGAAGAAAAACATGACTTCAATTTAGAACAAAGGAAAATTACTACAAGAAAACTTAGTAATAAACTAGCATTATTTTGGTAACTAACACCTAATACCCCTAATGATCTGCCAAGGCCTCCTTTTATAGAGGATTAGAGATACAAAATGTCAAGGGAGCTGAGTTATTAGTGGGTGGATGATTGGAAAATGAGTGGAAAATGCCAAATGACATTAAATGACATTAAATGAGTAGGAAATAATAGAGATTCCTTGTCTCTGAAATCATGCAGCTCTGAAGTCATTGCATTCGTCATTTTTGAACCAAGTGGTCTTCATGAAAGTTGTAGGCCTAGATCTTAGCTTTCAAATGGCTTTGGTTTGGATCCAATATCATTTCTACAACTCCAGATACGTTCAAATTACTACATACTGTTCAGGCCCAGTCACAGCTCCTCTGTTCTGACTTCCAAACCCAATATCACCTTCAAGGAATCCGATTCTGGAAAAGTGTTCAACATGAAAGTTGTAGATATGGGTCTTAAGTATTCAGCATCTAAATTTCAATCCATTTTACAACATCTAGCCCAAAATCTGTGATGAACAATATACGTAGGTCAAGTTGTCAGGAACAGCACTCTAGTTCTTACTTCAACCCCAATTTGAGTTATCTACTCGTGTGATTGGGCCTTTGAGGTATTCATGAAAGTTATAGAACTCTCTCTTATCTTTCAAATGCCACTAGAATCAGCTCCAAAGACCACCTACAGCCCAAGATATGACCCAAATACAGAAACAGTGTAAGATATGAATCATGCTAAAAAATTCAATTAAGTTCAATTTTGAGTCCAAACTTACAAAACATAATAAAACTCAATCAATTAAGTACATAAAGAGTGTAAATGACTAAGAATGAAAGCTTATTAATGTATCAAATATGTGATCATCAAAAGCACTTGATGACTAGGTGCGTGATGATGCGTTTTCTAGAGTCTTCTAGAACAGTCTGGAACATATGAGTCACTAGGCTAGTTACCTAGGTGAGTCACCGACCGATGAGTCATTGTCTAGAACATTCTAGAGTGGGTGACTAGGCCTGCGTCTAGAATCATCCACTAGATATTTTTCAAGAAAGATATCATCCAATAGATAATAAAAGATACCCCAATTTTATTTGTTAGATAAAATCATAGGAAAATAAAACTTCAAAAACTGTTTCCGATTTCGGGTTTAGTAAAATCCACCGGCTTCGAATTAACTGTACAAAACTTTCTGGGTAATAAAATTTTTATTTTTCCGAGTCTGCATACAGCCCAAAATATCAAAATATATTAAACATTCAAAATATACCAAAATATCAAAAATATAATATAATATTTAAAATATCTCAAAATATCGTAAAATATCTCAAAATATCTATAATATAATAAAATATTCAAAATATCTTAAAATATCTAAAATATAATAAAATATTCAAAATATCGAAATATCACAAAAATTCACAAAAATCATAATAATTGTAAAACTTATGAAAATTAAATCAGATTAGTAAAAATAATTAAGAATTGAGAGAAGGAAATAAAATACGAAGGCTTATATGCACAACCCAAAAATAATATTAAAATAATCAAAAACGTAAAAACTCCCAAAAATTCTTAAAAATCACAAAAATCATAAAATTCACAGAAGTCGAGTCGGATTACTCAAAATAATTCGAAATTGACCAAAACAAATAAAATACGAATTCTTGGGATGTTACAAAACGTGTGCTTCAGCTGGGGAGAAGCTTATGGTTTACTTATAATAGGTTTATTTTTCTCTGTAAAATTCTAACAAACAAGTTGTAATATCTCACATTTTCATGTAACTTGTAATTGTTGAATATATGAATGAAATTTATTTTAATCATTCCTAGTCAATTTTTACTTCATACATTATCGACCTATATGGCTTCAAATATTTGCCATTAATAAACTTAATTCTTAAATCAGAATTAACTTTGACAAGTGTATAAGCATTTTCAGAGAACACTCGAGTAACTTTGAATGGTCCTTCCCATTTTGGAGACCACTTCCCATATTCTTGAACACTCATATCCATGGGCAAAATCACTTTCCAAACTAAGTCATCCACCTTGAAAGATTTGTACTTAACTCAACTATCATAAAATTTAGAAATTCTTTCTTTTTGTCGAATCAAGTTTTCTGAAGCAATCAATCTCTCATCACTTAATTCGTTTAATTCATAAAAATTAAGTCCCAGTAATGTTCGACTAGTAACTCATCTTGTTTTTTAATAGGAATCATGACCATACACTAACTTATATGGTGAAGTGCTCGTCGATTCTCTTGATGAATTTCTATATGTCCATAGGATCTAGTCAATGGTATTATGCCAATTTCTAGGTTGTCAACCAATATGCTTCTTGATCAAACTTATGATTATTTTGTTCATAGCCTCTACTTGGCCATTTGCCTGAGCACAATATGGACTCAACGTAAGCATTTTAATTTTCCTCGAATTGGCATATTTGACAACTTTCCTTCCAATGAACATCGTCCCTTGGTCGGTTGTTAAAGTTTGTGGTATTCCAAATAGACAAACTATATTATTTTCTATGAAGTCAATTACTTATTGTTGGGTCACATCTTTTAAGGCTATAGCCTCAACCCACTTGGTAAAGTAATCAACTCCTACTAGAATGTATTTATGACCCTTCGACGACGTAGGATGAATTTGGCCTATTAAATCCAAAGCCCATCCTCTAAAAGGTCAAGGTTTAACTATGGAATGTAATTCACTAGCTGGAACATTTTGTATATGGCCATGTCTCTGACATTCTTCGCAAGACTTGGCAAGCATTATACAATCCTTGACTAACGTAGGCCAATAATACCTTTGGCATCGAAGAACTCATTTTATTTTGTTACTTGCCTAATGAGCTCCACAAATTCCTTCGTGGACTTCTGCTAAGGCAATGTAAGCCTATGCTTCACTCAGGTAAACCTCTAAATTTCCATTGACATATTTTCTATACAAAGCTCCACCTAGTACCACAAATTTTGACGCTTTGTACTTAAGTTTTCTATCTACGTTTTGACTTGGATTTTCCAAATAGTTTACTATTAACTATCTCCAATCATTATTTGTCAAAATATCATTTTGTAGTACATCTCTTTCTTCTAATGGATATAAAAGTTCCCTAATTTTCATTAACTTTGTTAAAACCTTGGAAGAAATTTTATACACAGAGGCCATCTGTGCCAATTCATTAGCCTCTTCATTTAAATTTCTGGGGATGTGTTCGATAATAACTTCGTCAAATTTCTTCATCAACTTACTCGCCACAATACAATATTTGGTCAGATTATAACTGACACATTTGTATTCTTGGGTGAGCTGTTTGATGACTAACTGCGAATCCCCAAAAATATGCACATTATATGCTTTCATTTCTATTAGTATTTCTAGCTCGATAATTAAGTATTCATACTCAGCCTCGTTGTTAGAGCATGTATACTTTAGTTCAAACATGAACTTAGTTGGAGTACCTTGAGGAGAAACAATTAGAACTCCCACTCCAACTCTATTTTGATGCTTTGAGCCATCAAAATATAAACGCCAAGGTTTTAAACTGACGAATTTTATACTATTAATATCTAAACATGGATGGTCAACCAAGAAATCAGCAATTGTTTGGCCTTTGACAGCTTTCATTGGAACATATTGTAAAGAAAACTCTGACAAAGCAATGGTCCACTTACTAATACGTCCATTTAGCACTAGTTTCGGAAACATATATTTTATTACATCAGTCTTTGACATAACCAATACATTACAAGACATCATATAATACTTGAGTTTAGTACATGAGAAATATAATGCTAAACAAAGTTTCTATATTGCACTATATCTCCTTTCAGCATCATTCAAAACTCGACTAAGATAATATACAGCTCTCTCAACGTCATTTTCATCTTCTTGAGCCAGCATACTCCCTATGGTTTCATCCGACGCTGATATGTACAACTTTGATGGTCTACGAGGCACTAGAGGCATCATGAACGATGGATTTGTCAAGTATTATTTTATTTGATCCAATGCTTCTTGGTGGCAAGGTTCCCACACAAAGTCTTGTTCAACCTTCAACTTGACCAATGGGGCAAAGACTCTGGTTCTTCCCGACAAATTGGATATGAATCTTTTCAGAAAATTCACCTTCCCTAAGAAAGATTGCAGTACCTTTTTGTTTGTTGGTGATGCGGCTTCTAGAACTGCCTTGGCTTTATTCTTGTTCACCTCAATATCTTTCTTATGAACTAATAAACCCAAGAATTTGGCAACCGACACTCCAAAACCACATTTCTCTAGATTCATCTTGAGGTTGTGCTTTTTCATTCTATCGAATACCTGCCTTAAGTTTGTCAAATGACTTTCCTTTGTCTTTGACTTGACAATTACATCGTCAATGTATACCTCCATGAACTTTCCAATGACATCATGGAAAATGGTATTCATTGCTCTTTGATAAATGACCCTTGCATTTTTTAAACCGAAAGACATGACTACCCATTCATATGTCCCAATAGCCCCTGGACATCTGAAGGCAGTTTTCGACATATCCTATTCGGCTATAAAGATTTGATTATAACCTACATGTCCATCCATAAAACTTAATAATTCATGTCCAGATGTGGCATCAACCAATATGTCTGTAATGAGCATAGGATATTCATCTTTAGGAGTTACAACATTTAAATTCCTAAAGTCTACGTATACTCTTAACTTGCCATTTTTCTTAATTATAGGAACTGTATTCGACATACCTGGTCGTTCTGATAAACTTGGCTTTGAGCAGCCTTTCGACCTCCTCGTTTATCTTCGACACCACCTCAGGTGCAAATCTCATGTTGGCTTGCTTGACAGGTCTACATCCTTCTTTCAATGGCAATCTATGTTTGACAAGGTCTCTGCTTAACCCAGGCATTTCGTCATAGTCCGATGCAAAGCAATCTTTGTATTTCTTAATTAGGTTGACAAGTTGTTCCTTGAACTCCTTTAGCAGAAATAAACTCACAAATATGAGTCGTTTATCTATTTCAGTGCCTAACTTTAACTCTTCCAAATGATCTTCGAACTCTATACTTTACTTTTCATCAAGTCTTTTCTCGAATCCAAAGCACTATTATCTATTATGCAATCGGATAATACACCTTCATTGGCGTATATTGCGTTGTCGGCCAAATAACTCGACAGTCTATCAAACTGTTTATCAACACTCATAGCTAGTGCTTGGCCGATCCTTTTCGGCCTTATCCACTAGTTGAATGTCGAACTGATCCATTAAGCATGCTTCAAGTGCATCTTTGTCGATGACTCCATCATTTGTCGTGATTGGCTTAACATTTGGAGCATAAATTTTAAAATCAACATGAAGTTGCTGTAAATAGCAAGGGCTATCATCTGCCTATACTATTTCTACCTGATCATCTGTATTCCAAAGAATGAGCTTTTGGTGGATCGTCAATGGTATTGCTCCGACGACATGTATCCAATCTCTTCCAAGCAGAAGATTGTAACTAGATTTCATCAGAATTACAACAAACAATGTCAACCTCACAACGGATCCGACTTGTATATTCAGCATTACAAATCCATCTGATGGGGATGTCTTGCCACTAAAGTCAGTGACAATCATGTTAGTTGACATCAGATCAAACTCACTCTTGCCAAGCTTCTTAAACATCGCCCTTGGGATCAAGTTGATAGCTCCCCCCCCCCCCGGTCTATCAGGACTCTATTTGTCGACTTTCCTTCTAACAAAGCCTTGATGTGTAACGGGCAGAGATGAGCATTTTGCTCTGCTGTTGGCTTTTCTAATTGTGTTGTATTATCGAATACAATTAATATGTTGTCCTGACAGAAAAAATGTCAAAGTCCTCAGTTGCTTCAATGATGTCTTCAAACGCAATTTTACCATCAAAATTCCATATAGAAAACAAGTCTCCGTTCTTTGTTGGTCTTCCCTCAAATTTGGTCTTAAACATATATCTTGTGAAATATAATGTTGGAAGAAATGCAAAAAGAATGACACAAATGATAGGAAGAGCAATTACAATGAGAGGCTTAGCTTTACTACTTCGAGGATTGGTTTGGTGGACAAAATGGCAGGATGTGAAATTGGGTGTGTTGTAAGTTGTAACTAATTAATGATTCTTCCCGGAAAGAACAATAGTCTGGTAACTCTGATTTCGAGTCAAGGTCTTGTGAAAAATTAAAGGAATTGTATGAAAGGTTTATATATCCTAGAGAAGCAAGTTCCTTGTGTAGTTTACCTGTAAGATTATTATAACTAAGATCCAATCTCTCTACTGTGGAATTTATACCGAAAACAGATGGAACCTCACCGCTGAGAAAATTATGACTAAGGTTAAGGTTAGTAACACAACCGATTTGAGAAGTAATGCTTCCATTTAACAAGTTGCAGCTTAGATCCACTGTTGCATTAAAGGGGCAATTTAGGAAAGCAGATGGGATAGACCCTGTTAGGTTGTTGTGGGAGAGGTCTAGATCTGAAAGACTGACAGCTTTCGCAATCTCTGATGATATTGAACCACACAATTGATTTGATGAGAGATGCAGAGAAGACATGTTGAGCAATTGAAATAGTTCTGGAGGTATAACTCCAGATATCTTATTATGAGAAAGATGTAAAATGTGTAGATTGGACAAATTCTTAAGTTCAGAAGGGATTGGACCAGAAAGGGAGTTATTTGAAAGATTTAATATTTTTAAACGTGTCAAATTGCTTAATTCTATTGGTATGGGACCTTCAATTTGGTTTGTATGAAGGGAGAGATAAGTCAAATTCTCCAATTGACCAAAAGTTGAAGGGATTGAGCCAGTGAGTAAATTATTTGAGAGAATTAATGTCTGTAAACATTTTAATCTCCCGAGTTCTACTGGTATGGGACCTTCAATTTGGTTTGAATGAAGGTAGAGAGAATTCAGATTCCTCAATTGACCCAAGGTTGAAGGGATAATACCGCTAAGAGAATTGTCATAAACACCAAGCACCTCAAGTTGAGAGAGATTTGAAAGTGCATTAGGCAGCTTACCTTGAAGACGATTGTTGGACAGGTCAAGATAGACAAGCTTTGTAAGGGAGCTTATTTCTGCAGGTATGCTTCCTGTGAGTCCCATTCCACTAAGATATAGATCGACTAAATTGGGGAAGGCAGTCAAGTTCAAGTTCTGAAACCGCAATTTTGATGGAGGAATTTTCAAAGACAATGTCGAAATACGTGTAATACTTCCAGCTTCATTACACATGATACCATGCCAATCACAATGGTTTGAGATATTTCGGTAATCACTCCAACAACCGCTCTGGAGTAATGCCTTTTGTTCCTCATTTATGGATGAGGAATTATATTCTGCCACTCTGGAACTGGAACGGGTAGCGATAACAGGTGGTAGGAACAAGACAAAAGTGGCGGTTCCAAAGATAAGTGCCCCCACCAGAAACAGCAACTGGAGTTTGCCATGCCTAATTTGAATTCGAATGAGTTCAATTACTGTTGAACTCCATAATAATGCTGTTGGGGTATATATGACACTGGCTAATACGGAATATTGGGAGAATATTGCAGCATTATTACACTGATATATTGAGAAAATATTGTAGCATTATTACACTGATATATTAGAAGAATATTGCAGCATTATTACACAAGCGTATGGGACACCCTTCCAACCGAACAGCATTATTACACTGATCCTAATTGATCTAATACGGAATATTGGGAGAATATTACAGCATTATTACACTGATATATTGGGAGAATATTGCAGCATTATTACACTGATATATTAGGAGAATATTACAGCATTATTACACTGATCCTAATTGATCTAATATGAAATATTAGGAGAATATTGCAGCATTATTACACTGATATATTAGGAGAATATTAAAGCATTATTACACGATCCTAATTGATCCTTTCGTAATCTTTTTATTTGTATAGTTATTATTAGAATAGTCGTATCTGGTTTAGGAGTTTTTGTAGGAGTGATCTTAGCTAGGTGAGTGGTAGAGCTTTGTATATATATGTCTGTTCCTTTTGTAAAATAACACGGGAAAAATTCATGATTCACTATTTCTTTATGGTATCGAGCAAGGTTACCCTAGGGTTAAACATACTGGCGGCGGCTATGACAGAAAAGAAGAAGGATCAAAATCTTCTATGGAAGGAGGAGACGACCAATCTCGAAGAAGAAACCATCACCATATGATCTCAATTCCGGCCGACAACCCTGGGAGTGTGATCACGCAGTACAGTTGCGGGGTGAAAACTATGAAGAGTGGGCCAAGGCTATGAAAACCTCCCTACGAGCACGACGTAAATGGGGATTTGTCGATGGCACCATAAAGCAACCGAAGGAAGGATCTTCAGAGATGGAGGATTGGTGGACCGTGCAATCCATGTTGGTGTCTTGGATTTTGAACACCATCGAAGGATCTCTGCGTTCCACTATTTCATACATGGAAAATGCAAAAGAACTGTGGGATGATATCAGGGAACGATTCTCAGTGGTGAATGGCCCTAGGATTCAACAACTGAAACTGGAACTAGCTGAATGCAAGCAAGGAGGAATGACCATGGTGAACTACTATGGAAAGCTGAAAATGTTGTGGGATGAATTGGCGAACTACCAACAGATACCGACATGCGTGTGTGAAGGATGCAAGTGTGATATCAAAGGGAAGTTAGAGAAGCGGAGGGAAGAAGAAAAAGTGCATCAATTCTTGATGGGCCTGGATGATGTATTGTATGGGACAGCTCGCTCCAATCTTCACTCACGACCGTGCCATCATTGAACGAGTTTACGCTACTCGATACAAGAAGAACGTGTGAAGACAATTTCCCGAACCAAGGAGGAAAGAGGGAAGTTGTTGGCCTCCTGTGCAACTGGTGTAAAAGCAAAAGGTCATGGAGATGCAAAAGACAAGTCTACAATCTGTTGGCACTGCAACCGAACAGGACATGATGCCACAAATTGCTTTCAGGTGATTGGGTATCCAGAATGGTGGGGAGAAAGACCACGCCATGAACCAAAGACAAGTGGTCGAGGGAGAGGACAACACCAAACACGCGGTGCTCATCAAGGCCGTGGGAGAGGCACGAATGTGCGTGCAAATCTGCTCAAACTTCCAATGGGGAACAATTTTACCAACAGTGGATGCAGATAAGGGAGGCCTACCAGGTTTGAGCACTGAGCAATGGCAAACTCTGGTGGATCTCCTCAGCAGTCATAAGGGAAGCACCACAGAAAGAATGACAGGTAAAAATGCAGTGTGGATTATTGATACAGGAGCCTCCAATCATATGACTGGAGATTTGAGACTCCTCCGTGAGCTAAAGGTGGTGCAAAGATGCCCTGTGGGACTCCCCAATGAAGAACAAGCCTTTGCAACGAAGGAAGGAACTGTGACTCTCGAAGGAGGGCTAAAACTTGTCAATGTGTTATATGTGCCTGGATTAAATTACAATTTAATATCAGTGTCCCAATTGAGATGATACAAATTGTATTGTGCAGGTCACTAACTCTTTATGTGTTGTGCAGGACCGTACTCTGAGGACGCTGATTGGAGTGGGTGAATGAAGAGATGGGCTCTATTATTTCATAGGGATTCGTCATGAGAAAGCTTTCAAAGTTGATGATTTTTCCATGTTTGATCTTTGGCACAAGCGTATGGGACACCCTTCCATGAAGATCACTCAATTAATTCCAAATGTAGGTAGGAGTGTGAATGGAAATAAAGCATGTGATGTGTGTCAGAAGGCAAAGCAAACTAGGGATAGTTTTCCTTTGAGCAATAATAAAGCTAGTAGTAGTTTTGAATTAATTCATTGTGATTTATGGGGTCCTTATAAAACACCATCTTCTTGTGGAGCTTATTATTTTTTGACTATAGTAGATGACTTTTCTCGAGCTGTGTGGATTTATTTCTGCGTGATAAAAGGGAAGTTTCACAAGTATTGTTAAATTTCATTGCTTTAGTGGAAAGACAGTATGAAAAACAAATCAAAATAATTCGAAGTGATAATGGAACTGAATTCACATGTTTGAGAATGCAGTTTCTAGAGCGTGGGATTGTCTTTCAGACATCATGTGTAGGAACCCCCCAACAAAATGGGAGAGTTGAAAGAAAACATAGGCACATCCTTAATGTTGCACGTGCTTTGAAATTTCAAGGTAACCTACCTATCTCATTTTGGGGAGAATGTGTCTTGACAGCTGGATATCTAATAAATAGAACGCCAACACCATTGTTGAACGGAAAAACTCCGTATGAGATGATAAATGGAGAGCCACCTTCATATAATCAATTAAGAGTTTTTGGGTGTCTATGTTATGCTCATAATCAAGGTAAGAAGGGTGACAAATTTGCTAGCAGAAGTAAAAAGTGTGTTTTTGTGGGGTACTCTCATGGTAAGAAAGGATGGAAGCTTTTCGATCTAGATAGTGAAACTTACTTTGTATCAAGAGATGTTAATTTCTTTGAGAATGAGTTTCCTTTTGTCTCTGCTGATGAAACCTTGATCAATTCGTCACAGCATGTTGCAGAAAGGAATGATGAGGCTACCATTGAAAGTGCAGTGAGTGAGCACTTAGAAGAAACCACCGAAGATAGGATCATAGAAGTAAGGGGGGGTACCGAATTGGAAAGCACTCAAGATGTTGCAACATCAAGTGAGGTATATTAGGATGATGATCTTTGAAACCGAATCGAATGATGAAGAATCCGTTGGTCGCGGTAAACGTAATAGGATTCCCTCCGTGAAGTGCGAATTATGTCACTTATCTTTGTCCAACAAATGAGCCCATCCAATTGTTCACTCCTCCACAAAGCAAAAATCGTGCACGCCACATCCTATAACGCATTATGTGAGTTGTGATAAAATTTCGCCCAAACATCGCAGGTTCCTTGCCGCAGTGATTGCGTAAAACAGAACCAACAACATTCTCAATGGCGATCAAAGATGAAAGATGGCGATCTGCTATGCACAAGATGAAATACAAGCTCTTGAAGACAATCACACATGGACCATGTGCCCTCTTCCAACAAATAAAAGGGCCTTGGGATGTAAGTGGATTTACAAGATCAAGTATCGCTCCAATGGCAGTGTAGAGCGGTTTAAAGCTCGCTTAGTCATTCTTGGAAACCATCAGGTAGAAGGAGTGGACTACATGAAACATTTGCGCTTTGTGGCCAAAATGGTCTTTATTCGAATTGTTTTAGCTATTCTTTGCGGTGAAGGGTGGGAACTTCATCAAATGGACGTGCATAATGCGTTTCTTCATGGTGAATTGCAAGAAGAAGTGTACATGAAATTGCCTCCGGTTCGACTTTGCTCCACCAGCATGCGGTGTGCAAGCTGCGAAAGTCATTGTATGGATTAAAACAAGCTCCTCGTTCTTTGGTTTGCAAAACTTTCCTCGCTCTCAAGAAATATGGATTTTGTCAATCCTGGTTGATTATTCCTTGTTCACTTTAATTGATAACGATGTGCAACTTGTGGTTTTGGTTTATGTTGATGATTTGATCATTTGTGGAAATAACACCGCATCTATTACGCGATTCAAGGATTATTTGAGTCAATGCTTCCATATGAAGGATTTGGGATTGTTGAAATATTTTTAGGAGTGGAAGTGGCGGATCACCTCATGGGATTTTTCTTTGCCAAAGAAAATATGCTCTGGACATTGTTAGTGAAGTGGATTACTTGGAGCAAAACCTATGGAAACTCGCTAGAGCAAAATCATAATCTCGGTCTTGCCAAAGGACAATTTCTTGACAATCCAAACAGTGTATCGCAGACTTGTTGGTCGCCTTATTTATCTTTGCTTTACTCGGCTACCAGACGTGTCTATAGTGTCCATGTTCTCTCTCAATTCATGCAAAGAACCACGAAAGCGAACATTGGTGTCAGCGCCTTGCGAGTGGTGCGGTATCTCAAAGGGCTCAGGGCAAGGAATTTTTTAGATAAAGCCTGCGATCCGAGATTATATAGATGGTGTGATCTTGATTGGCCGCTTGTCCTCTTACTCGACGGTCTCTTCTTGGTTGGATTATTTTTTTGGGTTGCTCTCCTATATCTTGGAAGACCAAGAAGCAACAAACAAGATCGCGGTCCTCTTCAGCTGAAGTGAGTATCGCTCGATGGCCAAAACAACATGCGAACCGAAGTGGGTGAAAGGTATTCTCTCCGGTCTCAGATCAAGCATCCCACCCCTATGCAACTCTATTGTGATAGTCAATTTGCTCTCCACATTGCCAAAAATCCTGTCTTTCACGAACGTCACGAAACACATTGAAATGGATCATGTCATTTCGTGCGTAATGAAATAATTCATGGTCATCTCCATTACTCTTATGTGCCTTTCGTGTCCATTTCATGAGATACTTTTACTAAGGCCCTGGGACGTGCACCGTTTCATTCTTTGCTTGGCAAGTTAGGCATTCGAAATCTTCATGCTCCAACTTGAGGGGGATAATACGGAATATTGGGAGAATATCATAAAGATTATTACACTGATCCTAATTGATCTAATACTAATATTGGGAGAATATTAAAGATTATTACACCGATATATTAGGAGAATATCATAAAGATTATTACACTGATCCTAATTGATCTAATATGGAATATTAGGAGAATATTCATAGTATTATTACACTGATATATTAGGAGAATATTACAGCATTATTACACTGATCCTAATTGATCATTTCTGTAATCTTTTTATTTGTATAGTTATTATTAGAATAGCCGTATCTGGTTTAGGAGTTTTTATAAGAGTGATCTTAGCTAGGTGAGTAGTAGAACTTGTGTATATATCTGTTCTTTTTGTAAAATAACACAGAAAAAATTCATGATTAACTATTTCTTTACTGGCCAATCAATGCCTTGCCCAACACGGCCCTGTGGAACTTGTGGATTCAATTTGAAAAGTAGAGAGGCGAGTAGGACCACGTGCTCGATGCCTTACAAAATTGATGATCTCGTGTATAGGAATTTTCAACCTTACGGATCTTATTTCTCAATCAGTTATCAAAGTTCGCTACGACAGCAGCATAATTTATTAACGCCACTGCCCTCTTCTGCTGCCATGTGTCTCTGTTGTATCTCTATCTCTCATGCTCAGTTTCTCTGCCTTGGCTCCTATGAACAACTACACCCACAATAACAGCGACCTCAATAGAGTCAATGGCTCGCACCTCTCGTAGGTTATTCTCTTTCCTCAATTCTTCATCTTCGAAAACAAAAATATTTTTTGAACATCATCTAGAAAATACCACACTTGCTTGAAATACGATGCCTTACGTGAGTGTGACTCTTTGTTTTTATATACCAGTCTTTACCCTATGTTCAAGGAATGGTGTATTGTCTGGGTGTAGTATTTTAGATGTACAAATAACGTAACTCCTTCTAGAAAACTAACCAACTTTGTTTCTGTTTTTTTTTTTTTTTTGCTTGCATATTTTGTTTCTGTTTTAATTATCAAGGATGTTTATTTCGCGTCTTCCTATTGAAATTTTGCCAAATTTTGTAACTTTCGGCTGAGAATGATTGTGTTGAGCTCAAAGTTTCTTTTTTCTCCTTGAAACGAGTGGCTACGAATCATTTTCTGTTTCCTATTGAAATTGGGTTTGGTTTTTTGAGAATCAAGCGGAAAGTTTTATGCTTTTTGATATTTTGTGGGCAGTGGTGGTAGTGGCAGAGGAAGGGCTTTTTATATGAGAAACCACAGAGAAAGAACTAGACGCTCTTGGTAGGCTCCTGTAAGCACTACTTTACCCTCTAATCATTTTTGTAAAGTAAAGTGGGTTTCATTTCTTCTTGTTGTAGTTGTTTTTGTAAATTAAAGTGGATGATATTCTTATTCCTTTTATGCCTGGAAGGAATTTTGGCAAACTGTCATGCTTTGATATAGGAAAGGAAACCTTTGTGTGGGAAATCTTTTGTATCTTTAGCCAACCTTTGTTTGCCTTTGCAGCAACACAACGAACTTTGTCGTATGACTTAATCAAACTCTTTTTTCCTTGCTTCTTGTGCAAAAACAAATTCACTGCTGTAAAACAATGTTGAATGCTTACATTATACACACACACAAACATACACACAACTTTGATATCTTGATTATAGTCACTGAATTTTTTTATGTCTCTCGGTATATGCTTCTGTTGGAATATCTTCAGACTTTACGTCATATGGCATATGAATTGAATTTGAATATGTGCTGTGATGATTATTTGAGAGTTACTGATCTGCTAAAGCTGAATATGAAGACATTTGCTAATATTCCACTAAGATCCCACATTATTGATGATATTAGGGAGGTCAGTTAATTTCATGTATGTTTTTATTTTGTTCTTGGGTTCCACAGATGCTTATTCCATATGTTGTGCTGTCAAAGTATAGTGCATAGGTTTATTTGCCCACACACACATCATCAAAATGGCACTATTGAGTGTAAACACCGCCATATAACAGAAATGGGATTTACCCTTCTTGCTAATGCTCACTTGCCTCTTCACTTTTGGGATCATGCATTTCTGACTTCAGTCTACCTTATAAACAGACTCCCTTCTTCCTCCATCTCCAATGATATTCCTTTTGCCAGACTTCATCACATTAAACCAGATTACTCGTTTTGAAGAGCTTTTGGCTGTGCATGCTATCCACTGCTTAGACCATATAAACAACATAAGCTTCAGTTTAGATCTGTTGAATATGCCTTCTTAGGTTACTCAAGTCAGCATAAGGGATACAAATGCCTCTCTCCTGAAGGCCGACTCTATACCTCTAAAGATGTTGTGTTCAATGAACACAAATTTCCCTGTCAGTCTCAAGTCTCAACCTTCATCTAGTCACCCTGCACCTTCCTGTCCCACCTATTCCAGTACCCCTCCAATCCTTCCTTTCTCCTCAGTTTCACCTATGCCTCATACTGATTCTAGCCCATCTTCTGCTATTCAAAAATCCAATTCTTTTCCTACTGCCTCCAATCATCCAACTTCTGTGCTTTCAGATTTCCCTACTGTCACACCAACCAACTCAGAAGATCAACCTTTAGTTTCTGCTCCTGATCGTATCACTGACATTCCGTCAACTGTTAGACCTGAACCACTCTCCACTACTTGTCACCAACCTGATTATTCTCTGTCAGTCCCACATACTGGTGTTTCTCTGTCAGTCCCACATTCTTCATCAGCTGCTGCTCAACCTGCATCTGCACCTGCATCAGTCTCAGTACACCCTGATAGCTCTCTATTACTTCCACATTCCTCAACAACTGCTTTGTCTGTTTCCTCCGAGATATCTGCACCTATTCAGTCTTCATTTTCTGATCCCACCTCTACTCATTATGTCAGATCAGTTTCTCCCAGCTCTGCTGATCTTCCTGCTTCTGTTCCACATTCAGCAGCACTCTCCAAATCCATTTTACTAGTCACTCACTCACCCTCCAAATCCACACATCCAATGCAGATCAGATCTAAATCTGGTATCTTCAAAAACAAGGTTTTAGCTACTACTGCCTCACCCACTGAACCCTTAAATGTGAAACAAGCCCTAGCTGATCCTCAGTTGAAAGCAGCCATGCAGGCTGAATTTGATGGTCTCGTTGCTAACCAAACTTGGCAGCTTGTTCCTCTCCCACCTAATAGCAATGTCATATTTTCTGGATTAAGGAGAACCCTGATGTATCAGTACAGAAGAAAAGGTGTACAGGAGAAAAGGTGTGCTGAAGGACAAGGGATCATCTCCCCATTTAGGCATGGAACGTGAGCCTCAACCAGCAGCATAACTGCCAGCTTACATGGCAGGAAACAAGTGGGAGGGGAAGGAGAGAGAAAGGGAGATCTGTTAGTGGGAAAAAGGGAGGATAAAATGGAGATGAGAGGGAAGAAAAGGTTATCGGAGAATTAGGAGGAAATAGGAAGGGAGAGACCCGGCCTCTCGTAAGTCCTGGAATTATTCTACATTTTTCTTTCAGTTCTTGTACTCTTTTCTCATTTCTGCTATTGATTTCATACTGAAATCAGTACAACATTTAGTTTCTATCATATAATACGTAATATTCAGTTTCTTTCCATCTCTGTAACTAGTTTCTATCAACTGGTATCAGAGCTCCCGATCTGGGAGCTGTGGATGGTGCATACGCGGATGGAAGCCAAATTAGAGGCAATCGAAAGAGGGTTTGAACGATGGAGGAGGGAATTGCAAGAAGAAAGGGAGCTACAGGAGGCTAGGCGCGAGCTTCAGGAAGTGCGACTCAAAAAGATGGAAGAAATCCAAGAGGATTTGCTGAAATTTCTAAAAGGACTGGATCAAGGATCTCAGTTCGGAGATTCGACGAGACGTGAGGAGGAAGAAGAAACAAATGGGAGTCGTCGTATGGGGACGGAGTTCGATCGGGTAAAGAAATTGGAGATCCCCATCTTCGAAGGCGAAGATGCGTACGGGTGGGTAGCTCGGGTTGAGCAATACTTCCACGTGAATGCCTTGAGTGTGGAAGAAAAGGTACCGGTGGTTATGGTAGCCTTGGAGGGCCGAGCCTTGTGCTGGTTCCAGTGGTGGGAGTTTCGCACAGACCATCCAACCTGGGAGGGGTTCCGATCAGCTGTGATAAGAAGGTTCCAACCTTGCATGATTCAGAACTCGTATGAGCTGTTGCTGAGTTTGCAGCAGACTGGCATGGTGGGGGAGTACCGAGAGTGCTTTGAGAGAGATGCAGAACATTTGATGAAGATAGAGGATGAGTTTCTGATTGGAGTATTCTTGAATGGCCTTAGAGAGGAGATTCGGGCTGAGTTGAAGCTCCATTGGTTGGAATCTCTTTCTGACTTGATGGATCAAGCCCAATTAATTGAGAAGAAGAACTGGACCTTAGTCAAGGGAGGAATAGGTGGGGAAAGTAAGGGAAGTATGTTGCACAAAGGGACCCAACCCATGAAGACCTTAGTGTACGAAATTGGGTCTAAGACCAATATGTTGGCTGAACCCAACAAAGGCAGTTTCACCATAAGCTCAAGTATGAGCAAAGGAAGTGTTAACCAAAGAGGAGTCTCAGATGGGAAGATGCCTGAAACAAGCAGTCTAAGGAGGGAAAGAGGAATTAAGCAATTATCAGAGGCTGAATTACAAGACAAAATGAAGAAGGGGCTGTGTTTCCATTGTGATGAAAAATATAGCCCAGAACATGTCTACAAATACAGACAATTTCGGTTGATGTTGATGGAACCCATGGAGGAAGATGAAAAGGGGGAGACAATGACAGAAGATAGTGAACTAGACATGGCAGAAAAATCCCTGCAGCTTTCGATGCACAGCATCATGGGATTAACTTTAAAAAAGTCTCTCAAATTGTGGGGTGAATTGAAGGGGAGGAATGTGGTGATACTTATTGACTGTGGGGCCTCTAGTAATTTTATTGCTAAGGAATTAGTGGCTGAAATGGGTCTAGTGGTCTCCACCACACCAGCTTACTTAGTTGAAGTGGGGGATGGCCATAAAATAAAATGTCAAGGAGTTTGTCAAGGTGTAAAGCTCATGATGCAGGGGATAGAAATCTGTCAAGATTTTTTTCTCTTTGAGCTAGGAGGAGCTGACATTGTGTTGGGATTAGATTGGCTGGAGAGCTTGGGAGAAATTAGAGCTAACTTCAAGGAGCTCACTCTTAAGATGGAGTTAGGAGGGAAAGTAGTGACTGTTCGAGGAGAAGTTGCCCTATCCAAGTCCTCAACCTCACTCAAGACCATGATTAAGGCCTTACAGAATGAGGGCCAAGGGTTCTATGTGGAATACAAGGATGGACTCTTACTGCAACCTGTCACTCCAGATTGGGCAGAATTGGAAGTTGTATTGGATGAATTTGTAGACTTATTCCAAGCACCACAAGGACTACCCCCTCAAAGACGGCAAGATCATGCTATTCACTTGATAGAGGGAGCCCAGATTCCAAATATAAAACCCTATAGGTACCCTTATTATCAGAAAACTGAAATTGAAAAAATAGTAGATGAAATGCTTATGGCTGGTATCATTCGACCTAGCACTAGTCCTTATTCCAGCCCTGTCATTTTAGTGAGAAAAAAAGATGGAGGATGGAGGTTTTGTGTGGATTTCAGGGCCTTGAACAAAATTACCATTCCGGATAAATTTCTCATTCCTATGATTGATGAGCTTTTTGATGAGCTAGAGGATGCCACCATATTCTCTAAGCTAGATCTCAAGTCTAGGTACCATCAGATCAGAATGAGGGACGAAGATGTGCCAAAGACAGCCTTTCGGACTCATGAGGGCCACTATGAATTCCTTGTGATGCCCTTTGGGTTGTCCAATGCCCCTTCCACATTTCAAGCCCTCATGAATGAGATGCTAAAACCATTTCTCCAGAAATTTGTCCTTGTGTTCTTCGATAATATTCTTGTTTTCAGCAAAGACAAGGATTCTCATGTGGGGCATTTGAGGGTGATATTACAGCTGTTGAGGGAGAACAACCTATTTGTTAATAGGAAAAAATGTAGCTTTGGCCAAAGACAGCTAGAATATCTTGGCCACCTCATTTCAGCTGAAGGTGTAGCTGCAGACCCACAAAAGACTGAAGCAATGGTCAGTTGGCCCACCCTTACGGATGTGAAGTCTCTAAGAGGGTTCTTAGGACTGACAGGATATTACAGGCGGTTTGTAAAGATTATGGGAAAACAGCCCGACCTCTAACACAACTCTTAAAGAAAGATGCTTTCCAATGGGGAGAAGAGGCCGAAAAGGCTTTTGAAGAACTTAAGGCAGCCATGGTTAATCTTCCTACACTAGCAGTTTCAAATTTTTCCAAGACTTTTACAATTGAGTTTGATGTCTTAGGCAAGGGGATTGGAGCGGTGTTATTACAGGATGACAGACCCATTGCCTATCTCAGCCAAGGACTTTCAGCCAGAGCGCAGCATAAGTCAATTTATGAACGAGAATTAATGGCTATTGTTATGGCAGTCCAAAAGTGGAGACATTACCTCATGGGGTGACACTTTATCATCCATACTGACCAATGGAGTTTGAAGTATTTGACTAAACAAAGGCTGTTAGGGGAAGACCAACACAAGTGGACATCTAAACTCTTGGGTTTTGATTTTGAAATTAAATATAAGCCGGGTCTTGATAACAAGGCAGCAGACGCGTTATCTAGGAGAATGAACTTTTGTGCTATCTCTACGGTGCACTTATTGGATTGGAATGATTTAATGGAAGAGGTGTAGGGGGATGAAAAGCTCAGACAAATCTTGCACGATTTGGTAGCCAATTCTGTTTCTCACCTAGGTTTCCAACTCAAGGAGGGGAGACTACTGTACAAGGACAAAATAGTACTACCTAAGTCATCACCCAGAATTCCTCTTCTACTCCGAGAATTTCATGATTCCAATATTGGAGGTCATTCTGGATTTTTCCGGACCTACAAGCGGATATCTGGGTTGGTCTATTGGGAGGGCATGAAGCGGACTATACAAGATTATGTAGCAGCATGTGGGGTCTACCACCGTAGCAATTACCAAGCCCTTTCACCTGCTGGACTATTGCAACCCTTACCTATCCCTACGCAAATATGGTCTGATGTAACACTCCAACTTTAGGATAAATGACCGTTATGTCTTTATTGTACTGTTTAATGTTTTTCTGTATGATATAAAAATTATTTGACTGTTTCGTGTTCGTATTTGAGTGTTTTGTGTGATTTGCTCTGAGTCAGAAAAATAATAATTTTCGGACCGGAGAAATATTATTTTAATTATTTGGAGCTGGGAGATCTTACTAAACCCAATTCTGAATGATATGTATATTAATCTTTTAATTTTTAGGATTTAACTGTGCAATAAAATAATTTTATATTATTATAATATTATTTTATTAGTCAGTATAAATAAAATGACAGTGGACCCGGAAATGTCCGTGGGACCCACTTTTAGTTTGTAGAACCCACAATTGCTATGCGGGACCCATGTTTAGATAAAGTAGTCAACGTTAGTGACTTGATTTATTTTAAGCCAATAAGGATTAAGTCAACGAAGTAGGCTTGACTTGATTTACACCGTTGGATGAGAAAGTTCAAGATGGAATATCAACCGTTGATTTAATCTATGGTTGTAATGATAAGCTTCTTAAGGAAGGCTTTGGAGATCCACCATTGATCAAATGGACGGTGGAGATTGGTCTCACAAAAAATGGTTAGAATCATTTGTGACCATTGGATGTGAAGAATATTGGGAAGATCTTGACCCTTTATTTTTGGAGATGAATCTAATGGTTAGAATTTCATGAAAATAAGATCTAATGGTTTAAATTTGATCATATCACTATCTAATATCAACCCTTGATATGATCAATGGTTCTTGAAGCTTAGATTAGTAGAATGTTAATTAATTAGTAATGTAACTAATTAACCTAATTAAGATAAGTTAAGTGTGCTTAGAAGCTTAATAGGATTAGTAACTTAATTAAGCATCATTAGTGGTGGAACATTCAAGAGCTTGTGACAAGGCTTATGACTAGGCTTATGACAAGGCTTGGATTAGCCAATGGAAGACAAGCTTGGTGATCAAGTTTTAATCTTGACCCTTGATGAAGTCTAAGGCTTGGATGGAGTCTTGGAGAGTCAAACAAAGTGGCCACCTCCACTCCTTTGAGCTCCACGGCCATTCACCCTTGGAGAGCAAAATTTCACTTCAACTTCATCTTTGCTATTACACTTTCTCTCTTCCAAAATCAAGAAAACACCATTGTTGCTTCTTTTTGAGCACTTCGGCCAAGAGCCCTAAATCACCATCCATTCACCTAAAATTCTATCCAACTTACTTTTCTAAACCTAAACACAATTCTAAGAATATCTCTAGTGGAGAGTTCTTGCAAAATCTATCATCTTAAGCTTGGAAATTTTCTTTGGAGATTTTTCCTAGAAGGTGAAAATCCTTATTTTTTATTTCTAACTTCTTTTTCAAGGTTCTAAGCCATGATTGATCCATGGTTTATGATTTTCTCTTATAGTTTTAACTCTTTAAATTTTTGTTTAAGATCTTTAGGTTCTTGAAGGAGATCACGAAATCCATAGAAATGAGTGAAAGAGGATTTAATTCACACTTTGTCAACTTTGCATACAGCTTCTTTTCCTTCAAAATCTGAAGAACTATACTGAGATGTTCAGCATGCTCTTCCTTATATTGAGAATAGATCAGAATGTCATCGATAAAGACACCGACAAATCTGTCTAGATATGGATGAAAAATCATATTCATATAGTCCATGAATATGGCAGGAGCATTCGTCACTCCGAATGGCATTACCTGATACTCACAATGTCCATAACGAGTTCGAAAAGCTGTTTTAGGCACATCATCAACTTTAACACGAATCTGATGATAACCTGATCTCAGATCTATTTTAGAGAATACCACTACTCCTTTCAACTGATCCATCAAATCATCAATCCTCGGAAGTGGATATTTATCACCTGAAGTTTCATTTGAGAGTGATCCTTCAGAGGGTTAGATATCTATGATGTGCACTTGGGCACTTTTTGGATGTAGTGTTGTATATTAACTCTTTGCTGTTTGTTTAAATACTTTGTAGTTGTAAATTATTTGTATAACTTATGACAAAAACCATATGTATATTATGTGTGATGACAGTTTACTTATTTTATGTTCCGTGTTATTGTATTTAGTAATATTCTGTTTTAACAGGAAAAATTTTACAACCCATATTATTTATATAACAAATGTTTTACAACTTGGGTAATATTTTATTTTATTTTATTTTATTTGCATCATAAATGTGACATCCCCACAAGGGTGTTACATCTGACATATCCATGGATTTCGTTGAAGGACTTCCCAAGGCTCATGGATTTGATACTATACTTGTGGTAGTAGATAGGCTGACTAAATATGGGCATTTTATAGCAATTAGTCATCTGTTTACTGCAAAAGAAGTGGCAGACGTGTTTATCAGAGAAGTAGTGAAGTTGCATGGATTCCCTCAATCAATTATTTCAGATAGAGACAAGATCTTCCTTAGTCATTTTTGGACTGAATTGTTCAAGCAAGCTGGGACAAAGTTGAAGTTCAGCTCCGCTTATCATCCTCAGCCTGATGACCAAACTGAGGTGATCAATTGCTGTTTGGAGACTTATTTAAGATGTCTCATAGGCACTCGGCCAAGGCAGTGGCCTAAGCTTCTCAGTTGGGCTGAATTTTGGTTTAACACCACCTATAGCAGTGCTACTAAGATGACCCCCTTCAAGGCCCTTTATGGTCGAGATCCCCCAATTTTGTTCAGAAGTGTGGCAGGTCATTCTCCAGTAGAGGAAGTTGATAAACTTTTGACTGAGAGGGATCTTTTGTTGGATGAACTGAAACACAACTTACTACAAGCTCAGAATCGGATGCAGACCCAAGCAAATAAACACCGAAGAGATGTCACCTATAGCCCTGGTGATTGGGCTTACCTCAAGATTCAACCTTATCGTTTAAAGTCTTTAGCTAAGCGTGGCAATGAAAAACTTAGTCCTCGGTTCTATGGTCCCTATCTGATTGAAGAAAAAATAGGCCAAGTGGCTTATAGACTGCATCTGCCAGCACACAGCCGCATCCACCCAGTGTTTCATGTCTCACTTCCAAAAAATCGGTGGCTGCCACAACTGAAACTCAACCTCTACCCTCATTCCTATCAGAGGACTGGGAGCTACAAGTCCAACCTGCTGCAGTCCTTAACCTGAGAACTATACCTGATGACCAGCAGGAGGTGCTCATTCAATGGCAAGATTTGCCTGCATGTGAGAATTCTTGGGAACTGACTACTACTATTTAGGAAAACTTCCTAACTTTTCACCTTGAAGACAAGGTGAAACTCTTGGAGGGGAGTATTGTTAGCACACGGCCACCTATTACGAAGGTGTACAGGAGAAAAGGTGTGCTGAAGGACAAGGGATCATCTCCCCATTTAGGCATGGAACGTGAGCCTCAACCAGCAGCATAACTGCTAGTTGACGTGGCAGGAAACAAGTGGGAGGGGAAGGAGAGAGAAAGGGAAATCTATTAGTGGGAAAAAGGGAGGATAATAGGGAGATGAGAGGGAAGAAAAGGTTATCAGAGAATTAGGAGAAAATAGGAAGGGAGAGACCAGGCCTCTCGAAAGTCTTGGAATTATTCTAAATTTTTCTTTCAGTTCTTGTACTCTTTTCTCATTTTTGCTATTGATTTCATACTGAAATCAGTACAGCATTCAGTTTCTATCATATAATACGTAATATTCATTTTCTTTCCATCTCTGTAACTAGTTTCTATCAGCTAGACTGTTGGCAAAAATGTTCCACCAGCAGCCAGGATTTGACTTCACTGAAACATTCTCTCCGGTGGTTAAACCAGCAACCATTCGACTGATTTTGACATTAGCTCTCTTTTCCAAATGGTTAATTCTGCAGATTGATGTTAATAATGCTTTCTTCAACGGATTGCTCCTAGAGGAGGTCTACATGACCCAACCACCAGGATTTGAAGTTGGAAATTCCTCACTTATGTGCAAGCTCACTAAAGCATTATATGGGCTTAAGCAAGCTCCAAGAGCTTGGTTTGAGAAATTGGCTCTGATATCATGTGAAGATTAAGAGATAAGCCAAGAACAGTGAAGCAGAAAGAAACTGAAGGAAAGGGCAGGAAAATAGAGAAAACTATCAACTGAATAGAGAGAAATCTGAGTGTATTGATTAACTGAGTAGCTTACAGTGTGCTATTGTTATATATGCAAGAGACTACTGAGAAACCAGCTAGACAACAATAACCGCTTCCTGACAGCCTAACTAGGTGATGGGTTTGCTCTACATGGAGCGAAAATGTGTGAAAAAAATTGGTTTGCATTCTCACAAACCAGTCCTCCCATTTTCTTTTTTTTTGTTCTTTTTTTTGTCTATGTTTTCTTTTAATATTCTTGATCCATTGTTCATAGCATTTTTGTCATGTATCACCGTGTTTTTTATCACTAATAACAATTATATATGTGTAAACATCGGCAGAGTCTTTCTCTTAAGGACATTCTTATACATCTAAGCACTTTTGCAATCTCTTCCAGATATAATTTTTTATTGTTCGTAAATTGTATATATAATCTTTTTAACTTTCTTTCCATTTCCTTTCTGTATGGATTCCAAGTTTGGCCCATTTTTATATGGAACAATTTACTTTTGGTAAAGGAGAAAGTGATAAAGTTTGTATGATGAGTTTAATCTGGGATAGATTGTGTTGGTATGCGATATTGCTTCCAATTTCCAAACATTCACTGTCTAACTGGATTTCTGAAAATCACCTTGACCTTTGTCTATTTACGTATATGTATGGTAAATTTGCCATTTATACAAGTTTTGAAGGCCTTTTGGTAAAAGCATTGAGGTTTTGTACTTTCTACAGATATTCAGCATGTCATTCTTGTCCTCTTAATAGGTGAGCAATTTTTGAATGTTTGATTGTCATGATGACTGAATTAGTCAAGTTGGGCCTTACATGTTATCAATTGATGTACTGTCCTATATGATAATCTAAGAGGCTTGAGATCATGATTAGATTAGGATATAAATTGATTGAAAACTGTGGCAGTGTAAATTAAGAAAATAGAGTTATGTCATTATTAATCTTGCCTAAGGTATCAGTTAAAAAAATGGATGTTTCTGGCTAGTTTGGATATCCTATTTGTTTCCATTGGTAGATTAGATTTAAAAACCTTATGCTATCTTAGTTTGTTATACATTTCACCATTAACACCATGTTGTGTCATGTGGTTGCATTTAATTTAGTAAGATTTGAAATATCATTTTGCTGCTTAAGAAGAAAGATAGGGTTATCGTCTATCTGCCTTAGCCGTATAATTTTCAGAACACCAATGATATATCTTCTTCCAATCCTTATGTTTCCAGTATACTGAGATTATAAGGATGCTACCTGTCTCAGAATGAACTAAGGGAAGAAAGTGCTTAGTTGTACAACATGAAGATTACTATTTTCATTTTTATTTTGTTTTTGTTGGGGATGATGGGAGGAGGTGGAATTAAAGGCTGAATTCTTTCTGCAGTACCAGCAACATGCAATACCTGATATTTACAAGCTGGTGAAATGTAATTGAAGTTGCAAGGCATGAACAAATTTTCACTCAGTTTCCTTATCTTGTCTCTCATTTTGATTTTCTTCCCCTTTTTTCCTAATAGCATAAATGCCTGTTTACATAACTTAGCAGTTACAACTGCATATATGAATCAATCCAAGTTCAACATGTGACAGCAGAAGTTAAGAATCTTTCCAAGAATTTGGTAGACAGGTAGCTATCATGCTGTTTGGAGGTTAGATGGAAAAAATGGCTTGGCAATTATTTAATAAAGTGACCAATTAGCATTGAGAATCTCATTCATTCTGATTTTGGTGGGCCTCGCTACGTCAAACTAACCACGAGAGTGGAAGTAAATCCACCCCACAAAAATACAAAGTTAGGGTGGTTAAGGTGGGTGGAAGTAGAAGTTTGGTTTGAGTGAGCGTGATTGTCAATTCTTTTATTGTAACTCTTTTTTAACTTTTTTTTTCATAGTCCTAAAATATTCTTTATTAAATAGATAGTTGAATCTAATATATTCATTAACTAATAAAGCATATTTTAAAAAATATATATCAGCTACACATTCTTTTAAATAGTTTTTTAATACTTATTTTATTATTAGTCTAAAAATAAGTGTTGTTAGTATTTTTTTCTTAATAATCTTTTTAAGTGTATGAGATAGATTAATAGTAAAACAAGTATTAAAATGATTGTTTAAAAAAGTGTTGCTAATTTTAGAAAAATGAAGAAATATTAACCAAACAAAAGTGGAGAATGATAATAAATACACTCTTGGTTTGAAGTTAAAAGTTTAGTTTTGAATATATTTAAAAAATATTAATAAAAAATCTGGTTCAGATAATTCGGTGGACAGAATTTGGGTAAAGCATTAACATCAAAGTGTGTTACAAGTTATAACAACACCAAGATGTGTATAGACAAAACAAAAAAAAAATGTGTTACAACTTAAAACACCAAGATGCATGTTGTCATCTTGATAGAATCTGAGTAGATTATATATTAAACATAAAATTATGTTATAAGAAGCATGTAATTAAAAAAAATTAACTTAAAAAAGTGGAAAAAAACAAAGAGATTTTAAGTGACGTGTATTAATTTTGAATATTTTAAATTATTGATTTTTTAACAATAACACAAATTAAATAAGTATTCTTTAAAAACGTTTATACAAAAGAGGCAGGTGCAAAATTATGAAGTGAAGTCTTAATTATTGGAGATGGGGAGAACAATAGGGCAATGCAATGGTAAGTCAAGCAAATGTAGTGGATTGTTCTTCAACAAAGATCCACATGACCTGATGTGATCTACACAAAAAATAAGAGTATTGGATAAATACTTAGAAAGTAGAATATAGATACATGATATAGATATGTTAATATGGTAAAAATTTAAAAAATAATTTAAAGATATAAAAATAAAAAGTATTTAAAAGTATTGAAGTATCGACACGATACATATTAGATACTGGTATGATTACTATTTTAAAGTATCAACATATATAAATTAATACACTAAAATTTTATTAATTGATGGAGAGAATATTAATGTTTCGATGTCTATGACATCTTGGAGAATAATATTTCTTTGCTTGAAGATACACAAAAGAAAGCCTTCCATCAAGTATTTGGAAAAGAGAAAGTATTATTTAATTTTTAATATTATTTATATTATTATTTTAATATTAAAAAATTTTAATTAGTGATAAAAAAAATTCCTTAGGTGTAGGGAAGTGTGACCCCTTGAGGAAACATTTGTTTCCTTATCCTTTTTAGCACATTTTAATTCGTTGGACGACAACAAATAGGCCCACAAAATTTGGGCTCCCCCCCCATCTTTCACCTGAGCCCAAGACCCACTTGAAAAGTACAGAAGCCCTATCAAATCTGATACAAGTGGTAGCATCCCACAAGTTGCCACTTCCCATGGTGCCTGTGCTTCAATAAATGAGAGAGATTAGAGAAATGCTCATTGCTCAATCATTGGTTGTTCAACGAAGAGATGAAAAGATGAGAAAAAATATGTTTAAAGGATAGTGTTATTCGTATATTTAAAATATATATATTATATTTATGTTAAATTTATATGAGAGAGATCTCAAATTAAATTATATATAATTGTAATATTTTTATAAAATATAAAATAAATTTATGAATAAATTTAAAAAAAATTAAAATATTTTTGATAGATGAATAATACAGTCGAAAGGTAAAACCTTTGAAAATGTAGACGTTAGGAATTATTGAGGCATAACATGGGAACGTTTACGGTGCTTTTAATTTTTTTGAAAATCTTGTTTTATAAATAAATGTCGTTAATTTATTACTAAAATAAATCGACAGTTGATTAATGCATTAAAAAATGAAATGGTAGGGATACTTTACCAGTAAACTATTAACAACTATTATATTCTTACATCAAATAGTATATATATCTCTTTTTACACTTTATATAATATCATTTATTATACATATTTTTTCTTATCACTTTATCTCATTCGATCAAATCTCTTAAAAAATATATGAATAATGTTTATACCCTTTTTAGGAGTGTAAGATGATCTTTATTCAACTATTAAATATGTTTGGATAAAAAATTACAAATTACAAATATATTGTTTTAATAAAGGAAAAAATTATTCTACACCTCTTCTCTTAAAAAGAGTGTAAGTATTGTTGATATTCTTTTTTAAAGTGTTAGATTTAGTGAGAAAAAATAATAGGAAAAAATATATATGATAAATGGTATTAAATGAAGTATGAAAATGAATGTATACACTATATTTGATGTAAGATTATCGAAATTGTTTAATAAAAGAATATTGTATTAATGATATTTGTTAAGAAGTCCCTAGCCATTGATAAATAATGAAAGTGTTTATTGTCTTTCTTATTTGTTTATTAACACTTTTCTTCAATTAGTTTTTTTCTCATTTTCTTAAAATATTATTTATTAAATAAATAGTTAAATTTAACACATTTACTAAATAACAAAAGTCATTTTAGGAAAATGATAAAAAAAATTAATCATGCAAGAATGAGACAACATAATTAATATATATATATATATATACCAAGTTGCGTTAATCCAAGTGACAATGGGCTTGGGCACCTTAAGCATGTAGTCAGGGATTCGATTCCTGACTCATGTGTATGGAGAAAAATGTAGTTTGGTGCGGTCGCCCTCTACGGAGCCAATAATACTGCAACAGATTAATCTTTCGCCTTCCAAGTGGAAGGATACTGCGGGAAAACACCAAATATATATATATATGACATATATAGTGAGATAAATTTTTATTATGAGAGGATGAGTGAAGTAAATCTTGACCATACAACCATACATGAATGGTCAAAATTAAACCTAAAGGTCATGTGACCACTTAAAAAAGTTACATGCATTTATGTTTTAATCTTGACTATTCATGTAAGATTCAATGATCAACAGTTACTCCTCTCACCTCTTACAATAAACACTCATCTCACCAGAGTAAGATCATATATATATATATATATATAGAGAGAGAGAGAGAGAGAGAGAGAGAGGAAGGATCAACTTACACCAGTGTAAGTCTTTTTTTTCTTACATTCATTTTTAGCTGTTAGATTCACTTTTATCTAATATTACTTTTAATAAAATAATTTCAACCATTAGATGAAAGTAGAACTAATGGTTGAAAATAGATATAAGAGAAAAAAAACTTACACTGATATAAGTTAATCTCTCTTTTATATATATATATGTGTGTGTGTGTGTGTGTGTGTGAACATAATTTAAAAAATACTTGATAAAAAATGATAGAAATATAATTTCACACCCAGATTGATGTATTATGATTTTTTATAAAATCCATAGTTTTATTTTTAAACTGTAGTGGCAATGAATGGTTGATGGAATAAGATATTTATATTCAGTTATGTATAATTTTAGTTTATATCTTCAATTTTACATTATTTTATCCTATTTTGATAATATTTATGGAAGTCCCTATAAATATGGATTAATATTAGTTTATTTTGAAATTTTGTACCTGATATTTTTTTAATGTTGTAAGATGTGTGTTTTTTATCTCTACTGTGACTAGTTTCTATATTTTTAAAATAATATTTTTAAATAAAATATAATATAATATAAAATTAATTGATATACACTATTAGTATAAAAGAATTTTATACTAATATATCTTATTTTTACGCATTTTGATGCATCTACTAAAAGAATGAGGTAATAATAAATAAGATCATGCTACATGTCCCGACAATTTACACCCAGAGGAGCCCAACTCTTATAACTGTAGTATATATATATATATAAGTGTTTTTTATTTAAATAAGATAAAAATTAAAACTAAAAATACTGAAATACACTTTCCGTGATACCCGGGCTACTAAAGGACTCAGGACATATAACATTTTCTTAATAAATAATCATGCATCAAAATATTAGTAGAAATTAGTGTAATATTCCTTTAAGGTTTGGATCTTAATTTCATTTCTCAAAGACTCTCCGTCAGATCAGATGCCAAATTTGTCTCATAAAGTGAAAAAAGGTCAAATCAAAGAGGCACCAGATAATCGAAAAGCAAGTGAATGAACTCCTGGAAGCTAGTTTTATCAAGGAGGTTTTTTGGACTACTTAGTTATCCAGCATGGTTTTGGTTAAAAAAGTAAATGAGAAGTAGTGTATGTGTATCAATTACACAAATTTAAATAAAGTGTGTCTAAAAGACCTTATTCACTTTTTAATATTGACAAGTTAGTAGATAATTCATCGAGCTTCACCTTTTGTCATTTATGGATGTCTACTCTAAGTATAATCAGATTTTCATGTATCCTAATGATAAAGACAAAATTGCATTTATCATAAAAATGACTAGCTATTATTACCGGGTTATATCCTACGACCTAAAGAATGCTGGTACAACTTACCAATAAATGATAAATAAGGTTTTTGACAAATAGATTGGTAGAATGTCGAAAGTCTACATTGACAACATAATCATCAAGACAATAGAGACTGGTAACCATATCCAAGATCTCAAAGAAGTATTTGCACAACTCCAACAGCATAATATGAGGTTGAACTCGGAAAAATGCGCCTTCAGAATATATACAAAATATTTCTTGAGCTTTTTGTTGAGAAACCTTAATATTGAGGCCAACTTAAATAACTGACAAGCAGTGTTCAATATGCAGAGTCCACAATCCTTGAAAGAAGTCCAACATCTGATAGGACATATGGTGGCATTGATTGGTTTTCTTGCAAAAGTCATTCACAAATCTCTCTATTTTGACATTACGAGTTTTTGATTATTTTTTTCCCTGAATTTTATTGATAGGTTTACCTATGCTTTATTATTTTTTTACAAAATTTATTTATTGACAAATCTGTTTTATTAATTTTAAAGGCACAATGTCCTTCATACCATAAAAAAAAACATACACACACAATTTCCTTAATTCCTTATGGTTCATTAATTCTAATTTTAAAAGGCTTACTCAAAATATTCTTTAATTTTAAGTCATTTTTTAAATTTAATTTAAAAATTTATATAATAAAAATATTACCATGTGTTTAGGGGTTTGTGTGTAATTGGGCGTTGGTATAAGATCTAATGCTTACTTGAAATCCAAAATTTATCTAATATTTGTACCCTACAGGCTTGAAAATTTGATATAAACTTATATTTATATATATAATCACAGGGTGAAAATTTTACAAGAAAACTTAATAAAATTAAATGAAATGTAATCTATTAACATAAATCTAAATTAACTAATTATTTATACTTAAAATAATTATTTTTATTTAGAAATTTGTTTTAAAATATATTTTTATATACTCAAATTAATTATTTGATTGTTATGTTTACTTTTTTTATGTTTTATTCTTATTATTGATATTAACGTCTTATAAATGATCAAATAGACTTTTAACTATATTTTTAATAAGCGCATTAATAAAAAATTTATTAATTATTCCATAAAAATAAAACTTTTACTAATTATTCCATATAAATAAAACTTTTACTAATTATTCCGTGCATTACTTAGGTACAAAATGTTAAAAAATATATAAAATAAAGTCTTATTGTTGATATATAAGCCAGATTCATTCAATTCTGCATTTATTGTTTTGAAGCATAAAAGATCACTTCAATGTTCTGAATGACTAGAACATTTACATGTTGGTTGGAATCACGATTTTAAATTACAGTTATGATTGTAATTGTGATTTTATTGCGTTTATCGCAATTTCACAATTGCAGAGAATTACAAAAAAATGCAGTTGTAATTGCACTATTGATAACTCTATTAAATGTAGTTATTTATGCTTTATTTCTATATTTTATTGATTGTTTTGTCCTTATTGTTACGCATTATTAGAAAGCTTTAGACCTATTTTCATATAAAATTCATATTGAGGTCTTCCTTCTTATCAATCTTGCTAAAATTCTTCTTAATCTTTGATTGGATTGTGTTTGATTGCATTTGTATTTGACTGATTGATTTCTCAATTGTAAGATGAGCCAAAAAGAACCAAATTGATGCGAACCAAGGCCCTGCATTGGAAGATGAATCACAAGAAAAACTTCAGTGGCTCACGCCACGACGTTGACATGTTTGTGCCATGGCATGCTGCTTTCTGCTTGTGCACCCTGATAACCCAAGGCCTTCGTGTTGCGGCGTGACACCTTAACATCGCGGCGGTGGTGACCTAATTTTTGTGCATCGCAACTCGTGTTGTATAACACCGTGGCATGAAGTGCGAAATCTGTGGGCCTATAAATACTTTGTACGCAGATTTTAGAAGGGAGCTTTTAAGGACTTTACTTTACTCTTTTAGCTTTTGTCTCTCTGAGAACCTAGTGGCTAGGACTTCATTTACGGGCTGAAAGAGAGCTGAAGGAGCCAAAATTGTAGGTCATCTTCTTCTTGGAGGAAGATTCAAGCTTCAATGCTCACCCCAATTGGGCTTTGTCTTCTGTTCCTTCTCCTTTTTCTCTTCCCTTTGTCTTGAATATGAATTTTTGTAATGCATTTTCATATTCAATGAGTAGTTAAGCTGTGTTTAGGGTATTTTTTAGATCTCCCTATGGATATTGAATGATTTGTAGTCTTTTGAGTTTATATAAATGATTTGAGTTTTGTTCTATCATATGGTGCTTAATGCTCTTATTTGTTTGATTAGTTCTTAGGTAATTTGATGAAATCTAATGAGCCTAGACATAAGACTTTGGGTTTTAGATCATACGTATGGTAGATACATGTTCGATTCCATTCCAATGACAGGATAGATTAATTTGCTAATGGGATATACATATGCCTCTTTGTCATACATAGTCATAATTGAGAATCAATCTTAATGCTTATTGTTTGCTCTGTTTCTCATGGACGCATAGTGAAACTAGGTAAGCGACATAAGGTTAATCGACCTAGACATAGGCTTTTAACTAAATTAGTTTCTTAGGCTAACCCAATCTGACTGTTTGTATTGTTTAAAAGGATTATATGTTATCAATTGAAGTAGGGGGTGAAAAAGGATTCCCTATTTTCTCAACCATATTTTTATCTTTTCTTTATGCTTTGTAGTTTAGTTAATTAACCTCTTTTCCAATTTATGTTTGCTTGAATAGAATTAGTTAAGTTGTAAGCTAATATTTAGCTTTAGAAAGTAACTATAGTCCTCGTAGGAATGATCTCTACTCATCATTTTTACTACTTGAGCGACCCGTGCACTTGCTGTTAGCAAAATAGTTACTAACAAGGTTGGCAACCCACCAACAGGTCGCGATGCAGTTGCGGAGACTACAAAATCCTCAATATTACGACCGCAATTGTAACATTCCTAAAACATAATTAAAAGTAAAAGTAAGTCATACTATTCAAATAACCAGATGGTTATTCGAATAAAGTTGTTGTTGTGCAAAACGATAGGAGTAAACGAGTCATTTTATTTGAAGAAGCTCTGCATAAATAGGTTGCTGGGTACATATATACGTTGAAACAAAATAAGTTATTCGAATAAGGAGTCTATTATTTGAATAACTAGTTGTGTTAGTACCTGAAAATTTACCAGTTATTCGAATAACTATAATGTTATTCGAATAAATATCTGAGAAATATCAGAAATGAAAAACAGGTTACATGCAACCAGAATGAAAACTTAGTTTTGGTTCTTCAAATTAATTGGTTATGGTGGAACTAATATGATGAAGTGAGATTGATGAGGTAAGTAGAAGTGAGGTAAGCAAGACAAGTGTCATGAAGGGAACATTTGATGTAGTTAATTTTATCCTACCACAAATCATCTAAAATAAAAGCCTTTGCTGTTGCAGCCTTTCCTACATCATCTTCTCTACAAGAGTTCCACTCAGGACTAATGACCATTTCTTGCAAAGCATGCTTTATGAGTTTGAACCGTTTCAACATCACTACAATTGATGCAAATCGTGTATCAGTAATGGCAAGTAACTTTAATGGCACAAACACATTGAAGATGGCTAATCTCATAGAGTGGTTCATAATACAATTTCTAATAAATGAAACATCATCAGCAATTTGGGTGATCCAATGACACTCAGCATATGTAACCTCATTCTTTTCAGTATTTTTAGCAGAACATATATTCTTTAGCGCGAGATTCAAAGTATGTACCACACAAGGAGTCCAAAATATATGATAAATATCAGCTTCAATCAACATCCCCGTAGCTTTACAAACAACAACATTGTCAGTTATGATTTGCACCACATTTTTAGCCCCCACTTCATTGATTACATCTCTAATCAAGCTAGTCATATAATGTTTATTTTTAATCTCCTCAAAGGCATTAGTAGCCCTCAAGAAAATAGGACCCCTTTCACTTGCAGCCATAAAATTTATCAAAGGTCTTCTTTTTGCATCAGCCCACCCATCAACAACAATGCTAACACCTTTTGAAACCCACAAACCTTTAATGGGTTGAAGCAATTTCTCAACATTTGCTTTCTCTTGTTGTAAGAGGGTTGTTCTCAAAGCATTATAACTGGGAGGTAAAAAATCAGACAATGAATGGCTAGCAGCAAAAGCAAAAGAACTCATATAATAAGGGTTTCTTGCAAGATGAAATGGTAAGCCTGCAGAATAAAACATCCTAGCAATTTCAGCAGTAAGTTGAGTTCTCTCTTCATTGTTGAATGCTACTTCCAAAAGACCTATTTTTCTTCTTTTTCCCTATCAAACCTTTAGGGGCTGAGGAGGCATTTTGACTTTCTGTAGGCAATGGAACATAAGGTGGTTTTGATGCCTTCCCAGCTTCTTCATTAATTTTTTTTCAATTTTGCCAAATAATCAGCATTTACCTTCACACAACCAACAACCCCATTACCAAGGATTCTAAGTAAATGATCTCTAACTCTAGAGTATGAACCACGAATAACTTTAGAACAAAAATTACAAAACCAACTCTTGCTTTCACCACTTGCAATTGAACTATTTTCTATAGTCTTAACATATGCCCAAAGAGGATTTTTTTTATCAATAATTTTAGTTAGTTGTAAATCTACTAGTGATAGTAGAGCTAGAGCTAGAGCTTGCACAATCTGATGTAGTCATTGTCCTATCTATCAAAGATTAAAATTATCAACATAAAAAATTAAACATATAAACATTTATACATTATAAAATAGATTTAAAAATTAAATTTTAAGATATAAACACTCACTTATTAGTTATTTTTACTTGATCAATTATCATTCTTTTATTTAGAAGTATGAGTACTACACTGACACAAAAAAAGCACCTAGAAAAAGTATAAAAAGCTAAAACAGTAAACTACAAAAAGACAAAATTAAAATAATTTTAAAAAATTTTCAGATCAATTTTTTTACTTTCTTTTTCAGATCAATTTTAAAATCTTTTTCACTTTCTTTTTCTGTTTACTTGACTTGCTTCTTCTTTTACGTCCTTACCCGTCAAGGCATCAATGACGTGGTCGTGGAGTAGCACTGCTGGTCCTGGAGCGTTGGTGATCAGAAAAAGCAAATTGTCGCCATGAACGCTTCGTGCCTACGTGAGGAAGTTAGAAAGAAGACTGTCGTGATGTTGGCCACTGGGAGAGAAGAAAGATGAAGGAGGCAGTGGTGTTTTTCATTGGAGGTCCTGGAGGATGAAGGAGAGCTACAACAGGAACTTTAAACTTGGCCTTTTAGAGGTGGACTGTGTCAGTGGGCCATTGTGGGTCGAGTTTGAGCCGTGTCGGGCCGTGTCGGAGCCGTGTCAAAGGGCGGTGAAACAAGCAAACTCAAAAAATAGGGTCAGACACCGTACGGACACGTGTCCGACCGTGTCGTCGGTGCTCTGGTATCGAAAACGTATCCGACACCGGTACGACAAGCAATTTGCCGTGTCCGTGCTTCCTTGCTTTTCATTTAATACTTGTTCCTGGAAATGGCTTTACTCATGTTATGAATTCATTTTGAATTTGCTTATACTGTATAGCAAAATTTGTAAGATGACTGATGGTTTTCCTAGAGTAAGATCATCAAGCAACCAGAACAAAAGAAGAAGAGCAAAACACCACAGATGATTAAGGCACACAACCAGAATCGCCTCACTGCTCTTGATCGAATGGTGTTTTTGTCATTTAAGGTTAGTTGTTCTTTACCTGTATGTAACCTGATAATGATATTCCAATGACATTGGATTTGGATCCAAGTTAATTAATCCTTTGTCATTTGAAGCAAGATGGTGTTTATGGCATGTCAATTGGTCTTCCTCATATGCCACCAAATATTCCAGTTGCAATGGATCGTAACTTAAGGGTCCCTTTTTTTTAATGAATAATACGAGAATGTGTATATAAAATTATTTTTCATTTGTATATTGATTTTCAATTTATACTAGATTCCTTGGTCTTTAATGAATTAGTTGTTACGTGTTAGAGTTCACAAAAAGGTCTTTATTAATACTAAAAAGTAGCGTGAGACAATTTATAATTAGCTCAGTTAATTTGGAAACTGAATTTATATGTCATTTTGATTATTATATATATTCACTTTAGCAGGCTAAAATATATGTGACTTTCAGTGTGTTTATATATTTATGCAAAACTAAACTCTGTTTGAAATCATCGGAGCCCAACTATATATCATGACTATTTCCTTGAATACATGGGTAACAAACAAACAAACAAACAAATAATAATAATAATAATAATAATAATTCCATATTTACGCCACTGCCGTCTTCTGCTACCACGTGTCTCTGTTGTATCTCTATCCCTCATGCTCAGTTTCTCTGCGTTGGCTCCAATGAACAACTACACCCACAATAACAGCGACCTCAATAGAGTCAATAGCTCGCACCTCTCGTAGGTTTTTCTCTTTCCTCAATTCTTCATCTTCTAAAACAAAAATATTTTTTGAACATCATCTAGAAAATACCACACTTGCTTGAAATACCATGCTAGTGTAGCTCATTGTTTTTATATGCCACTCTTTACCATATCTTAAGTGAATGGCGTATTGTATCGTAGTATTTTAGTAGTATTTTAGGTGTTCAAATAATGCAGAAAACTAACCAAGTTTGTTTATTTCGTTTTTTTTTTTTTTGGTGCCACGCTAGAAATTTTTCTTCTTGTAGAAGACATATAGTTGTATCTGCAATTTGATATTGTGATCTCAATATCCAATATGCATATTCTTTACATTAACATGCACAAGAATATCTATCAACGACAAGACACTTAAGGAATGGCATTTATTCATAATCAGGGTAGAGACACAAGGCCTTTATTAATAAAGATAATGCCAATTCTACCAATACACTTGTAGCAAGAAATGGTGTAAAGCCAATTCCTAAGTGTGTATTTAGATTAAAGTTAGTAAACTTAAATTTGGTTAAAAGTGTATTTGTAAATTTAAATTTAATTAAAAGTAAATTTACAGTAACATAATTTATATTTAAAAAATTTTACCTCAAAAGTGAGTTAGGATAACAACTTTAAAGCAAAAACAAGAAAATCTTGCTTTTGATCTAACTTACGTTTAGCTGCATATTCAATTAAAGCAAATGGACATTTAAAATACACAAACATCATTTTACGTCGTTCGAAGACTTTAAGCGTCAGTTTGCTGCAAATTGATTTCCAAACACGCTAGTCACTTGCCATTGACAGAATGCAACACAAAATGGTTATCCTCCTTCGCACTTTTCTTTTATCTGCAATGATATTCCGGTTGATGATATGGCTCAAAAAATAAATGAACACATACACACACCAATCAAACATTTATTTATTTATTTTTTTGCTGTAAATACATGAAAAAAACATTTTGTTTAGGCTGTAAATACAAGAATTCTCACTAGCCCGTCCTTGGGCTACTTCTCAATAAATTCCTGGTTTGTTCAGTTGGTGGCCACTTTGCATAAAAGAATGGATATGCTTACACAGTCAGACACCTTCATTTTTCCTCCTTTGTTATGCCTATTTTTATTTATTCCTTCTGAATTCAATATAATTTCAGCCAACATTGATCTAATCTAATTATTCTTTGTTAATTATTTCTGAATTTATCTTATTTGGCTTTAACAGAAAATGCAATTGCAAGAACAATTTCTTTTACTGACTTCACTTGAATTTTGGAAAGCCTTGTCTAATCTTCTACTGATTTAAGGAATTTTAATCTACAGGAAAAACAGAAGAAATTAGAAGATGTGAACTGTAGATATTTTAGTGGTAGCGTCAAATGCGAACTATAATATTCAGGTCAGCTATAGTATTTTAGTGGTAACATCAAAAGACTAGTTGATGATTTCATTGAGATGTGAAAGTGGTCACTGTTATATTATTTGCTTGCAATTGCAAGCTGCTGGACAGCATGTTAAAGTTTCAAAGGGAACAATTTTGCAGATGAATATCCCATTGCCATGAATCTTGATTTCAATGTTTCAGATTCTAGAAGGTCAAATATTTTTAATTAATTTGGAGCTTCTCCTGGTGAGAGCAACTTTGAAATTCATTTTCTAATTGCTGAAGGTAAGAGTGGACATTTTTTTAAATAAGAAACTAATTCTATCTAATCTCGATAGCCTTGAATATCTTTTGACTCTTAAAAGAGTCCCACATCGCAAACCTTACCTATAGTTCTCACATGAGAGTTATTAGAAAAGCTAGAGTGCACCTCAAAAGCAATCCATGCAGCCATGCATTGTGCACAAAGCGAACTATTCTTTCGCCTTTTACTAAAGAATACCGTGTGTACACTGCATTTAGTGGCTTACACTAATTTTTGAAGGAACTTCTCCCCTTTTAGGGAGTGGCTCCCCAGTTGAGTTGTAAAATTTGTGGGTCTGCTATGCTATATTTCATATTTATTTATAAATTATAATGAGTTCATTTTTCTTTAATATCATTTATACTTTATGTGGGTGTTCATGAATGAATTTATGGACTATATGATATTTATTGAAAACATACTAGCGGTTGTAATGTCATGATAGTCACTCAAAGAATGGCTTTACTCGTGTTATGATTTCATTTTGAATTTGCTTAAACTGTATAGCAAAATTTGCAAGATGATTGATGGTTTACCTAGAGTAAGATCATCAAGCAACCAAAACAAAAGAAGAAGAGCAAAACACCCCAGATGATTAAGGCACACAACCAGAATCGCTTCACTGCCCTTGATCGAATGGTGTTTCTGTCATTTAAGGTTAGTTGTTCTTTACCTGTATTTAACCTGATAATGATATTCCAATGACATTGAATTTGGATTCCAAGTTAAGCCTTCGTCATTTGAAGCAAGATGGTGTTTATGGCATGTCAATTGGTCTTCCTCATATGCCACCAAATATTCCAATTGCAATGGATCCTAATTTAAAGGTCCCTTTTTCTTAATGAATAATACGATAATGTGTTTATAAAATTATTTTTCATTTGTATATTGATTTTCAATTTATACTAGATTCGTTGGTTTTTAGTGAATTAGTTGTTACTTGTTAGAGTTCACAAAAGTTCTTTATTAATACTGAAAAGTAGCGTAAGGCAATTCATAATAAATTCAGTTAATTTGGAAGCTATATTTATATATATCATTTTAATTATTATATATATTCACTTTAGCATGCTAAAATATTTGTGACTCTCAGTGTGTCTATATAGTTACGCAAAACTAAGCTCTGTTGGAAATCATCATTAGAACCGAACTATATATCATGACTATTCCCTTGAATACACCAGTAACAAACAAACAATAATAATAATAATAATAATAATAATAGTTTCATATTTGAAAATAAATAATAATAATAATAATAATATAATAAAAATAATAATAAATAATAATAATAATAATAATAATAATAATAATAATAATAATAATAATAATAATAATAATAATAATAATAATAATAATAATAATAATAATAATAATAATAATAATAATAATAATATAATAATAATAATAATAATAATAATAATAATAATAATAATAATAATATAATAATAATATAATAATAATAATAATATAATATAATATAATATAATATAATATAATATAATAATATAATATAATAATAAATATAATATAATATAATATATAATAATATAATAATAATAATAATAATAATATATAATATATAATATATATATAATAATAATAATAATAATAATATATAATAATAATAATAATAATATATAATAATAATAATAATAATAATAATAATAATAATAATATAATAATAATAATAATATATAATATATAATAATATAATATAATAATAATAATAATAATAATAATAATAATATAATATATAATAATAATAATAATAATAATAATAATATAATAATAATAATAATAATAATAATAATAATAATAATAATAATAATAATAAATAATAATAATAATAATAATAATAATAATAATAATAATATAATAATAATAATAATAATAATATAATATAATATAATAATATAATAATATAATATAATATAATAATATAATAATAATAATATAATATATAATAATAATATAATAATAATAATAATAATAATAATAATAATAATAATAATAATAATAATAATAATAATAATAATAATAATAATAATAATAATAATAATAATAATAATAATAATAATAATAATAATAATAATAATAATAATAATAATAATAATAATAATAATAATAATAATAATAATAATAGTTTCATATTTGAAAATAACATTTTTTGGTAGAAAAAATATGTTATTGTCTTGCTTTCTATCTGGCTAGGGGTGTCAATTGGATAAATTGAGTGGGTTCAGCAACATTTTTAAACCCGATCAACTCACTAGAACAGTGGGTTAGGTTAGATTGAGTTAAATCGAGAATTTTTTTTACTTAATCTGACCCAATCCGACCTACTCAAGAATGGATTTGGTTGGATCGAACCGATGGATTAAACATACTTTTTTTTTAAAAAAAAAGTCAAAATACAAAATTTAACAAATTAACACTATAAATCTTAATCTCAAATATAACAAGTCTCAATCTAATAAATTAACATCATAAATCTCAACCGACTTAAATCAAACATACTAGGTAGTAGGTAGATCTCAAATAAACTAAATACTACAAGTCAATAAATATATAACAAATTAATAACTAACAAATCTGAACTAAACAAAACAAAACTAGTCATAACTCAAATAACAAATTAGTCTAACCAATGAAACGGCGGCTAAACAACTTTTTACTAAAAATAAAGTGTGGGTGGATTGGATTTGTGCGGGTTGGACATGCTCCAACCTGCTACTCGACCCACACACTACAAGTTGAAACATTTTTCAACCCAACTTGTGAACCAATCCCAATCCCCATTTTATGAGTTAAATTAAATCGAAACTCTCAAATTCGAGAGTTCACTAGACCTGCTGGACACTCCTATATCTGACTATTGATTTTACTTATTCATGGTTGGGTTTTCTTCTACTCAATTCAATATTTACAAAATATAAATAATTGTATCTTTTTTCACATAGATATTTCTAAATACTAGGAATCAGTTTGTTATTATCTTGAAATTGAGAATGAAAAATTAAAAGATAAATTTTTTTTATAATTTTTTTATGAAATTCATCTGTCTTTTCACCCATAACTTTAAAGACACACCAAACTTACTCCTAAAGCCTGCATAGAAAAATAGCATCATATATCATATACATATTTACATCTTTGTTAATGGTTGCACCTCTAATGCATTTCTGCTTGTTTCCTCGTCAGCATTGCTGTTGCAAACTATTATATTCTTATCTTTCTCACTTTTGCCACTTGCACAAGTTTTCAAGATTTGCCAAGTGTTGCTGCTGCTGCATATCTGACATTCAAGAACTAGTTAAAAAGCTAGATTTTATAAACTCACCTTCCTTATCTCTATCTCTATAATAGAATCCCTTCTCTCATTATTTACATAAATAAAATGATTAGCAATGAAAGTGGTGTGATCTTTGTTACCTATCAAGAAACATGAACTAAAATATGGATTAAGTAAAACTGGTGCTCAATACAAAAGCTGCATAAACCATGAAAGAAGTTGATCATTACAGTGTAACTAAAATAACTAAAGGCAGCAAACACTAAGAGGAATGCCACATGACCCTTACCATTGTCACTAGTGGTTTCACTGGTGCTCCTCTATATCATTGCACTTGAATCTGAAGTCATATCATTTATGAGTGCACGCTGTTTCTTGATCCACGGGTAGCGATCCACCAAATCATCATATGTTCTGTTTTGAGGATTAGTACTTAGAAACCAAACATCGTCCATGTGATTTCCCTGCTTGTACACATATACTCCACTCCATTTTACAATTGCCTTATCTATAGAGGATTCTAAAGCATTTGGACTATCCAAACAATGAACCTCCACATGATTCCACTCATTTTCAAAAACTACTTGATCAAGTTGTAGTTGAGGAAGTTCCACTTCCTGCTGTAGATCAAAGAGAAATATGTGATCTGATAGCATTGTGAAACTGTTACCCTCATTAGAATAGAACGATGGCCTGCCATTGATGAACACATGGAACTTGGCCCTCAATTTCCTAGGCTCTTTGTCTAAACCTCCAAAAACAAAACATATAGCAATTGCCGGGAATTTCTTACGAAACCAGAAAGACACTGATGCTCCCTTGTTATAATGGTCAAACCAATCTGGGATTTTTGTCCCTGGAAAAATAAAATGTGTGCCCCCAACCTCGTGTATTTCCTAAAAATCAAATATTTATTGGAACTCATGAATTTAGTTATAGAAAGTCAACATGTATGTACAAAGAAATTCATGGATGCAATTAATACTAGAAATTTATGCCACGCACTTCTTAAGGTTTGTAAGGCTTACGCAATCAGAAAGAAATAATCAGTAAAACCCAAGGTTTCAACGGTTTTAATAATGATTTTGATTATAATAAAGTTATATGAAGTAAAAAATTAAGGTTGTATACAAAAGGGTAAGCTCACGTTTTTATTGAAAAAATACGAGCTTAAACACAAAAAGGATTAAATCTGAGTATTTTATGGTTTATGCTTGTTTTTGGTGTCTAATATGAAGTTTCAATGCTTATTTTATAGAAAGATTCTTACATAAACATGGTGCACCCAAGTTAAATACACTAGGCCAATAAGTTATTGACACATCATTAATTAATGATTAACTACCATAATTAATGATGTGATTGGTATAGTGCATGCAACTTGAATGCACCATGTTTCTGCAAGAATTTTGTGTGTGCTGTAATACAAATTTCAAGAAGATTGAAAGAAGGTCTAGTGGACTGAAACGAATGTTGAGGCAACTCAAATGTGCCTACAGTGAACTAAACATGACTCAGAAGTAGTTCCAGACTTCAGTGGACTTATTTTAACTATGCATTGACTGAAAGGAGTTTTTGTGAAACCAAATGCACTTTCACTGCACTCAAGCTTTAGTATTTCATGTAGGTCCAGAGCTAGACAATTTTCCTAAGGGGGCCAAAGAAAAAATTCCATTTTTGGGGGGGGTGGGGAAGTTCTATTTTTCTAAACAAAATTACATATAAATTAAAATCAAGGACTTTTTGACAATTGGCCCCGGGGGGGGGGGGGCAGGACCCTCTAATGCAACATGAGCCTCCAACCCTGATTTCATGATCTGAACCTGAATGAACAATAAGGTTGGCTACTTTTTCAAGAGTAATCTATTGGAACTATCTGTAACAATCAAGAATATTTAGAAGCTATAAAAAAGCTTAAGTGACTTGATTTGGTACCTGAGTCAAGAAGAGAATTACGAGCTTAAATATCTACTGCTTTTGTGAACATAAAACTATTCTATTATATTGAGAGCAAAGCGCTTCATGGGTGTCTAGGAGAAGTTTTTATTGTGTTTAGCACTTGGAATGATAGAGGATCATTGGATTAAAGCTGGTTAGGCCTTGAGTTTTTGTTCTTGTGGAAAACAAGTGTGCTTGTGTTAACTAGTGTTTCAACATCCTAGGTTGTAGCTAGGTAAAGGTTTCCTTGTAGAATTAATGAAATTAGAGGTGCTAGCTAGTGTAACTAGGGAATGCTGGTTAACTGAAGAATGTCATATATAGTTAAAAATCCTATGGGTGATCTTGAGGACTGAAAGGATAAACCATGGTGTTGCATAGTTCATCCCTTTTTCTATCTCTCTCTCTTAACTTTGGATCGTTGCATTAATTAAGTTAATATAAGCTTCATTGTGCGAGCCACTTTTCATAACATTTTATCCTGTTGTATGCTTTTGTATGCTCATGTGTTAAGTGTTAAGTGTTAAATGTTGCATTGCATGGGTTTAGATATTTAAAATCCGCCACAGTTTGGACATATTGTCCTACTCAACTAACAAGAGCTTTTTTGAGTTTGTTTAAAACATCTATTTTGGACAGCACGCCATGCTTAATGCCTTTTAAAAAAACCAGAATCCCCTCTTGAATCATATCTATGGGCCTACATTGATATCTACATACGCTTTAAATAGCATGTAATTTTATCACTGGTTATGTCTATGGTACACATATTTGAGCTATACCGACACAAGAATATCTTAATTTATAATTATGAGAAGGAAAGAAAAAGAGAAGCACCTGACTCAATAATATGCTCGTAGACTGTGGAGTCAAGGATATGCAGTTCCTTGCTGAGAAAAGTTTTATGTTTGGTGGAAGTGCCATAATTTGTTGAAGCTGCTTGCAGTCATCCAAGTAGAGGCTTGTCAAAAAGTGAGACTCTTTGATGCAGGAAGGAAGGATGGTGAAGTTATTAGCGGCTAGATGTAAAGTTTCTATGTTGGGAAAGTAAGTAAAATAAATAGGAAGAAATTCATCTGATAAATTGCTCGCTCTGAAGTGAAGATCTTTCACTTTTGAAAAGACTACGCAGCTCATGTTTTCTTGTCCTGCGCAATTGATTAATATTTGGCACCCTCTACATGATTCAGCTTCCAATGACTCAAGTTTTGGCAACATGAAAATGCTACTTGGCAGTTGACTAAGCCCTCTACAATAGATCAAGTCCAATCTTCGAAGACCAATAAGATATTGTATTGAATATGGCAATTCTTCTATTGCACTTGATCCCAAATTCACATCAGTTAGATACTCCATCTTTCCTAAAATTTCTGGAAAATTTTTCAGACTTGAGCACCCCCACAAAGAAAGTGTTTCAAGAGAGGTCAAATTGATACTACGTGGAAATATGCTGAGCTTAGTGCATCCTTGAACACTCAACTTTCTGAGTTTATCAAGAAATCCAATGGAATCATGAACTTCAATCAAATTCGTGCAATCATCAAGGCACAGTTCTGTTAAATTTGGAACTCCAGATATGTCAGGTAGTTGTATTAAAGATTCACAGCCTTCAAAATTCATATGACTCAAACTCTTAAAATTCTGCAAGGCCATACCAAAAATAATTAGTCTAAAGAATTTGAAGCCAGGTTTATTGTTATGTGATACCAAAGATAAAAAAGAAAAGCCAGGAGTAAACATGTGTATAACCTTTAGGGGAGTATTCAATACAAGGCAACTATTAGGCAAGTTGAGTATGCTGAGTTTCCTTGGACGAAAGTCAGATGGTAAATATGGCGATGGATATCCCCTCCAGTCAAGCACTCTTAAACTATTTGGGAGATATTTGGGGCCTGTAGAGAAATTTGCATTTATAATTCTAAGTATTTTGAGGTTTTTCATCTTTCTGAATTCCTCTCCTGTCCAACACACTTCTTCATCTTCAGGCAAATCCAACATTATGACTTCTATTTTTTCAGTTCCCTACAATAGCACAATTGCACGAGTAAACACAAAATATATGTGTGTGCATGCCTGTTAGAAATTGAAAATCATATTGTCCTATTGTTAATATACTTTATCAACACAACAGAGAAGGTAGAGCCAAGAAACATGTGAAAAAATATTGTTTTTTTCTATTTTTTTCAGATAGATAAAATCAAAGTACAAAAAGAAAAACATCTTCATGCAAATGCTCTCACTTACCGTGTCTTCTTCTAAAACATGAATAATGTCTTCAAAGAACCATAACCTACTGCGATAGCCAGGCTCTACCTTTGATTCTTCCCTCAGAATTTCTTTCCCCATTTCCTCTATCAAGTCATGCATGTTTACACGACCATTGTTAACCATTAAGAGGGATTTCTGAATCAAAACTCAAATACCATATTCTGGGCGAAAGCCACGACCATGTTGCAACATGTTGGTGACATATTCCAATTTCTCACCTCGGAAGAAACAAGCAATGTCAAGGAAAATTTCCTTCTCATCATCCTCCAAATTGTTGTAGCTTACTCTAAGTATTTCTTGAACACTTTTGTTTGGCCTTCTTTCATAATTATCTAATGCTGAATCCCATTCTTCGAGGCTTTTACCAAACAAGTTAGAACCAATTATTCCCAAAGCCAATGGAAGGCCCTTGGCATAGCATATTGCACGATTTGAAATGTTCACATAACTTGGATCAACTTCATTACTTTTGAAGGCATGCCAACTAAACAATTCAAGAGCTTCCTCATTATTTAATTCTTTTACACGATATAATTTTACAACTCCATGTTCAAGTAGTAAATGCTTATCCCTTGTGGTTATAATGACTCTGCTACCAGAACCAAACCAATCACTCCCTCCAGCTATTGCTTGTAATTGCTCCAATTTATCAACATCATCAAGAATCAACAGAATTTTCTTTTGGTTGAGCCTCCTTTTTATAATTGGAATTCCTTGATTCACATTTCCCAGCTTAATATCCTCCCCAACCATTTCTAGAAGTAGTGTCTCTTGGAGTGATACCAGACCATTCTTACTTGATTTTTCTCTAATATTAGAGATAAAGCATAAAGCTTCAAACTGATCAGCAATTGAATTATATACAGCACATGCAATTGTTGTTTTACCTATTCCACCAATCCCATAAATCCCTACCATCTTGACCTTGTCATCATCAAACCCAACACTTAGAAGTTTGTTTACTTTTTGTACCCGATGCGCAAGTCCAACAGGGTAATCAGCAATATGTAAAGGAACACGTTTGAGCTTATTGGAGACCTCTTCAACGATCTTTCCAATAAATACATATTCATATTCATGCCTGCAAAATTAGAAAAATAGAATAAAATAAAATAAGGATTTAATTTGAATGTAAAGCCAATATAAAAGTTTTTTACACTTTCATTCAATCACATCATTAAAAATGTTTGACTCTCAATTAAACTACTTCAAAAGTCACACATAATGTATGATTAATTAATGATGCTAAAAAACTTTACTAACTAAATGCATATCCAATTCATGCATGTCTAGATGTTTACTGCTTAGGATTCCATTATCAAACAAATCAAATTTGTGTAAGTAAATTACTTTTACCTATATTTTTGTTTCTTTTTCCTATGTTAACAAAAAAAACCATAACGCTAACAATACAAAGAAATTAAGAAAATAAGCAGCGTAAGAAAGTGGTGAGGGTGAGGTACCCTTGTTTGAAATGCCAACCAGACAAGTTAGCTGCTTTATGCAAAGCTTGGCTCCATTCTTCTACCTTCTGCTTGTTTTGATGCTTAGCTAATGCTTCTCCATAGCTCCCCCTTTGATGTCTCACTTCTGATGGATCAACACCATAGAAAACCGGTAAAACCAACCGACCCTTTCCATTTACACATTCAAGGATCTTGGCAAGTTCTTTAAGACAAAACGATGAGGATGCAAACCTTTCAGAGAATATAACGATGGCAATCCTAGAATCTTCAATGGTTTTGAGAAGTGATGAGGTAATCTCTTCCCCTCTCCTAAGGCCTTCATCATCTATGAAGGTGTGGATTCCCCTTTGACGCAAGGCATTATAAAGGTTGCCAGTGAAACCGTTTCGGGTATCCTCACCTCTAAAACTGAGGAACACATCATACGTCCATCCATAGAGGAAAGAAGATGATGTAGATGGTGTTGGTTTTGCCATCATTGCTGCTGTAACAATCTTTCTAGATACTCTCTATAGATGTTAGCGCTTTGAATACTGTAAATGCCTTCAGGAAATCAGCAGAGATCTCGATGCAAAGACTTTGAAGGCTGAGATGAGTCATATGCAGATTTTTCTGCATTCTGAAGTTGGTGGGGACACAGTTTTGATGAAGTTTTTGTGGAAGCAAGGGGTCCATAATTTCAACGTGTGCAGCGCAAATGGGTCCTGCTAAACAGTCAACGTTCTTGAAGGCATTGGTAAATGTGTTTTCATATGGTTGATTAGATTCAGAAGACTAGGCGTTGGAGGTAAAATCAGTCATTAGGAGATAATTTCTAAAGAAAAATAAAACTATTCAGTTGAGACTCGACTAGTTTGCTAAAGAAAGCTAAGCATAGAATAATAGGTTGTAGTGCATTTATGTGAGGAGAGCACGAATTATTTGGATAAGCTTTTCCAGTGAGACACTCCTCATAAGAAATTGAATAATGTTATTCAAACACTTGTGTAGCATTTCATAATTTTATAATTTTTTTATTTAATTATAATTAGTCTTATCTTTACTTTTATTACGATTCTATCACTTGATTTATGTGAAAAATGTGAGATAATAAAATGTTGTCCAACAAACTTTTTTTAAGAAATTTTTAGGTGATTTAAAAGTTAGAGATTTCTCTTATTATATATAATTTAATACTTATTATTGTAGATTTTTAATTATATGAGTCATCAATATCTCTTAATTTAATTATATTTTTTATGTTATAGATGAAGTAATACACATTTAATCATACTTTTCAAATCTAAATTATTTGTTGTTTTAAAAAAAATTATTTTGTTTCAATTTATAAGTAACTTTCTGATTTTTTAAAAATGGAGAAATATTAATCATCTTTTTCTAACTTTATTATATTACTAATTCGCTTTTTCTCCTATGTTGTTTTCTCTCTCACTTTGTGGTATACTGGTATCCTCTTTTGGGTTTTTTTTAGTTGGGGCTGTCGTTTCAATCTTTTTGTGGCAGCCTTCTCATCTTTTTTCTCTGTTTTTTTAGTATTTTTTCCAAAAGAAATATCTAGATATTTCAAATCTATTACTTTTGATAAATGCACGAGGAGTTTGACTTTTAAGTTTATCATATCTTTTTCTTATTATGATAGATTTAAATTTTTAATATTAGTTTCCTCAAGTGAATTTCATATTTTGGGTTTATATAATAATAAAATTTTTAGATATATTGAGATAAGATACATGATATTTTCTTCATATAACACCAAATTATATATTGATCTTTATAGTAAAAATTACATCATTGTCTATAGTTTATAGATTAAGAATAAAGTTATAAATCATATGTTAGTTTTGAGTTAATATTGTATGTATTTTTTTAATAAATTTATTAATTTCAGTGAAATTGTAAGTGTTGTTAGACTTTTCATTAAATGAATTTATAATTTATCATAAAAAAAATGTTATAAAAAAAATGTTATTGTAGTCGAACCCAAAATGAATACCTATATATTATAAGTAACATGGTCAGATTATACAAGGCAGATGTTTTACTAAACCTATTTAGATAAAGACTAATCTAACCTTACCCTTTTTTACTCTTATACCTCATTTAAATTTCAAATATTCTAAAAATACCATGTTAGCCATAGGTCGATTTTGTAAGTATCAATTTAATTGCAAAAGTAGCGGAAGCAACACCATTTTCGAAGCCTGAAGGGCTTGACTCAAAATTTAATTTCAAAACTTCCGCTTGACTTGGATCCTTTTTTTTTCATTTGTTAAAAATTAGGGCATTCTCCCGTGCAATGCACGAGTCAAGAAGCTCAAGTTATACTCCAACTATCTATATTTATACATACTATTATAATTAACTTTTAAGTTTGAGAACATTACTTTTGTAAGTGCAACTCAATTCCGATCATGAATCTTTAACACATATATTTAGCTGTGAAATATATGCTGACAGGTGGTACATAGGAATTATACAACGGATTAAGAGAAACTGATATAAAGCAATCCATTTATTTTAGACCATACCAACTCAAGTATTTAACCAAAGTTATTAAGGTATACCTATTGAATGTGGTTTTCTATAGCCAAGTTGCAACAGAATAACCGAACAATTCTACATTCACACTGGTACTTTACTACTACTTGATTATATAATAAGTTAATTGTAACATTCTCTTTTTAGTATAATAGACTTGTATATGGTCATAAGGTATCACAATACTTGTTTAACATGTTTATTGAATTTTGAGACATTTTGAGTTAATTTAGACATTTTGTCGCAACACAAAACGTGTAAAATTGTTGTTTTAATTTAGGAAAATAACATAAATGCTAAATCGAAGAAAATAAATAAGGAAAATTTTATTAATAGGACATAAATGTGTGAAAGATGATGTGGTTAAATTTTGAGGACAAACAAAGTTAGTTTGACATTTTTAATAACACTGCGATAGTGTTTAAAGACCAAAATAATCTGATAAATGGATCAGAGACCTGTAGTGGTATGAGCAAGTGTAATATAGAAGAATAAAGATTAATGTGAGAGTAGAAACAGGTTGAAATGGATGTTTGGAAGCTTCTAAATTAAGTTCCATAAGATTTAATTTAACCTTAAATAAATAGTGAAGTTTTGTGTCTGACAAAGGTGTATAATGAGATATATAGAAATATAGAACTGGGAAATGAAGGAAATCATAGAATTTTCCTCAATGCCTGTGAATGTTAGAAAATTCATTTATGAAAGATTAAAGTGTCTTTAGCAGATAAAATGTTATCAGTGAAATTTCACCTTTCCTCTTTATTTCTTTTTCCTCCACTGCCTCTCATTCTCATTTTCTTCATTTTCTCTCTTCCTTGTCACACTCTCACTCTCGTCTCTCTCTCTCTCACGTGGTCTGCTGCTTCCAAAAGAAGTAAGAAAGATCAAGGAGGAAGAAGGGAGAATCAAGAAGAAAGAAAGATTAAGAGGAAGAAGATGGGAAGGAAAAGAAGATTAAAGCCCCAAGTTCAGGTATAAGATTTCTTTCATCTTTTCTACTCTTTCTTTATTTTCTTAAGTCTTGGAAACTTGAGATTTGAATGATGATTTTGCAATAGAAAAGACGATTTTGTGATGATTATGATTTGAGAACTTGATTTCTTGATATAACTCCTGATGAGTTTTAAGATTTGGAAAATGGGTTTTATACCCACATTGAGATTTAATGTTTTATAAGTAATTTGGATGCATATTTGTGATGATTAGATGTTGTTGTTGATGTTTAATGGTTTGGTATGGGTTGGGATGGCTTAAAGGCTCTGTTTTCTATAAATTTTCACGTGGTAATCGATTACATAGCCCTTGTAATTGATTGCCAAGCTTATGGAACTGCGAATTGTGCTTTTGGGCAACTTATAATCGATTACATCCTGCTTGTAATCGATTACAAGACTTTTGAGTAAGATGTAATCGATTACATCATGCTTGTAATCGATTACAGTGGTTCAGCCAAGATGGTAATCGATTACCAAGGTCATGTAATCGATTACCAAACCTTTGATTTGAGGATTTTGGTCTGAAAATGATGGAAACAGAGTTTTTTTATTGATAACAATATATTTTATACATTTTATAACCCTTTCATTGGGTTTCCTAAGGTTCAATTAGGTTTAATTAAGTTAGTTTTGTCACATTCTATGATATTGGACCTAATTGGATCATTGAAAGAATTATTGCATGAATTAATCTTAATTTATCTCTTCGACAGTGTTCAGTAAATTAGCTATAATTTGAGTTACATATATCTAATTGATGTGATTTTAGTCTTGTAGGAAAGCTAAAACAATTTCCTACAACTTTCATGAAGACCTCAAGAGCCATATTATAAGCTTGAATAACTCAAATTGGAGTTGAAGCAAGAACTAGAGTGTTGATCTTGATAGCTTGACCTCTGTGTACTCATCAAGCCATATCTCGGGCTATAGGAATTATGATGGGCTGCAATTTTGACAGTTGATAGTTAAGAACCAAATATACAACTTTCATGAAGAACAACTTTCGAGATTCTGAGGTCTAGTGGGTCATATTGGGCTTGCAAGTCAGAACAGAGGAGCTGAAATTGGGCCTGAATAATTGCAATGATTTGGTCATATCTTAGGTTGTAGGAGGTCAAATTGGATTATTCAAGTGGGCATTTGATAGCCAAGACAAAGGCCTACAACTTTCATGAAGGCCACTTTCCAAGATTCTGTCAACAAGCATGAGTTTGACACCAAATTATTTTGTGCAAGTGAAGACAAGCATTTTTTACAATTATCCACCTACTCCTTAATCATTTACTTTATCATGCACTCACTCCTTAATTATCCACCCACTCATTATCTCACTCATTGTCATATTTTGCTTGTGATTCTCTATAAAAGGTAGCATTGGCTGCCTATTAAGATAATCTTGGTTTTAAATCAAGATCATGCTATTATGTTATTTACTTGTTGTAATTTTCTTTTGTTATAAATAGAAGTTATGATCATCTTCTTCTTCTTCTCTCTTTCTTTCTTCTTTCTCATGGGTAACTAATTTTCATCTTGCTTGGGTGAAGAGGTGAATCTTTTGGTAATAAAAATAAGGTTAGATTAATTTCTTTCTTATGCTTAAATGATATATTATCAAGTAATCATTATATGTGTTGTATTTTGTTTCCAATCAATTTAGAAACCCTCCTTGTAAAGTAGAGTTCTTGATTGATTGTAGACAAGTGGTTTGGCATAATGAATGCTTGAACTCATTTACAAGTGTTGGTGTTGGTAAATAATTAAAGGAACCATAATATAACTACGTATATAATTCTAAATGGACTTTGAATGTTTTATTTTCCGATTGGAACTTCCGTTGTACGTGGATTTCAATTGAGTTATAAAAAGAATTAATATTGTCCTTAATTTATTACCAAAAGTGGATCTCCTAGCCCAAGCAAGTTCTTTAATTTAATTGTGAACAAGTTTTATTATCTGTATTATTGTGACAAAACCTTTCCTTACCTCAAAGAATTTTTCTTCATCAATTCCTTGTGGATCGACCTCGGACTCCTAATAAATTTATTACTTGAGATAACCTGCACTTAGGTTTGCATATTTTAATCTGCATCATTTATCCCATGTAACCTAAATACAAACCTTAAACCTTGAATTGAATGGTTGGAATTCACTAGATTGTTAAAAGATTATGCATCCAAACAAATTTAAGAAAAGATTTCATGATATAATTGAATCAAATGAGATTGATGAGATAAATATCATGAGTATAAATACATTGATCATGATGCTAACATATGTGATTGATGAATTTGAATACCATGATGAGAATGATTGGATTATGCATTATATTGCATTTTTTATGATTGATGAACAAAATGATTTTATTCTCATGGGTATCCCTTTGTGGAACTAGACCGAGTGAAGTTTTGGATATGCCTTGTACTAGGGTAAGTTTTGGATAATGGTAAGAGAGAATTTGAGAATCTCTCTACACCAGAGTAATTGAGGTTGAGGAAGACCTCCCTCTTTACCCATGCTTCGCTAGACATCAAGTATTAGAGGAAGACCTCTTTACTTGGGGTTATTCTAAAGCCCTAGTTTACGAGGAGCGGACTAAACTTCTCTTATCTCTGATGATCAACAGTGTGAGGACAGACATTCCCTCCCTATCAAAAGTAGTTGAGGACGGACAATTCCCTCTCTACTTACCTCTTGAAATGAGGATGGGCATTCCCTCATCGTTGTGGTTGATCAAGATTGGTCTAGTTACCCATAGTAGTTCTGTGTGATGTAAGTGAGTCACAAAGAGGTTGACGTGCACCAACCTATAAGCAGACTACTACCAAGTGAATGGTTTTAAATGCTAGCATTGTTTGAGACATGTGGTCCTGATGATTTGAGATATGAATTTTGAGATATGAGATTTCCTTAAGATTTGATAAAATATTTATGATTTGACAAATTTGAGATTTGATGATATGATTTCCAATTTACTGATTTGAGTCTTAATGACTTTGATTATGATAGATTTGCAACATTAGATTTTTATGATGCGCTTGATGATTTTTAAGATAAGAATTTTAATGATATTTGATGATTATACATGATTTTCATGATTAATTGAACCTCTGTTTCGGGAAGAGGAATGACCAGATTTGGCTTTAGCCACCTTCCTACGGATTATGTAGAAATGATTTGAAATGATCTTTTCCCGAAACAGCTGAAATTATTGGGATGACACGTTTTTAATCAAACTACTGAGGATTTTATAATTCTCACCCCCTACACCTTTGATTTCCATGATAATTCCAAGAGGGACCTATTGTGACAAGCAAGATGAAGCAAGACGGAGCCTATGGATGAAGAGATATTTTTGTTAGATTGATCAATTTTTTTTGTATAATTGGTCAATATAGGTATATTATGTTTAGCAATGTATTCTTTGTATAAAAACTCATTTCATATTATACATGTAATATATTTCCGCTAAAGGCTCATATTTTCGTATATTATTAAACTGATTAATTGAAAAATTATGGATATTCATAAGTAATCTACGAAATTCTAATTACTAATACGTAAACCAGATACGTCATTAGTGTTAGTCTTTGGGACGTTACATTAATAACCAAATTACTAAATGATGTACCGACAACAACATATAATTGTTGTAATATTGAACATAATAAACATATATAGATACATAAGTTATATAGTAAGTTGATGATAAAAATTAGAATAATAAGAAAACACTTGCATATTCTCATTAAACAAACATTAACTATTTTGGAAAACTTCTTTGAAAACAACATTCTTAGTGGATGTACGTAGTTCACCATCATCATTGCTAATCAAAATTTTCAAGTCTTTCCTAAACTTAACCTTAAAAATAGCCACGTAAAATTGCTCATGCGAAAAGATAGGTCAAGGTAAATATAAACTCATGTGAGATAATGTTTGACTATGACTTTTGTTTATAGTCATAGCAAAGCAAAGGAATAACGAGAATTGCATTCGTTGGAATTTCAAGGGCAATCTCAGATCAGATGGGATCAAATTCATCGGTGGTATATAAACATTGTTCCCAATATGGTTGCCATCGACCACTCTTACCCCAATAGCATTCAATCCCAACTCAGTCACAATAAGCCATAGATTAGTCAATATTCCTCAACAACATCACAAGAATAGATGAAGATCACCTGTCCCATTTTCCTATCTTCTTCTTTGTTTTCCCACTTAAATTTTGCCAAGTGAAAAAAACTAGAGAAATTACAATTCTTATAATAAATAACATATAATTTATTTTTCACTTAGTCAAATTTAAGTAAAGAGACAGGGGAAGGGACATGTGATCTTCCTCTCACATGAACACATTTTTTCAATACCAACATATGATTAGGAAGCCCAAAACACTTAATGTCATTAAAAAATTTAGTGGTAAACCATTCAACACCTATGTCAACATCTTTATCTAATTTTCAAATTGAATCAGAACTTAAATATTTATTTTCCTCGCCTAGAATCAATGACAAAACTACATTATTAAACTTTTCCACAACATCCAAGGTTGGAGCAAGTACTGCATGCCCTTCAAACAATCTACAACATTCATATTTTGAAGTAACTTAGGATATGTGAAGAAAACAATGTCAATGATATGATCATTGGAATCAACAATTAAAAGATCTTCTAGTAATGTGCAAGCAGTTGTATTTCTAGGCAATGAAACTGTATCTATACAATGTAACTATTATCAACATGAACATGGGATATGCAGAAGATGTAATTCTCAAGAAAAAAAGAAAGAAAATTATATTTATTTTCAAGGATAATAGTTCCAGAAAAGGAAGTTAACTCCTCATAGAAAAACTACAAGATACAACGCAACTGTAATTTGTAAATGAAAGAAAAGTGGATAATGGGATGTGCTTAATTTTACTATAAATTTACAGCTTTATCCCTTTATATTTGAATTTATTTTCCTCTTTTTCATTGTGTTGTAATTTGTAATGGCTTATTAGGAATAAAAAATTGAGACCAAAGAAGGAGAATCCCCTTTATATTCCTTTTCAAACATAGTCGTAAATTTGCTCCATTTTACTAATTCTAGAGCAAAAAAGGGGCATTGCAATCAAAACCAAAGCAAGGATTTCAAAAGAAAAAAAAAATCAAGCAAAGCACCTGAAAGATGGAAATTACATTAAACACCAACCTAGCTATGGATGGATGTGCAATATAATGGAAATGGCACAAAACAATTGGCAAACTATAAGAATATTAAAAAAATATGAGAATAAGAGAAAGTAAGACATAATCGAAAAAATTCACCGGTGAAGGGCAAGATATCAACATGCTTACAATAAGAAATGGTACAATGCTTCCCTAAGAATTCTGGAGTTGAGTAAGAGGATGCGTAATCAACAGTTATATGAGGGAGTTACAAAAGAGTGCAGTGTTGGTAAGAAATGTGTAGCAGAGTAAAGGAAAAGTATTATCTTACCGCGTATAGTGCCCACACCCATTTCAACACTGGGTACTGTTCATGGGACCCACTCATGAACAATACCAAATCATGTTTCTATTTTTTTTTAGTATATGTCCATTAACCAACTTCTTTACGTCGTTAACCACTTTTTTGTTCTTCATTAACCAACTTATTTCATGAGCATAAAAACCATGTAGTAAAATCTTGTGTCGTTTCTGAGGTTAGGGGTTAGGGGTTCATCGTTCACCTTTTGCATTTCTGAGTGTTCTTCTGGAAGCTTCGTGTGGCAAAGAGGGGTGGTTGCAAGCGTTTTTCGTTTACTTCAAGCTTTTTGTTCAACTCGTCGCAATCTTTATATAAGGTGAGATCCCTTTTTAGTTCATGTTTCTTTATCCTCAACTTCCTCCCACTGTTACTGGGTTATGGGATGTGTTTCTATTCTTTTGCCTTTTGTGAAGTAGTGTTAGGACATTTGAGTTTTTTTCTAATGGCTTGCCCCCTGGGAACTCCATCTCCACCACGCTGTGCACGGCGGAGGTGTCCTTCTGAAATTCAAAACTTTGGAGGGAAGGGAGGCCGGTATGTGGGTGTGAATTTTTTCGTTTGCTCCTTTTCGTGTCTGAATCTCTTTTTTATATGATTCTGACAATTGCTCACCGGCTTCTTTGGATATTCTCAGGATTTTAATGGCGCGGGGCAGGAGATGGGTTAGAGCCGAGGTGCCTATCCTTGAGGTTCGTGAACCAGATGAGGAAGGTCCCGTTCAAATCGGTCGTGGCCTGGGGTTATCATACCCGTGGATAGGGGAAGATGTCTGGAAATATCTCTCCAAATTTTCTTCCGAGGCCATCCTTCGGTAGTAGCTGGATTATCTTCATCTGATACATGAAAAGGCACGAGAAAATGAGTTCCAGGTTGTGTGCCCGGAGTGGAATGAAAGGTTGTGCTCCAGCCGGGAAGTAGGCTCGCATTTCATGTTTCTGTACGAGCTTCTTTTTGTTAAGCTCGGACTGTGGCTTCATTTTTTGGACTTCCAAATGGCTATCCTCCGGACCTTGCGTGTTCACCCTAATGACTGGGGCTACATTATAGCTTTTGAGAGGTTTTGTCGGGTAATAAGGCTGCAGTACTCGGTCAACACCTTCTTTTACTTTTACTATCGGGTGTGCCCTCAAGGTTTGTCCGAGCAGAAGAACTGGCTCACCATCCGTTCAAGAGGTGGTCATAAATCCTTTGACATTTTCCAAGATAGTTTCAAATGATTTAAGACAAAGTTCTTCAAAGTTATGGCGGCGGAGGGTTTTCATCCCTTTTTCCTGAAGGTCGACGTGGAACCAAAGTTTCCATTGTACTGGACCTAAGACGCTTAGAGTACTCTTACTGTCCCATTTGAGAAGGAAAAGGAAGACCTGAATCCGGAGGAGCTTAAAACCGTTAGGTTTATATCCCAGTATGCTAAGGATCACAGGAATATTAATATCAGAGACGTCCTTGATATCCCTGGTGATGATCTTCTTTATGCCTTATTAGGTGGGAAGTAGGATACTGCGGTCCACCATAGACTTTTTGCATTTTATTATTCTTTATATGATTTTGTTCTACTTGACTTTTAACTTTTTTCTTTGTTTTGTTTCAGTGAGTAAAGACATGTCAGCCGCATCTTCTATGGATGTCTTGCTAGCTTTAAAGGCCAAAAGAAAATGAAAGAGTTCCTCGAATGCTGCTCCGGCCACCACTCCGGCGCCTTCTGGCCAGGGTGTGGTAGTTGAAGAAGCTTCTGATCAGCTAGGGTCACCTTCTCTGGATCAGCAAAGGAGGAAGTGTCGTTGAAAGCTATTCTGCTTAGGGTGATAAGACAACCACGGAAGGCGTTGTTGAGGAAAGGTTGAGTCTGCTACCTGTTATCACGGGGCGTGTTGACCCCAGGCCATTTATTGACGAGCAGCTTATGAGTGATGATGTATTAGGGCACATATCCCGATGGAGCTTAGCCCAAGTCCTGATCGAGCTTTAAGCTACAGCATTTCATACCGCTACCGAAGTTCGCCACATCGAGAGTTCCGTAGAGCAAAGCGATAGAAGGATAGCCAAGGATATGAAGAAGAAAGACGAACAAGTTGGGGAGGCTGCCCGAAAGCTTGAAATCGCCCTCAAGTTGAACGAGGACGCCCAAGTGCGGATCACTGACTTGGAGAAAGCTTTGGCCAAAGCCGAGTTAGCCAAGAACAAGCTTCAGGTCGAATAGGCCCATGCCGTCGTCTAAGCTAATGCGAGTCAGTTGGGAAAAGATATGGATGAGTTGGTGGCGGTATCTGAGAGGATTGGCGGAGAGCAATTCCAGAATGGTGTGGCTCAAATTCAACATTTCAACCCCGACGTTGCTCTTGCTTTAGAAGGCCTCAACTCTGACAAGGTCTTCCACGACGGCTAACTTATCTTTGTAGATGACGTTCCTCAAACTGACTCTGGAGATGCCCCGGAAGCTGTTCAGACTCCGGCCGGAGGGGAGGACGATGCTTAAGTTTCTCCTTTTATCTTTTTGCTCCTTGCTAGGGGTTTTTAATTTTTTACAAACACTTGTGACATTTCTCCTGGTTTCGGAGTTTTATTTATATGTCGTACTTGTCTTTGTACTTGCTTGCTTATTTTTCTTCATGGTCCATTTTAGGTCCAACACCCATTATAGTGCTTGTTGTAAACAATGTTGTTTACTTAGAAAAATTTTTGCCAACGTAGGAGGAACCATGGTCCGACGTCCAATACCCATAACACCGGGTATATAGCTTTCCCCTTGACTTAGGTAGAAACAATACCTTAGTCTGCAATTTGATGTCTATAGTAACGAGTACTTTGGAATTTTGGACTTAGGCAAATTTTAACACCTTAGTTCATAATCCAACGCCCATCATAGTAAGCATTTGGAGTTTTGGACTTAGGCAAATAACAGTACCTTAACTTAGGGATTTAATGTCTAAGAAGACTTGGTGCTTGTGATCCCTTTTACCTTAGGCATGTGTTCTTACTAGACCTTACCCGAGGTTCTTTTGTTAACCATTCTGGTTTAATGGGATCTCATTTGTCTTAGGTATAAGGGTGGACATCGAGTCATCAGATCCATTGTGCCACTTGTTTGCTGACTTTAAAATAGTCAATGCAAGGTACCGAGGTTGGGTGTTGACCCTATAACTTACTTAGTGAGTTATTCCTCCTGACCTGGGCTTTTGTTTTCTTATCCGAAAAATAGTATCTGAATAACTCTTTTTCATTGATAAGTGTTGGAGGACAAGGGTCCATACAAAGTTGAATGAGGATAGATCAAACATTAGTTTTACTAAAAGACTAGGTCGTCATAGGCATCTAGCTATAGTATTTCCTAAGTTTATCTGCATTCCAGTAGTTCTTGATTGGGCTGCCTGTTAGGGTTTCCAACGTGTAGGCTCTTTTGCCGGTGCTGACGATGATATGGTAAAGGTCTTCCCAATTAGGGGCTAGTTTCCTTTGGGAGACATTTTTCCTTTTGATGTCCGCTCTCTGGAGTACCAGGTCTCCTAGTTAGAACCTACTTGATACCACCTTCTCATTGTATCTGGTCACCGTCTTTTGCTTGAGGGCGGTGTCACGTATGTGAGCTACGTGTCTTCTTTCTTCTAACAGGTCTAGGTCTTCCTTGACCAATCCGGGGTTTCTGTCAGGTGAAAATTATTGATGACGCTAACTTGGTTCTCCTATTTCTACCGGGATCATGGCCTCATATCCATAAGTAAGTTTGAAAGAAGTCTCAATTATGGTAGAGTGAGGAGAAGTCAAGTAAGCCCAGAAGACGTGGTTGAGCTGCTCGACCCAATTCCCCTTAGCTTTATCCAGTCTTCTTTTGATTCCTTAGATAATTATCAGGTTGGCGACCTCTACTTGTCCGTTCATCCTGGGATTTTCTACGGCGCTACAGTGATGTTTTATTTTTAGTCCGGCCAGCAATTCTTTGAATCCCTTGTCCTTGAACTGAGTTCCGTTGTCCGTCACGACGGACTCCGAAACTCTAAATCTGGTGATGATGTAGCGCCAAGTGAATTTTTAGATCTGGGGTGTAGTGATTGAGGCTAAGGGTTCTGCCTCAATCCATTTCGTAAAGTAATCTATTGCTACCACCAAGTATTTTAGCTGGCTTGGGGCTTGGGGGAATGGGCCCAAGATGTCCATTCCCCATCTGTAGAACGGCCAGGGCATGGACATCGTGGACAGCTCCTCTGTAGGGGCTTTGTAGTGGTCTGAATGACGTTGGCACTTATCTCAAATACAAACATGTACATGAGAATCAGCTTCTATTCTTGGCCAGTAGTACCCTACCCTTAGTGCTTTCAGGGCTAGTGCTTTGTCCCCAAATAATGTCTGCAACTTCCTTCGTGAACTCGGCTAGAATGTATTCTGCTTCTTTTAGGGTGAGACATTTGAGGAGGGGAGAAGAAAAGCCACGTCGGTACAAACGACCGTCGTAGATGGTGTACCTTACTGCTATATTGATTATCTTTGAGGCTTCTTTGGGATCTAAAGGTACAACTCCGGACTGCAAGTATTCCATGGTAAGGGTGATCCAAGATGACCCTTCCTCTTCTATTTGAAAGACGACATGATTCATGATAGAGGGTTGAGGAAGGGTTTACTGGATTATTGATCGGTTGTTGCCAGGGCTTTTGGTGCTGGTAAGTTTAGATAAAATGTCAGCTCTGGACTGCTTCCTTGGAATATGCATAATATTAGTTTATTCGAAGTCTTTGAGGAGTTCTTAGACTTTAACTAAGTACCTTTGCAGGAGAGGCTCCTTGGCTTGATATTCACCTTGAATTTGGGAGGTAGCGAGCTGGGAATCATTACAGAGCGTGATCTTGGTTTCCCCCAAATCCTTTGCCATTGTTAGCCCAGCAATGCACGCTTCATATTCAGCTTGGTTATTCGAGGTTGGGAACTCGAACTTCAAAGAATGCTCTAACGTCAGTCCTTTTGGATTTTCTAGAATTATGCCAGCTCCGCTCCCTTTGCGATTTGAGGAACCGTCGAAAAAAATGATCCAAGGAATTCCCTTTGGGTCATCGCGATCTGTCGTGAGTTCTACCAGGAAATTAGATAATGCTTGGGCCTTTATAGCTAGGCACGGTTCGTAAGCAATCCCGAACTCGGATAGTTCAATTGACTAGGCAATCATTCTTCCAGCCAGGTCTGGCTTGTGCAACACTTGGCGGATGGGCTAGTCTGTCCTTACTATCACAAGGTGGCATTGAAAATACTACCCCAATCTTCTTACCGTGGTGATAAGTGCTAAGACAACTTTCTCAACTTTCTAATACAGGAGTTCGGGTCCTTGCAGGACCTTACTCACGAAGTAGACTGACTTTTATCCTTTGTCCATTTCTCAGATTAACACCGAGCTTATAGCCTCTTCATGGACTGAGAGATACAGGTAGAGCGTCTCTCTGGGGTCTGGCCTTGTCAAGATAAGAGGAGAGGACAAAAGCTTTTTAATGATGAAAAGGCGACCTCGCATTCCGGGGTCCAGTCAAAGTTTTTTCTCCTTTTTGAGTAGTTTGAAGAGGGGAAGAGACTTATGGGCCGCTTTGGAAAGGAATCTTGTAAGAGCCGCTATCCTTCCTATCAGTTGTTGTACCTCTTTGACACTACGGGAGCTTCTTATATCGAGTACGGCTTGGCATTTGTCGGGATTGGCTTTGATTCTGCAGTGGGTTAACATAAATCCCAAGAACTTGTCGGCTCAGACTCCGAAGACGTATTTTTCTAGATTCAGCATCATGTTGTGTTTCCTAATTTGTGCAAATACTTCTTCAAGGTCCACGATGTGTGATCCGTGTTGTGGGGTTTTTACTCTCATGTCATCAATGTACACTTATAGCATCTTCCCCACTTGGTTCTTGAAGACTCTGTTCATCATCCTCTGATAGATGACTCCCACATTCTTCAATCCAAAGGGCATAATCCTATAGTAGTAGCTTGCCCTATCAGTGATGAAGGCAATTTTTTCTTCGTCTTCGGGGTACATTAGAATCTAGTTGTACCCGGAGTAAGTGTCCATGAATGATAGCCATTTGAAGCTTGAAGAGCTGTCAACCAATTTGTCTACATTAGGAAGTGGATACGGGTCTTTTGAGCAAGCTTTGTTCAAATCTGTATAATCCACGCACATTCTCCACTTTCCATTGGATTTTTTCACCAGGACTACGTTAGACAACCACGTGATATAAGCTACCTCCCTGATGAACCCACAACTTAACAATTTATTTACTTGTTCCTCAATGACCTGCTACCTTTCAAGGTCGACCTTCCTTTTCCTCTGAGATACCAGTTTCATATCTTCTTTGATGGATAAGCGGTGGCAAATGAAGGAAGGGTCAAGTCCCGACATGTCAGACGACGTCCAGGCAAACAGGTCCTTATTTTTCAACAACAGCTCAATCAATTCTTGTTTTTCATCTCCTTTTAAGTGTGCTCTAATTTTAGTAATCTGGTCTGGCCAGGATCCGAGTTGAAGGGGCTGTAATTCGCCTTTTGGCTGGGGTCTAGTACCACGGAGTTCCTCCCTGACATCTAACTCAATCATCAGTATGTTGACCTGATCCAAGATTGGGTTGGGATTAACTGTTTTCCCACTTCTGGGTACCCTACAGATCCTCAAGCTCTCGTTGTAGCATTTCCTGGTAACCACTTAGTCGCATTTGACAGTGACCACCTCGTTGTGCTTACTTAGGAATTTCATCACGAGGTGGGTGGTGGAGATAACGACACCAAAAGCGTTTAGAGAGGGGCATCCTAAGATGATATTGTAAGCCGAAGAGCAGTCTACGACCAAGAAGCTCAGCTTGATCATATTGAAGAGCTTGGAAGATCTCAAAGTCAAATGGGTTTCATAATACCCAACCGGGGTGATCTTTTCGATCGTGAAGCCTGTTAGCTCCCCATAATAAGGGATCAAATCTGATTGCAGGAGTTCTAACTTTTGGTAGAGGTCCAAGAACATAATATCTGTCGAGATTCCTTGATCCATGAAAATTCGGTGAATCTCGACATTAGAAATGATCTCGGAGATGACGAGCAGATTGTCGTGATTCGGGATGATTCCGTTGTAGTCCTCATCCGAAAAGGTAATGTATGGCATCTTTCTTTCTGCGATGCTGGATTTGGATTCAGAGTAGGAGACGCTGAATACCACCATCCTTAACACTTTCTTCCGTGCTCCATTTGACGGCCCTCCTCCATCGAATCCTCTCACAATGGTATTGATCGTCTTGTTTGGTTCGAGACGATGGTCGTCATTATCATGGGGTGAAGAATCCCTGTTCCTTTCTTGCCGATCATTGTTATTCCGGTGAGGTGGAGTCCAGGATCTTCCCCTCGGACTTCGATTTCTCATTCTGTGAGGGGGAGATGGGCTCTGCCGTTTATCCTCTCTGTGTCTACCACGATGCTCGTCATTTTGGGCGCGAAAGATGTACTGCTGTAATCGTCCGACCTTGATTAAGAACTCAATGGCGTCACACAGTTGGTAGCAATCTTCATTGTCGTGGCCATAACCTTTATGTCATGCACAATGTTTAGAGTGGTCTTTTTGCTTGTGCTTTTTTATGGGGGCGACCTTCGGATATTCTGGAACTCGGTCTGCATTACCTCCTTCAATATCATTTCTCGAGGGGCATTTAGGGAGGGTATAATTAGAATACCTTCTCCGGGGTGGACTCCCTTTGGGATGTCGGGACCGTAAGGAATCATGATTGGGCTTTTGATGAGGGCGATCATCTTTATCCTATCTCCTCTGGTCCTCCATTGCTTCCTCAAGGTTGATGTACTTTTAGGACCATCTCTGAAACTCACCCAAGTTCTCAGGCTTCTTCTTTACAAGGGACACAAAGAATTCAGAGCCCACACGGAGACCACTCCTAGCGTAATGAAGGACAATCTTATTGTCAAAGTTTTCCACGTTGGTGTATGCCACCATAAACCATCTTAGTAATCACAGAGGGGGTCATCTCGGCCCTGTCGAATCTTAGCTAGGGACTCGATGAACTTGGGTTGCTCCTTACTGGTGGTATATTGGAGCAAGAACCATTGTTTCAGGTTCGACCAATCTGCGACGGATCTTCATGGTAGACCAGAGAACCATTTGAGTGCTCCCTTTTTATGGGAGAGAGGGAAGGCAAGACACAACAACTCTATGGATCCACCATGGAAACACATAGATTTCTCGAAGGCATTTATGTGCTCTTGGAAGTCCGTGGTTCCATCATAAATCTCTAAGTTAGTCAGGAACTTAAAGTTTCTGGGGACGCGGTACTCCATAAATTGGTCAGAGAAAGGATGTTCCTAGATGCTGCAGTTCGAGTTATTGTTTCCAACATTGGATACCGTGGCTTCAGGATGACTCATCCTTTGGTTATTCTCTGCGTTACGTCCTCCATCAAGATGGTTCAGCCTGGGTTGGTTATCATGCATAGCCCTCTATATGTCTTCCAATTTTTTATATTACTCGTTCAGCATGGTCATGTGTTATTGCAGCATATCTTGGAACTGACATTCGGGCATATAGGACTACTCCTATGTTCAGAATGAGATGCTCGGTTGCCGGCCTCGCTATTTGGCATTCCCAAGCGCTAACGCACTGGGATTCTGTGTTTTTGGGTGTTGGAGTTGCCCCATTGGCCTTGGATTCCAAGCCTGTCCCTTACAGAAACTCTGCGCGAGGGGTTGGGACTTTCGTCAGAAATCAAAGTGTAGTGTCCATCGCGCTGGTGTTCTGCATTGAGTGCCTGGTTTCTCACGGCAGAGGCTTCAACCGCGGGTGATGGGACAAAGTGAGGAGGGTATTGCGGAGCAGGAACCTGCCTATGGTTAGTAGAAGTTTACGCAACATCTCTCCTTGAGTTTTGTCTTGTATTCACCATGTTTGGGTGGGATTAAAAGATTATGGATTCCCATAGACGACGCCGATGTTCCGATGTAGAACCAGAGGATGCCTGAAGAGACACATGTACGATGGTTTCCGCCTCCTCGTGCAACTGCTGCCACTGTGAGTCTTGGATAAGGGTTGGGTACTTGCAAAGGGACTCCATCGCTCAAGTTAGGCAATATACCAAGAAGGTATATACCGTAAGAATTGCAGTTACCTTGTTAGAATAGTATAGCTTGATATTTATAGTGTATTTGCAGAGTCCTTGAGCACTCGTCGCAATATACAGGTACGTTGAGATCGTGGCTTGACGAGGGGTGCATCTCTTCCATGATCATTCAGGCAGAACCCTGATGGAGGGTGCCTCCCTCCCACGATTGTCCAGGCAGATCCCTAGAATATCAAAATTGTCGTGTTAGTGGCCACCTACCTTTTGTAGACAATTATGGTCCCCACACTCTAAAGGTCATGTTTAGTAGTTGTAAGGACCTGCACAGACCTATGGAGTATTGTTAGGGGCTACAACTGATGCAATGTACAGGGGGCCTACCAGGGTGATGACGCCAGAGTCTGGTGGTGCGCATGCCAAGTTTACCCCCCTAGGGTGGGATCTCGGACCACGGTCCAGAACACAAGTGTGATAATTTTTACTGTGTTTAAGGAAAAGTAATGCCAATAACGAAACTCTATGTTAGTTGCCACGCTAGAAATTTTTCTTTTTGTAGAATATATATAGTTGCATCTACTATTTGATATTTTGATCTCAATGTCTAATATGCATATTCTTTTCATTAACATGCACAAGAATACCTATCAACGGCAAGACCCTTAAAGCCTTTATTAATAAAGATAATGTCAATCTTAGCAATACAGTTGTCGCAAGAAATGGTTTAAAGCCAATTCCTTAGTCACTTGCCATTAACAGAAAGCAACACAAAATGGTTATTCTTTCCCTTGTGCCACATTTGCACTATCCTTTTATCTGCAATGATATCCCCGGATGATGATATGGCTCAAAGAATAAACGAACACACATACACACCAATCAAACATTTATTTATTTATTTATTTGTTATAAATACATGAAGAAAACATTTTGTTTAGGCTATAAATACAAGAATGGGTCTCACTAGCCCATCCTTGGGCTACTTCTCAATAAGTTCCTGGTTTGTTCAATTGGTGGCCAGTTTGCATAAAAAAAATGGATATGCCTACCAAGTCATATACTTTATTTTTCCACCATTGTTATGCCTATTTTTTTTATTCTTTCTAAATTCAATATAATTTCAACCAACATTTTTCTGAATTTATCTTATTTGGCTTTAACAGAAAATGCAACTCCAAGAACAATTTCTTTTACTGATTTCACTTGAATTGTGGAAAGCCTTGTCTAATCTTCTACTAATTTAAGGAATTTTTAGCTACGGGAAAAATAGACAATTTTGGAAGATATGAACTGTAGATATTTTAGTGGTAACATCTAGGGCTGCACAACCCAACCCGCTGACCCGCGAACCTGACCCGACCCGACTTAAAATATTTGGGTTGGTTATGGTAATCGGGTCTATTCGGGTCAAACCTGATGAACCCGTCCAGTTATTGGTTCGGGTAACAGATTCAAGAAACCAACCCGGTCACCCGATCCGATATAAAACGACATTGTTTTGGGTTTCTGAAAAGCAATACCTTCATTTTCTCAACTGAGTTGCTCTCCTCCTCCTTATTTCTCACATTTCTATTATTGATTTCTCCCCAAATTACAAAATCCCTAACCCTAACTCCCCAAGCCCCACCTACTACCACAGCACGGTAGTAGGGTTGCGCACTTGCACACTTGTGCTCCAGAGTTCCTCCTCTCCTCTCGATAGCCAAAGGGAGACGCAATGGCTCAAGACCTTCTCCTTCTTTCTCTCTCTCGCCAGGGGAGATGACAACGGTGGCATAGATCTGGCCTCTGGGGAGCACGACGACAGCGTAGATCTAGAGATGCTCAGTCAAAACCCAGAGCCCATTGCACCAGATCCATCAAACCCAGAACCTGTCGCACCAGCAAGACAGATTTGGCCACCGCGAGCCAAAGGGATTGTTGGCGATGGTGCAAGGTAGGGCTTCGGCGAGTTGCTACCGCCGACGAATGGGTGCGAGGGTGGCAGATGTTCATAGCAAGGACATATCTAGGGAGCTCGCTACGGGTTCGTGCTTGGTGGTGGCGGGTCGCAGGGGCCACGACGGAGCGACAGTTCTAGTTCATTATGCTCTCTTTCTATTTCTTTACCCATTTCCTTTTTTTTAGCTGGGTTTTTTCAGTTTCGGTGGAGTCATCAAATCTAAAAATTTGTGATATTAATTAGTAAAGAGAAAATGGGAAGAAGGTGTTGAAGAAAAATTTGCATTGCATTGCACTGCTTCTGTAGGGGGTATTTATGGAGCCTTCATCCAGATTGCAACATACCTTGGTCTAATGGGAGCTTTATTTATTGGAATCCCTGTTAAAGAAATTTATGGATGGTATGATATAAATCTCAAATTCATATTATGTACTATTCACATACGATCTTTTAAAAATACACCCTGAATTTTTTTGCTCAGGTGGCAGGTTTGTTTCTAGGTATCTATTATTCCTACTGCTATACTTGCTTTAGCTATGGTCTTCTGTGCAGAGAGTCCACATTGGTTATACAAGGTTGACACCTACTATCATTTCATCTTATACGTAATCTCTTATCATCATTTTATTTGTAACTTCTTGTTGCTGTATTTGTTTGAATCCCTTGAAATTTCTATGTTGATGATGCAAATAGTTTGTTGGAGATGTCCTCCTATGTTGCCCCTGTTTTTTTTTTTTTTACTTTTGCAGTTAAGTGCAAACTTGATTATCAAGTGTAACAATAGAATACTTCGAGAAATACAGTTATGGGGAGGTTCTTTTCTGTCTCTGCTATGTGCTATCTAACACATTTCAATCCCAACCTGACTACCCGATCCGAACTAATCCGATTGTAATCGGGTTGGTTCGGTTCGGGTTATCCGAAATTTTTTTCCAAACCCGATTTAACCCAACTCGAACTCAACTAATTAGTTTGGATTTTTTCCCCTTAAACCTGAACTAACTCGACTTGTGGGCAGCCTTAGTAACATCAAATGTGAACTATAATATTCAGGTCAACTATAGTTTTTTAGTGGTAACATCAAAAGAGAGCATGTTAAAGTTTCAAAGGGAACAATTTTGTATATAAATATCCCATTGCCATGAATCTTGATTTCAATGTTTGAGATTCTAGAAGGTCAAATATTTTTAATTAATTTGGAGCTTCTCCTGGTGGAGCAACTTTGAAATTCATTTTCTAATTCCATAAGCTAATAGTGGACATTTTTTTCAATAAGAAACTAATTCCAACTAATCTTGACAGTCTTGAATATCTTTGACTCTTAAAAGAGTCCCACTTCGCAAATCTTACCTATAGTTCTCATATAAGAGTTACTAGAAAAGCTAGAGTACACTTCAAAAGCAATTCATGTAGTCACATAGTGTGCACAAAACGACATTTCTTTCACTTTTTACTAAAGAATACCGTGTGCATGCTGCATTTAGTGGCTTACACCGATTTTTTAAGGAACTCCCTTTTTAGGGAGTGGCTCTGCAATTGAGTTGTAAAATTTGTGGGTCTGCTATTGTGAAGAAGCTGGTTTTAGTGGAGGGATAAGGACAAAAATAATTTTTTTGTAGAGGGTAATTTGGTCATTTGCCCTATAAGTAAAAAAAAAAGATTAGATGAGTTTTTAAAGAGGAGAAAGACAGAGATGAGGGACATCTTCGTCTCCTCGTCTCCGTGGAGCAAATTTTCCTCTATTTGACTATTTTTCCTCTTCTTCTTCCATTTTAGCACTAAATCCTTGCACCCACTTATACCAAGAGCTTGAGGTAAGTTTCTACTCTTTTATTCTTATTTGCTTTGTGCCAAATCTCATTTTTTTCCTCAAGCTTTGCTATCTCAAAAATGATAGATGAGTGTATTTTGGGGCTTTGATGTAGAAATTTAAGAGTATGGAAAGTTAGTTCTAGTAAGTGGTAATAGAAAAACCACACCTTGATATTTTTCTTATGAGTTTCTTGAAAACCCTAAACCTTATAATTAGGGATTTTACTTAATCTCTTTACCTCTTTGTTAGTTCAGCTATAAATGAAATTTCTAGAGCCTTATGAAGTGCAAATTGCAATTATAGTGTAGTTATTTTATTTATTCATGGTGCTTGTGTTTAAAATTCCTAATAGCTTGTGGGTAACTCTAAGTTTTAAGGAAAAATGATCTCCTTTGAGGTTGCTTCTTAATGTAAGTTATTATTTCATTTATCTTGACTTGTCAAATAATTGTTTATAGCCAGATTCAGTGGGCACTACACAGCTTGCTCCTCTAAGCGTCGTGGGGACTGATTGAGTTAGTTCTTCATACTAAAGAGTGGATAATTTACATTGTGACATAATTTAAAATTTAAACATCTTGGCATGTATTTATATCTATTCTAATAGCTTTGGTTATAGCCTCAAGTTTATATCATGGGGAAACAAAATCTTTAAGTTAATCTATGATGATTTTGAATTTTGTTATGAGAATTAAGCTATAAGAGTTGAGTGTTAAAATTTCGCCTGCTATGGCGAAGAGATATAAAGGCATATGTTCCGCCTGCCATGGCAAAGAGATATAATGGCATGTGTTTCACCTACCGTGGCGAAGAGATATAATGGTCTGTGTTCCGCTTGCCGTGGCGAAGAGATGTAACGGCTAATGTGTATATAATAGATGTAGAGATTTTGTTTAAGAGATGAGATGTGATTTGCTAAGTAGAGTTATTTTGCAAAGCTTAAATATTTGTGCTATTACTTGTTTTACTTTCTTGTTCACTCTGTTTATTATGCCCCCACTGACTCTATGTGACTCACCCCATTCTTTTTCTCTTCAGATTTACAGGTTGTTGAGTAGGGGTTTCCTGGGATTTGCCATTCTGCCCAGGAATGTTTGTCTTTTGGTAGGTCTTCATTGTCATTATTGGCTAGTGTTACACGTAGACTTCAGTATTTTACAGCTATAGGAGATAGAGTTTATTTCTTTCTTTTGATGTATATATGTATGACCATAAAGTCTTGATATGCCTTTCTGTATAGTTGGCTCAGTTTGTACTTATGTTTGATGCTAGATGCTTATATTTATGATGGATATGGACATGTGTTATTGACCAGGTTTAAATGAAAGATGTGTTTTGTTCAGTTTTTCGGGGAAATTTTGTCAAATATTTGGTAGCCCTAATGTAAGTTTCAAATTGTTTTCTTTAATTGGTGTTATATGGTTAGGCTTGCCAGGCTAATTGCGTACTGTGTAACATTAGCTTGTGTGCTAGTCATGGCCTAAAATTGGGTCGTGACAAAGTTGGTATTAGAGCTTTGGGTTTGTAGGTCTTAATAGCTGTAAAATTTGGGTAATTGTAGAATCTTGTTTGTAACTTATGTACCTGGGCACAACTTACATGCAAGGAGCTATGACCACCCGCTTGTTAAACTGAAGCCTCTTGTTCAAGTTGTTGTGTTCAGTTTTAGCTTGTCTTTACAGCTTTTCATAATATATTTTTTTTTGTCTTTTTGTCTAATCATGATCTTGTCTTAGGTGAGGATGCCACCCAGACGAGAAGTTGTTGATGAGGTTTCTACTCAACCTCATGAAGGACCCTCGAGACTCCGTGGGCATGATCGTGGCCCCGGTCGTGGTCGGGGCAGACATGGAGGGGTTGATAGGGTGCCTGATGTTGAGATTCCTAGGGCCATACGTGGTAACCCCACCGTTGCTCAATTAGCTACTGAGATACAGGATATGCAGCAGGCTATACGACAGTTGGTAGATGTTGTTGGGGGAAGACAACAAACATATGATAGCCACACTCATGTGGTTTCAGAGACTAATCTGGAGGCTGGGTAGAACGAGCAGCAGTCAGTACCCTACCAAAGGGAAGCTGAGGTTCCTCTTACTGCATTTACAAAGCTTAATCCTCCTATATTTAGTGGTTCAGATGTCAACAAGGACTACTTTTATTGATGAAGTGTCTTGGTTATGTAGAGACTTGGGTTGTTCTCCAGTCAGGATGGTTGAGTTAGCGGCATTCCGACTATGGGACGTGGCTAGAGGATGGTATGAGACCATGCTCAATGCTAGGCAAGCAGGTTCACACCCTTGTACAGACAGAACAAATGTCAGTGATGGATTATAGCATTCAGTTCATGCGACTCTCCAGGTATGCACCTCACTTAGTAGCCACGGAGGAGCTACGTGTGCAGCGATTTATTGAGGGCCTAAAAGGTGATTTATTCAGGGCAGTTGCAGGGCATGATGGTATGACTTATGACCAGGCCTTGAATAGGGCTCTGACAATTGAACGTGGGAATAAAGATAGGGGTGGGACTTCCCGTGACTCATGTAAAAGGTTATGCTCTGATACATCGCGTGGTGGCTATCAGGGCCATGGTGGCAGAGGTTCTAGAGATGATGTTATTCAGGGTCATCGAGGACAGTAGGGGGCTCGACAGCCATTGAGCATTCATGGCAGCCAGACAACTAGCATCACTCATAGCCGAGGTATTTCACAACATTAGAGGCAAGGTCCTGGGGGGTGTTACCATTGTGGTCAGATGGGGAACTTTGTGAGAAATTGCCCTATATTATATTCTCAGTCTTCTTTTAGTAGAGCTTCAACATCAGGTGCTCCAGCGGCAAAGTTTGGTAGTTCAGGGATACGGGGATCTAGTAGTGCTCATGAGAGTGGTAGAGGACCAGGAGGCAGAGGTTTGGGACAGGTTGGTGGAGGACAAGGACAGGCTGGTAGAGGACAAGCCCGTGTGTTTGTCTTGACTAGTCAGGATGCTCAAGCATCTAATGCTGTTGTGACAAGTATACTCTCAGTGTGCTCTCAGAATGCACGTGTTCTGTTTGACTCTGGAGCTACACATTCTTTTGTATCTCGTTTCTTTGCTTCTCACTTTATGATAGATCCTTCACCACTAAGTGAGCCTTTGATAGTAGCTACACCTATAGATGATTCTTTGTTAGCTAACTCAGTGTACAAATATTATGAGATCTTGGTGGGAGATAGGCTTTTGTTAGTAGATTTGGTAGTGCTGGATATGATAGATTTTGACATAATACTAGGCATGGACTGGTTGGCTTCTTGTCATGCTACCTTAGATTGCCACAGTAAAGTGGCGAGGTTCTGTATGCTAGAGGAACCAGTGTTTATATTCCAAGGTGATTGGAATTGGTCACCAAGTAACCTGATTTCGTCAGTGGTGGCTCAAAGATTGTTGAGAAAAAGATTGTTATGGTTACTTAGCCATGGTGAAAGACATTAATATGTTAAAGGCAAGCTTGGAGCAGGTTCCAATGGTGTGTGAGTACCTTGATATCTTTCCTGAAGAGTTACCAGGGTTACCACCAGACAGAGAGATGGAGTTTTGTATAGATTTGCTTCAGGCACTCAACTTATATCTATACCCCCATATCGGATGGCTCCAACCGAGCTTAAGGAGTTGAGGGAGCAACTGGAGGATCTACTTGATAAGGGTTTCATTCATCCTAGTTGTTCTCCTTGGGGTGTACCAGTGTTATTTGTAAAGAAGAAGGATGGTTCTCTTCGCTTGTGTATTGACTATAGGCAATTGAACAAGGTGACAGTGAAGAATAAGTACCCTCTTCCTCACATTGATGACCTATTTGATCAACTTCAAGGATTTCAATGTTTCTCAAAGATCGATTTGCGATCGGGGTACCATCAACTGAAGATAAGAAGTGAAGACGTTCCTAAGACAGCTTTCCGCACCTGCTATGGTCACTATCAATTTTTGGTTATGTCCTTTGGTCTTACCAATGCTCCTACAGCTTTCATGGACTTGATGAATCAAGTCTTCAACCATTCTTGGACCACTTTATGATAGTATTCATTGATGACATCCTAGTGTATTCCAGGAGCAAGGAGGAGCATGAACAACACTTATGATTAACCTTACAAACATTGAGAGAACATAAGTTATACGCCAAATTCTCTAAATGCTAGTTTTGGTTAGATAGTGTGGCTTTCTTGGGATACGTGGTATCTAAAGGAAGAATAAGCGTAGATCCAAAAAAGGTAGAAGCAATTTAGAGTTGGCCAAGGCCCACATCGGTAACTGAGATCCATAGTTTTCTTGGACTAGCTGGGTATTACTGTTAATTTGTCAAGGATTTCTCCAAACTTGCAACTCCTTTGACTAAGTTGACACAAAAGCAAGTTAAGTTTCAGTGGACTGATGCATGTGAGCAGAGTTTCCAACACCTGAAGGATTGTTTGACCTCAGCCCCAGTCTTAACGTTACCTTCTAGTGGTAGTGGGTATACAATTTATTATGATGCTTCTATAGTTGGTCTTGGTTGCATGTTGATGCAACATGAGAGAGTTATTGCTTATGCTTCTAGGCAGCTTAAGAAGCATTAGCAGAATTATCCTATACATGACTTGGAGATGGCTGCAGTGATATTTGCTCTCAAGATCTAGAGGCACTATTTATATGGTGAGATATGTGAGATCTACATTGATCATAAAAGTCTTAAGTATATCTTTCAGCAGAGGGATTTGAACCTAAGGCAAAGAAGGTGGATGAAGCTCCTAAAAGATTATGACTGCATAATCTTGTATCACCCAAGGAAGGTGAATGTGGTCACTGATGCTTTGAGCTGAAAGTCTATGGGTAGTCTTACACATATAGTTGACGTTAGAAGACCATTAGTGAAAGAATTTCAATATCTTATAGATAGTGGAGTGCAATTTGAGGTCACAGACATGGAGTCATTGCTAGCTCATTTTCAGGTTCGTTCTACTTTGGTGGATAGTATTAAGGCAGCGCAAAGTCAAGATCCTTATTTAAAGAAGATCATGGAAGAGGTTCGAGAAGGCAAGACTTTTGAAATAGTGGTTGACTCTGGGGGTGTTTTACGCATTGCCACTCACTTATATGTTCCTAATATAGGATATTTGAGAAAGAAGATTTTAGAGGAAGCTCATCATTCCTCCTATACTCTTCATCTTGGTTCCACAAAGATGTATCAAGATTTGAAAGAATTATACTAGTGGGAAGGGATAAAGAAGGATATAGCAGAATTTGTATTCAAATGCTTAGTATGTCAACAAGTTAAAGCTAAGCATCAAAAGCCTGCAGGTCTGCTTCAACAGATTGATATTCCTAAGTGGAAATGAGAGAGGATCACTATGGATTTTGTGACGGGGTTGCCTAAAACCTCAAAGGGTTATGACTCAGCTTGGGTAATTCTGGATCGGTTGACAAAGTCCCGCACACTTCTTTCCTGTAAAAACCACTTATACAGCGGCTCAATATGCTAAGTTTTATTTAGAGAAGATAGTATCTCTGCATGGAGTACCATTGTCTATCATTTCGGATCGAGGTCCTCAGTTCACAGCTCAATTTTAAATATCTTTTTAGATTGCTTTCGGAACACGATTGGACTTGAGTACTACTTTTCACCCACAAACGAATGGTCAATCTGAGAGGACTATACAGATTTTGGAAGATATGCTCTGTGCTTGTGTGTTAGACTTTGGAGGGAGTTAGGATCAACACCTACCTTTGATGGAGTTTACTTACAATAATAGTTATCAATCTAGTATTCAGATGGCACCTTTTAAGGCCTTATATGGGAGGCGTTGTAGGTCCTCTATTGGTTGGTTTGAGGTTGGAGAATCTAAACCTTTGAGCCCAGACTTAATTCAAGAAGCTATGGAGAAGGTTTAATTAATTCAAGATCGCCTAGTAACTGCTCAGAGTAGGCAAAAGTCTTATTCAGATCGGAGGCGCCGACCTTTGGAATTTGGTGTGGGAGAACATGTGTTTCTACTTGTTTCTCCTATGAAGGGTATTATGAGGTTTGGTAGAAAGGGTAAGTTGAGCCCGAGGTTCATAGGACCCTTTGAGATTTTGGAGAGGGTTGGGCAGGTGGCTTATCGCTTAGCCATCCCCCCTAATCTTTCAGGAGTTCACCCAGTTTTTCATGTTTCGATGCTTCAGAAATATATTCATGATACATCTCATGTTATTCAACACCAAGCAGTTCAACTTGATGAAAATCTTAGTTATGTTGAGCAACCTGTTGCTATAGTAGATAGACGAATAAAACGCTTACGGTCCAAGGAAGTTGCTTCTGTCAAGGTTGTTTGGCGGGGACCATCTGGTGAAGAGATGACGTGGGAGCCTGAGATGGTTATGTGTGACACGTATCCATATCTTTTTGATATACAAGGTTACTGAAAATAAAAATAAATAAAAATTCGAGGACGAATTTCATTTAAGGGGGGAAGATTGTGAGGACGCTAGTTTTAGTGGAGGGATAAGGATAGAAATAATTTTTTTTAGAAAGCAATTTGGTCATTTGTCCTATAAGTAAAAAAAAAAAAGATTAGATGGGTTTTTAAAGAGGAGAAAGGTAGAGACGAGGGACATCTTCGTCTCCTCGTCTCTGTGGAGCAAATTTTGCTCCATTTGACCATTTTTCCTTTTCTTCTTCCATTTTAGCACCAAATCCTTGCACCCACTTATACCAAGAGCTTGAGGTAAGTTTCTACTCTTTTATTCTTATTTGCTTTGTGCCAAATCTCATTTTTTTCCTCAAGCTTTACTATCTCAAAAATGGTAGGTGGGTATATTTTGGGGCTTTGAAGTAGAAATCTAATAGTATGGAAAGTTGGTTCTAGTAAGTGGTAATGAGAAAATCATACCTTGATATTTTTCTCATGAGTTTCTTGAAAACCCTAAACCTTATAATTAGGGATTTTACTTAATCTCTTTATCTCTTTGTTAGTTCAGCTATAAATGAAATTTCTAGAGCCTTATAGAGTGCAAATTGTAATTATAGTGTAGTTATTTTATTTATTCATGGTGCTTGTGTTTAAAATTCCTAATAGCTTGTGGGTAACTCTAAGTTTTAAGGAAAAAATGATCTCCTTTGAGGTTGGTTCTTAATGTAGGTTATTGCTTCATTTATCTTGACTTGTCAAATAATTGTTTATGGCTAGATTCATTGGACACTACACAGCTTGCTCCTCTAAGCGTCGTGGGATCGATTGAGTTGGTTTTTCATATAGTGAGTGAATAGTTTACATTGTGACATAATTTGAAATTTAAACATCTTGACACGTATTTATATCTATTCTAATAGCTTTGGTTATAGTCTCAAGTTTATATTATGAGGAAACAAAATCTTTAAGTTAATCTATGATGATTTTGAATTTTTGTTATGAGAATTAAGTTATAAGGGTTGAGTGTTGAAATTCCGCTTGCTGTGGCGAAAAGATATAACGGCATATAATTTCACCTTCCGTGGTGAAGAGATATAACGGCATATGTTCCACCTACCGTGGCGAAGAGATATAACAGTATATGTTCTGCCTGCCATGGCGAAGAGATATAACGGCGTGTGTTCCGCCTGCCGTGGTGAACACTACCAGAAATTTCTGATTCAGAGATGGAAATTAGAGATGAACAAATTTTCGTCTCTATTAGAGACAGAAACAGAGACGAATTTTATGAATCAAAGAGGGAAACTAAAATTTAAAACTTAGAGACAAAATTTAGAGACAGAATTTATCAGTCTCAGAATTTTCCATTCCTAATTCTGTTTCTATTTGGTCAATTTAAAGTCAAATATACTTAGAGATGAAATTTAGAGATGTAATTTATCCATCTCAGAATTTTTTGTCTCTAATTTCGTCTCTATTTAGTCAAATAATTTTTTTTTAAATAAAAATATATTATAGAGGAATATGTTCCATCTCTAAAATATATATTATTTAATAAATAATTTTTTTTTATAAGTTAGAGACAGAGTGTTGTTTCTGTCTCTAAAATTTGTACATACTAAATCCCTAACTTAGATACAAGAATCCCAATTCCCTCAATCTATCAGCTCCATCTCTCAGCTCGTGCCCTCGCATCTCCATCTCCGAGCTCACCTCGCATCTCCATCTCAGAGCTCGTGCCCTCACATCTCCATCTTCGAGCTCGTGCCCTCGCATCTCCATCTTCGAGCTCGTGCCCTCGCATCTCCATCTCCGAGCTCGTGCCCTCGCGTCTCCATCTCTCAGCTCGTGCGCTCGTTCTCCCTCCATCTCTTAACTCGTTTTGGTACGTTCTCCCTCCATCTCTAACCTTGTTCTTGTTCATTCTCGCTCAATCTCTTAGCTTGTTTGTCGCTCCATCTCTCAGGTCACTCTAAGACGTTCTCAGCTCCCCATCTCTCAGGTCGTTTGACCTCATTCTCTGCAAGGTGAACCTGATCTCCACTCTCAAATCCATCTGTTTTTTTATTTGATTATTGATCTTTTGATTTGTGGGTGCTCCGTGATCTAGGGTTTTGATTATTGATTCATTATTATTATTATTATTATTATTATTATTATTATTATTATTATTCAATTTATTGAGTCAAACATTATTTCAATCGATGACGAGAAGCAACATCCTCCCATTGGATTTGATAAACTTTTCCTTCTTTGATTGAATATGCACAAATTTTGGGCATTAATCTTCCTCTTGGAGCGACAAGCTTGGAAGTAATGATTCAAAAAAAAGAGTTAGAGCTCCGAAGGTAGTATTTTGGTTCACTCTTGTATATATTTCATGACTTTTCCTGTCTTGGAAATATTCCTGATTTTCAAGATCTTTTTATCTAGTTCATAGTTACAGTTCGTGGTACTCTCTGGTACACGTTTGTAGTACCAGTATATGGTTCGTCACTTTTTACTATATAATTATAAGACTTTCTTTACACTGTGAAGTACCATGAATTGGTACACGGTACACGAGAACTGATATGCAGTTCACAAGGTTACTGAGAGAATCTGGTACTATGATCTAGTTCTAGGAGCTAAGAATTTAAAGGTAGAGAGATCTTATTTTCCATTCTGCCTAAATTCCCCCAAACTAATCTGTTTCTAGTCTATTTGTCTTAACATAGAGGCGTTCAAAGCAATTCTGAAGGGTGGAAAACATATCTAGCATATGTTTCAGAAGGAATGCAGAAGTCACAGGACTAGAAAACGATCATGAAGTATCAAAGAAAGAATGGATCTTTGTTTAATTCACCTGCTACAACAGCAGTTGTTTATAATCACCTTAAGAATGCTAACTGTCTTAATTTTCTCCAATCAGTATTAGAAAAGTTTGGGAATGCAGGTATGTTTTCAGACTTGCCTTTCTCTGAATTTATTTTTAATTACTATTTTTATGTGCATTAATTGGCCTTTTTTTAAAATAAAATTTCAGTTCCAACAGTTTATCCTCTGGATATATATGCCCGTCTCTATATGATTGACAGTCTTGAAAGGTTGGGTATTAATTATCATTTCAAAGAGGAAATTCAAAGTGTATTGGATGAAACATACAGGTAATAATCTATTCCGAATGCTTGCACCAGATAACTACTATGTCAGTAACTGGAGAAGTAGGGAGGAAATTATAAATGTATGTGATGAAAATGTAGAGATACCATTCTATTTAAAGAATTTAGCAGCCTTTGATAGTAAGTTTGAAAACATCCAAACATTTGTTTCTTAATCTTATTCTGCATTCATTCTTATTTTTCTTCCATATGTAAATCCTTATGCCTTATTTTTCTTGTTTTTGGGAGGGTTTTTTTTTGTAGTAACAGTAGGTTAGGGTGCAAAGAATTATAAGGCATTAAAACATTTTAGGTTGCCTTTTAAATTTAAAAAGTGGAAGTCTGCAAAGAGTTAGTAGAAGAATAAGAACTAATTAGCGTAGAATGTGGCATCCATAATCCTAGTAATTAGTGACATAGTGATCCCTTGCCCTTATTTCCTTCACTATTATAATGCACATATTCGAGATCAAATTCTGTCTTAATTTATTAAATTAATCATGTTGTATGTTCTGCTACATGCCTTTCAAGTTTTAACTTACATACGAGAAATCATTGTACTAATGTGATCAACTTAGTCTAGGAATTGGGTGTTTTAGGCTACTCCTCCAACCATGGGTTGACTGATTGAATTGTCAGGTAAAAAATTCTATACAAATTCAAAAAGTATGGAAAACAACACATGATTTTTAGTATCTGATAAAAAAAAACTCCATAATGAGTACACCTTCACACAAAAGGACCACTATATTTGTCCTGATTGAGTTGGTCTCTGGGTGGGGCTCCTACTTGATGCTCTTTCTTCTATTCTATTTCTTCCCTTTTAAAAGGGAAATAGTTTTAAAAATAGTGATATATCTAATTTTGTCCATAAAATTTTTATTTTAATTGCTTGTGTTAAATGGTGTGTAATTACAACATTTTGAACACTCTTTTTCTTTTTTCTCAAGTTTTATTTGTTTTCATCTTATCTCCATCATTGCTTTTTCTTTTCATTTATACAAAAAAAAAAAGAACAGAAAATTTAACTACAATCCAAAAACAAAAAAAAAAAAAAAAAAAAAAACAAAAAAAACAAAGAACGTAGATGCTGCTTTTCTCTCTTTCTATATTTGGAAGGAAACAATTTGTGTTTCCTGGTTCTACGTTTCTTTTCCTATTTTTGGCCATGCACTACCACTACACTGCACACACAACATTACAGAGGGGACAATGTTGCCTTTTTTCCACTCCCTCTCACGTTCCTCATGCAGTGCTGCACCCACTCATTTCACGTACCCACACAGCACCATGGCAGAAGGGAAAAAGGCTCTTTGGGCTCCTTTTTTTGCAGTATTACCAGCAAGGACTCTCCGGGGGGGAGGCAGAAGAGACTACAACACAGATTTTTACTTGATATTCATGATTCTCATTTTTGATCCCATATTCATCACTCTCCATTCTCACGAACCAACATAGACTACAGCATCAAGATTTTTTGATTCCTCGGGACCCAAATTCATTTTCGACTTCCATCTTCACCACAAACCACTTCCGATCTCACTATTCAGCTCCTTCAACCTTCCTCCATCACTGCCACCTTCAACAAAAGCCACTCACTATTCATCTCCTTCAACCTTCCTCCATCACTTCCATCTTCACACCAACCACCTTCCATCTCCACTTTCATCAACCCACCATAACAACCATCACCGTCTATCACCAACCTTCATTCTCAACCAAGCAACCCATCACCTTCATTCTCAACCAAGCAACCCCTCTTCACCATCTTCACTTCCACCACTATTAACAACCTCCATCACTACCTTCTTCCACAACCACAATCCACCAACAACCATCACCACTCCTTACCCCCAAAGCCAAAACGCAATTCACCCACAAAAGCACCATGACCAGCACTGCACCACCCATTCTCACCGCCGTCAGCCTGCACCAGGATCCAGAACCAGCGACCCGAAATCCTCCATATTCGAACCCGCACCCATTCGAACTCCTCCACGGGTGCCATCGAGACCGGAAAGCCTAGATCGAGCTCCACCGCGAGCTCGACACCCTAGCTTCGGCTCCGCCGTTCGCTGTAGATCCAGCTGCACACCGTCACCTCCACCAACCCGAACCAGAGCTCCGCCGCACCAGTGACCCAGCCGTTCGTGCCCACTGTCACCTGTCCGTGCCGCCAAACCCGCACCAGATCTTCGAATCCCGACCCGCTGTGGCGCCACCTTGTGCATTAGAACCCGCTCGCCGTGACCCGCGACCAGATCCGCGCCCTCACAGTCACACCGTCGCCACCTGGACCGCTGCCTCTACCTCATCCCGCCGTCGAACTCTGTTGGTGGGGAGTGAGTTTCCCTCTCCTCCACCTTGTTTCATTTTCCTGAACCCCTGCAAATTTAGTGTGCTGCATTTGTTGTTTTAAAAAAATGTGTCTTTTGCACTTTGCTTTTAGTATATTGTTATCAGATGTAAAAAGGAACGGGAGGGAAAATGGAAAAGGTGTTTTGGTTTTGGATTGGGCTTTTGTATTGCCTTGAGTATTTCAGATATGGGCTTATTTCTGTTGATTAAGTGGGATAGTTATTATTTGGGTTGAGTTGTGTTTAGGACTAGATTCTTAAGTTGTATTTTGTTAAAAAAAAAAATTGTGCATAATTGATTTAGTTAAGAAGATGAATATATATATATATATATATATATATATATATATATATATATATATATATATATATATAAATGAAGAAAAAAATATAAGAAAGAAAAATATGAAAGAATCAATGTAATTAATGATAATGATTGAATAGCGGATGTTATCTTCAACATCGTTCGGATCATAAGGGTTTATTGAGTAACCTGGTGCTAACTTGAACCCTGTGTAATTTTTTTTTTCAAACAAAGTCTCTTTTCAAAAATATTTTTCTTAATTAAAATCAATTAACCCACACTTATTTCTAAAGAATTACGTGACTTTGAGTTCTTCATTGCACCCGAGGATACGTAGGAGCAGAATCTCTATTCTGTCAAGCCAAAAACTAAATTTTTATAATTTAGTTGTTTCTTTTCTTTTTAAAAGGGGTAAAATAAATACTTTGAGATTATTAAAATTTGCACAACTAATTCAAGGTACCGTTCTTAGAACGGACAGTGCAGGGTACTAATACCTTCCCTACCTGTAATCGACTCTCAAATCCAAACTCATTTTCTAAAAAGACCAGTTTTGTCTATTTAAAGGGTTTTTCTAATGTTTTTCTAATGTTTTCCTAATTAAAATAAACATTGGTGGCGACTCTATTGATTTTCAAACGCTTAATCCTTTTCGGTCATCCCGTCGTGATTTCGGTTGTGACAGCTGGCGACTCTACTAGGGACACTTGGAGAGTCAAGCCTGTTGTTGTTAGTTATGTAAATTATTAATAATTTCTATTTATTTATTTTACCCTTCTTTTGTCTTTGTTTTTTTTATTTGCTTGTAAATATATTTTATATAGTTTTTTTTTTCTTTTATGTAAATATTTGCTAATGTTTTTCTGTGTTTATTTTGACATGACTCTTGTATATATATTTTTTGCGCTTAATTGTTGAAACCTTAGGGTAGATGATTATTAGCTGGCTGTTGTATATATGCTTTTGCAGGTTGGGGGGTAATTGGTCTTTTTAAATTTTTGGTACAAGTTTGTATACTCCCACACACACATCACTATTACTTACCTCACACACTTTTTTGACTCTATATCCGAGTCTATGCAAACCCGAGGAATAGGAGGGGTCTCACTTTTGTTATTTAGGGGCTTTATACTCACTTGACATTTGTTGAGACACCACTCAGATTGTTAACAATATAATGAACTAGTCATATTGAGAGGGTTTATCCCTACTTGTGATTAATACATGAATTGGGGTCTTGTCTTTCGAGATAGGGGCAATCTGGAGACTATGACTTTTTAGAAGTTTAGATCTATCCTGAAAAACCTTGCACTGAAAGATTAAATATAGGGACTACCAAAATTAGAGTCATAACTTTAAGAATATCCAGTTTCCTAGGTTCCACCCGGCTAGGGCACAATGGGAGCGTACTTCCTTTTTATTTTTTTAGATCTACCTCTTTCTCATGTCATTCATCCATACATCCCTTTCATGGCTTGCATTTACCTACACTTATAGCATTCTTAAAAATAAAAAATAAAAAGAAAATGTATATCATCTTGCATTCTCATGATTTGCATTTTCATTCATTCTCACTTAAAAAAAAATTCAACTCTAAATTTGATGCATCATCTTGCATTATCATGGCATCCATAATATTTTTAAAAAAAAACTACAAAAAACACGCTAAATTGTGGGGGTTTTTATACAATTTGCAGTGGTTTTTAACCCCCGCAAATTGAATTGTGGCAGTTTTACAAAACGCTATTTTTATGTTTGCCGCAATATATTGCGGTGATTTTTTAGCGGCGATTTAAAACCCCCACAATTTTCGGCAGTTTTTTATATAATTTGTGGCGGTTTTTAACCTCTACTATTTTTTTGCCTGGATCTATTTACCAAACAATTGCAGAGGTTGTAAACCGCCACTATTTGATTCTTATAAATAAGTTTTTGACTTTCTTGTCCATCTGATGATTTTTTTTAAAAAAAGATTTACTGTATATTTAATTTTTAATTTTTTAATTGTAATAACGTTTAAGATGCACATTCAGAACAATTAATTGTATAAAATTGATGATATAAATGTGAATCAAATTGCATTAAAAATATTCATAGTAACATAAATCACACAAATTTGAATCCATAATAAGCTAAATAAATTCATCCCTTATAACATAAACTTACAACTTAAAATCCTTAATAACCTAAAGTAGTGCCACAATAAATGAACATAAAAAAACAATACTAAATATGTTGTTGGTGGTTTGTGTTGCTACCACCAGATGATCTTCTTGCATCTAATGGCGTAGTAGGTTCACTTGAAGTATCACCTGACTGAAATAGTAAAAGACATTTGGTAAGAAACTATAAACAGATAAATAGGAAAGTAGAAAGCTAAATGCATCATAATTGAACAAAGTGAATAGGAAACATGATGGACCTGAATTCTATAATAACAGAACTCAACACCATTTCATCTTGCTTGAGTGCATCAACCCTAACTTTTAAACCACCAACATATGATAGTATGCAAAACATTAAAGACAACACATGATGACTTAGCAACTAAGGGTTTAACAAGAAAATACTTAATCCAACTATAAATGGAATCAATTCATAAATTTTCACAAAGTCCAAAAAATCCCTCAAACTCTCAAATCCAAATAATTCACAAGTTCTCCATTTGATCAACTGTCACTGATTATTTCAATCTAGAGGAATTCAAATTAATATAATCAAAAGTGACAAGATACTTCTAGGTAGACCCTACATTTCCATTTCACCAAAAAACATAAATCCATTATGATTAAACAAAATATATGTCAAAAAGCTGTTATCAGGTGGGTGAACTTCAAGTCCAATTTCAACATGGTCAAGGGTAAGTCCTTTGGATTTTTATAAATTTTTTTTTTTTTTTTACTTATGCTATAATGTGAACTCTTAACAAACCCACATACTCTATACTATGAAGATTCTAACAGCCAAAAATTTCTTTGCTTCCTTCTAAAGATATTCTTGATTAAACAAAATCGTCATTGTTCCTATTTGCATTTTTGTCACACTTCCATGCAATACCTATATATATAGCTTCTTCAATATCAGTTACAACCTTCAGACATATTCTTTCACATAAACCATGAACAACTTTCACACAACACTTATCTTCCTCGTTGGGGATTTTTCCTCGAGTTTGTTTCAAATTTCAGTTGCATCTGTTGTTTCAACAGGAGACTTCAATAAGGACTTCTTTGTGATATGGTCTCCCACCCATGTAAACACATCTGCTAATGGACAGACAAGAAGCTTGAAGCTGGATCATGAATCTAGTGCTAAGCATAGTTTAACAAAAAAAATTAGCTACAATATCAAAACTGAATACTCCTTAATTAATTATGAGTTTGAATTATTATAGGGGATGGTTTTGCTTCGAACCAGATGTTTTTATTTGGGCAAGTTGACATGCAAATCAAACTAGTACCAGGACATTCTGTAGGCACAGTCTTGGCCTATTATGTAATCAACCCTTTACTCTTCTTTTTTTCTATTTGTTTTATAATGTTAAAATACAGACAAAAAAAAAAAACCAAAACTAGAATGATTGTTTACTATCCCATCCCAACCAATAATCTGAAATTTATCAAAAACAATATTGACAGTATTGGGGAGAGAGAATGAGAGAAGGTGGCAGTCCATAAACAAATATCTTAAAACAAGATCAAACATTGAAAACAAAACCAGGAAGTCAGAACAATTATTTTGATTGAGATGTATACTCTAAGTGAGATACTAATTTAGAAACAAATGAATCAATACCCAAAAAATCCTGATGTGCTAAAAAAAAGGTAAAAGTAAGCAAAATAAACTGAAACCAAAAATCCTACCAATATCATTAGATTCACTTTGACTGCAACTTCATCATGCTTAGCCATACTTACCAACATTACACGCCCCCATTACAAAGTACATACCTATTAAACACAACCTTCAAAAATAATACTTCTGCAACATTCTCCAAACAACCACAATTTAAAAAGATAAAAACACCAAATCAGGAAAAAAAATCAATAAAAATAGAAAAGCTAATAAACATGCAAGACACACTATCAATTTTAACTTGTGCTAAGAATCAGTTCTCACTTGGAATGAAGCAACATTCACAACTACAATGAGCATAATGCACATTCCCATCATCAAAATATCTAAAAATTTCCTAATATTAATGGTAACCCAAATATAAATTCATCAAAATTCCAACAAGAAAGATGAAAATCTATTATTACCAAGAACCCAATAAGGGACTAGAAGAGAAAAGGTGGAACAATGGCAGATCTGGCAGTGACAGCATTGCTTGAGGTGGCAGATCTGAAAGAGAAACTCGCGTGGGAGAGAGAAGCTTGTGTGGGGCTAGATCTAGAACAGAAGCTCATTACGAGCGATGGTGGCAAGGGGAAGGAACGACAATGGAAGGGGAAGGAACGACAATGGAAAGGGAAGGAGGAGCAGCACCAACAGTGGCTAGGAAGCAGGTGGCAAGGGTGGTGGTGAAAGGGGAAGGAACGACAATGGAATGGGAAGGAACGACAGTGGATGGCCTTGCACGGCAGCAGTGAGAGGGAGAATGAGAGAATGAGAAGGAGAGTAAGAGTGAGAGGGAAGTAAAATAAAAAAGAGGGAACAACCTTTTTAATTTGTGGGGGTTAATAACCTCCACTGAAAGTTAAAAAAACCCCACAATTTATGTTAATTTGTGGAGTTTGATAACCCCCGCAAAAAAATCGCCGCCATTCAGTGTGTTTTTTGTAGTGAAACCATATGCAATCAATGCTTTGCATACATGCATTTTGTCATTTTGGTTCAATCGATACTAATAATTGCATCATGTTTCCTCGAGCAGAAAAGTAGACACTATAACAGGAAAACTGCTTCCACGACACCCTTACAGGACTCGTTCTCAAGCAAGGATCATGGATGAGATAGAGCAAACTCAAGAGTTGAAGGATGAAGTGAACCAGCTTAGAGAGCAAATGTCCAAGATGATGGAGATGTTGCAGTCTATGGAGAATAGAAGGAGCACGTATAGGAATCCCTCAGCGGCAAACGAAGGACACCCAGCCATACCTCTTCACCTGCCTAGCTTCTCTCCAACCCCTCTGCAATATCAAGGCTTCAACCCTCAAGGAGTTATGATGTCATTAACTGTTTATTCAAACGACACCACTCAACTCGCTGTCACCAGTTCGCAGGGAACTCAGGCTCCACTGTTCCTACCATATGGCCTCCCTCCCGGGTATGTACCACTATTGGCCACAAATCATCTTGATAATGGCACGTTAGCAGTAACATCGATCCCAAACCCACCAAATACTACTGAAACCCAGGTTACTCAGCCAAGTGCTAATGAAACCCCACAAACACAACATCAATTCCCCTTCTTTCTTCCATCGTATGGTTTTCTTGCCAGCTTTATACCACCACAAATGACCAATCCCCTAGACGGCAGCAATCCCACTGCTAACTCTTTGAACACAACCCAACCACCTGCCAACGGAACCTTGCCGGCACAGGATTTTATCCCCACTTTTATGCCATAATACCCATTGAATTCCTCTGTTGAAAATTTTCAGTCCAAAGAGAAGTTGGAAACTCATGAAGAGAAATTGCGAGCCATATAAGGGGCAAGTAGTTACGGTCTCCTTGATGCTTCAAAACTCTGCCTTGTCCCTAATGTGGTGATCCCACCGAAGTTCAAAGTTCCAGATTTTGATAAATACAAGGGGACCACTTGTCCAAAGAACCATCTGACCATGTACATCCGCAAGATGGCTTCGATTGCTCATGATGACAAGCTGCTGATTCATTTCTTCCAGGACAGCTTGACTGGGGCAGCTTCAAATTGGTACACACATCTGGAGCGTGCCCATGTTCGATGTTTCAAAGACTTAGCTTATGCTTTCTTGAAGCAGTATAAGTACAACATTGATATGGTACCGAATAGACTACAATTGCAGAATATAGCTAAGAAGGATGTTGAAACCTTTAAGGAATATGCTCAGCGGTAGAGAGAAATAGCTGCTCAGGTAGAGCCCCTATTGACAGAGAAAGAAATGGTGTCCATGTTCATTGACACTCTGCAATCACCCTTCTATGACAAAATGATAGGGAGTGTGTCATCAAATTTCTCGGACATGGTCATCATCGGAGAAAGAGTTGAGGGAGGAATAAGAAGTGGGAAAATCGTTGAAAGTTCAACAGGGACATTTAACGCCAAGAGGCCCTCGATGGGGAAAAAAAGAGAAGGAGAAACCCATGTTGTTACCTTTGACCAGAGAAACTTCACCCAAGAGAGATATAGCCAAACACCTGTGAATCATCAACCATCCTTCCAAACCCCTTTCGTACCTTTCCACCCATACTTTCCCACTGCTCCACTGATTTCATATCCCTAGCCTTATCACCCTTATATCGCCAACGCTTCACACGTTCCTTATCCTCAACCTCACCACCTAATTAGGCCTCACTAAATGTCATCTCCTACTCAATACTAGACACCCCTTACCTTATCGCCTCAAACAGCTCAACCATGGATCCAAAATCTAAATACAAACCAAAGAAGACCACTAAATAACCAAGAAAGGAAGTTTGTCCACTTCGACCCAATTCCTATGACCTACGCTGAGTTACTACCCCAACTCATTCGTAACTCTCTCTTGGCTCCTTGCCCGATGAAGCCATTGGAACCCCCATACCCTAAAGGTTTTGACCCAAACGCCAAGTGTGATTACCATGCAAGGGCTGTAGGGCATTCCACAGAGAATTGCAGAGCACTGAAGTTTAGAGTGCAAGATCTAATCAATGCCAAATGGTTGAATTTCAAGCCAAATACTCCTAGTGTGGGTCACAACCCTTTGCCTAACCATGGGAATCCTACAGTCAATGCTATAGAGGAGTGTTCTGCCTAGCAGCTTTTATGACGAGCGGCAGATGTCAAAACCTTCATAAGGGTTATTTTTGAAGAACTGTGCAAATTCGGGATAATGGAAGTTCATATTGAAGAGAAAGGGGGCGACGAGGATGAAATAATGTGTAATCTCCATGGGAATGTGGGGCATTCTATTGAGGAATGTGGTGAGTTCAGACAAATCCTCCAAGATCTAATGGACATGCAACTAGTACAAATAGGTCATCTATGTGACAATGGTGGCATAAACATGGTGGATGAGTGTGCTATTCCACAATTTCAAGAAAGTCAGGAAGCCATAAACTCTCTGGTCCCTTCCATTGCAAATCCGGCTATTAAATCATTGGTTATCTATTACATTACAAGTGTGCCTTTGCCACCTCCAGGTGGCCCGAGGCCCATCACCATTCAAGTTCCTAGTCTTTTTCCATTCAAGGACACCATAACAATACCTTGGAATTATGATGTACAAGTCCTTGGAAATAATATCACAAACGATCAGCCAAAAGTTTCATCTTGTTCGACCTCTATTGTCACTAATATATCGGGGATTGGAGGGATGACATGAAGTGGTGGCATTTACACTCCGGAGGAGTTGCAAAAGGGGCAAGAAGAAGAAGAAAAGAGAAACTACAAGGGGAATAGCAAGATAGGAGAGACTTCCATGGAGAATGATGTGAAAGAAAAAGGTGGGTTGACAAAGCCAAATAAGTATAAGAAAGAGGTATCTGATGAAGCAGCTTTTGAGTTCTTAAAGTTCATCAAGCAAAGTGAGCATAGGGTGGTTGATCAGTTGAATCGCACCCCTTCAAGGATATCTCTCTTGTCCTTGTTGATGAATTCTAAGCTGCATAGGAAAGTGTTGATGAAGATACTAAATCAAGCTCATGTTTTTTATGACATTACAGTTGACAAGTTAGGCAGTATTATTGGCTACATTACTGCTGATAATTATGTCACCTTCACTGATGATGAGATACTAGCTGAAGGGATGGGGCACAATAAGGCACTGCATATTTTTGTCAAATGCCAAGATCATATAATGGCTAGAGTGCTCATTGACAATGGTTCCTCTTTGAATGTAATGTCAAAATCAACTCTCTCCAAGTTGCCTTTTGAAACCAAGTACAATGATCATGAGGGCTTTTGATGGGACCCAAAGAGAAATAATGGGAGAAATAGAGATCCCAGTTCAAATTGGACCTACTACTTTTCATGTACTCTTCCAGGTGATGGACATCACACCAACTTATAGTTGCCTCTTGGGGCGACCCTGGATCCATTCTGTTAGGGCAGTATCGTCCATTTTGCACCAGAAAGTGAAATTCATAGTTGGCAATAGGTTGGTGATCGTCTCGGGTGGGGGAAGACCTGTTAGTGAGTAAGCTCTCATCGACTCCTTACATTGGAGCTGCAGAAGAAGCTTTTGAAACAGCATTCCAAGCGTTCGAGGTTATCAATGCTATTTATGTGAAGGAGGGAGCTCGAATTCCAAAATCACAATCATCTAGTGCATCCATAATGATGGCTAAGGTTATACTTAAAAGACGATATCAAAGTGAAAATGGACTAGGAATGAATAAACAAGGCATTGCGAAGTTTCTGCAGCCCTGTGAAAACAAAGACAGGTTCGGGTTAGGATATAAACCCACTAAAGCTGATAAGAGAAAGGTCATGGAAGAGAAAAGAGAGAAGATGTTGGCTCGATTGAAAAATCGGGAGCCTAAAACAAAAGGGATCTCCATCTGTGACATATGACAGAGCTTTCAAAGTGTAGGATTGGTGTTTCTGAACCAAGTGACCGCTATCAATAAGGATCAACCCATCGACCATGGTGTTAGTCTGATGTACCCTTGTTCTTCGGATGCAGAGCTCAACAATTGGGAGATCGTCGTTTTTCCTATGACTTTTGAAACCGATTCAAAGTAATTTTGTAATGCTAATCCTATAGCTCTGCCCAAGGCTTTAGGAAAATATGTTGTAAAAATGGGCTCACATGTTTTCTTTTCAATATTTGCTATCAATAAAATGCATTTTCAAATTATCTTCCTTTTTAGTTTTTTGTTCAACCATTACATTAGCCTTTATTCATTATCCTCTTTTTTTACTTGTGTTGACATTAATAAATGCATATCTGAAAGTGACTCTCTTGAAAATGACAGTGCTATGACCCCATTATATGATTTTGACCATCCCATTAATTATGTTGATGAGGATAATGATGACAATTGGAAACTCTCTCATGAGCTAATGAGATTAATGGAACAAGAAGCTAAAGAAATTCAACCCCACGAAAAGTCAATTGAAGTGATTAATTTGGGGACGGATGATGATAAGAAAGAAATTAAAATTGGCACTTCCATGAAAGAAGAAGAGCAAAGCAAGTTGGTTAAGCTCTTATCTGACTATCGCGATGTCTTCGCATGGTCGTACTAAGATATGCCGGGCTTAGATGCCAGCATAGTTGAGCACAAATTGCCGTTAAGACCAGAATGTCTTCCCATCAAGCAAAATTTGATACGAATGAAGCCAAAAATGTCCCTAAAAATTAGAGAAGAGGTCAAAAGGCAGTTTGATGTAAGTTTTCTAGCTGTCGCAAAGTACCCTCAATGGGTCTCCAACATCGTCCCTGTCCCAAAGAAAGATGGGAAAGTATGGATGTGCGTTGACTATATATAGAGACTTGAATAGGGTCAGCCCTAAAGACAACTTTCCTTTACCTCACATTGATATTTTGGTGGACAACACTGCTCAACATGTATTTTTCTCTTTCATGGATGGTTTCTCGGGATACAATTAGATCAAGATGGCACCTGAAGATGTGGAGAATACCACATTCATCACTCTGTGGGGGACTTTTTGCTATAAAGTGATGTCGTTTGGATTAAAGAATGTCGGAGCGACTTATCAAAGGACGATGGTGGCATTGTTCCATGACATGATGCACAAAGAAATAGAAGTTTATGTGGATGATATGATTGCAAAGTCAAAAATAGAAGAAAATCACATAATCGATCTGCAAAAGCTCTTTGAACGGTTAAGAAAGTTCAGGCTCAGACTGAATCCTACTAAGTGCACTTTTGGTGTAAAATCAGGTAAACTCTTGGGGTTTGTGGTTAGTGAGAAAGGGATAAAAGTTGATCCAGACAAAGTTCGAGCAATCATAAAGATGTCAGCTCCTCGCACTGAAAAAGAAGTTCATGGGTTTTTGGGGAAGCTGAACTATATTGCTAGGTTTATATCCCAGTTGACTGCAACATGCGAGCCAATCTTCAAGTTGTTGTATAAAAACCAGATAGTATAATGGAATGAGGATTGTTAGGTGGCATTTGAGAAGATCAAGCAGTATCTGCAAGAACCCCCAATTTTAGTATCTCCAGTGCCAGGAAGGCCTCTTATCATGTATTTGACTGTGTTGGATGAATCCATGAGTTGTGTACTGGGATAACATGATGAAATTGGTAAAAAGAAGCAGGTCATCTATTACTTGAGTAAGAAGTTTACCAATTATGGGGTAAAATACTCATTGTTGGAGCGCACGTGTTGTGCCTTGGCATGGGCAGCCCATTGGTTGAGGCAATACATGTTGTGTTACACCACTTGATTGACGTCCAAAATAGACCCGATCAAGTACATCTTTGAAAAAACTGCCCTCATTGGGAGGATTGTACGTTGACAAGTTTTGCTATCAGAATATGACATTATTTACGTCACCCAAAAAGCAGTTAAAGGCAGCACTCTGGCAGATTTCTTGGCTAGTCAACCAGTGGAAGATTATAGGTCTATGTAGTGTGAATTCCCTGATGCAGATATAATGGCTTTGTTTAGAGAAGAAAAACCCTTGAAAAAAGAAAAATGGACTTTGTTGTTTGACAGAGCTTCTAATTCACTAGGGCATGGAGTCGGGGCTATACTGATTTCCCCTGAAAGTAATTTCATCCTAATCACTGCTCAGTTATACTTTAACTGTATAAACAACATAGTTGAGTATGAAGCATATGCCATGGGGATCCAAGTAGCAATAGAATCAAAGGCAAAAGTTCTTGAGGTATATGGGGACTCTGCCTTGGTCATCCATCAGCTAAAGGGAGAATGGGAAACTCGAGACACCAAGTTGATCCCTTATCATGCTTACATCAAGGAGTTGATTGAATAACTTGACGAAGTCACATTTCATCATGTCCCCCGGGAAGATAATCAGTTGGCTGATGCTTTGGTCACATTGTCGTCAATGTTCAAAGTAAGCCATGATAAGGACTTGTTACTCATAAAAATGGAAAGTCGTGACCAACTAGTATATTGTCAAATGGTAGAAATGGAGTCAAATGGGAAACCATGGTACCATGACATCAAATGTTTCATCAAGAGCAGAGAGTACCCTCCAGACGCTTTATAAAATGACAAAAGGACCCTCAAAAGACTTGTAATGGGTTTCTTTCTAAATAGGGAAGTTCTCTACAAGAGGAACCACGACATGGTGCTGCTAAGATGTGTTGATATAGTGGAGGCAAAAAAAATCATCAGAGATGTCCATGAAGGTTCTTTTGGAACTCATGCAAGTGGACATGCAATGGCAAGAAAGATACTAAGAGTTGGGTACTATTGGTTAACAATGGAAACTGATTGTTTCAATTATGTGAAGAAGTGCCACAAATGCCATACATATGCTGACAAGGTTCATGCGCCACCAGCACCTTTGAATGTTTTAACAGCACCTTGGTCATTCTCGAAGTGGGGAATGGATATCATAGGTCCGATTGAACTGGAGGCCTCAAATGGACATCGCTTTATTCTTGTTGCAATTGATTACTTCACAAAATGGGTCGAAGCTGTTTCTTATGCCAATGTGACTAGGAATGTAGTGGTCAAGTTTGTCAAAAGGGAGCTAATTTGTCGCTACGATCTGCCAAGCAAAATAATCACTGATAATACCACTAATATGAACAACAAGATGATGAAAGAGATGTGTGAGAGTTTCAAAATTGAGCACCACATTTCCTCACCCTATCACCCCAAGATGAATGGGGCAGTGAGGCGGCAAACAAGAACATCAAGAAGATTGTTCAAAATATGGTTGTAACGTACGGAGATTGGCATGAAATGCTACCATTTGCACTACATAGCTATCGCACGTCTATTCGTACTTCAACTGGGGTAACCCCTTTCTCTTTGGTTTATGGAATGGAAGCAGTACTCCCTATTGAAGTGAAAATTCCATCATTAAGAGTGTTGATGGAAGTAGAATTAGAAGAAGCTGAATGGGTCCAAACTCGACTTGATCAGTTAAACCTCATTGAAGGAAAGAGATTAACTGTACTATGTCATGGCCAGCTTTACCAGAAGAGAATGATGAAAGCCTATGTGAAAAAGGTGCGTCCGCGACAGTTTCAAGAAGGAGACCTAGTACTCAAGAAAATTCTTCCCATTCAAAATGATCATCGAGGAAAATGGACTCCAAACTATGAAGGACCTTATGTCGTGAAAAAGGCTTTCTCGGGAGGAGCTTTGATTCTCACAAACATGGATGGTGCAGATTTATCACTTCCTGTAAATTCGAATGCAGTCAAAATGTATTATGCTTAAAAACAAAAAACAAAACAAAAAAAACAAAAATAAAAAATAAAAGTGGCTCGCTAGGTTGAAAACCTGAAAAGGTAGCCTAGGCAAAAATTAGAGCAATCCGCTAAGTTGAAAACTCGAAAAGAGCGACTTAGGCAAAAGTTAGTGTAAAAAAAAAAAAGGTTCCTAACACATCTGGAGAAATGGAGTCGCCTCGAGTTACAAATTGGGGCAGTTTAAGTTTCTTTATGCCAAACTGGGGCAGTTTGAATGGAAAGTCTTGTCATGAACGCTCCCCAATGCGTAAAAACTAGGTCAAATCATGTTCTTGGAAACAAAAAAAAAGTGTTTAAGGTCTTATACATGGGAAATTAGCACTGATCATCCTAGAGAGCATCACTAGAAGAGCTGAAAAACTCTACTCCAACGTTCTTTTGTAAACCTTTCAATTCTAACCTTTGTGGTACCGTCTTTCCTGTACTGTTCTTTTCCATAATGATAGTCCATTTTCATTGCAACCCATTGTTGATTCAATATGCATTTATCATGATAGATTTATATTGAGATGTGAAATATGTGATCATATTGCAAAAGCATTCAAATTTGTTTTAACAATCTTGAAAGGTCATGGGAAACGCGATGAATTTCCTGATAAGAGTATTGATGAGAAAAGAAAGAATCACCAGCAAATCAAGAAGCCAATCAATGAATTTCGTTACTGTTTGAACTTGATCCTGCTATGGGAAAAAGTCCTTAAAGGTTATGGAACTAAGAGCGACTCAACTAAAGCTCTTATGCGCAAAAAAAATGCATAAAAAAATTTTGTTTATCCATTTGTTCATGAGAATCTCTACAGTAGGGTATCCATTGCATCGTGCCTAATCTCAAGCATCATATGCATTGTCCTCAGGCATCACACCCATTGCATCATCATGCATCCGCTGCATCATACCTCATCTCAAGCATCACATGCATTTATGAGCACAAACACCATTTCTTTTTGGTTCTCAGGACCTTATGCTCATTGTCTTTAGTTTCTGGGTCCCCGCACCCGCCTTTAGTTTTCGAGTCTTCACACCCATTGCTTTAAGTTTTCTATCAAGCTTCGGCGGATACTCGACTCCACAAGCTTTTTTCCTTTCGTGCTTTAAGTTTTTGTCAAGCTTTGGCGGATACCCGACTCCGCAAGCTTTTTCCCTTCCCTGCTTTAAGTTTTTTGTCAAGCTTCGGCAGATACCCGACTCCGCAAGTTTTTTCCCTTCCCTGCTTTAAGTTTTTGTCAAGATCCGACAGATACCCAACTCTGCAAGCTTTTTACCTTTTCTGCTTTAAGTTTTTGCCAAGTTTCGACGGATACCCGACTCCGCAAGCATTTTACCTTTCGGGGTCCTCATACCCCACGTTTCTACCTTATTTTAATGCCCATTGCGTTTTGCATCTATCTGTACAGGAAAATTTTAATAGACAAAATTGAATCAATTCATTTACTTTCTATTTAGTCAAATGTAAAGTAAATTGGGGCAATTGTTGATATTCAATTTTGTCCATAAAATTTTTTGTTTTTATTGCTTGTGTTAAATGGTGTGTAATTACAACATTTTGAACACTCTTTTTCTTTTTTCACAAGTTTTATTTGGTTCCATCTTATCTCCATCATTGCTTTTTCTTTTCATTTATACCAAAAAAAAAAGAATAGAAAATTTAATTACAGCCCAAAACAAAAACAAAAAAAAAACAAATAGCGTAGATGCTGCTTGTCTCTTTTTCTATATTTCGAAGGAAATAATTTGTGTTTCCTGGCTCTACGTTTCTTTTCCTATTTTTGGCCATGCACTACCACTACACTGCACACACAACATTGCAGAGGGGACAATGTTGCCTTTTTTCCACTCCCTCTCACGTTCCTCACACAGTGTTGCACCCACTCATTTCACGTACCCACACAGCACCATGGCAGAGGGGAAAAATGCTCTTTTGGCTCCTTTTTTTGCAGTATTACTAGCAAGGACTCTCTGGGAGGAGGCACAAGAGACTACAACACTGATTTTCACTTGATATTCATGATTCTCATTTTTAATCCCATATTCATCACTCTCCATTCTCACGAACCTACATAGACTACAGCATCAAGATTTTTTGATTACTTGGGACCCAAATTCATTTTCAACTTCCATCTTCACCACAAACCACTTCCGATCTCACTATTCAGCTCCTTCAACCTTCCTCCATCACTGCCACCTTCAACAAAAGCCACTCACTATTCATCTCCTTTAACCTTCCTCCATCACTTCCATCTTCACACCAACCACCTTCCATCTCCACTTTCATCAACCCACCATAACAACCACCACCCTCTATCACCAACCTTCATTCTCAACCAAGCAACCCATCACCTTCATTCTCAACCAAGCTTCCATCTCCCTCTTCATCAACTTCACTTCCACCACTATTAACAACCTCCATCACTGCCTTCTTCCACAACCACAATCCACCAACAACCATCACCACTCCTTACCCCCAAAGCCAAAACGCAGCTCACCCACAAAAGCATTGTGACCAGCACTGCGCCACCTATTCTTACCGTCGTCAGCCCGCACCAAGACCCAAAACCAGCGACCTAAAATCCTCCATATCCGAACCCGCACCCACTCGAACTCCTCCACAGGTGCCGTCGAGGCCGGAAAGCCCAGATCGAGCTCCACCGCGAGCTCGACACCCTAGCTTCGGCTCCGCCGTCCACTGCAGATCCAACCACACACCGTCACCTCCACCAACCCGAACTAGAGCTCGGTTGCACTAGCGACCTAGCCGTTCGTGCCCGCTATCACTTGTCCGCGCCGCCAAACCCGCACCATATCTCAGAATCTCGACCCGCTGTGACGCCGCCTTGCGCACGAGAACCCGCTCGCCATGACCCGCGACCAGATCCATGCCCTCACAGTCACACCGTCGCCGCCTAGACCGCCGCCTCTACCTCATCCCGCCATCGAACTCTGCTGGTGGGGAGTGAGTTTCCCTCTCCTCCACCTTGTTTCATTTTCCTGAACCCCTGCAAATTAAGTGTGTTGTTTTTGTTGTTTTAAAAAAAAATGTGTCTTTTGAACTTTGCTTTTAGTATATTGTTATTATATGTAAAAAAGAATGGGAGGGAAAATGGAAAAGGTGTTTTGGTTTTGGATTGGGCTTTTGTATTGCCTTGAGTATTTCAGATATAGGCTTATTTTTATTGATTAAGTGGGATAGTTATTATTTGGGTTGAGTTGTGTTTAGGACTAGATTCTTAAGTTATATTTTGTTTAAAAAAAATTGTGCATAATTGATTTAGTTAAGAAGATGAATATATATATATATATATATATATATATATATATATATGAAGAAAATAAATAAATAAGAAATGGAGAAAATATGAAAGAATCAATGTAATGACCAATGATGATGATTGAATAGCGGATGTTATCTTCAACATCGTTCGGATCATAAGGGTTTATTGAGTAACCCGGTACTAACTTGAACCCTGTGCAAAAAAAAATTTTATTATTTTCGAACAAAATCTCTTTTTAAAAATATTTTTCTTAACTAAAATCAATTAACTCACTTATTTTCTAAAGAACTACGTGACTTTGAGTTCCTCATTGCACCCGAGAATACGTAGGAGCAGAATCTCTATTCTGTCAAGCCAAAAAATAAATTTTCATAATTTAGTTGTTTCTTTTCTTTTTAAAAGTGGTAAAATAAATACTTTTGAGATTATTAAAATTTGCACAACTAATTCAATGTACCATTCTTAGAACGGGCAGTGTAAGGTGTTAACACATTCCCTACCTGTAATCGACTCCCGAATCCAAACTCATTTTCTAACAAGACTAGTTTTACCTATTTAAAGCGTTTTTCTAATGTTTTCCTAATTAAAATAAACATTGGTGGCAACTCTATTGATTTTCAAATGCTTTATCCTTTTCGGTCGTCCCGTCGCGATTTCGGTTGCGACAAGTAGCATATTATTTACTATAAATATTTATTTAAAAAATTATAAATGATTCTATTCCTATGTTCCATAAAAAACAAGCATTGGGATCAGCATAAAATTTATCACCCTACTTTCTTTGATTTGTGATATGATTTTGTCTATGATTTGTGATATCTTCTGTTGAGATATCTTTATGAATGCACAAATGCTTCCCAGTGGACATCTATTGGTGAGTACTGAGAGGAATATGGTTATACAAATTGGTCCCATGTTGCTTTGATCTGCAAGTGTATGTGCTTATTTTGGGAAACTGAGACTGACTGCTGACATGTCTTTCTGGATTACTTTTCTGCTTGTCTAAAAACTCTTTAGGCAGTGTATGGTGGTAGATGTTAGAAATTCTCTATTTAGGACCACTGTCATGGACAAAGAAAATAATTGAGTTATGTAGTTTGATGGATTATAAATACTGACAGAAGTTGTGTAATACTTTAGGGATGGTGATATTTAATGAAATGAACCTTCATTATTTTGAAACAAATGAAAACTTTTCCATCTTCTCCACTTTCACTCCCCTCCCTAATTTTTAACTATTCTGTTTTCCATCTTCCCTAACTTGCATTCCCCATTATTTAGCTAATGATGCAAATATAAAGGTACTTACTTAAGTATGTTATCTCATAAACTCAAACTTTACTCTTTTATTATGTTTAAACATTTTGGCCTAGAGCCTCCATATGCTATATTCATGTCTATGCTTCTTGCTATACATTCTTGCTTGATACATGATAACTCTACCTTACTGTTAGAAGTGTTACCACGTTCAGTTGTCCTACAAAAAATAGGCCTTGAAACTGTATCATTTTACATGAGTTTCTTATTTGATCCTTTAAGGCTTATTAGAGATTGCTAATATAAAAAATGCTGCAGATAATTAACCGAGCAAATGAGCTTGGTGAAGATCCTTTGATGTTAAGCAACCGTTTTTGTGATGAATATGATGTTGATATGACTGATCTTCAGTGTGAGAGACCATCTCGGGAGCCTCATGTTTCTGAGCACATTGGCTAGATAAAGGACATGATAAGTCAAGTTTAACTTTGCTAAAAGATCGTTGTCATTTGCTTTTCAGTGATCTGGGACCTAAAGAAGCAAAAGGTAGTGATAAGGTAACTTGCTTGCTAGTAATTTGTTAGTCGTATTTTGCCTTTTGTTTTGAAGAAGTCTGATATTATATTCTGAACAAAAAATCTAATAGTAACCTTGTGTATCATATGTAAACTGATAGTTTTAATTTTAGATTCAGTTAGAAGACGGTGATCAGTTTTGCAGTGGAATCCTGATATTGCCACACAGCTTGTTGTAGCGTCAGATGAAGATGGTTCTCCTTCTCTGAGGGTATAGTCATTGCAGATTAATTGTGTTGATTTATGTTGGGGGCTATTATTTGTTGACCTTATGAGTATATTGATGTAGCTTTGGGATATGAGTAATATAATCACACCAATAAAGGAGGTTGTAGGACACAATAGAGGTAATGATGCTTGTATTATTTATCTTCCCTTTGTTAATTTATGTATAATTCTTCATGGATGTTCTACAGGCTTCATTTGGTTGATTCTGTCTCCTTTGTCTACCTAGTTATCAATGCTACCTTCTCTTTCTGTTGCATATTTTCTTATTCCCCCTCACCCTACCAATGAAAAAAAAAACATGAAGGAAACAAATGAACAAGAGTTGTTTGCTATGAACAGGTGAGGGTAGGTAATTAAACTTTTGATGATTGTGAATTGCTTCTCTAGGATCCTTGGTGCTTTAGGAATGATGCATTGTGTGTTCACTTGTGTATATCACACTATAGATGTGTTGTTTTCTTGTTTGGGAGATATTGATTCAACAATAATGTTTTTTTAATCAAGTTAACGACTGATTAAGTGATTAGTTTAGAAACATCTACTTATCATCTAAAAACTTGGATGATTGGGGTTGGATTGTCTACTTTGTAGTCAGCTGTTTAAGTCGTCTAGGTAGTGGATTGTAACCTGTTACTACGTTGTGTTACTGTGGCAGTTTTCTCTGAAGGTAGTTTTACTACTATATACTTATCTAGGGTGCACTCAACAATAAAAAGTAAACCTTTGTATGGTGGTTTTGGATTTTCTGTGGGGACGGAACATTTATGGATTTATTTTTTATCATTTACTTTTTTATCTATATTATGGTGCATGTGATGAATTTGCTTTTAACTTTGAGTTGCATTACTTGTAATTGTATAAGTTAGAGAGAAGTTTACTTACAAAATGTAATAGCAATTAATGGTATGCATAAGATATTGTATTTACTTCATATACTTTTAACTATTTTGATATCTTTTATAGTTACTTAGATAATTATAATGATTGATGATTTATTGTGATTTTTGGTAAATTTTGATTTTAGATAATTATATGCATAGGAAAATATAATTTTTTTAATAAAATGAAGGCATCTAGTTGTGGCAAATCACAACTTGATGGATATGATTAATTAAGTGAAATGGGGACGTTTGTTTTCTCTGCAAGTGCGGGAGCCAAGTGCGACTCTGGAAAAGAGCCGCCTGACGGTGGTGGTGGCAGACAACATAAAGTTTCTTTTCGGGACATGGTTTTGGGCAGTAAAGGGGTTCCTGCTTTGGTTCCTCCTTTACGACAAAAGGTTGACCTTCTTAAAGAGAATCTTTATCGAGTATGAAGACGGTAACCCTCTGAAACCGATGGTTCACATTGATGATTCAGTATTTGAGGGGTTGTGCGCCCCTTGGAAGGATGCTTTGGTCGTTAAATTGCTGGGAAAGAGTATTGGTTTTAATACTATGAAGGATCGGCTCTCCAGAACATGGAAGCTAAATGTGTTTTGAGATTTTGGATATAGGCAATGACTTTTTCATGGTGAAGTTTGATGATGATGCTGATCGAACGAAAGTCATGGATGGGGGACCATGGATGATCTTTGACCATTACCTTACTGTCCAAACGTGGTCTCCTGATTTTGTCTCGCCAACTGCGAGGATCGATAGAACGTTGGTATGGATCAGATTTCCAGGGTTGAATCTGTTTTATTATGATGAAAGTATTTTGATGGCTTTGGCTTCTGCGGTGGGGACTCCAATTAAGGTTGATCATAATACCTTGGACGTGAAGAGAGGCCGTTTCGCCAGAGTCTGTGTTGAGGTTGATCTCACTAGGCCTATGGTTGGGAAGGTGTGGCTCCGGAATCACTGGTATCGGATTGAATATGAGGGCTTACACAGGATATGTACCTCCTGTGGTTGCTATGGCCATTTGGGGCGGGATTGTACTATTAAGAATTTGCCTCATGATGGTACTGTCAATGAAGCCGGTGGTGCTGGAGGCGCTGGTGTTCCTCGGCCACCCACACCCACGGTGGTGCAGCAACCCTTGGCCAATAATGACAGTATCGACATTAATGAGCATTTACCACGGGATAATCATATGGCGGTTACGTCGGAGGATTCTTTGCATGGGGACTGGATGATTGTGAAACGTAAACAGCGTAATAGCCAGGCGAAAAATAAGGGAAAAGATACGGTCAAGAATAAAGGCACAGTCAACCATTATGAGAGGAGAGAGAAATCCCATGCAACCAAAAGCACGCTGCGGTCTCATGCTAAAACGGCGCAGCATCTTTCGTCGCTCGGGGATTCTTCTTTGCCGAGGAAGGGTGTTTTGGCTAAGACTTCCACAGCCAAAAATAAAAGAGCCCGCAAGGACCATGATGTGGGGCGCACTTTACCTGAGGACGAAGGTGCTGCTACACCAAAAATGGTTATTCAGAAGGATTTTCCTCCTGCACCTAAGGTCTACGACCTTGGATATGGGGCTCAATCAACCGTGAAGTTGAAAGCGGTCTCGGCTAACAGGTTTATTCTCATTGATGATGAGACTATAAATGGTCAGGGTTATATGGAGAAGCCCTACGATATGGAAGAACCCATTCAAGTGGGGGACTCGGTTGATATGGTCCCTGAGACTCCGGGTATGGACAACCATGCAGCAGTGTAGGGCTCTCGTCCCTACTTTCTTCTTCTTGAAGTGTCTCATGGAAGTCTTTAAGAATTTTTCTATCCTCTCCTGGAATGTTCGAGGTGCTTTGGGGTCTGACTCTCGGCGCCATGTCCGTGACATTATTGCTGCTCACCATCCTTCAATGGTGCTTCTCTTCGAGACTCATGGTCCCTTCGCTAAGGTTGAGGGGTTGTGGTCCGCTCTTGGTTATAATTTGGTCTTTGTGCAGGAGGCTCGTGGACACTCAGGTGGCATTTGGGTCCTTTCTTGTTGTGATGATATTATCTTCTCCCTCATTGACACGTCCTTCCAAGCTATTACGTTCTCTCTTCAGCGTCGGCAGGTATCTTGGTTTTGCTCTGCGGTATATGCATCTCCCGTTCACTCCATCCGTTGTGAACTTTGGGATCATTTTAGTCGCCTTCGTTCTCGTATTGCTGGTCCTTGGATCCTACTGGGGGACTGGAATGAGATTCTTCATTATTCTGAAGTTTCTGGTGGATCCTTTAGCCAACATAGGGCCCATCTTTTTGCTAGTATGTTGTCTGACTGTGGCCTCATTGATCTTGATACGGTTGGTGGTTTTTTCACTTGGCGTAGGAATATTATGCAAAGGAGACATGTTCATAAACGTCTGGATAGGTGCCTAGCTGATGTGGGGTGGCGTCTTCTCTTCCAACATGCCTTGGTGGAAGTTCTGCACCCTCACAATTCTGATCACAATCCCCTCCTTCTCAGTTGTTTTAAATCCACAAGCCACAAAGTAAAATATTTCCACTTCCAAGCTGCTTGGATCTCTCACCCTCTCTACGAGAGTTTGGTTGATACCGCTTGGAAGGCCGCCCCCGGGGATGCTATGGTCAAATTGGAAAATATTAAGAATGAGTCTATCATCTTCAATAAGGAAACATTTGGCAACATTTTTAAAAAGAAGAGGAAGTTGGAGGCTCGTATCAAAGGGGTCCACCGCCAACTTGACTCGTATTCTTGGAATGATCTTATCATTTTGGAGAAGGACTTGCAGCTTCAGTATAATAAAGTGTTAGCGCAGGAGGAAATGCTCTGGTATCAGAAGTCTCGTGAGAATTGGGTTAAGTTTGGTAATAGAAATACTAAATTTTTTCATACCCAAACTATTATTAGGCGCAGGAGGAACACGATCTCAGGGCTCAACATTGATGGTTTTTGGTGTACTGATGAGGATTTCATTAAGAAAGAGGCTCAATGTTTTTTGAAGAATTTGTTCCAAGCTCCCCATCCATGCCAGCCAGATAGTTTTCAATTGAGGTACATCCCTCGTTTGGATCAGAATGTTTATAACGACCTCATTAAACCTATTTGTATGGTTGAAGTCCGTGATGCTATGTTTGCTATGAGTTCGTATAAGGCCCCGGGTCCGGATGGCTTTCAGCCTATTTTCTTCAAGACCTATTGGCCTATTGTTGCTAATGAAGTGTGGGAGATGGTTGCGAGAGCCTTCACTACGGGTTTTTTCAATGAGGGCCTTGCAGAAACGCTTATTGTTCCTATTCCTAAGGTGGATGCCCCTTCTTGTCTTAAAGAATTCCGGCCCATAAGTCTATGCAATGTGCTCTTCAAACTCATTTCTAAGGTCTTGGTGAACAGAATCCGGCCCCATCTTGATAGCCTTATCGGTCCTCTCCAAAGTAGCTTTCTGCCAAATAGAGGTACTGTTGATAATGCTATTGTTGCCCAGGAGATTGTCCACTTCATGCATAAGAGGAAAAAGGGTAAGAAAGGCTTTCTTCTTTTCAAAATAGATTTTGAAAAAGCCTATGATATGGTGAATTGGGACTTTTTAAGAATCACGCTTAATGAGTTTGGATTTCCGCCTCAAATTATCCAACTTATTATGAATTGCACTACTTCTACATTATTGTCTTTGAAGTGGAATGGAGAAAAGCTTGATCATTTCCAACCCAGCAGAGGTCTTAGACAGGGTGACCCAATGTCTCCTTATTTATTTGTTCTTTGCATGGAGAAATTGGCCCTCCTTATTCAGGAGAAGGTTCAGGATGTAAGTGGTCCCCTATTCGTATTAATAAAAATGGGCCAGCCATTTCTCATTTGTTCTTTGCTGATGATTGCTTGCTTTTTACTGAACCCAAGACGTCTCAAGTTAGAATGGTACTAGAGACTTTGCAATCCTTTTGTCGAGCTTCAGGCTTGAAGATCAATGTGCAGAAGTCTCGATTTTTGTCTTCACAGAATGTCTCCAGAGCCAAAATCTCAAAGTTTGAATCCATTATAGGATACCATCACACCAGGAATTTAGGCAAGTACCTTGGTTTTCCCATGCTCTCCGGGCGTGTCAAAAAGTCAGACTTCGCTTATATTCTGGACAAGATTGATAGCAGGTTGGCTGGCTGGAAGAGTAAGTTAATCAATAGAGCGGGAAAGATCACCCTTGCTAAATCAGTTATGACTGCTATCCCAGTGTATACCATGCAGAATTATTGGCTCCCTCAGGGGGTTTGTGATAGCATTGATTCTAAGGTGAGAGGCTTCATTTGGGGTGGGAGGTCATCTCATTGGGTTGACTGGAACACCATTACCCAGCCGAAGCATAAGGGTGGTCTTGGCATCAGGAAGGCTCGTGAAACCAATATTGCCCTGCTTGGGAAACATATTTGGTCGTGCCTACATGTCCAGGACAAAATTTGGGTTCAACTTCTTACTTCTAAATATCTTAAATCGACTCACATTTTTAATACGAATCCTATTAACGGCATGTCTTATACGTGGGCTTCGATATTAAAAGCTGTTGAGTGGCTTTCGGATGGCTTTCTGCTTAGATTGGGCAAGGGGGAAGTGTCTTTCTGGTATGAGAAATGGCTTGAGGAAGGCCCGCTTTGTAATGAAGTGCCCTTTGTTGCTATTCATGATTCTGCTCTTATGGTCCGGGATTTTTTTTATGATGGTTATTGGCATTAGGACAATTGTGTTACTTTTCTCTCTTCTGATATCAAGGACAAGATTGTGTGTAAGTTTATTGATGGGACTTCGGATGATGTTTTCATTTGGGGTTCGGCTAGAGCAGGGAAGTACTTGCGCTTATGATTGGCTTATATCTCATAATTCTGGGCGAGCTCCGGGAGTGAGTAAATGGACCTGGGTTTGGAGGCTGCACCTACCCGAGTTCATTAAGCATTTTGTGTGGCTTTCATTGCATGGTAATCTTCCTACGAACCAGTTTCGCAACTTCCGTCATCTCACGCACGATGCGTCCGCCCTCGATGAGTCTATTCTACAGTGCATCACAGTCAAGAAGATTTGGCATCGGTTGCATTTGGATTTGTGGGCCTCATTTTTCGATTCAAGACGTCTCTTCGCATATAAACGGAAAACAGGGGGTCAAGTTCTCTGTTGCATGCTGGATTCTTTGGAAATCCCGTAATGAAGAAATTTTCAAAGATACGAGATGGGAGATGTGGTATGTTGTTAATCAAATTGAGAGTCTGTTTCAGCTTGTGTGCGACTGTTTTGCTCATACTAGTCATCCCAAAATTCCCAAGGAGGTGTCGTGGGTAGCTCCCCCTGCTGCTACTTATAAGCTTAATGTTGATGGGAGTTCATTGGGCAACCCGGGTCGCTCTGGTTTCGGGGGTGTCATACGAGACAGCATGGGAGTTTGGTGCTCTGGTTTCTCGGGGTACTATGGCATTACCACTATTTTAAACGCTGAACTCTTAGCTATCTTTCATGGCTTACGTTTGGCAGGGGAGGCTTTACTTCTCTTATTTGTGAGACTGACTCCAAGTGTGCTCTTCAGCTTATTCAATTTGGGGTGCATCAGTTGCACCCGTTCGCTCCTTTGATTAGGAGTATTCAAAGCTTACTTGCTCTCCCTTGGGTGGTCTCGTTCAGCCATACCTTTAGAGAAGGGAACGGATGCGCAGATTGGCTTGCGAAGTATGGTGCTTCCACTGATATCAGTTACACGATCTGGGAAACTTGCCCTCAACCTCTGTCTTTGGTTTTGCTCGGCGACGCTTCTGGTTGTGTCCGGTTGAGAGTGTAGCCCACTCTCTGTTTTTACCTTTTTTTTTGTATTTCCAACTGATCAAAAAAAAATCACAACTTGATGCCTTTTTTTAAAATAGTTTTAAAAAAATTAGAGACGAATTTAGAGAAGAAAAAATCTGTCTTTAATTTTAGAGATAGAATTAGAGACGGAACAGTGTCGTATCTAATTAGAGATGTAATTGTTTTTGTTAGAGAGAGACCTTTTCCGTATCTAACTTAGAGACAGAACTCATTTTTCATCTCTAAATATTTAGAGATGCCAATTTTAGAGACGGAACAATTTCTGTCTTTAATTCCATCTCTAAATATTTAGAGACGAAAATTTATACATTTAGAGACGGAATATGTTCTGTCTCTAAATCTAAAAATTATAGTAGTAGAAGAGATATAACGACATGTGTTTCGCCTGCCGTGGCAAAGAGATATAATGACATGTGTTCCGCCTATCGTAGCGAAGAGATGTAACGGCTAATGTGCATATAATATATGTAGAGATTTTGTTTAAGAGATGAGATGAGATTTGCTAAGTAGAGTTGTTTTGCAAAGCTTAAATATTCTGGCTATTACTTGTTTTACTTTCTTGTTCACTCTGTTTATTATGCCATCATTGTGTCTATCATTGTGTCTATGTGACTCACCCCATTCTTTTTCCCTTCAGATTTACAGGCTATTGAGTAGGGGATTCCTGGGATTTGTCATTCTGTCCAGGAGTGTGTCTTTTGGTAGGCCTTCATTGTCATTGTTGGCTAGTGTTACACGTCGATTTCAGTATTTTGCAACTATAGGAGATAGAGTTTATTTCTTTCTTTTGATGTATATATGTATGACCATAAAGTCTTAACATGTCTTTTTGTATAATTGGCTCAGTTTGTACTAATGTTTGATGCTAGATGCTTATATTTGTGATGGATATGGACATGTGTTGTTGACAAGGTTTAAATGAAAGATGTGTTTAGTTTAGTTTTTAAGGGAAACTATGTTGAATCTTTTGTAGCCTTAATGTAAGTTTCAAATTATTTTCTTTAATTGATGTTATATAGTTAGACTTGCCAGGCTAATTGCGTATTGCGTATCATTAGCTTGTGCGCCGCTCACAGCCTAAGATTGAGTCGTGACAACTATGTTATATTTCATATTTATTTATAATTTATAATTAGTTCATTTTTCCTTAATGTCACCTAATATGCGAGTGTTCATGAGTAAGTTTGAGCTATATGATATTTAGTCAAAACATACTAGTGGTTGTGATGTCATGATAGTCACTCAAAAAGCTTCACTTTTCATTTAATATTTATTTTGGGAATTTATGAATTCATCTTGAATTTGCTTATACTGTATAGCAAAATTTGTAAGATGACTGATGGTTTACCTCGCGTAAGATCATCAAGCAACTAGAACAAAAGAAGAGCACAACACCCCAGATGATTAAGGCACACAACCAGAATCGCCTTATCGCTTTTGATTGAATGGTGTTTCTATCATTTAAGGTTAATTGTTCTTTATCTGTATGTAACTTGATAATGATATTGGATTTGGATCCCAAGTTAAGCCTTCGTCATTTGAAGCAAGATGGTGTCTATGGCATGTCAATTGGTCTTCTTCATATGCCACCAAATATTCCAGTTGCAATGGATCCTAATTTAAGGGTCCCCCCTTTTCTTTAATGAATAATACGAGAATGCGTATATAAAATTGTTTTTCATTTGTGTATTGATTTTTAATTTATACTAGATTCCTTGGTCTTTAATGAATTAATTGTTACTTGTTAGAGTTCACAAAAGTTTTTTATCAATACTGAAAAGTAGCGTAAGACAATTCACAATTAGCCCAGTTAATTTGAAAGCTGAATTTATATATGTCATTTTAATTATTACATATATTCATTATAGCAGGCTAAAATATTTGTGATTCTCAATGTGTCAATATATTTACGCAAAATTGAGCTCTGTTGAAATTGAAAATAATATTTTTTGGTAGAAAAGTATGTTATTTTCTTGTCTTTCTATATGACTATTGGTTTTACTTATTTCTGGTTAGTTTTCTTTCCAACTCAATTCAAAATTTACAAAATATAAATGATTGTATCTTTTTTTACATAGATATTTTTTAATACTAGGGATCAGTTTGTTATCACCTTGAAATCGAGAATGACAAATTAAAAGATAAATTTTTCGGATAATTTTTTTATGAAATTCATCAGTCTTTTCACCTATAATTTTAAAGGTACGCCGAACTTACGCCTAAAGCCTGCATAGAAAAATAGCATCATATATCATATACATATTTACATCTTTGTTAATGGTTGCACCTATAATGCATTCCTGCTTGTTTCCTCGTCAGCATTGCTGCTGCAAACTATTATATTCTTATCTTTCTCACTTTTGCCACTTGCACTAAGTTTTCAAGATTTGCTGGGCTATTGAAGTTATGTGTTGCTGCTGCTGCATATCTGACATTCAAGAACTAGTTAAAAAGCTATATTTTATAAACTCACCTTCCTTATCTCTATCTCTATAATAGAATCCCTTCTATCATTATTTACATAAATAAAATGATTAGCAATGAAAGTGGTGTGGTCTTTGTTACCTATCAAGAAACATGAACTAAAATATGGATTAATAAGAAAAACTGGTGCTCAATATACAAAAGCTGCATAAACCGTGAAAGAAGTTTATCATTACAGTGTAACTAAAATAACTAAAGGCAGCAAACGCTAAGAGGAATGCCACATGACCCTTACCATTGTCACTAGTGGTTTCACTGGTGCTCCTCTATATCATTGCACTTGAATCTGAAGTCATATCATTTATGAGTGCAGATATACTTAGAAACCAAACATCGTCCATGTGATTTCCCTGCTTGTACACATATACTCCACTCCATTTTACAATTGCCTCATCTATATAGCATTCTAAAGGGTTTGGAATATCCACACAACGAACCTCCACATGATTCCACTCATTTTCAAAAACTGCTTGATCAAGTTGTAGTTGAGGAAGTTCCACTACCTGCTGTAGATCAAAGAGAAATATGTGATCTGTCAGCATTGGTGAACTCCTACCCTCATTAGAATCGAAATATGGCCAGCCATTGATGAACACACGGATCCTGGACGTGAATTTCCTAGGCTCTTTGTCTAAACCTCCAAAAACAAAACACATAGCAATTGCCGGGAATTTCTTACGAAACCAGAAAGACACTGATGCTCCCTTGTTACAATGGTCAAACCAATCTGGGATTTTTGTTCCTGGAAAAATAAAACGTGTGCCCCCAACCTCGTGTATTTCCTAAAAATCAAATATTTATTGGAACCCATGAATTTAGTTATAGAAAGTCAACTTGTATGTACAAAGAAATTCACGGATGCAATTAATACGAGAAATAATTAATGATTAACTACCATGATTGGTATAGTGCATGCAACTTGAATGCACCATGTTTCTCCAAGATTTTTGTGTGTGCTGTTATACAAATTTCAAGAAGATTGAAAAGAAGGTTTAGTGGACTGAAACGAATATTGAGGCAACTCAAATGTGCCTACAGTGAGCTAAACATGACTCAGAAGTAGTTCCAGACTTTAGTGGACTTATTTTAACTATGCATTGACTGAAAGGAGTTTTTGTGAAACCAAATGCACTTTCAGTGCACTCAAGCTTTCGTATTTTATGTAGGTCCAGAGCTAGACAATTTTCCTAAGGGGGCCAAAGAAAAAATTCCTTTTTTTTTTTGGGGGGGGGGGGGGGGGAGACCCCTCTAATGCAACATGAGGCTCCACCCCTGATTTCATGATCTCAACCAGAATGAACAATAAGGTTGGCTACTTTTTCAAGAATAATCTATTGGAACTATCTGTAACAATCAAGAATATTTAGAAGCTACAAAAAAGCTTCAGTGACTTATTTGGTACCTGAGTCAAGAAGAGAATTACAAGCTTAAATATTTACTGCTTTTGTGAACATAAAACTATTCTATTGTATTGAGAGCAAAGAGCTTCATGGGTGTCTAGGAGAAGTTTTTGTTGTGATTAGCACTTAGCATAATAGAGGATCATTGTGTTAAAGCTGGTTAGGCGTTGAATTTTTGTTCTTGTGGAAAACAAGTGTGCTTTTGTTAACTAGTGTTTCAACATCCTAGGTTGTCAATAGGTAAAAGTTTCCTTGTAGAATTAATGAAAAGACAAAACTTACTTTTATTTTTTTATGTTCATTATATTCATTTTATCAATTAAACTATGACATGTATTTATTGATGTTCTCTCTCTTACTCTCTTTTTTTAAAAAATACACACATGTCATAACTTAATTAATAGACTGAATATAATAGATATAAAGAAATAGAATTAAGTTTTGTACTTAATGAAATTAGAGGTGCTAACTAGTGTAGCTAGGGAATGCTGGTTAACTGAATAATGTCATATATAGTTAAAAATCCTATGGGTAATCTTGAGGACTGAACTAGGATAAACCATGATCTTGCATAGTTCTTCCCTTTTTCTATCTCTCTGTCTCAACTTTGGATCGTTGCATTAATTAAGTTAATATAAGTTTCATTGCGCGAGCTACTTTTCATAACATTTTGTTCTGTTGTTTGCTTTTGTATGCTCATGTGTTAAGTGTTGCATTGCATGGGTTTAGATATTTAAAATCTGCCACAGTTTGGACAGATTGTCCTACTCAACTAACAAAAGCTTTTTTGAGTTTGTTTAAAATATCTGTTTTGGACAACACGCCATGCATGTTTAATGCCTTTTAAAAAACCAGAATCCCCTCTTGAATCATATATATGGGCCTACATATTGATATCTACGTACGCTTTAAATAGCATGTACTTTTATCACTGGCTATGTCTATGGTACACATATTTAAGCTATACCAACGCAAGAATATCTTAATTTATAATTATGAGAAGGTAAGAAAAAGAGAAGCACCTGACTCAATAATATGCTCGTAGACTGTGAAGTCAAGGATATGCAGTTCCTTGCTGAGAAATGTTCTATGTTTGGTGGAAGTGCCATAATTTGTTGAAGCTGCTTGCAGTCATCCAAGTAGAGGCTTGTCAAAAAGCGACACTCTTTGATGCCGGAAGGAAGGATGGTGAAGTTATTAGCGGCTAGATCTAAAGCTTCTATGTTGGGAAAGTAAGTAAAATAAATAGGAAGAAATTCATCTGATAAATTGCACGCTCCGAAGTAAAGATCTTTCACTTTTGAAAAGACTAGGCAGCTCATGTTTTCTTGTCCTTCGCAATTGATTAGTATTTGGCACCCTCTACATGATTCAGCTTGCAATGTCTCAAGTTTTGGCAACATGAAAATGCTACTTGGCAGTTGACTAAGCCCTCTACAACGGATCAAGTCCAAGCTTCGAAGACCAATAAGATTTTGTATTGAATATGGCAATTCTTCTATTGCACTTGATCCCAAATTAACATGAGTTAGATACTCCATCTTTCCTAAAATTTCTGGAAAATTTTTCAGACTTGAGCACCCCCACAAAGAAAGTGTTTCAAGAGAGGTCAAATTGATACTACGTGGAAATATGCTGAGATTATCGCAACTTCTAACACTCAACTTTCTGAGTTTATCAAGAAATCCAAGGGAATCATGAACTTCAATCAAATTCGTGCAATAATCAAGGCACAGTTCTGTTAAATTTGGAACTCCAGATATGTCAGGTAGTTGTATTAAAGATTCACAGCCTTCAAAATTCATATGACTCAAACTCTTAAAATTCTGCAAGGCCGTAGCAAAAATAATTAGTCTAAAGAATTTGAAGCCAGGTTTATTGATATGTGATACCAAAGAAAAAAAATAAAAGCAAGGAGTAAACATGTGTATAACCTTTAGGGGAGTATTCAATACAAGGCAACTATTACGCAAGTTGAGTATGCTGAGTTTCCTTGGACGAAAGTCAGATGGTAAATATGGCGATGGATATCCCTTCCAGTCAAGCACTCTTAAAGTATTTGGGAGATATTTGGGGCCTGTAGAGAAGTTTGCTTTTATAATTCTAAGTATTTTGAGGTTTTTCATCTTTCTTAATTCCTCTCCTGTCCAACACACTTCTTCATCTTCAGGCAAATCCAACATTATGACTTCGATTTTTTCAGTTCCCTACGATAGCACAATTGCACAAGTGAACACAAAATATGTGTGTGCATGTCTGTTAGAAATTGAAAATCATATTGTGATTGTTAATATACTTTATTAACACAACAGAGAAGGTAGAGCTAAGAAACATGTGAAAAAATAACTGTTTTTTTCTTTTCTTTTTCAGAAAGGTAAAATCAAAGTACAAAAAGAAAAACATCTTCATGCATATGCTCTCACATACCGTGTCTTCTTCTAAAACATGAATAATGTCTTCATAGAACCATAACCTACTGCGATAGCCAGGCTCTACCTTTGATTCTTCCCTCACAATTTCTTTGCCCATTTCCTCTATCAAGTCATGCATGTTTACACGACCACAGTCATCCATTAAGAGGGATTTCTGAATCAAAACTCCAATAACATATTCTGGGCGAAAGCCACGACCATGTTGCAACATGTTGGTGACATATTTCAATATCTCACCTCGGAAGAAACAAGCAATGTCAAGGAAAATTTCCTTCTCATCATCCTCCAAATTGTCGTAGCTTACTCTAAGTATTTCTTGAACACTTTTGTTTGGCCTTCTTTCATAATTATCTAATGCTGAATCCCATTCTTCTAGGCTTTTACCAAACAAGTTAGAACCAATTATTCCCAAAGCCAATGGATGGCCCTTGGCATAGCATATTGCACGATTTGAAATGTTCACATAACTTGGATCAACTTCATTACTTTTGAAGGCATGCCAACTAAACAATTCAAGAGCTTCCTCATTATTTAATTCTTTTACACCATATAATTTTACAACTCCATGTTCAAGTAGTAAATGCTTATCCCTTGTGGTTATAATGACTCTGCTACCCGAACCAAACCAATCACTCCCCCCAGCTATTGCTTGTAATTGCTGCAATTTGTCAACATCATCAAGAATCAACAGAATTTTCTTTTGATTGAGCCTCCTTTTTATAATTGGAATTCCTTGATTCACATTTCCCAGCTTAATATCCTCCCCAACCATTTCTTGAAGTAGTGTCTCTTGGAGTGATACCAGACCATTCTTACTTGATTTTTCTCTAATATTAGAGAGAAAGCATAAAGCTTCAAACTGATCAGCAATTGAATTATATACAGCACATGCAATTGTTGTTTTACCTATTCCACCAATCCCATAAATCCCTACCATCTTGACCTTGCCATCATCAAACCCAACACTTAGAAGTTTGTTTACTTCTTGTACCCGACGAGCAAGTCCAACAGGGTAATCAGCAATATGTAAAGGAACACGTTTGAGCTTATTGGAGACCTCTTCAACGATCTTTCCAATAAACACATATTCATATTCATGCCTGCAAAATTAGAAAAATAGAATAAAATAAAATAAAGATTTAGTTTGAATGCAATATCATTATAGAAGTTTTTTACACTTTCATTCAATTATACATCGCCATATTATTAAAAATGTTTGACTCTCATTTAAATTACTTCAAAAGTCACACATAATATATAATTAGTTGATGGTGTTAAAAAACTTTACTCTAAAAATGCATAAAAATTAGACTCATAAAATAAAGGTCTGAAGTGAAACTAAGTGCATGTCCAATTCATGCATGTCTAGTTGTTTACTATCGTAGGATTCTATCATCAAACAAATCAAATTTGTGTAAGTAAATTACTTTTACCTATATTTTTGTTTCTTTTTCCTATGTTAACACAAAATCCATAACGCTAACAATACAAAGAAATTAAGAAAATAAGCAGGGTAAGAAAGTGGTGAGGTACCCTTGTTTGAAATGCCAACCAGACAAGTTAGCTGCTTTATGCAAAGCTTGGCTCCATTCTTCTACCTTCTGCTTGTTTTGATGTTTAGCTAATGCTTCTCCATAGCTCCCCCTTTGATGTCTCACTTCTGATGGATCAACACCATAGAAAATCGGCAAAACTAGCCGACCCTTTCCATTTACACACTCAAGGATCTTGGCAAGTTCTTTAAGACAAAACGATGAGGATGCATACCTTTCAGAGAATATAACGATGGCAATCCTAGAATCTTCAATGCTTTTGAGAAGTGATGAGGTAATCTCTTCCCCTCTCCTAAGGCCTTCATCATCTATGAAGGTGTGGATTCCCCTTTGACGCAAGGCATTATAAAGGTTGCCAGTGAAACCGTTTCGGGTATCCTCACCTCTAAAACTGAGGAACACATCATACGTCCATCCATAAAGGAAAGAAGATGATGTAGATGGTGTTGGTTTTGCCATCATTGCTGCTGTAACAATCTTTCTAGATACTCTCTATAGATGTTAGCACTTTGAATACTGTAAATGCCTTCAGGAAATCAACAGAGATCTAGATGCAAAGACTTTGAAGGCTGAGATAACTACATGCAGCTTTTTCTGCATTATAAAGTGAGAAATATTAATAATTCATTTGTTTAGATGCATTTTTTAATATTTATTTTATTATTAATTTAAAAATAAGTATAGTTATTATTATTTTTATTAATTTTTTTAAATATACGAAGTACACCAATAATTAAACAATTATTAAAAGAAATATTTAAAAAAAAATATTATTAACATTACTTAATGAAGGTGGTAAAGTTAGTGGGGATAGAGTTTGATTAAGTTTCCGTGAAAGCATGGAGTCCATAATTTCAACGTCTGCAGTGCAAATGGGTCCTGTTAAACAGTTAACGTTCTTGAAGGCATTGGTCAATGTGTTTTGATGGTTGATTTGATTCAGAAGACTGAGCGTTGGAGGTAAAACCAGTAATTAGGATAAATTTTCTTAATTATTAGCTATATAATTTAATGCTTAGTATTTTAGATTTTTAGCTATATATATAAGTCATTAGTATATCTTAATTTAATTACATTTTTTATATTATAGATGAGGTAATATATATTTAATCATACTTTTTAATCTAAATTATTTGTTGTTTTAAAAAATATTATTTTGCTTCAATTTATAAGTACTTGTGTGGTTTTTAAAAAATGGAGAAATATTAATCATCTTTTTCTAACTTTATTATTGTATTAATTCTCTTTTTCCCTGTGCTGTTTATAGCATCTTTTCCAACCGAATAGTTTTAAAAATTAAATGAAAAAATATATATTTCTGAACCACAAATAATTAGAATAAATTATGGTGAATTTTGAAGAATTATTTGAATAAGTCGAACATTTTTAATAACACGATATAAGAGTTTAACAGTCTAAATTATAAAGGAAAGTAGTTTAGAAGACAATGAGACTTTGGGAAGATGTCAAGAGGAGAATGAAAGTTATTTTAAAAATTGTTACAGGTTAAATTAGATACATGTAAGTGTATTAATTTATCCCTTTAAGTTTGACTTAACTCAAGAATGAGTAATAAAACTTAGGAATTGTTAAAGGTGTATATAGATAATTGTCAAATGATGAGTTTTGAGATTAAATGAAATATTATGATTTTTTATGATACTTATGAAAGTTAGAAAATTGAATTATGAATGATTAAAATATTCTTAAAAGATACAATTTTTTTAGTTAGATTTCATTTTTATCCTTCCACCGCCTTATCCCTCGGCCAAAAAGGGAGAAAAGATAAAAAAGAAAAAACAAAAAGAAAGAAAGAGAGAAAGAGAGGAAGCATAAACAAAAAAGAAAAGAAAAGAAAAGAAAACAGAGAAAGAAGAGTAAACTGAAAGCAGAAGAAAAAGAAGAAAGAAAGAAGAAAAAAAAAAGGAAGAAAAGAAGGAAGAAAGGGAAGCAAGAAAGAAAGGTGAAGAACCAAGCACACAGGAATAGAGGTAGGGGTGTTTTTATTGCTTCATCTATTCTTTTCTTATTTCTAAAGGAGTTTTGAATTAAGAACTTGATTGAGAATTTTTGATATGATTGTTAAATTGATGAAGTACGATGATGACACATTTTATGAACTTGACCTATTGAGAATTTTTAAGATTCACACCCCTTTTGTATTATAATTCCATGATAATTTCAAGAAAAAGAGTCACATCCAGAAGATGAAGATTATTGAGCATGAGATATAATGATTTCCTTTATAGAAGAATTTTGTATTTGGAATGTTTATATTTAGTGCCTTGGAGGCATATTATGTAATTATTGTACAAAATGTATGTTTTTGTATAGTGACCATTTTATTATATGTATATTATTTCTCCTACAACATGCTCATATTTTCGTATATGTAATAAATGTTTAGTTTACAAAATTGTTATTAGTATAGAAGTAACGAGCAAATCATAATTACTAATGCGTAATTTCAGATATGTTATTAGTATTAGTATTGAGATGTTACATTGTTTTTTTTCTCCTTTGTGGTGTTTTAGTCTCCGATCTTTTTGGTGTTTATTTAACGGGGGTTGTTGTTTTAATTTTTTTGCGGCAACCCTCTTGTTTTCTTTCTTGTTTTTCTCGTATTTTCTCTAATAAAAATATTCAGATCTTTCAATTCTATTACCTTTGAGAAAGATATGAAGAGTTTAGTTTTGAGTTTATCAAATTTATTTTATGTTATGATAGATTTGAAATTTTTACTATTAGTTTTTTCAAGTTAGTCTCATGTTTTGACCTTACATAATAGCAATACTCTCTTCAAATGGCAACAGGTTATGTGTTGGTCTCTATAGTGAAAGTTGTGTTGTCGTCGATAATCTATAGATCAGGAACAAAGCTACAAATCATGTGTTAGTTTTGGAATTGAGGCTGTCATTGAGAAGGAAGAGCAACGAAGTGTAAGTGAATCAACAATACAAGCAAATAAATCAAAGGAAGAGCAACACACAAGATGAGGAGGTTGAGAAGGACTTTGACAAATTGGAGCTTGAGTTGCTGGAGTTAGAGTGACACTTGGAGTTTCCTTAGCATATGTCTTTCTTCTGTGGTCCAATTTGCTGTCATATCTAAAACATTTTATCGAGAAACCTCATCGTACAATAACCCTACCTGGCACAATCAGGAAAATTATAGTGAGCCTATGTTATCGAGTTAAAGCAGTTTATAAGTCAAGAAGTAAAGAAAAATATTCTAGAGCATGCAAGCAAAGATAAAAGGCTTGAATATCAAAAGATACATAAAGTTGCAAAAAATTATTAATAAAAGCATCATTCTTTTGCTTTGCCAATAAGACAATAGCCATGAGAATTGTTTTAAAGATATGGCCTCCAAGAATAGGCTGTGACAGTCACAGGAACAAAGGGTGATTAGCGATGTCATGTACAGTTACTAAAATGCCACTCACCCAAAATGTTGGTAGAGCACGTAGCCTTCTCCAAGGCCCTTCATCAACGCCTCTCATCTCCAAATACGTCTTTAGCCTAACCTGAAAAGAGTAACCGTAAAAAAAGTAAGCATAACTGTATAAATGCTGCAAAACCATGGCAAAAGCAAGAGACACCAGTTAAATTATGAAACCAGTAAGAACAAACCTCAGGAAATATAGTTATCAAGTGATTCTCCCAATCATTGAGGATTGGTAATTCACCAGGATACAAGGAAGCCTTCCTGCCAAGAAATCCTGGAATGAAATAATAATTAATTATGTACCTTGAACCAATGAAGGCTATATGAATATTGTGATCAAGGAAGGAAAGTTTTGAAATAAAGACTGGCAGGGCAACATGAGAGAGCCTACGGCTAAATTACAAGAATACTAAAGATAGATGGGAACCCTGAAGGTTATTCCAGTACCGTCGATATATCTTTTTTTTTTATACAGACAAAATACATTGGAACATCAAGAGCATAATCAATGTACTGCTCAAACCTAGAATCAGAGAGTTGGAAACAAGCAAGTGAAAAAAGATATAACTAAATCATTGCATGAAATAACCGTTCATAAGCCTTTTAAAAATCCAAAAACAAAGGAATAACGGTATATATATCTCTTTATTTTTCATAATACAACAATAATCTAATTTACCCGAATGAGTCATCAAAAACAAAGGGCAGCATGTCTGTGCAGTCGTTATTAGTATCGGTCCAAATATGGTTGTATCAAATGTATGAAAACTGAATAAGGTACCTTAATAATGCAAAGTGAGAAAAGAAACAACTGCATGGGAACTTTCACCTACCTTCTCATACTGACAAAGCCATTTGGCTTTCATTCTGTGAATGGTGAATTTGCCAAAAGAGCTTTTGTTATCTGTTGTAAAGATAACACTAATTATATAACAGAGCAAGGAATATATTCCCTAAATGGAAATTAGTAAAGGTCCATATTTCTTACAGGCTGCAAAGCTAGGCCAGCACGAAATTTCCTGATCATATCAGCTTTAGAACTAAAGTCCAGATTGACCTATAAAAGTAAAACTTAAATTATATCACTATCCAATATGAGAGCTGATTATATGTTTGTTTCCTAAGATATTCTTTTCACCATGCACAAATTAGGATTCCTTTTGGAAATATTCAACTAGCAAATTATCATATATTATCACATGTACAGTGCATGTCCTGAACATCATGTCAAGTCTAAGAGAACCAACCTTGGGCATGTAATTCCTCATAATCTCATATCTTCCCTGAGCCAAAACACAGAGTCAGAAAGCAAGTAATTGAACCATAAAAGGTCGAGACAAAAGAACTGTTACTGTTCAGTTAATAAGTGGAATAGGCCCAGCCCAATTATCAGAAAAACGTATGTACTAGCATAAATTGCTAAATCCACCACTTACCTGCTAGTGGACAAAATATGTAGACATATATCAGTAGTTTAAACTAATACTATCAAAATTTCGCATGCCTTTCCATCTGGGCTCAAGCCTAACTGAAGAAAGATTGTTGAAATAATCTCAAGTCATCATAACTGGTGCATTCACCAAGTGACGTCTGAGCAAGGTTTTTATTTCTAGAGTAAATTTGAGAAATCTGTGCATGTTCAGCCAGTTAAAGGACTTAAAAGATGGGGAGAAAGAAAAACTACCTTTGGCATTATAGGTATGTCTGAGTCCCCACTTTGGCTGGAAACCAATCCCCAAATATCTGATTCCCATTTCCTCATCAATAGCTTTAACCTATAAATAAAAGTATATGGAAATAATTAACAGATCCAAGAGATATATCCAGGCCTCTCATCAGGAATCATTTTCACAATCTTTGTATTGTTGGGGTGAAAGTTCGTTTTTGGGAATTTTGGGCCCAAATGGCATTATTTTAGGGTTAGAAACTTTGTTTCTTCATGCATAATCGAAATTACGTTGTTTTGAACTAAGTAAGAAGTCACATCAGTATCCAAGTTAGCACTTAATGTGTCACGCGTGCATGTCCATCAAGCTTAACTGACAACAAAAGACTCAGGAATTAACATGATAGATATTTTGAAGTTTCAAGGATTAAGTTATCAATTTTTAAAATTTAGAGACTAAAGTGATCGATGCATAAAATTCTAAAGACTAAAATAAAAGCTTACTTAATTTTCAAAACTTCTGCTTGACTCGAATCCTTTTTTTTTCATTTGTTAAAAATTCATAAAATAAACTTCTGTAAGAAATAGCAGTCCTTATAAACAAATAAAATGAACTATAGAATATTAATCTCATAAACTTAGCTAGTAATCCAAGACATTGGTGTAACAGTAGACAAACATATAATCTACAAGTAGGTATAAAGAATATTTTTGTAAATCTTCTAATTTCGTAGAGGATTAGTCGAGATGCACAGAAGTTAGCCCGAATACTATTTGATCACAATATCAAAAATAAACTAACTAGTTAACTCTTGAAATAATTAAATAAGTGAAAAATTAAATGAAAAATACACTTATATTTTTTATTTAAAGTTATAAATAAATACAATAATGTAAGGTCATTGAAAATAATGTTTTAAAACCAAATCAGAGTTTGAACTAGTAAGACTTTTGAATCATGATTTGATTGATTTCATTAGCTAAATTGATAATTTAACTGAAGTCAAATCAGGCAATATAATAAAAGAATAATCAAACCGAAAATATGGTTGATTCACTTCTTTTAATCTATTTTTTAAAATATTAATTTTAAAATGACAATTTTTTATTCATTACGTATTTGTTTTTGTGGTACATGGAGTGAAAAAGAAAACAAGGAAAACAAAACTAGTTCCTAAAGGAAGAAACTCCCATTCTATGCGCATGTGTTTAATTGTTTATACATATTCACAATATTCATTATTTTTGTAGTTTACATAATAAAGTTATTTACACATATTTATAGATACATCACTTTATATTTATACAATTTTTACTATTTGATTATAACTGAATCTACCTCATTTTCCACATATCTACACTCTAATTTTGTCATATATTCCAAATAAGAGGTGATGTGTTTCTTTTTTTTTCCTGATAAATAGATGTGATGTATTACTTGCATATATGCAATAAGCATTTTTCTCGTTTAATTTATATGTCATATAAATATAAATAATATCCCTATGAATCCCTTAATACTAGGATAGATTAGTCGAGATGTATGCAAACTGGTCCAAACATCACCTGATCACAATACCAAAAATAAACTCAACTAATTTAACTCAGGAACGAATTTAATAAATGAAACATACACTTATATATTTTTTTAAAAGTTATAAATAAATAAAATAATTTGAACTCATTTAAAATAATGTTTTAAAACTAAATCAGAGATTGAACTAGCAAGAACTCTAAATCATGGTTTAATTGTTTTAACTAGCTAAATTAATAGTTTAATTGGAATCAAATCGGATAATATAATAAAAAGTTCAGAGTCTTTAACCCAATTTTTTTGAAAAAAAATATTTGTTTAAAATATTAATTTTAAAATGACAATTTTTTATTCATTATATATGTGTGTTTAATTGTTTATACATATTCACATGATTCACTTTTTTTTATAGTTTTCAGAGTAAAGCTACTCATACACACTTACACACATATCACCTCATATTTATACAATTTTTATTATCTAATTATAGTTGAATCTACCTCATTTTCTGCACACTAACATTTTAATTTTTTCACATATCCCATATAAGAGGTAATGTGTTTTTAATTTACATATGTGCAAAAAATATTTTCCTAATTTGATTTATATGTAATATAAATAATATTATTCATAAGTTATTTTTAAACGAGCTAAATTTGGATTTGGATTTTAATTTGAATAAAGATCGAATTCCATTTTAGGCTTACTATTTCAATTAAACAAACTCAAATATTACTCTTCAATTATACAAACTCAAATATACTAGTATATTAGTGAATACTTAATGCATTGCACTAGTTTTTTAAAATTTAGCTAGAATTTAAAAATATATTAAAATATTTATTTTAAATAGAAAAGAGAATATACATTAAAAAATAATTAAAATTTAAAATCTAAAAAAAAAAGTTGATGATAATACTTGTTATTCTTTGAATGAGATATGAATACAAATTTAAGCCACTCTCAATTTTTGAAAGGTCACTTTCCCAAAGTAGATTTGAAGTGTGGATTCCCAAATCAAGCTATGGAAAAAAAAATATTCAAATTAATTCATTGCTTTCACGGAGAACAACAAATGTCCTAATGAAAAATAAATAATTTGTCTTTTTCTATTTCGATACATTTTTATGGAGCACCAAAAAGAGTTGAGTATAAATTCAAAAGGGTATGGTAATAGAAAAAAAATTCTAGGCTCATAAAATATCTTTTAAAGACAAGTACATTTTAAATAATATGTTTGAACTGCTTAGGATAATCAATCTCAACATTTAAATTTTTCATGATACTCTGTTACCAATGACTAATGAACACCTTTCACTTCACCTTATTTAGAACATTTTGCAAATGCACTTATTATCACCACAACAAGGTGAGATTACAGCATTCCCAATGTGAATAATTGGGAACCTTGAATTGTTCGTAGTTATCATCTCGATTACCTTTATATTCTATAGTGCTCTCCAACTTCTTTATATTGCTAATCATATGGTTGGAGCAGTCATAATCAATAACCCAATTTTTGTTGTGATCAATTTCTGATTGGTGTATCACTGTGAGTGCCATATTTGCCTTTAATAACTCCACGAGCTTTTTGGTATTTTTCTCTTTGAAGCGTATTTCTTCTTCAGAGCTAATCTTTTTTTCAACCACAAATGGCGCATAAGTGTCTATTTCTTCTTCACTATTGATATCTTTTTCATGCAGATTATTACTCTTTGTCATCTTCCTCTTAAACTAACAATCTCCTACAAAATGTCCTTTCTTCCATGGTTGAAGCATATGCCATCATGTTTCTTGATACCGTCTTGATGAGGTCTTTTAGAGCTATAATGTTCTTCTTGATCTCTTGGACTCGATTGAGCTCCCCCTCATTGTGAGCCTTTCCTTTGCCTGTCTTGCTGCCAATTATTCTAATGCCTCCTAAACTCTCCAGATTTAGTACAATGACTTGGTTTCTTGAATATCCTCCTTTATTAAAGAGAACTTGGTCATTTTTACTTTTGAGTGATACCCTAACCATATATTTGTTTGGTCAATGCTTCTTGATCAGCTAATAAATTCCCAAGTCTAATAACGAGGGTTGTGTTGACCAACCTTGTATTGCAACAACAAAATTTCTATATTCAGACATCAAATCATCGATAATTTTTTTTTTTGCTCATGAAAAAATATTACTTTCAGAATCTAGATTAAATATTTCTTGGCAAAGAGATTTAACCTTACTAAAATATTGACTAACAACCATGCCTTGTTGAGATATTGATAGTAACTCATTCTTCATAAAACTGCAGTCGTGCATTGTTCATTTTAGAAAATAATGTGGCGAAGGTGTCCTAAGCCTCCTTTGTTGTTTTGGTACTACTTATATGGTCCAACATTTCATCTTCGGTGGTGGACTTGATCACAAACATTATCTTTCCAACTTTTATCTTCCACGTACGTAATCTAGCAACCTCATTTGTGGGAGGTGGCATAATTTCACTACCACCTTCTACTTCTTATAAATCTTGGCCTTGGCGATATGATTCCATGCATGTTAACTACATCTTATAATTTTGGGCGTTGAGCTTCTTAATTCCTCCAAATCACCCAAGTATCTGTCATTGCAACTTAGTGAACTTTTGTGCTACCTTGGTCCCTGATCAATTGTTTCACAATCCTAGACTGTGACTTGTGTATAAAATCGCTGGTAGAAATGATGATCCTTAATCACTTTCAAATTGATCTCATATCGTCAAACTATGATGCTAAATTGTTGAGTAAAGAGTGAATAATGTATGAAAAATAAACTTTAATTTTCATTACTAACACTTTACAACAAGAAATTTGTTAATCTTCAACAACTATATCTGTCAAAAATTTAATGAATTTATGTCTACATGATAATTTATCGATGGATTTAAGAGGGATAAAAAATAATTGATAATACTGTTGTTGGTAAACTATTACCGACTACAAAATAATACCATCGACATTTACTAAAAAAGTTACTAGTCGACAAAATAAAAATTATCCATTAGTAATTGTCATTGAAAGCGACAGAGTATGCCCACAGATATTTTGTGTTACCTATTGTTGATAGTATTGATTGTTTTGTAAGTAGTCATCATCATATTATTTTTAAAATATTCTTTTTTATACTAAAAATCATAAATAATGATTATTAACACAAATTTTGACTGAGTCAAAAACAAAAAAAAAATCTTTTTGAAAAATAAAAAAATAGAAAAAGGAGAAAATTAGCTCAATTCCCAAAAAAAATCCCAAGGCAAAAGCCATTTCTTTGTGTTTGTCCAAAATTCCATAAGATCGTGTAAATTCAAGCATCTAAATTTAAGTCCAAATTCATTAAACTATGTTTTAACATGTGTTTTATTTCTTTTAATGAAAATTAAAAATTTAATTGAAAAAATTAAGGTTAATTGATTGAGGAAATAAAAGTTGATTGAGATTAGGTATAAAAATGGATATTTGAATTTGGTATTTGACTATTTATAAAATGGTTTGAGAAGAAACAAAAGGTGGCCACAAATATTGGGAACAAATGGTATCATAGGGAGGAAATTGTATTCTCACTCAGTTGCATTGAGGAAGTTTGATGAGTGAAGGAGCCTTTTGGGGAAGACTGAAGAGAGGAGGGAAGCTTTGAAAATCAGGTAGGTGTTTTTTAACTTGGCTTCTTAGATGTGTTTCCTTTCTCTTCTTATGGTCTGAGGTGTGATTTCAACTTTAATCAAATGTGCATTTGCATGAATTGACTCCTTCTTGTGATTGTTGTTGCTTGAGACTTAGTTTTTTTTTAATAGATTGTTTTGTTTCTGTTTCCTTCATTGTAATGTATACCTTCTTGTTCCTAATTCACTTTCAAATAGCAGCATAAAATTCTTATTTAGTAACACTCAAAACACACTCTAGAAAAACAACAACAAAACATTAAAAACAACAACAAACGCACTCCATCACCTCAAAACATAACCAAAACATCCAATTAAATGACACAACTGCGAAGCAAAGCCCGTCAAAACAGAAACCTCACTCTCAAAACCCACCCCCATCCCTCTTGGTACCAAGCGCCCAGCCACCATTGACGCCAAGACCCAACACCACACCTCCATGAGCAGCGCCTCATCCTCCTGCACGTGATCCCACAGAGTGTTCTTTCAGTTTTGAGTTTCTAGCATTTCAGAATTTGAAATTTTAATTTGTTGTAGTTTATTTTTAAGCTGGATAGGATAAGGTTTCCTAGTTTACTAGGTTGGTCCTTGTTATGCAAACAAATAAAAAATATATATATAAAATAAAAAAATATGAAAATAAGAAAATACCAAAAACAATAGAAAATGTGAAAAAAGCTAAAAAAAATATTAAAAATTTTAATTTTAAAAAATACTCTTAATTCTTTGTTTGGTTCATTTGAATTTTTAGTTCATTTTCTTCGATAGCTTATTTAAAGTACACTTATTTATTTTCTTGATTGATTGCATTTATTTTGTCTTATTTGTTGGGATGTTGCTTTGTTGAAATTAACTCGTTGTTAAACATTTTTTCTTGAACATTTTTTCAATTAATTAAAATTAATCAACTCACATTTGATTTTCAGATAATTATATGGCTTAGATTCTTCGTTAGACTTGGAAGATACGTATAAGCGAAAGTTAATCAAAATTATAATTTTTTCTAAATTAAGTCTTTGATATTTATTTGATTTCTTTTTTAAATTTGTTCTTTGACTTGTTTAATATTTTATTTTTTTGTAATTTAGTCTTTCATTTGTAGTAAATAGTTTATATCGCTTTAATTCTTTTTTGTTTTGGTGCAACAAATTGCTCTAGCAAGTCCGGGCCGGAGGTGGTGGTTAGATAAAGTCCTTCCCACAGTGATGACTCTAAGATTCGAACCCTTATTATAACACCCTTGTGGGGATGTCACATTTCTGATGCAATAAAATAAAATTACCCAGGTTCTAAAAACATTTTGGTACATGAATAATATGAGTTATAAAATTTTTCCTTTAATACATAATAACGTTAAATAAAATAACATGGAACATAAAATAAAATGACTATTATTACACACTATAATGTACATATGATTTTGTTTTAAGTTGTACAAATAATTTACAACTACAAATATTTAAATAAAGCAGTAAACAGTCAGTACAATACTAAAACATAAAGTGCCCAAGTGCACATAAAAAATTTCTAACTCTCTGAAGGATCACTCTCAGATGGATCATCAGATGACAAAAATCCAGGATGTCTCACAGCTCTACGAACAGAAATTCGTGCTGTCGACACACTATTGATCTCACTAGGCGCATAAAAAATTCCTCCCCAATAACACCTAAGAGTCAAAGGCATCTCAAGATATAAGTACATAGTAGTAGTAAAAACAAGCTCCCCGTCAAACTCTCCACGTAGAGTCACAGTCAGATGCCTCACGTAGACTACTGATCCTCTATCCTCACGCAGTCGCTAGGCCTCTGAACCTACGTGAAAATCGAGCCTCACAAAACCAAGGAATCCAGGCAACGCTATGACCACAAAATCAATCCAGATGATATGAGTGATCTAACGGCTCGCCTTCCTCGAACTGGTCGCTTGGTTGTTGCTCCTCAGGGTACTGAATATCAAAAGGCTGCTCCTCTTTCTCTTCCTCAAACTCTTTACAGAATATAATAATAATACAAAAACGAATACAAATAAAGAGGTAATATGACCTACATCATTACCAACATGGCAATAAAGAAAATGAAAATACACACATATATCACAAATGAATACAGTAATGCATATCATCACATCATATAGAATACATCAAATTAAATAAAACAATTACATGAAAATGCAACACACATATGAAATGTAAACCGACTCAGACCTACTCCATGGAGCTAAAACACAACATTAGAGAGAATGATATGTAAGACATATCAGTATCTTAGGTTGCCCAACCAAACTATTACACTGTCCAACATCGTGTAAATAGCCTATAGTCAAATTCGTCATGTTGTTAATACACAGTCCAAACGTCGTGCATAACAGACATTGTACTAGATAGTCTCCACAAGATCTTGATTAAGAATAGGGCTTGTCGAGATCATTAGTGTGTTACCCGTTACTACGGCCCAAATGAGCTACCAATTGTTCACATGTGGGATCCTCCGCACACTAACGCCTCCAAGTTCACTAAATGAACCACACTATGCCTATCACACCCACAATACGGTGTAATTCGTCTCGTCAGCCAATTGCCAATTCCAACCGAATTGACACAACACTCAATGCATGAATAAGGGCTATAATTACATAAATACCCTCAATAGCATTATAATGCCCTCAATAGCACTATAACCTATATTTACGCAAGCGCCTTCAGTATCACCATAATTACATCAATACCCTCAGTATCGGTATAAACCAATATAGTATATCTCCACTTGACAGTACTATTTCTCAACATGTTTGGGTCCACCACTTTGGTCCGATAGTAAAACTCACTGTTCCTTTTAATCACGTAAGAATTTTATCGCGTTTTCACAATCTTGTCACATTTTTCAAATGTTTTCAAATTGCGTAAATATTTTTTGACGTTTTTAAAATCGCGTAGGGTTTTTAAATCGTTTTCTCAATAGCGTAAGATTTTTAAATCGTTTTATCAATCGCGTAAGATTTTTAAATCGTTTTCTCAATCGCGTAACTTAAAAATATTTATTTTGAATATGCGTAAACTATTTCTAGTATTTTTCAACTACATAAATATTTTATCTATGTTATAAATTATATTTTGATCCTTTATCCATTATTTGTTCGTTCTTAGTGAATTTTGACACATTTTGTCTAGAAAATTCATTAAATGTTATTTCCTACGTTTACCATTAATAGTTGCCTCTTTTAATTATAACTAGTATATATATTACTTGAAACTTACTAACGTGCTTCAAAACCCTAAGGTGAGCTTATACGTTAACATTTTTCAAGTGTTCATTGTATTTGTTATTGATAAAGAATCCTCTAATTTTAGTTTCTAAAACTAAGTTTATTTATTTTGTTCCTCGAAAATTCATTGAAATTAAATTCTTTTGTAGTTAACTACTTAATCTACATTAGAAAATAATTTTTGGAAATCAAATATACAAAATGTGACATTTTGGTTGAATTCTACTTATCTTTACAAATGGTTTTTAAATCATTTTCCATCTTCTAAATCATTTTCAAATTCATTAATTTACTTGAGTCAACTAAGTTATTCTTTTAGAAAATGGTTGAGAACATTTTGATTCTCTTTTTCTTGGTGAAGTCGTGAGCTTCTTTGGTGTTCTTTGGAACACTCATGCAATCCTTACATGCTATTCACATCCTACATTAATAATCATACATTTATGAACACATGCAATATATTTTAAAGCTATAAACACTCATGCAAACATAATCAATCACAAATAAAGAAAGCATTTAAACAACCAAGTGAATGAATCCTTATGGATTCTTCACCACAAATACAACCACTTTCTCATCACCACACATGGTTGATGAGATCAAATCTCCCTCTTACCTTAAAGGAAGACAAACTCTTTCTACTCTCCTCCTATGGTTTTCGTGTAACCTCCAACAGAAACCTAACAAGTTCAAACAAATTTTAAAGAGTCATAACTATAGGAGAAAAACATAAACCATGGATCAATCATGGCTTAGAACCTAAGAAATCAAATTAGAAGTAAGGAACACGAATTTTCACCTCGTAGGAAAAATCTCCAAAGTGATTTTCCAAGCTCAAGATGAATTTTTTTGGAAGAACTCTCAACTAGAGATGTTCTTAGAATGTTGTTTGGATTTGAGAAGTTGGGTTAGATGAAAATTTAGAAGGGTAGAAATGTTTGTTGGTGGTGTTGGCTGAATGGTCCTCAAAGAGCAACAATGGTAATTTTTGTTCTTGGTAGAAAGAGAAGAGATTTTTAGAGATAGCAAAATGAAGATGAAAATGAAAAATGGTCTCCTAACCTAGCTTATGGTCGTGAGCTTCATCAAAGGAGGTGGCCTCTTTTGTTGACCTTCCAAGACCACTTAACCACCTTAGATGTGATCAAGGGTGGATAATAAAAGCTTTGGCTCCAAACTTGTTCCTAATTGGTGTAGAAAACCAAGTCACCAAGTGACTAAGCCCTTCTTGAAGGTGCTTGGCTGAATGGCCCCTTAGGAACAACAAACTAGATTTTGGTTCATTTGGTTTCCTAGTTAGGTTTAGGCAAACTTAGTTAGGCTTCTTAGTTATCTAGTTAGTCATTTAGTTAGCTAGGATGACTAACCATCTCCTAGATTCCTCTAGAACCTTCTCTAACTAAAACCTAAATAGATAGCTAACTAGGTTTCCTTCACTTAGTTACTAGACAAGCTTCCTATGTTAACTTAGTTAGGTTTAAGCTAACTTGGTTAAGCTTTCTAGTTTAATCTTAATAAGTCCAACCACTTTTGTGGAGTTGATTTCTATTGGTCTAGAATTTTCAAGCCATTATTGTTGACTACATTTCATTGGCTTAGAAATAATCTAGCCAGAAACGTTGACTGGTTCTCTAAATGCGGGTCCTACAGACTTTTTCAGGTTCATGGTCATTTTGAAGCAGATTTCTATTATTTTTAATACAGTAGGTACTGTCAAATAAAATAATATTATAATAATATAAAATTATTTTATTACACATTTAAATTCTAAAAATTAAAAGATTAATATACATATCACTCGGAATTGGGTTTAGTAAAATCCCCCAGCTCCGAATAATTAAAATAAGATTTCTTCGATCCGAAAATTATTATTTTCCTGACTTGAAGTAAATCACACAAAACACTCAAATATAATCACGAAACAGTCAAATAAATTTTTATAACTTATAGAAAAACACAAAACAGTACATTTATGACAAAATTGTCATTCATCCAAAAGTTAGGGTGTTACACTTATCATTGCAGATAAAGTTCGTCTGAGTCGCAATTCTTTTTTTTTTTCTTAATAATATTGTACTTCAGTTCTTTGTTATTATTGATTATTGATTATTTTGTGAAGTAGATTAAATATGTTTGGGTTATTTCATTCACACAATTAATTTTAGCGTAACCATCTTAGGACGAATATATAAGAATGCAGTGAGATTAAGTTTTTACTATTCCCTGTGCATAACCAACTCTTCGACCTAACAATTTTTGCAAACTAGTTTATAAAATTTTAAAAAGTTTTTAAACTTTTTCTTAATCCAATAAAGTTAGTTGCAACTCCTCCAAACTTATTTGTTTTTAAACTTTTGGTTGTCCTCGTCGCAATCTTGGTCGCAACAATAATTAAAATAACTTAAATTTAACAATTTAAATATAATAAATAATGATAATAACAATATAAAAGTAAACTTATATATATATATAGGGACCGTATCTAGAGATATGAGTGTTTATTGTAATTGGTGAGAAGAGTGAATTTTAACCTTTGGATCTTACATAAATAGTCAAGATTAGAATATAAATGTATGTAACTTTTTTAAGTAGTCACATGACCTTTAAGTAACTTTTAATCTTGACCGTATCTAGTAAGAGGAGTGTTTATTGTAATAGATTAAAAAAGTGAATCTTAACTATTGGATCTTACATAAATAATCAAGATTAGAATATAAATATATGTAATTTTTTTAAGTAGTCACACGACCTTTAAATAACTTTTAATCTTGACCATCAATATATAGTTGTAAGTTAAAATTTATTTTTTTCACAATAAAAATTCTTATATATATATATATATATATATATATATATATCATAAGTAATCCAAATAATATATACATACCAAAAATAAATAAATAATCCAAAGAATAATGTCTATGGGACATTCCCATGTCATCGTCGTCATGGGCCAAAAAGTCATCAAAATAAAAAGTAACTCGCGGGTTATGTGTTGAAAAAAAAAATCCACCACCCACACAAATCAAGGAAATAGAAAAACACAATAACACAATAAAATTAATGTGATTTGACATTGCCTATATTCGTGACTTGACAAATTAATCAATTATAAAAAATAGAATCACTAATCTTAAAAAATATCTCTCTTAAATCCAAAACCCCAATAGTCACAAATCAATATTTTCACTCAAACAAAGCATATCTAACACTCTTAAATCTTCTCCACCACGTACATGATACATCACCATTAATGGTGACTTCCATACTCATAGCAGCAAAACCACTTCCTCGTCACTCATCCAGCGCTACCTCACCAAGCAAGAAGAGAAAACAAATTATTGAAACCCTCTTTGGCTTTCACTTCTGCGGCTACCTACTCCATTCAACAACATCAAAATTAAAAACTTATTGTTTACTTGGCTGTCACATGCCCACACATCTCTCAGTTACTCTTTTTTTTTTTTCATGTTTAGCGACAAGTGGGCTTAGCCCAAATCAACACAAGGCAAAATCCAACATTAGGTACAAGAGAGGGCAGCCTCTGATCATGACTATTGATCTGTGACACGGTCTACCAGAGTCTGCTATAGCATTGAAATTTCTCGTTCCACTCAACGTTCAAAAAAACAGCAACAATCCTCTAGACAATCTCTTAGACCTGTCATCAGATCAATCAGGGTTGATGAAGGGGACAACTACGATGACGAAGAAGCGTCAAGCTCCAAGAAGAGAGGCACTTGGGAACCTAATCTATATATATCTCCCTTCTTCATGTCCCTTACTGACTCGATCCAGAGGCGCGTCTCGTCAATAGGCTCGTGGGTCTCTTGGCTTTCCATCTCCCTCTCTTTTCCAGCCTTCCTCTTTTTAAGATTTTTTTGCAACCGCAAAAAGAATAAGAATACAATTAATTTTACAAATATCTAAAAAAATTTGAGCATTTTAATTTACAACTTCTGATTCTTACAAATTCAAGCCTTGAGCTGGTGTCAGCAAAATCTTGTGTGCTCTTCTTCATGTGGCAATACCAATATAGATATCTATATCAGAAGGCAAGTGGCTCACCTGCTGGTCTGCCTGAAAATGGTTTTGTAAATAATTAAGACCTTACGTCCATCAATATTAATTAAATTGTTGATATTCAAGTAAAAGTCTATAAAACAATATTATTAATCTTTAATTTTCACTTGTCATCTGCCTTTTTGTGCTCGATGGTGGTGATGGAGCCACCGGTGTGAACTGAACCTCCACATAGGGATAACCGATTCTCCCTCACTTTTGTCACCTTGGCCTTCCACCCTTCCTCTTTCCAATAAGTCACCATTCGGTCTCAGACGCCATCCTGGATTCACAGAAGACGGTTGTCCATGGTCTTATTGGCATCGCTTAAGATGTCATGAAGTTGTTCACCAACCTTCTTGGTGAAGTTTTGAAGGAATTTATCTCAATTTTATAAAACTATATCAATTATAGATATAAGATTATAATATATTAAACGAATTGTATTCAAGAGATAGATTAAGAATGTGTATCTGACATGATTCTATAATCTATTGTTGTTCAGTGAAGAAGTCAAGAGAATTCGTATGTGTAAGAAAAATTGCCCTCAATTTTGGTAAGTTTTTTATACATCCTTAAAATTGTCTAATAGGAAAGTAGTTTATAACTTACCATATGAGAGTAAGAATTTCTCAACGGGTTATTAAATGAATAGCTCAAACACATCACAAACTACTCACAACAAAAATCTAAATACGATATTCATAAACTGACCAAGTGCTATATTATAAACATAATTCTATAATTAATATATTAATGATTTAAATAATATTTTAATTATTGATTAATGTTAATCCACATAACATATATATTTGAGTTAAAAATTTAACAATTCTCCCACTTGGATAACGTTAGTCAATCATTAAAATACAAGAATCATAATACTAGAATACTAACTATGGTCAAAGCACGTGTCAACTAACAGTCTTAGAAATATAAGTTTTAACGCTACAGAAATAGTATCTGATAGGGAAGTAGATCATACATGTTAAATGCTCATATTTCACATAAAAAATAATGAATATGAAAAAACATAATTAATTAAGAGAAATATGCAATCCAAGAATAGTCCAAGCATCTGAAAATGCTATAAGAGATATGATAATAAAAATGAAGTCATCTCATACATATCTCATAAGAATAACAATAAGTAAATTTCATACTCCCACTAACCCAAAACATCAAAAGACTTAATTAAACCAATACGAGCTACGTGATTCTGAAAAGTTCCAACAGTTAAGCCTGCAGTTAGTGGATCTGCTAACATGTTCTCTGTAACAAGATGTTCAATTCGAGTCTAAAACTCCAGAATTTTTTCTCTAACAAGCAGATATTTAATATCAAAATGCTTTGAGCGAGAAGAGCATCTGTTGTTTTAAGAGAAATGCACAACAACAGTATTGTCGCAATATATCACAAGTGGCCTAGATATGTTTTCAACAATCATAGATTAAGTTTTTTAGCCACATCGCTTGACAAGTAGCCTCATAGCAAGTGACATATTCTGCCTCTATGGTAGAAGTAGTTGTAAGAGTCTGTTTGACACTCTTCCAAGAGATAGCTCCTCCTGCCATCATAAAAATAGAGCTGGAAGTAGACTTTCGGTCGTCAGGGTAACCTGTAAAATCAGAATCAGAATAACCAATGAGCTGAAGTTGATCAGACTTCTTATAGGTCAACAAAAAATCCTTGGTTCCCTGCAAATATCTCATGACCTTTTTCACGGCTTTCCAATGACCCAAACCTGGGTTGCTCAAGTATCTCCCTAAAACATTAACAACAAAAGCAATATCGGGACGAGTATAAACTTGAGCATACATTAACTGCCAACAGCGGAAGCATATGAGACTTTTTCCATTTTAACTATCTCTATATCATTTTGAGGACATTGAGATTTAGAGAGTTTATCACTTTTTTGAACAGGTGCAACACATGGGGAGCAAGAATGCATGTTAAACCGCTTGAGGATCTATTCAATATATCATTTCTAAGACAATCCAAGAATGTCACGTGACCTATCACGGTAAATCTGGATGCCTAAAATAACTGAAGCATCACCAAGGTCATTCATATCTAAGTGGCTACTCAACATTAATTTTGTTTCAGTCAAAAGTTTAACGCAACTGCTAGCAAGAAGAATATCATCAACATATAGAACAAGAATTATAAAATTGCTCCCACTAGTCTTCAAATAAATGCACTGATCTGAGACATTTTCTTTGAAGCCAAAAGAAGTGACAACCTGATCAAATTTCAAATATCATTGCCTAGATGCATATTTCAGTCCATAAATGGACTTTTTAAGTATGCAAACCAAATGTTTCTTACCTGTTTCAACAAAACCATCAGGCTGAACCATATAAACATCATCGGCTAGATCTCCATTTAGAAAAGTCATTTTCACATCCATCTGGTGAAATTCTAAATCAAAGTGAGCTACCAAAGCCATAACAACTCGAAATGCATCTTTTGTGAAGACCGGTGAGAAAGTCTCCTCATAATCAATGTCTTCTCTTTGACTATAGCCTTTTGCTACTAGTCTAGTTTTGTACCTCTCAACTCTACCATCTAGACTACGCTTGGTTTTGAAAACCCATTTGCACCCAATGAGTTTGCAACCAACTAGTAATTTCACGAGATCCCAAATAGTATTATGAGACATAGAAGACAATTCATCACGCATAACATTTAGCCAATCAGAAGCATGAGAGCTAGAGATTGCCTCCTTAAAGGTTATAGGATCATCGTCATCATGGAGATCAAACTCGTGCTCCTGAAGATACACTACATAGTCATCCGGTATAAAAGGCCTTTGTACTCTCTGAGATTGTCTTAATGAGACTACTTCAAGAATGTCATATAGTTCCTGTTCATCAGCTGGTGGTGCCACTACATCATCTTCTCCTCGAAGAGCCTGATTGTCATCATGATTGACTGGAATCATGATATCTGCAGGAAGTGAAACAAGCGGTACAGGAACTACGATCTGATATTCTTTAAGAGTGACTGATCGTGGTGTATGGCTCCCACTATCCAAATTATCCTCAAAGAATATCGCTCGGTCAGACTCGATAACTTGTATGGAGTGAGAAGGACAATAAATCTACAACCTCTAGAGCCCACACAGTAGCCAATGAAGAAGCCGTTAACCGTCTTAAGATCAAGCTTTTCCTGCTGAGGATTATAAGGTTTAATTTCTATCTTACAACCCCACACATGAAAGTGTTTCAAACTTGGCTTTCTTCAAGTCATCAGCTCATAGGGAGTTTTTGGTACAGACTTGATGGGTGTTGGGAATTGCGGATCAAAATATCTCATAGCAGAATAAAAGAATTCCCTCACAGGATCCATGCGAAAAGTCCATAATTTGAGTTTTAAAAGTTTATCTCTTGAAGCGTGATAAACACAAGCGAAGTGAATCACCAACACCGTAATAGCGACGATGTCTCTGCGGTATCCACACGAAGAAACTTACAAAAAAGAGTCACGCCTCTATTTCGCGGTGCTAGCTGCGAAGAGAAGAAAACCTTTCACTGTCTCTCACTCACTTTCTGTAGGTGCGGCTAGGGTTGTAATGTTATGTACATAGCAGCCCCCTTAGCAGTACTATTTATAATAGTGACTGCCTTAAATGAGTGTGAGCAGTAGCAAGGTAAGCTGTGCAACCCTAAACCCATCTGTCATGAGTTAGGCCCACAATTGAATCCGAGTCCAACTTGGATCCTTATTACTCCAATTTAGTTTGCTCTAAGTGTGCGACTCTGCAGATTCTCATAACATTGGTAGTAATATTAAAATCTCATTTTAATATTATAAACAGTGAGCGGTATCTAGCAACACATCACTGCTACCCAAGTAATAAGAATGTCAGTGATTTGACATAACCTATTTGTGACCAATGTTTCCGTGTAGTTTAGTCCCTTTGTCCAGATATCTAGATTGAACACAAGGCATGGAACGTGTCACCTTTGTTTAGTTCAATCTTCAGTTTCCTGATTCCCAAGTAGACATAGTAATAACAAATAAGATCAATATCTCATATTGACTCATTTGAGCATGACCATGCATTTCGTAGTCTCACTCAATCAGGGGGGCCTGAATATATCACTCTGTTATGTAAGAGGGACAAATCTCATCTAGGTCACTCACATCCCTCCACATGTATCGCGGTATGTCTAATAACCAACTTTATAATCATCTTGTTACAGATGACGTTTGATAGCATTAAAACACACAACTCCTCATATAGGAATCGTAGTGATTTCAGGTCAAAGGACCACATACACCATTATCACTATGAGAATCGCTTATGACACTCACGTAATGATACACGTAGCATTCTCATGTCGGGTCTGTCCAATACATCATTACTCTAATGTGTATCCATGTGTAGACTTGATATCTTATATCCATGACCCGTGAAATATGGTCATCAGTTTACACACATACTAGTCTCAATACATTATTGTTGTCCTAATTAATAATAATACTTGACTAGTGACATTTAAGAATAGTATTTTATCCAATAGGATCTCACGATCAAGGCATCCACTTGATGTCCTATGGTATCAAACTTACTATTCTAAGGACTTTATTATGTCTAACAAAAAGAACACAATAAATAAAATGCCTCATATATCAAAAATAGCATAATTCAATGTATGTAAATACAGACAAAATGTATTGGCCTCTAAGGCATACACCAACACTGGGTACTTGATTAAGAATGTATACAGCAATCTTCAAAGCATCTCCCTTAAGAAAATCTGGCAATGACGAATGACTCAACATGCATCTCACCATATCCATAAGCGTGTGGTTACGTTTCTCTGCAACTCCATTCTGCTCATGAGTACCAGGCATAATATATTGAGCTTCAATTCCACATTCAACGAGAAATCTGGTAAACGGTCTGGATTTCTTCCAGTTTCATCATATCTGCTGTAATACTTACCTCCTCTGTCAGACCTCACACATTTGATCTTCTTGTCTGTCTTCAATTTAATAGTAGCCTGGAAGGATTTGAAAGCATCCAAAGAATCAGATTTTTCCTAGAGAAGATCTATCCAACCAAATTTGGAGAAGTCATCTATGAAGGTAATAAAATACCTATATTCACCCATGGCAGTGGGTGTAATGGGTCCACACATGTCTGTGTGAATTAACTGTAGCACATTATCACACATGTTTGCTCATTTATTCTTAGTTTTGGCAGTGAACATGTCTTTAACACAATCAATGCAAGTATCAAAATTAGAGAAGTCAAGGTTGTGAAGAATACCTTCCCTAATCAGTCTTTCAATTCAAGGCCTAGAGATGTACTCCAAGCGTCTATGTCATAGCATAGAAGAACTCTCATTAGTCCTACTATGCTTACTTTTAACAACAGAGTTAACAGACATATAATTTAAATTCAACATATATAGCCCATCACACAAAGCTCATGAACCAACGGCAACAGAATTAAAACATACAACAACTTTTCCATTACCAATTTCAAAAGTGTAGGCACATTTATCCAAAGCTGAAACTGAAATCAAATTCTTTCTCGTGGAAGGTACATAAACAGTATATTTCAATAATAAAGTATGTCCACGAGGAAAATACATGGTAACTACTCATATTTTTTCCACTAGTACTCTAGCTTTATCTCCCACAATGATCTTGGATTCAGCATTACTTGGCTTCCTCAGGCTTGTAAACCCCTGTAAAGAATTCACAACGTGAATAGTTGCACCCGAGTCAAACCGCCAAGTATTAGGAGCAACATCAATCACATTTGATTCAAAATAAGTTAGAGCTAGGAGTGTACCTTGCTTCTCAAGTTTCTTCTTGAGAATGTAACAATTATCCACTTTATAGTTATACTTCTTGCAATACTTGCAGTTTCCCTTGAAGAAATTCTTCTTAGGCTCTAAGTGTTGAGATACCTTCCCTCCTTTCTTCTTATCATGTTGAAATTTGCCTTTGTAACCTTTCTTTTTCTCATTTTTAGTACCAGAAGTAGAAGCAACAAACTGAACACTATGTGATTTCCCTTTCCTTATAGATTCCTCTTCTTAAGAGACAATAACAATCATTTCATCAATTGTCCACTCATTTTTTTGAGTGTTATAAGAGGTCTTCAGAACATCCAATTGAGAAGGGAGCGACTTGATAACCTGTCAGATCAGATAACTCTCACTAAGATCAACCTTGAGAGACTTAAGTTTATTGAAATAGTGCACTAACTTCATGATGTGCTCACGAACTCCACTAACACTATCATATTTAGTTTTCTCAATCAAAGAAAGATATTGACCTTTCTGAACTTTATCAAAAGTCATGAATTTCTCACCAACAGATTTCAGAAATTCCTTAGCCTTCTCGCTGTCTGGAATGCTCTGTCTAATTGACTTCTCCATAGTGTATTTCATCACTTTAAGACACACCTTATTTGAGTATTCTCATTTTTCACGAGAAGTCTTTTTAGCAACAGTGAACTCAATAGTAAGAGCAGCAAACTCTTCTTCTTTCAAAGTCAAGTCCATATTAGTGATAGTCAAATAGAGATCTTAAGATTCTTTACAATCCTTAAAGTTAGCCCCATTCAAAGTCTTGACAAAAGTCAATTACATAGGCAAATAGGCTGACATGAAAACATAAAAGGAAACATTTGATATGTACGATGTTATCATGCAATAAGAGAATTAAATGATCCCGTCTAAGGGTCCCAAATAATAAATAAGAAATATAATAATACAATACACAAATATTATATCATCAAAGTACTCGAAAGATAATTGACATAAGTATAAATCTAATAACACATTGTACAATAACAAATTACATTAATAACAATACACCGATAGGGTGTAATTACTAGTAATACAATCAAAAAATTATGATTAAAAAAATTTATTCATTCAACAAATAAAATTTATTCAATTATACTCACGATAAGTAAACCTGCAATTATATAAATTATCAATAATTATGTTTAATAAAATATGATAAACTCATATTATGTATAATAAAATATTCAATTTACATAAAAACTCAAAAATAATTCTATGACTATGACACATTAACAAAGTATCATCATATGATATTTGTTTCATATTTTAGACTAGTATCTCTCCATCAAGCAAGAAGTTGTTCACCAGATGAAAGTACTCAAAAGTTAAAATATAGTCTTAGTCCCTTCCAGTCTCATGGGGTATATAAAATCTATTAATAACAATGCAATTTAATACGTGTTTAGTATAATTATGAAAATTTGATTATTTTAATAATTAATTATATTTAAATATGTTAGTTTAAAAATAATTTTAAATTAATTTATTTTATTTAAATGATATAAAAAATTTATTTTTATATATTAAATTATTAAAATAAATATAAAATAATTAAAAAATAATTTAATTAATTAAAAAATTATTTAATTAAAAATAAAATAATATTTACATGTTAAAATATAAAAAATAATTTATAATTTAAAATTATAAATTAAAATTTTTAATATTATAAAAAAATTATTAAAATATATTAAATTTTATATAAAAATTAAAATTAATTTTATCAAATATAATTAAATATTATTATAATAATTTTTAAAAAAAAATTATTAAACTGAATCAAACATCCTCTTAACAACAATTTAATATGACATTAAATGCAGACAAGACAGGTAACACGATATAATGTGGAACGCTACAGTTTACGAAAGGACAATTAAAAGTTGTCAACAAAAAATTATAAAATATCAAAGTACCATTTCCAATTGAAGGATTTACAGTGCTTCACCGAGAGGAAGTTAAATTCCTTAAAATGCATTGTTTCAGTACCACATGCATTTCCAATTAAACTGAATTTGAAGTTCAACAATTCTACTGGGTTTTGTATGATCAATGCGGAAAATAAAAAAAACTGATCGATGCGTTTTCCATCGTTTCAGAAGAAATATTGTTTTTCTATTTGAAATTTGAATGACGTAATATTTGGGTATATGAATCAACATTTATTTATAAGAAAAATCTCTAAATTAATTTGATCAATTTGGTTAAAATAGATCTAAACAAAATTAGGGTTCATAAATTGAGTATATGAATTTTTTATTTTAATTATAAAAAAATGATAGTCATAATCTATATCTATATGACTCGATACTAATTAAAAAAATTTATATCAATTTTATAAACTTAGATCAATTATAGATACAAGATTGTAGTATATTAAATGAATTGTTTTCAATACGTCTTTAAAATTGTCTAATAGAAAAATATTTTATAACTTAACAGATGAAAATAAAAATTTCTTAACAGATTATTAAATAAATAATTTAAACTCATCATGAGTTACTTATAACAAAAGTTTAAATATAATATTCATAAACTGACTAAGTGTTATATTATAAACATAATTTTATAATTAATATATTAATAATTTAAATAATATTGTAATTATTGATTAATGTTAATCTATATAACATATATATTTGAATTAAAAATTCAATAAGTTCTTCTCAATTTGTGTCTAATATTTAGGTAACCACTTATATATTTTCTACAAAATAAACAATAAATAATAAGTTGTAATTTAAAGAGAAATTCATGTAAATAAATAATAAATGACAAATATATATATATATATATTCATTACTAAAAACTCAGCCATCCAATGTTGTTTCATCGCATCGGCGACTGCTTGTATAAGTAGCAGGGCGCATCAAACTTGCTCTTGAGCAGTTACATAATTGAGGGAACAACCCCTCGATTGGGATAGAACCTACAAACATAGTTAATAAAAGAAACAATATGTATATATAAAGAGAGGAAGACATTTTGAAATTGATTAACATATGTATAATGATTACAAATTCAATTTAAATATATACATGTATTTACCAGCTATCCCCCTCAGGTCGTATCCACCACTTCTCATTGGTGAGATCTCAGCTGCTAGGCTTTTGGGGGTCTTGCGGTTGAGGTTGGTGTGGTGGCTCAGCAGGCTATGCTTGTGCCTATGCCCCTACCTGATGTGGCTATAGTGCTTTTGGATGTGGTAGTGCCTATGGTAGAAGATGAACACCACTACAAGAAATACCAGATTTATCGTTGAATATTTTTGGCGAATTACACATCATTGGTAAAAAAGAGATTGATGTGATAAGTTTTAAATATTCGTAAGTGTACAAATCATATTAAAATACAATTAAATAAGTATGAGTTTAATTTTATAGAGATTTAAAATTAATTTTAAATATTAAAAAATTATTTTTAATTTAATCACATAAATTAATGAGTGAAAGATGTAAAAAATTAAATTAAATAAATAATTAAAATAAAACAAACAAATTAAAAGAAAATAAGTTTGTGAATGAAATTTATACCAAATGTAAAATGACTTAAAATTAGAATTATATAAATTTATTTTAATATTAATTATGTTAAATTATTATACTCAAATAATTTATCTCATAAATATTTAACAATAAAGTATGTGTTCACAAAAAAATTTATCAATAAAGTATTAAAAATAATAATCAAGTATATGATAAAATTTTTTTAATTAATAATAAATTATCAAATCATCAAATATATTCTTAATAATAAATCATAATTAATATTTAACAATTATTATAAACATTCAAATAATATAAATAAATTATAAAATATAAAAAAAACATGACTGAATTTATTTAAAAATTTATTCATATAATTTAATAAATAAAATAAAATTAATGAATATTAAATATTAAAATTAAGTAACAATAATTCAACATAATAATACTAAAACAATTAAAATTTTATCATCCTCTTAATAACAGAAAATTTAGTAAGATATAAAAAAATTAAAATATAATAAAATTATCTCACTAATATCATGCATGACAAACGACTCTTCTTCTCTGTTATTTTTTCCGCTGCGCTCCTTCTTAGTTTCTCTCCCGCAGCGCTACTGTTCTTCAATTCTGTTCACCTGCTATCTCGTCCATGCAGCCTATCTATAGAAAGTTGGCGCAGGTCTTCAATCTTTATTAGGTATTGCACACTTGCTCACGTTTCACTTTTAGCTGTAATGGGCCAAATTGCTTCGATATCATCGGCACTTTTCCTTTATTTACTTCACTTTTGTTTGGCTGTGAACTTGTTTACCGTGGAGTACTTTGGATGCACCCTCCTTTTGACTTTTTCCATTCATAGCAAAACGTGGATATAAGCAGCCCATTTCAAGTGATAGTATTTGAGTAAGACAAATTACAATGGTCCGTACTCATACTCATAGGACAAAAACCCATAGGCTGACCATTTGACCTCACGACCAGCCTAAGTGTTGTTACAATCGTGGGTAAAGCTGTTAAAATGGATCAGTCATTTAGTTAGGTTATTTTTTGATCGAATTAAATTGAATTATGTAAGTTTTTAGTTGATAATTTATTAGTCTAATCTAATCTTTTGTAATGTATTCATGTCAAATTGATTTGGTCCAATCAAGTTCAGTTCATTCGGATTGGATCAGATTAAATCATGTAAATTTTTAATTGGTATTTTATTAGCTCAATTTATTTATTTTATCGAATTATTCGAATCGATCCATTGAATTTAACTTATTTTAACGACTCTAATCATGGGTCTAGTTGTTCATACTTAACACAATCTGAAATTTATCATAAAAATTAGATTAATAATTTTTTTAATAAATAAATTAATAATATCACAAAGTCATTAAAATTAAATATAATGACATATAATAATATTTTTTTATATAAAAAATATAAAATTAGACTATTATCACAATTCCCAATCAATTTATTGTTAGTCCCTAATAATAAAGTGACTTAAAACAAATCTCAAAAGAAATATTATCTCTAACCAATTTAATCAAATCCAATTTTATCTCAATTTTAGAATATCAGTCATATATCAGAATACTACCATTGTCACAAAAAGTCTACCATTATCAATATCAAAGTATGTGAATAATATAGTTATTATGACATATATTCATTGTCTCTAAATATCACAATTAAATCTCCATAAAAAATATCTTTCAATCATATATAATATTCACAAGAGTTACACTCAATAATGAAAAATCACTCAGAAGTATAGTGTCACTTATAGAAGTATATCTGAGTAGAGTAGTTGGTAAAAATTAAAATAAATATCTCACATATAAAATGATAGAAATAACGCTAAGAAAATAGAACAAATATCGTTTCATGAAAAGATGTCAAAAAAATACTTTACATCACACCTTAAGATTATCCATGTATATTGAAAAAATCATGCAATCCCTTAAGATCAAATAAGACTTTATTAAGTTTGTAATATGGGTAAAGAGAAAATATAAAAGCTAAGGAAAATAATGAAAATCAAAAGTATTTCAAGAATATTTAGAAGCTCACATCTACATTTTCAATATCACTTTTTCTTTACTTTCTTTAAATCACCTTTTTTTTAAAATTCCCAAACTAGATTTTTTTTTCTTTTCTCAATTTTTCCAACTTTGTAGCTTTTCATAATTTTTTTCCTTTCTTTTTCTTGCACTTTCACTTTCCTTTTTTTTCTTTTTTCTTTTTTTTTCTTCCCTTATACCTTCTAATATTGTAATAATATTTTTTTTCCTGAAACACTTTAGGAAAAGGGTTAAGAAAGAAATGTTCAATAACTATGCTCAAAGGGGTGACTAGCGACAATATGTAAACGAATAAAAATATTATTTCAAGGCTCAAAATAAGAAACATAGCCTAATATCATATCTCAAGGAAACACACAATTCTACCAACTTCCATGATATCAGATTAAATGTAAGTGTGATATAAAACTTTTCTTTAGCCAAGAATAACAATAATAAAACGATCTAGTGAAGAAAAAAATAAAAAATATTATGAGTATTAACAATAAACATTGGATGACCAAGAAAATATTATAGTAATAAAAATGAATGACTCAAAACTCACTGAGCAGAAATATGGTATCCACATGTTTTCATCAAGTTTTCTAATTTTTTCAATTTTTTCAACAAAGAGACATGCAGAAACAGTTATGAATAATGTGAAACAAGTTGAGCAAGATGATAACAAAAATTTTTCTCACAAAAGTGGCATAATGATAACATGACTGAAATTTAAGTAACTCTCACCCCAATCAAAACCAAACATTGTCCTCAATGTTTAAAATTAAATCCAAACTTAAGAAATAATCATCAATATGCATCAAAGAAATTATTAGGACAAAAATAAATAGAGTAATAAGAATGAGTCACATACCTGAAATGCTTAGCAATTAAAAAGAGAAGACGAGAAGATGATAACACTTTGACAATGGTTAGCAATGACAAAAATAGCAAAAGCAAAATAAGGTAAAATGAAATAAACAAGCATGCAAACTTTTTTTTTTTACTTTTTAATTTTTTTTAATTTTTTTATGACCGACACTATTTACATCTCCATACAAAAGCTTTGAAATCTAGAAGATACTTAAGCTGACTTAATAAAAACAAATCTTAAACTAAAAACTTACCTCAGTTTTGGTAGACAAGATCGTCTACCAAGGTTTCTTCTATATCTGCATCCTTCAACTCAATGTACGATTTCAACCACTGACCATTTACCAAAAAGGTTTCTTAAAAGCCTTGTTACCTTACTGAGATCTTTGATGAACCTCTTGTATAAACCTATATGCCCTAAAAAAGATATAATTTCTTTCATAGATAGAAGAGAAGAAAAGTTAGAAATCAAGTCAATTGTAGCCTTATCAACCTTAATGTCATCTTTAGATATGAAGTGACATCATCAGTATTAACATGATTCAAGCATGCCAATAATGGATCATCACAACTAGAATGCATAAATGAGTCATGGGTCAAACAATCAATCAAATTCAATTCATGCACCTCATTATCATTATCATTAGACATCTGTGCACTGATATGAAAAATATTAAGGTCACAATTATGTTCCCAAATGATAGTTTCATCACATCACTCCTAGAATTAATCAATGCATTAGATGTAGTAAGGAATGAGTGACTAAAAATAACATAAATTGAGGGATACGGACCACAAATAGGCTCAATATCAAGCACAAGAAAATTAACAAGAAACTAGAAATTCTCAATTTTTATCAACACATCTTCAACAATGCCCCTAGGATATTTAACAGATCTATCAACTAATTGGATATTCATCTTAGTTGGTTTCAACTCCCCTAAATCCAACTGCAAGTAAACAGAATAAGGCAACAAATTAACACTTGCACCTAGATCTAGTACAGCTCTTTCAACATGATGATCCCCAATTTTACAAGCAATGGTGGGTGATCTAGGGTCTTTATACTTAATAAGATATTTATTGAGAATCACATAACTTACATGCTCTGTCAAAAAGGCTTTCTTGGGGATGTTAGACTTCCTCTTCACAGTGAGAAGATCCTTCAAGAATTTAGCATATGCAGGCACTTGTCTAATAACATCAAGAAAAGACAAGTTAATTTGCAACTGTTTAAAAATCTCCAAAATATTACTTGACTGCATAATGTTCTTGCGATTTACTAATATGTGAGGAAAAGGGACCCTAGGCACAAACTCCTTAACTTTAGGCTTTACAACTTTAGGAGTAGATACATTAAGCTTTGATGGCACATTATCCTTAACTGAGTTATTATTATCCCTAGAACTACTGGCTTCTAACTTCCGATTATCCCTCACAGGCTTTACAACATGATTATTTATTTGCTTTCCAGACTTAAGGGTGGTGATGGAATGAACATCCTCAGATTCCATATTAGAACTAGATGTCTCATGAATTGCATAATGTCTCTTCAGATTATGGATATGCTGACTAGGGAACTTTCCTCTTTCTCTTTTTGCCATTTCATTAGCCAATTGACCCACCTGAACTTCCAACTTAGCTATAGCATTAGTGTGCACTTGAGTAACATTCTTTATCTCTTGAATAACATTGGTAGTCACTTAGTTGACATTTCTGATCTCTTGCATAAATTGACCAAGAGTCTCTTCTTGTGATGATTGTTACCTAGACTGACATGCTCCCTTAATTTGGGAAATATGATGGTTATTAGTAACTTTGGTTAAGCTGTTGGAACTGAGTTTGATGCTTCATAGGTTGACCACCTAAGTTACTTGAAAAATTATTTTGCTTCCAAGAAAAGTTAGGGTGATTTCGCTAATTAGGATTATAATTATTTGAAGAAGTGTTAGTAAAAAATCTCCCTATTGCGTTTCTCTACTCAACAAAACAATCATTGTTAGGTGCAAAAGAAGAGCACATAGAAGAAACATGCATATTACTTTCACAAAATGCAAACGTTTTTGTTGGACACTATTAGCTTGACAAACTCCTTTATTAAGTGATAGAGACTTAACTTCACGTGGAATAGCATCTAGTCTAACTTTGATATCAGTATCCTCACTAACCTCATATAAATCTCCCTTCTTAGGTTGGGTTGATCTATCTTTACAATTTGTAACATTCCACTATTGAGAATTTTTAGAAAAATCTTCAAAAAATTGATAATCATCATGTGCATTCAAATTAAAAAATGTGCCACCATTCATAAACTCAACCAAGCTCCTATTTGATTGTGTCAACCCATTATAAAAATACTGCACTAGGTGCCATTTTTCAAAACCATTGTAAGGACACCTCACAAGCAAATCTTTAAATTTGTCCCAACTTTTAAAGAATTTTTTATGATCTTCTTGACAAAAATCTAAAATTTCCCTTCTCAAAGAATTTGTTTTGGATATGAAAAAAAAATTAGATAAAAACTTTTGACACAAAATTTTTCATGATGTAATAGAGTTAGAAGGTAAAGAATTCAATCAAATTTTTGTTTTATCTTTCAATGAAAAAGGAAAGAGATGCAAACACACAAATTCTATAGAAAAATTTTAAAATTTAAATATTTTACAAATTTCTAAAAAATCCTTGACATGCAAGTATAAGTCTCCCTTATCTAAGCCATGAAAAATCAAAAGCAGATTGATAACTTGAGGTTTAGTCTCAAAATAGGTAGCAGTAATATCACGACCGGGATCGCAGCAAAATAGCAACTTGCGAGATTTTAAATTAGAAAATATGGAGTCGCCACTAATTTTATTTGAATTTAGGAAAAATTGAAAAATCTGTCTTAGAAAACAGTCTTTGAAAATTAGATCGAATTCAGGAGTCAGTTATGGATATAGAAGGGTAGAAACTTAATCCCACTGCACCCCTATCACACCTGTCCTGAGACGGTACCTTAAGTCAGTTGTGCAAAAACTTGATAATCTCAAATTTATTTATTTTACTCCTCTTAAAAATATTGTAACTATTTTTATTTTTATTTTTTTAAGAAAAGAATGAAAAGAAAACCTAATTATGAAAATTTAATTTTTTGACTTGACAGAATGAAAATTCTGCTCCTATGTATTCTCGGGTGCAATGAGGAACTCATAATTACGTAATTCTGTAAAAAATAAATGCGAATTAATTGATTTTAATTAAAAAAAAGGTTTTTGGATAAAAAGAAAATTTGTTTGAAAACAAATCCATTTTTTTTGCATAGGGTTTAAGTTAGTATCAGACTATTTAATAAACCCTTATAATCCAAACGAATTGAAGATAACATCCGCTATTCAATCAACATCATTGGTCATTGCATTTGATTAAAGGGTTTTTTTTTATTTCTTCATTTTTCCATTTTTTATTTTAATTATAAATTTTCTTCAATTTTTATTTTTATTTTTATTTTTTTAGACTATTTTTCATATTATTATTTTTATATATTTTTAGATTTTTTCCATTTTTTATTTTATTTTTTATTTTTTTAATTTTCAATTTATTTTTTATTTATCTTAAAAGACTCAATTACAACTTTCAAACACCTCCCATTTTTAGAAAGCTAATAATTCAAGTTCAAATAACACATAAAACAAGGTTGGTCCAAGACAAATAAAATAAAAAAAAGGCAGCCAATTTCTTTTGTCACTTTTTTTATTTTTTTTTTATTTTTTACTTCAGCTATCTAAAATAATAATAGTAATAATAACTGAACTTAAAAAAAAAACTTAAAATTACCAAAACATAAAAAGATAGGGGCATAGAGCTTCAGAAAAACAAATCACATAGCAAAATGAAATAAAAGAAAGAAGTGAGGCTCAGACCTCTCTGCAGGTAGCAACACGAAGGAGTGGAGCAAGGGAGCTTGAAACGGCGTCAGACGATCGGAGTCCCGCACTGGTTGGGTGGCGAACTGAGCGGCTGGCGTGTGGGTTTTGTTGTAGATATTAATGGGAGACAACGCAGAAAGTCACGATCAAAGAATAGCCCGAGGCGTGTGAGAAGACACTGTCCTCAAGGATTTTATCGTACGGGTGTGCGAATCCCCCAGGATTCAACAGGCTCATCCCGGCAGAGTCCGAGGTAGCAGAACAGCAGAGAAAATAAAATAAATGTAGTTAACCCAGGAAGAGAGTGTTATTATTTTCAGAAGAGGTAGAGAAGTCGAACGGTGTTTTCTATATAAAACTTCAGTCAGAAAAGTATTTAAAGAAGGCAAGAAAAAGCTGTTGGAAAACAGAAAGTAAAGTTAGAAAATATGACTGTTGGAATAATAACGTTAGAAACAGATTTGGTTGTTAAAAATTGATTGCAACGTTAGGAAATAAATGTAACGTTAAAACAGATTTGTCTGTTGAAACAAATTAAAATGTTGTAACAAATCTGCCCGTTTACCAAGTCAGTTTTGACTTATTCAAAAACATCATTTTTCCGGTAAGTTCAAAAAATTAATTAAATATTTCACAAAAGATTCGGGCCTCTTGATATCACGCGCAGGGGGGGCAAATCGATGATTTGCACTAGCCAAGAACCTCCAGCCCATTTTTGTGCGCGCGAGCCCACCACCTCATTTGTTTCTTACAAAGCCCAAAACACATATTGATATATAAACTCTTTAAAACTTTGAAGGTTGAGCAATGTGAGACATAGACTTTTGAAATATCAAAGCTAAAACAACAACAATCCCCCACATATTTCAAAAGTTTAAAGAAAATTTAAGAAAGTTTTAAAACAAAATTTTTCCTGGGTTAACACCATGGGTGTAAATGTATCGAATCTGGTGTCTTTTGGACTATGAACCAGACCTAGACGGATGAGACATAACATACAGTGAGTTGGTGAAGTAAACTTCTATAAACCAAAAACACTTTGTGCATATTAGAGGTCTACCAGTCACACTACACCCCCACAATTTCGTTGTTGCCATTTGTGTTGCGCTAATAGGCCATGCGCGTACTCGGTAATTCATGAGTGCTCTAGAGATATGCCATAATCTCATACAAGCGGCCCCACTTGACACTCATATAGGTGATTTCATCAAGTGTATGCTGCAAATCATACACCACCCATAAGGGATATGAAAATCATTAAAAGCTTTAAAGCTTATCCTCTCAATAATGCAGTCTAGCACATCTCACACCATAGGAAGGGACAAAGTGATTAGTGCTAGCAGAACTAAAAGTGACTTGTTTTTACCCATATGAACCTTCTTCATGGGATCTCCAATCACAAAGGTTGGGTTACCATCACTGTTAATTTCAAATTGGCTTAAGTCCCATTCCCCTCGATGTTTCATATATTGGTTTCCTCCCAAGAGGCTTTGTCAGAGGATCGGCCAAGTTCACTTCTGACTTCACATAATCAATTGATATTGTTCCATCTTTTAGCAGCTGCTTTACCACATTATGCCTCAATTGTATATGTCTGTTTTTACCATTGAAGGTCTTATTCTTTGCAATGGCTATTGCCGCTTGACAATCACAATGCATTGACACTGATGGTGTTGGTTTTATTCCTAAAGGAATATTTGCCAAGAAGTTTTTTAACCACTCAGCCTCACTACCAGCCAACTCCAGAGCTACAAACTCTGACTCCATAGTGGATCTTGCAATTATAGTTTGTTTGGCTGATCTCCAAGTAACCACTCCACCACCAAGTGTGAATACATAACCACTAGTAGATTTTGTCTCATCTGAATCTGAGATCCGAGTTAGCATCACTATATCCTTCTAATACAGCAGAAAATCCACTATACACTATACCATAGTTCATGGTACCTCTCAAATATCTCATGAGTCTAACAAGTGCAGCCCAGTGATCCGATTTGGACTTTGAGTATATCGACTCAATCTCCCCACAAACATATGCTATGTCCGGTCTCGAAAAATTCATTAAATGTAATAAACTTCCAATAATTTGGGCATACTCAGATTGAGCAAAGAATCACCTCTATTCTTTTTTAATTGAGAGTTAGAATCATAAGGGGTACTCACTTTGGTTTCGAGTCATAATGACCAAACTTTCTAAGAAGTTTCTCTACATAATGTTCTTGGGATAGTGTTATACTATCACCCTTCCTTATGATCTTGACTCCTAGTATTACACTTGCTTCACCCATGTCTTTCATATCAAACTTCGATGTAAGGAAAGATTTTGTTCTTATCACAATATCATTACAAGTACCAAAAATAAGACATGTCATCCACATATAAACATATGATTACACATTCACCATTCATTAATTTAGTGTAAACACATTTATCAACTTCAATAGAAGTAAAACCTTCATCAATCAAAATTTGATTAAATTTTTCATGCCATTGTTTTGGTGCTTGTTTCAAACCATATAAGGATTTGAGAAGTTTACAAACTTTATTTTCTTGACCACGAATTACACATCCTTCAGGTTGTGTCATATAAATTTCTTCTTCTAAATCACCATTTAAGAAAGCAGTTTTAACATCCATTTGGTGAATAACAAGTTTGTAAATTGAAGCCAAGGCTATCAAAATCCAAATTGAAGAAATTCTAGTCACAGGAGCAAAGGTATCAAAATAATCAATATTTTGTTTTTGAGTAAAACCTTTTGCTACTAATCTAGCTTTGTATTTTTCAATCGAACCATCAGGATTATATTTTCTTTTAAAAATCCATTTGCAACCAATAGGTTTTGTTCCAGGAGGTAAGTCAACTAAAGTCCAAGTGTTGCATTTTGAAATAGAATCAATTTCGGTTTTAATAGCTTCTTTCCAAAATTGAGCATCAGAAGATAAAATAGCTTCAGAAAACGACAAAGGATCATTTTCAACAAGATAAGTATAAAAATCATTTCCAAAAGATGATACTTTTCTTTGTCTTTTACTCCTTCTCAAATCCTCATATGAGTTTTCACAATAATTTCCTGAAGAAATATTTTCTAAAGAAATATTTTCTAAAGATTGTTTATTTCCAGATTTCAAAGGAAATATATGTTCTAAAAATTCAGCATTTTTAGTTTCCATTATTATATTATGATCAAGTACATCGCTTCGCAAAACAAGGAACCTATAAGCAGCACTACGTTCAGCGTAACCAATAAACATACAATCAGAAGTTTTGGTTCCTATTTTTCTTTTCTTAGGATCAGGAAGCATAACCTTAGCTTGACACCCCCACACTTTAAATATTTTAAATTAGGCATATAACATTTCCATAATTCATAGGGTGTTTTACCAGTTTTCTTATGAGGTATCCTATTTTGTAAAAAACATGCAGTTAATAAGGCTTTTCCCCAAAGATTATCGGGTGCTGAGGAACTAACTAGCATAGCTTCATCATTTCTTTTAATGTTCTATTTTTTCTTTCAGCTACACCATTAGATTCAGGTGAATAAGGGGGAGTTACTTCATGTATTATTCCTTCTTTTTCACAAAATTCATTAAATAAGATATATTCACCACCTCTATTGGATCTAACCCTTTTAATTTTTCTATTTAATTGATTTTCTACTTCAGCCTTATAGGAAACAAACATTTCAAAAGTTTCATCTTTATTTCTAATTAAATAAACCTTAGTGTATCTAGAAAAATCATCTATAAAGGTCACATAATATTTTTTACCACCTCTAGTCATTGTATTTTTTAAATCTCCTAGATCGGTATGAATTAAACTAAGTAATTTGATTCACGTTGATGTACGAGAAAGACAAGATTTTTTAGTTAACTTAGATTCAATACAAATATCACATTTATTTAAGCATACATCACTATTTGCAGAAATTAAACCAAGACATCGCATTTTCTTAATATAAGAAATATTAACATGTCCTAATCTAGCATGCCACATATCAACGGAATCAATCAAGTAAGCAGAAGAAGATGCAATTTTATTAATAATTTCAGAAATACTGAGTACAAAAAGTCCTTGATCACTATATCCCTTTCCCACAAAGACATTATTTTTTGTCATTACTATCTTGTCAGATTCGAATGACACTTTAATCCCAGCTTTTCCCAACAGTGATACAGAAATCAAATTGGCCCTAATATTAGGCACATGGAGTACATCATTCAAAGCCAAGGTCTTCCCAGATGTGAGCTTTAGAAGAACTTTCCCTTTTCCCGAAACTGCAGCAGTTCGAGAATCTCCAAGATACACAAGTTCTTCATCATCCCTACAGAAGTGTAAGAGGTAAAAGCATCTTTGTTCGCACAATATGCCTGGTAGCACCCAGAGTCTACCACTCATTTGTTCACACTGGTCACAATGTTAACTTGAGAAACGAATGCGGCCACAATATCATCTCCTTCCACCAAATTTGCCTTTGGCTTGGGAGGATTATCGTTTCTCACTCTATGCCTGCATTGAGGAGCATGATGACCTGGCTTTCCACAAACATAGCAAGCACCTTTTCTTTTGAAAGTGGGATTAGTAACTCTAGGAAAGTGATCAGAAGACCTTTTGTTATTGTCATACCTTTTTTTCGGTGATTTATTTTGAACCAGATTTGCTCGAGAAGCCAAAGCCTTCGCCCTTGCAGCCTGATACTCTCTTCGGTTAGTGTCTTCAATGATAATGTGCGTGATCAGATCTGAGGGTGACAGTTGTTTGTGCTTGTGCTTCAGCTGTTGCTTGTAGTCCTTCCATGATGGAGGCAGCTTCTCGATGAGAAGTCCAGCAACAAATTCATCCGGGAGGGTGATGTTTTCGGCCTTGAGATCCTCCAATAGCTTATGGTATTCATTGATTTGAACTTTGATATCTTTGTCCTCGGTCATCTCCCAGCGGTAGTAGTTGCCAATGACAAATTTCTGCTTCCCGACATCTTCAGCAGTATACTTTATGGTCATGGAGTCCCATATCTCCTTCGCATCCTTGTAAGAACAGTACACATCGAACAGATCGTTAGAAAGTGTGCTAATAACTGTGTGACGGCATACCTTGTTTGCATGTGTCCAATCCTGAATCAATTTTGGATTGGCGGTTGATGGCGGTCTGGGTTCGGTAAGTGCGGAAGCGACTCCGTGCATGTCGAGGATGGTGTGAACACGTTCCTGCCACCTTTTGAAGTTTTGGCCACCGAAGAGCTCTATTTTTGAAATATCTGGAAATGGCTTTGCATAGGTGACTGGAGTTGGAGGCGGCGTAAGGACAGCGTCACGGTTGTTGGGAGCGGGAGTGGAAGCAGTAGCCTGATTGTCAGCATTGTTGTCAGCCATAGTATAAAATCCTTGAGATTGTTGTAGATATTAATGGGAGACAACGCAGAAAGTCACGATCAAAGAATAGCCCGAGGCGTGTGAGAAGACACTGTCCTCAAGGATTTTATCGCACGGGTGTGCGAATCCCCCAGGATTCAACAGGCTCGTCCCGGCAGAGTCCGAGGTAGCAGAACAGCAGAGAAAATAAAATAAATGTAGTTAACCCAGGAAGAGAGTGTTATTATTTTCAGAAGAGGTAGAGAAGTCGAACGGTGTTTTCTATATAAAACTTCAGTCAGAAAAGTATTTAAAGAAGGCAAGAAAGAGCTGTTGGAAAACAGAAAGTAACGTTAGAAAATATGACTGTTGGAATAATAACGTTAGAAACAGATTTGGTTGTTAAAAACTGATTGTAACGTTAGGAAATAAATGTAACGTTAAAACAGATTTGTCTGTTGAAACAAATTAAAACGTTGTAACAAATCTGCCCGTTTACCAAGTCAGTTTTGACTTATTCAAAAACATCATTTTTCCGGTAAGCTCAAAAAATTAATTAAATATTTCACAAAAGATTCGGGCCTCTTGATATCACGCGCAGGGGGGGCAAATCGATGATTTGCACTAGCCATGAGCCTCCAGCCCATTTTTGTGCGCGCGAGCCCACCACCTCATTTGTTTCTTACAAAGCCCAAAACACATATTGATATATAAACTCTTTAAAACTTTGAAGGTTGAGCAATGTGGGACATAGACTTTTGAAATATCAAAGCTAAAACAACAACAGGTTTGACGGTGGCGAACTAAGTGGGCTCAGACGAGGCGGCAACAGGAGCGGGACGCACGACCGGCTGGGAGGTTCGGTCTAGCGGTCTCGGGCCACGAGGGATCAGATCTAGTGCGGCTTTTGGTGGAGGAGCGGCGATGCGACTAGGAGGAGAGACAACTAAGGATGCGAGCGGGTGTGAGTCACGGAGGCTTGCACGGATTTGGTGGTTTTCCGACGGGTTCACATTGGCGGGTCGTGGCTGTTTTTTTTTCTCTCTTTTTTTGCTTATGGTTGTTGGGTTATGGGTGATGGATAGTAGTTTGGAAGTGAAGGTGATGGTTAGTGGAAGTTGTGTTAATGGTGAAATTATTGGGTTGAAGATGAACGTTGTTTGGGTGGTTTGGAGGTGGCTGGTGGAGCAAGGTGAGATGAAGTGAAGATGGAGGCCCCTACCAAATTCTCAGTGCGAAAATACTCCTCTGAAAATGTTCCCCAAATGCACTCTGCTTGGTCATTAGAACCAAAAAATCCCCTTCTCTGTAAAAATGATCCTTTTTTTTTTCGTTAGCTGCCTTTGTATTCACATGGGAAGGAAAATAGAGAGAAAAAGAGTGTAGTGGTTGCCCTCCCTTTTGCATGTTGTTACTTGTGAATTTATAGGAAAAATTAGGGTTAAAAGGGTTATGGGTTTTGGACTCAAGTTTAATGGGTCAGAACAGATCTGAGTTGACCCATATTTGATGGGTCACAAATTAATTTGGGCTAAATGTACAACTTGAGAGAAATTGAATCATTTTCTTTTTTTTTCATTCTTTTTTTTTTGTCTGGACAAAATTGAGTGTTCACAGGTAATAATAGACAAAACAATGCATAATGGTAGATTAACAGATATTGGGTAAAATAATTCCTTAAGTGGTCTAACATCATCTCCTTGCATAGTCACATCCATATCTGTTGTGGGTTCTATATCAACTCTCACAAATCTATGTGTATGATCACGAACCCAAGCTGTCATGCAATGCTCAAACAACAAAAAATAAAATTAAAGAAAATAGAGCAATTAAAGACCTATAGTTATATTCCTTAGCAACAAGTCTGACCTTATGCTTCTCAATTTCACTTTTTGACATCACATTTGGTCTTAAAGACCTATTTACAACCAACAATATTACAACCAGCAAGGAACTGATTCAATTCTCAAACACCATTCTTTTCATAGAAGCCAACAATCATTATGAACTATCAGGACTAGCGATTGCCTCCTGAAAGAAAATAGAATTAGAATCCTCAATTGAGTTAAACTCATACTCCTACATGTACACAACAAAATCCCTTAATCTAGTAGACCCAGTGCATCTAGGAACTCGCTCAAATCTTCTAAGTGGAGCCACAATAGCATCTAAATTTTTGTACTTTATTTTTGACTTATTGAGGGATATTAACAATATCAACAATATCATCATGGATCAAATGAGATACCATCATCTCAGAAAAAGGGAACAACGGGTGTAGGAGCCACAACATGCTCTTCTATGAAAATCAACAACACACGACTCTTGAGTTCTATCATGCTTGAAGTCCATTGTAAAATTAATAGCCCAATTAGACTCAATAACTCTAGTAGTATGAGAGGGACAATAGAACCTAGAACCCTTGAGCCTATACAATATCCAATAAAAGAAACCATTAATGGTTTTCATATTAAGTTTCTACAGCTGTGAGTTATAAAGGTCTCGCATTTACCTTATATTATCGAATGCAAAATTATATTAAAAGGTCTTTTGCCTGACATAAACTCATGTAGAGTATTCGGCATAAGTTTACTTGGCACATAATTCAGAATATAAGTAGCAATCTTCAAGGCATTTCTCACAAGAGTTTTAGAAAAGAAGAATAACTAAGCATGAACCTTACATATTTAAACTTTTTACTATATTTCAATTCAACGATGGTCTTAAAGGCTCTAGAAGGTATCTAAAAATTCAGATCTCTCACGCAATAAGTTAATCCATTCATGCCTATAGAATTTGTCAATGAGGGTGGTGAAGAATTCAAGACTGCCAATGGCAATAGGAGAAATAAGCCCACAAAAGTTTGTATAAATCAACTATAATATTTCTTCACACCCAGTAAACCCATTTTTCTTGGCTCCAACAATTAGCTTCCCTTTTATGCAATCAATGCAAGTAACAAAAAATAAAGAAGTTCAGATCATGAATAATATTCTCATTGATCAACTAATCCATTCCTTCCCTGGAGATATGGCCTGAATGCCTATATCACAATATGTACGAGACTCTATATGCTTATTCCTAATAACATCATCGACATCTTATTATCGTTGATTAATAGAAAATGGTCAATATTTAACATATAAAGACTATTAGACGAAACTCCAGAACTAACAAGAACAAAATTATAAAGTAGGGAGACTCTCTTATCACTAAATAAAAAAAATAGTGCACTATTCAAAGCAGAAACTAAAAACAAGTTCCTCCTTATAGAGGACACGCAACTTCAAGGAAATAACACATATATATTCTACTTTGACACGAACTCTATTTCCTATGGTGATCATCAACTCTTCTTTACTTGACCTTCGCTTATTTTTAAACTCTAGTAATGAGCACATAACATGAGTAGATGCACCAAAATTTAACCAACATGTATTAGAAGGGATATTAACAAGATTGAATTCAGAACACATTAGAGCAAGAGACTCAACTTCCTTCTTTCAATCCAATTGTTAAACTCTATACAATTAGCTTATTTAAGCCAATCCGCAAATTTTGTAGCGCATTCACAATCACCATTAACATCATCATACTTAGTCTTGGTCAACATAAAGAGGTCACAGGCCTTTCTGGATTTATCAATAGCCTTACAAAATTGATTGACATTATTCGCTTCATGAAAACTCTCTTTAATTGCTTTGTCCATGCTATACTTTATGGTCATGAGACAAACTTTATTAAAATGATCTCACCTTTCATATTTCACCCTAATTTAGCGGAAGACATATCTTTGGGCTTCGTGGCTCATCCATAGTGAGAGCAACATCAATAATAGAGATGGTCAAAAATAAACTCATTGGCTCAACTCAGTCCTCACAATTGGTCTCACACAACTTTATCAAAATATTTATTTTCATAAATAAAGTTGAATCAATATTTTAAAGGAAATTTTTCTTGTCGAGTATTTCAATAAACAAGATGAGCAATCACCACAATGGAGCTCTCCTATGCAATTTTAATACCATCTAAGGGTCTTGAATTACAACACATTAGCAGATTCTTACAGACATTAAAATCATGTTTCTAAAGCTAGTACCTGAGAGATACTAAAAACTCTAAAGACATAATCTCAATGCCCTTAACAAATCATCAGGAATTATATTAATAAACATAAACTGATAGGGTAAGTGCATTATCAACATAATCTCTAATGCTACAAAATAATAATATTTTATCAACAAAATAGCACTTCGCCATAATTGGTCTCGCGAAGGCGAGCTCACAATTATGAAAGGTGCCCGAAAGCTCCACAACATTTTAAATAATAACTCTCAGAACAAAATTGCATAAGGAATAACATAAAATAACAATATACAATATTTTACATAACATTTTATGCACAAAATAGTACCCCAAAAAAAACTTCAATGACCAAAAAATATTAAGTTTGAGAGTACAGATTGTACAACATTCTTAGTAATGTCACAATCATGTCGAAAAAAATTCAAGTCAAAACTTGGAGAGTATACAATAAATTTTAGAGTAAATCATCACTTTAGTCCTTGAATATTTCATGACATAACAATTTAGTCCCTAAAAAAAAATTATATACGTTAGTCTCTGAAGATTTTGAAATCCTATCATGTTAATCATTCTGTTAACCACGAGTTTGAGATGCTAACGAAATTGCTTAGTTGTCATGTTAAGTGCCATCTAGGATCCTATATGTCCAAAGCATTTTTTCCAGCAAAACACCTTATCAAAATGCACCATTTTGATTTCTCAAATTTTTCAGAATTCACCCCCACAAATTTGGTGCCTTACAAATCTTAGCCCAAAAAAAAAAACCCTAATGTGAGTGAATGCATTTTCATCACCATTGGCGTGTATCTGAATCAATCATTCCCATTTTTGCTTTTCTTTCTTATACAATCTTCTACTGCTTTTGTTCTTCCCAATGATTCTTTGCTTCATCTTCTCTATTACTCCTTTCTTCTTCTTCTTCTTCTTAATGCTAGGTTGTGTTTATTTGCAGCTTCACGTGCTTTTCTTTTTTCTTGCTTGGAGTAGATGTGAGCAACAACTTGCTACTTGGATCAGAGTGACATTGGTAAAGTTTATTGCTTTAGGCTAAGTTTTTCAAATGGGGTGTTTCAGTTTTAGATATGGAATCAACCAAATTTTTCTCCCTTTTCCCCAATGATTGCTTGAGTGTGAGATATGTATATTGAAAGCTTTGATTGTAATTTAGTAGTTCGGTTGCCATTTTTTCTAACTGGCTGCCATTACCTAGACTATGAAACTGACCTCGTAAACTATTGGAGTTAGCACTGGATTAGTGAAAATGAGGTTGTTGGACTTTGGAGGTTTGTTGATTTTTCTATCTGGCCGTCTGATTTTCTGGGAAGGCTAAGATTTACATAGTAGCTGTTGAAGGTGAGCATATTATAAGTTATGTAGGAGGTATTGATGGGTTTCAATTTTTTGGGGCTAAATTTTGCATAAGCAGGGGGCCAAATTTTTGGGGGTGAATTATGAAGAATTTTGATAAGGTGTTTTGTTGGAAAAAAAATTTGGACAGATGAGATCCTAGATGGCACTTAACATGACAACGAAGCAATTCTGTTAGCATCTCAGACGCGTGGTTAACAGAAGGATTAACGTGATAGGATTTCAAAATCTTTAGGGACTAATGTGTGTGTAATTTTTTTTAGGGACTAAAGTATTATGTCACGAAATATTAAGGGACTAAAGTGATGATTTACTCTAATTTTTAACATTATGCAATATTATATATATATATATATACAATATAATATCAAAATTATTTAAATAATTAAATGATACCAAGTCCGAGAGTGCACGATATATATATCAAGCCTAACAACATTACAATTATGCATAAAAAATTCTAGCTCAAAATTTAAAGAGTTGGCTACAATTTTTTACATTTTAAAATTAGGAAAAAATTCTAATAAATAATTTTAGGCCTCCAAAAATTACATAAAAAATCACCAAAAAAATAGAAAATGGCGGGTGGAGCACAACAGAATAAGTTTTAGGCTAAAAGGACAAGTGATTGAGTTACATGCACTCCCACTCTCTCAAACCATGAGTGGGCTTCGCACATTAGGCTTCTTTCATCTTCTCTACTCGAATTCCTATATTTGGGTCATGCAACTCGACCGCAACCCGCCTCTGTGCCAAATGAGTTAACCTAGATTTCTTCTTCTTTTCGTATCCATTTTATGCTATTCTTGTGCCAATAGATTCAAATTTTTATTATCTACAAAATCTCCATACTAATTTCCAAAATGGTTCCATATAAATTCTGGGTAGTTCGAACCCAATTCGTTGGGGTTTCATGAGGTTCTTTTCAAAATTCTCATTATTTTCTCCACCATATGACACAAAAATTTTGTCTATCAATTTACAAAACCTTAATCTACAATAACCCTATACTAATTTGTAGAATTGATCAGTAGAATTTTCAAATTGCAAAATTGGATTTTGTTAAGGTTCATCGTAGTTTTTCACGAAATTCTACTTTGATTCTAATCCGTTCAATACAATATATATATCGTTAGACTCAGGAAATCTCGATCTACAAAAGCCCTAACTTAATTTTTGAAAACAATCGAAGAAAATAAATTTAAATTTCACAATAGGTTTTCGGTTTTCCTTACATTCATGTCTCATACAAATCTTTTCCAGATTTTTTTTTAAAAAAATATCAACCATAATTAGGAACAAACCACTCTAATACCAATAGTTAGAAATTTTAGAACAAATTGAAAATTAATTAACCAAAATTCCTTAACACTATGTTTGGATGATAGGTAATGAGGGAAACGGAAAGGGAATGGGGGGAACGGAAATAACTTCCATTATTTGGGAGTTTTAAAATGCATAGGAACGGAATGAAACACATGGGGAATCATTTCCTCCCTCTTCCCCTCAAATGCTCAACTTTTGTTCCCCTTCAAAATTGAGGGGGAATGGGGGGAACACATAGGTAATTCCGTTCCGTTCCGTTCCGTTAATGAAACTTCCAAACAAAGAGAATTGAAACTATGTTCCATTCCATTCATTTCCTTTCCATTCCATTCCTACTTATTCCGTTCTGTTCTATTAATGAAAAAATATTCAAACATAGGATAAATCAATTTAATCCCAATTTAGGCAAGCACAATATAATACAAATACAAATTCAAGTAATTAGGAATACCTGAAAAAGAGATAATGAGGCTGCCATGATTGCAATCTCGAATGGAGGGGGGATAAGTTATTCCTATCCCATGGCAATTTGCTCACGCATCAATTTCAATAGGGCAACTGTTGCATTAAGGTGGTAGGAATAAGGGTTTCTCCCTATATATACAACAAAATGGACTAAACATAATCATGATGGTAAGTCTATATACAGGATTCATAAACTAAATTCACTTATGAACAATACTTAACAACAACAAGCCCAATAATAATATTGATTATAATTTAGACTAAATAACATGCTCTAATAATCATAACATTCAATTAATTTAAATTTTATAAAATTATAATATAATTTATATTAATCTACATAAAATAACTCTTACAAATCATGAATGTAAGAATTTGGGATGAGATCCCACTTTCATCCCCTCTCTTCCCAAAATGTAGCGTGTGTGCATCATAAATGTAGAAATACTAAATCCAAAATCTGTTACACATAAAAGTCTTAACTAATATCAACATATATCTTAAATAAACTTAAAAAGTAACCTAACAACTCTAAAACAAACCTACTTGGAGTAGGTCACATGCAAGGACACAAGGATGCTTCTTGATATGGAACACGCGAAGGGGAAGAAAATTATCAAATAGGTGGTGGGCTTCTCTTCCAGTCTGGATGAAGATGGGATGAATTGATGAAATGTGGCCTTTTTATGGAACAATGCCGTTCCACTAGGTGGGCCTTATTATTATTATTTAAAAGAAAAGGTTCAATACTTGTTTCTACCGCTGCTGCCGGTTCTTGAGGTAGAATGTAATATGCATGAATGTATCAATATTCAATGGGCGGTCAATACTGCCCGCCGGTGGTTAACATTGTTTCTGCCATAAAATGATACAATGCTACACCTGCAGGCAGACAAACCTATTGCCCATTTTATCTGAAGCGTTTAAAGCCCAAATAGCGAAGTGGTCCAGCTCTAGGGCCTGTTTGTGTGCTTGAAGCCTTGAACAGATCCTCTTTCCAATAAAAGAAAATTTGGTTTGTGTTGACAGTTGACCAAAATTTTTGAAAATCGGATTGATTATTAAATTAATGAAGGAATAAATTTACAGTAATTGAATCGTGATTGATTTAGATTATAATTTTTATATATATCTACATATATAATTATATAATAAATATTTTTTGATCTGAATATATATAAAATAAGTAAATATATATTTATAAAATAATACAATCAATAACCGTTCAAAAAATAATAATACAATAAATAAATATTATAAAAATATGGTAACATGATGTAGTAATGTGTAAGGTACAAAAAATATATTATATTATATATTATTATTTATATATTAAAACAAGGCATCATGACCCTCACACCCATCTCATGAATTCATACTAAGTGATTGTTTTTATTAATTAATTAATATTTACATTGGACTTAGTGTAGGTTTATTTTATTCATGTTATGCCTCAACGAGACTGACGATTTCCTTTTATCTCCCTCTACTTTTTCGTTGTTTCAAAGAAAGTGAGAGATTCATTTGTCTTTTTCGAACATTTAACTCATAATTAACATTTATATTAATTTAAAACATAAAAATAAAAAACCTATATTCTAACTAAATTCTAATATTTCATTTCATTTTAAGATCCCGTGGGCAGGCGGGGAATGGGAACAGTGATAAAAGAACATCTTATGGTGGAGATTGAGGACGGAGATGGGAGGCGGGGAGTCCTCACCTTTGTCTCGCGTGAGTGTTATTTTTAATTTCAATTTTAATTAATGGTAAAATCTATCATTAAGTTATATATTTATTATTTTTTAATTTTTAAAAATAAAAAATATAGTTAAAATAATAAATATATAAATTAAAAGTACATCTCATTATTAATTAAAGATGACATGTAACAATGTGATTAGAGTAACCTCAAATTTCTCAAATAGGGAAGACAATTTCTGCATATTGAAATGCATTTATCAATTTGATTAATTAAAAAGAAAGGAGGAAAACAGATACTGGGACGGACAGGTTCATTCTTTCGCGATTGCGGGATATGCATGTTGAACTTGTCAACGTGTTGCTGCCCTGATAATGACACACCTTGTTTTTCATTATGTTAAGAGCACTTGTTAAAATATTAAAATAAGAAATTTTATATGAAAATAAAATATTTAATATATTAAAAATTAAAAAAAAAAATCTTATTTTTTTATTTAAATTTTTTTTATTTTGATATTTTTAAAGTATCTTAAAGTACTTGTTATTAAAATTCTTTTCCTTTTTATCTAGATCGGTTTTTAAATTTTCTCTACAGCATTATTTAACTGCTTGATGCTTTTCTGAAGTTATTCTGCTTTAAATGTATGAAGGTTGGGCTACTAATGTACTCCACATAAATGCGATACAGAGAATCTTAAGGCATGTTTTAAAGCTTTTTGATATTCCCTTGATGGAAGATCCTGCTAACATTTTGATTGCTCCAAATGTATGTGTTCCACCTTCACCTAGTGACTCCATTGCCAATATAGTTGAAACTTGAAAGAAAAGTCACTGCAATTAGTATTACTGCAAAAATTGCCATACAATAATTAACTCGACCGTACGAGAGTGATGTGCTTTATGTGGAGCCTTCGTCTCAAAATATTTGATGTTCTACCGTATTAAAGGGCTGAATTAGACAATGTGAACTAATTAATTCATTTAAAATTTTAAAATTGATTAGCTTTACATTCGGCCTTGATGATGCCACATAAGAAGAACACCAATCTGGCAACAGTACTGTGCAATAAGTTTTCAATTGCTGACGAAAGGGTCAATAGAATCCTATTCTCTTTGCTTCTTCGAACGGGGGTTTCTTGCATTTATGTGTGTGTTTTCATCGTGTAATTGAACCCCTTAATACATGGCCATTTTCGAAACAGTACAATGAGTAGGAATTCCATGACCCTTTTAGGTATGAACCTCATGCTCACTCCGATTCCGGAGTCATACTATTAGCTGCTGTCACCACTGGGCCCTATTTCTTTTATGATCAGTTTTTTTCTTACAGGCGGCCTTTATATTTTTTTTTGGAAAAACTACATACTTCAACGATAATTTATAATAAAATTATAAATCGTTTAATAATAAGAATTTTTGAGTTCTAACCAAGTCATGTAAATATTATGAAGAGAACAGCATTACCTGTTAGGATGTAATTAGCACTTATAAATATTCTTTGACCCCTTGGAGAGTTTATTAATTTCATTTTCTTTTAGGACTCAAAACCTCAAACACTAGCTAGTTTGCCACCGTTTTACGTGACCTGCAGCATGGCTGAACGCTTACACGCTTCAAGCTGAAATTAAATATCCCTTCATTTCAATTGTGTTGCTCAAAACGCCTTAACACAGTTCCTTCCATATACCGTCTTTCTCCTATGAACCCCAAAGCACGTGATATTGGCTATCCAAACCTACCCCCTCCTCCACCCTCAACACCGGAACTCCAATGCATGGTGGTGTCACCAAAGTTGACGTCCACTAGCCATGGATACGCATGCAATTACCAACATGTTCCGTTCAACTACTGCAACACCAATACCAATTCCCCAGACATAGTTCACTGTGAATCCACCTTTTGTAAAATGAGCCCTGATGATAAGAAGAAGAAAGTGAACAAAGCAAGAGGCCCAACAAGCATGGCAAGCGTTTCATCAAGTACAAGGACAAGTGACTTGCTCATCTACAATAAACTCAACGCCAACATCGAAGAAGAAAGTGAATCTCTTCTTTCTTGCTTGAACAGTTTTTCCGACGAGTTTTGTCATGACTAGAATCATGAAATTGTTCATTTTTCTCGCCGTGTACAAGCCACAAACCAGAGAAAGAGTTAATAGCTAGGCACGAAAAGAAGAAGGCGACGATGTCAAGGGCATCAATGACTCAATACTGCAGTGCATGGAGGGGATAGTGAGAGAGAGCTTTGCGGTTGTGAAGAAGTCCAGTGATCCTTACGAGGACTTTAAGAAGTCGTTGGTCGAGATGATAATTGAGATGGAGATGTTTGAGGATGAGGAGTTGGAGCGACTTTTGCAGTGTTTTCTGGCTCTGAACTCAAGGCGTGATCATGGAGTCATCGTGAGAGCTTTCATGGAGATATGGCAACAACTGTTTTGTGAAACCTGCGTCCACCCAAAATCTCATCACAGTAGACGTTGTAAGGCCAACTGATAATAGAGAAATTCTTACCTTAATTATGATTTATTATTTTTATAGATAATTATATTAAATAATTAATTTTATAAAAATTAATAAAAATATTAAGTCTTAATTAATCTGATATACTCAACTACAAAATTTATGATTTAGATAAAAAAAATTTATATATAATATCAACTCCAATTTACTTATCATATCTTTTTAATATCATTTTTAACATTATTTTTCATATAATTAATCACATTATTTTTTTTCTATTATTTTTCTCACTTAATCAAGAACAACCATTAAAAAATATGATGAAAAATAATGTGTGATATTTTCCCTATAATATACCCCCTACGGAAATGGATTTGTTAGTTACTATATATTACTGTTATTTTTTATGAATTCAAATTATTATTTATTATGTATAAAAATATTATTAAAAATTTATAAAAATAATTAAAATCCGCAGCCGGTAATTAACCCGGAAATTAAACTTGAGAATTTTCCAAATGTGCTACTGCGAACATTTGTTCAGTGACTTGCAAAATAAATACTTTGTTAGAAGTTTTAAAATAATTCAACTTCCTACATATACATATATGGTAAGTAAGACGAGAATAATTTTTTTAATTTTTTATGATGATTTATATAATTTTATATATATCAAATAATAATTTGATTGTATAAAATATACTATATCTAATTAAAAATTACTGATAATAAATCCTCTTATGAATTTTCATTAAAAGATAAAGTGGTACATAGTGCATTAATAAAAATTTCTTCACATGTAATTTATGTTATGCGAATGAAAGAGATATATAAAAATATATTTTTGTTGGAGGTTTAGCTGAAAAGGTTGAAGAAATTGTTGGAGGTCCAGTCGAAAAGGTTGAAAATTTTTTCAACCTCCAACCTTGACAATTTCCTCCAAAAACAAGCATAGGACGGTGCAGAGTTTTCGTAGACTTCAATGCACACGGTTTGCACCTTTGCAGTATACTCATTTTGCTTCTATAAATAGAAGCAATTGAGAGGAAGGAAAACATACTGAGATCCTCACAATCAAAAAGAGTAGCAGAGTGAGAGAAAAATAGAGAGAACCTTAGAGAGTGAGCCAATTTGTGAGAGTTTTTTATCAACAAATTGAAAAAAATAATATTATTATATTTTTATATTTTCATTATTTTATAGTAGAGGTCTAAGTGGCCACGGGTCCAGATTAAAGTAATTTTTTCCTTGCTCACATTGGGAAGGTTTTCCACGCTAAAAATTTCTCGGTGTTGTTATTACACTAGTTTTACGCTTTCAGTATAGTGTCTATTTTTGAATTCACGAAGAAGAGGAAATTATCTTTGGCATTTCCCAACAGTGGTATCAGAGCTCTCAGAGCTCTGGGATACTAGGTGCTTGGGATTCATAAGAAAATTCTTAGTATGTTACGTAGTTGCAGGCAAGTATATGCGATCTTCCACATCACAAAGAATTATTCTCGTTCTTTGGGAATAACATGTGGTGGTGTGAAAGTCTTTGTTTAGGAAAAGTTCGGCTAGGAAAGACTTGGTATTTAAGTGTGTCCATTAGTAACCCACCCCTCTTTCCTGGGAACTTACCTGGTGTACTGTTTGCATACTACAGTTATTGTTTCAGTATACGGTACTATTTACTTGTATGATACTATTCACATATATTGTATTGTCTTATGTAACTCAAGATGGAGGGAGTTGTCACTCATGATGGAAATATGTTCAAGCTAACATGCAGATAATTACTCTTATTGGAAGCCGATGATGGAAGACCACTTATACTTGCAAAGATTTGCATGAGCCAATCACTCAGAAAGATAAATCAGAGGGGAAGACCAACAAAGAATGGGAGCTCTAAAATTGAAAAGCAGTAGTTATCATCCGAAAATATATTGATAGAAGTTTGTTCGAACATGTATCAACTTATACCAATGCGTATGATTTGTGGACGAAACTCGAATCCTTGATTCAAAAGAAGACGCCCAAGAATAAAGCCCACCTTGTTAGACGACTGGTGAAGTTGGAGTACTTGGACGGTCAGAACATGATCGAGATATTTGAATACCTTCAAAGGTATTGTGAATCAAGCGACGAAACGAGAAATGAAGATAGACGATGAGTTGCAAACTCTTCTACTCCTCGATTCTGCGCACGAGAGTTGGGACACTCTAGTTGTCACTCTCGGCAATTGCGCTCCCGGCGAGAAAGCTTAGCATGGATTACGTTATAGACGGTTCTTTGAATGAAGAGTCAAGACGGAGAGAAAGGGGCTTGAACAACCAGTTTGAAGCCAACGTTGTTGACAACAGAGGAAGGAGTAAGAATCGTGGAAAAGGAGGTCGTGGAAAATCACAAGGTAGATCCAAATCTCGCACTAGACTAAGTTGTTATTACTATGGTAAACCAGGCCACACAAAGTCTGAATCAGATTCTTAAAGAGAGACCAACAAGTTAGAACAGTCCACCCTGACCGAGATTAACCCAAAGAAGAAGAAGGAAGATGGAACAACTACTGCGGTAGCCTCGATCGATGAGAATATATTTCTTGTCGAGAGAAGAAAATTATCTAAACATTGCATCGATGATTGCATATGGATAATTGATTCCGGAGCATCCTTCCATGTTATACCTCATGAATGTTTTTTCTCATCATACCAAAAAGGAGATTTTGGTACGGTGAAGATGGGCAACCACGTCACAAGTAAAATCGTCGGTATTGGTGAAGTAACTTTGATAAGTGATAATGGAACCAAGCTTGTGCTAAAGGAGGTAAGACATGTACCTGCGATGTGTCTAAACCTTATCTCAGCAGGCAAACTAGACGAAACTGGGATGATAAACTAGTTTAGTGTCGGTAAATGGAAACTCAGCCGAGGAAGCATGATTATTGCTCGCGGCAAAAAGGAAGGCTCTCTGTACTTTATGCAGGGAAATATATGTAAAGGGGAGATGAATGTTGCTCAAGACGCAAGCAAGGAATTGTGGCACAAACGATTGGGCCACATGAGCGAGAAACGTCTAGAAATCTTAGCAAAACACTATCTTCCAAACATAAAAAGGCAGTCACTTGAATCCTATGAAGACTGCCTAGCAGGCAAACAACACAGAGTATCTTTCAAAAGATTAGATGATGCAAGAAGAAGAAAGCAGATTCTGGATCTTGTTCACTCAGATGGTTGCTTAACATCTGAAAGGTCCCTTGGCGGTGCTCAATACTTTGTTACCTTCATTGATGATCACTCCAGGAAAGTGTGAGTGTATTCACTGAAGACGAAAAACCAAGTTCTTCAAGTTTTCAAGGAGTTTCATGCTTCTGTAGAACGAGCATCTGGAAGAAAGTCAAAATGCTTGAGAACTGATAATGGCGGAGAGTATAGATGTCTATTTGTGGATTATTGCAAGACTCATGGGATAAGACATGAGAAAGTACCCCTCAAGACACCTCAGATGAATGGACTACCTGAGAGAATGAACAGAACGATTGCAGAGAAAGTCGGGAGCATGCTTTCTCATGCAAAACTCCCCCAAGGCATTACGGGGTGAAGCGATAAAAACTGCAGTTGATTTGATCAATTTGTCCCATTTAAGACCTTTAAATGGAGAGATTCCGAGAAGAAGTATGGTGTGGAAAGAAAGCTTCTTATGGTCATTTGAGAGTCTTTGGGTGCAAGATATTTTGTCCACATTCCTAAAGATGAAAAAGCAAAGCTTGATGCAAAGACGAAGGAGTGCATATACCTTGGTTCACCAAGTGATGAACTTGGCTTCAGATTATGGGATCAAATAACAAGAAGATTGTTCGAAGCAGAGATGTGGTATTCTATGAAGATCAAACAATCCAAGATATTTAGCAATCTAAGAAGCTAAAGACCATTGTGGTACACAATTCAGGAGGAGAAATTCCTCAAAGGAATGAGCAACCTGATTAGACAATACAACCCCATCAGATAGAGCAACCTGATCAGACGGAACAACCTGACCAGACAGAACAAAGTCAGGCAATGCAGGGAGAACAGATGGAGACTGATCAAGTAGAACAAGAACCTTAAGTGAGAAGAACAACGAGAGTCAGACAACCATTAAGAAGGTATTTCTCAAATGATTATGTCACTCTCACTGATGAAGGGGAACCTTAAAGTTTCATAGAAGCCATTAAGACGAATGATAAAGAGAAATAGATGCAAGTCATGCAAAAAGAAATACAGTCCCTGAAAGAGAATCAGATATATGACCTGGTGATATTACCAGATGGACGAAAGGCATTGAAAAATAAGTGGGTATTCAAACTCAAGACTGAAGAGAACAACCGAAACCCCAGGTACAAAGCAAGGATTGTTGTGAAGGGGTGCAACAGAAGAAAGACATAAATTTTGAAGAAATCTTCTCACCAGTGGTGAAGATGACATCCATTAGAGCGATCCTTAGTCTAGCTGTAAAATTAGACTTGGAAATAGAATAGCTTGATATTAAAACAACATTCTTACATGGAGACTTAGATGAAGAAATTTATATGGAGCAACCAAAAGGTTTCAAAGAACCAGGCAAAGAACACCTAGTGTGTCGTCTAAAGAAAAGTCTCTATGGTCTGAAGCAAACTCCAAGGTAATGATATAAGAAGTTTGATCTCTTCATGACCTAACACAATTTTAAGAAGACCTCCTGAGACCATTGTGTGTGTCGTGAAGAACTATGGAAATGGTGAATCTATCATACTATTATTGTATGTTGATGATATGCTGATTATTGGGAAAGATAAGACAAAGATAGCTGCTCTCAAGAAGGCATTGAGCAAATCATTTGCCATGAAAGATCTGGGTGCAGTAAAGAAGATTCTTGGAATGAAGATAATTAGAAATTGTTCTAGAAGAATGCTGTGGATGTCACAGGAAGATTATATCAAGAAAGTTCTTGAAAGGTTCAACATGCATCAAGCCAAAACAGTGCATGTTCCATTACATGGTCATCTCAAACTGAGTAAGACGCAATGTCCAAGAAATGACGAAGAAAAAGAAGAAATGAGCAAGGTACCCTATTCTTCTGCTGTTGGTAGTCTTATGTATGCAATGGTCTGTACAAGACCAGACATTGCTTATGCTGTAGGAGTTGTGAGTAGATTCCTATCGAATCCAGGAAAGGAGCATTGGAATGCTGTGAAATGGATACTAAGGTATCGAGAGAACCGCCAAAAGGTGCTTATGTTTTGGCAATGGAAATCTAATGCTCATTGGGTATTCAGATGCAGATATGGCAGAGATGTGGATTCAAGAAAGTCTACATCGGGATATCTAATTACTTTTGCAAGAAGAGCTATCTCATGGCAATCACGACTACAAAAGTGCATTGCTTTAAGCACCACAGAAGCTGAATTCATCGCAATCATTGAAGGTTGCAAGGAGATCCTGTGGATGAAGAAGTTTCTACAAGAGTTAGGCCAGAATCAAGAAAGCTATGTTCTCTATTGCGACAGTCAAAGCGCAATACATCTCAGCAAGAATTCGACATTTCATTCAAGGTCAAAACACATAAACGTAAGGTATCATTGGATCTGTGATGTGTTAGCAAGTAAACTACTGCAGATTGAAAAAATACATACTAAAGATAACGGGGCAAATTTGATGACAAAAGCGCTACCAAAAGAGAAGTTAGAAGTCTATAAAGAAGTTGCAGGGCTAGCATCAATCCCAAGCTGATTAAATGATACTTCCCATTCGGCTGGAGGGAGAGAATTGTTGGAGGTCCAGCCGAAAAGGTTGAAAATTTTTTCAACCTCCAACCTTGACAATTTCCTCCAAAAACAAGCATAGGACGGTGCAGAGTTTTCGTAGGCTTCGGTGCACACGGTTTGCACCTTTGCAATGCACTCATTTTGATTCTATAAATAGAAGCAATTGAGAGGAAGGAAAACATACTGAGATCCTCACAATCAAAAGAGGAGGAGAGTGAGAGAAAAATAGAGTGAACCTTAGAGAGTGAGTCAATTTGTGAGAGTTTTATCCACAAATTGAAGAAATAATATTATTGTATTTTTGTATTCTCATTATTTTATAGTGGAGGTTTAAGTGGCTTACGGGTTTCATAGTTTTTTACTTACTCATATTGAGAAGGTTTTTCACGCTAAAAATTTCTGGTGTTATTATTACACTTGTTTTATGTTTCTCGTATAGTGCTTATTTTTTAATTCACATAAGAGAAAAATTATGCTGGTATTTTTCAACAATTTTATTAATAAGGTCTAATCAAAACTTTTAAAATTCTTTTTATAATTTTTGTATCCGACTCTTTTCTTCACATGGTGTTTACCATACGAAAAATCAATGAGAGGATTCGCACCAACTTCCTACACATACATATATGGTTAGTAAGAGGAGAATATATATTTTTATTTAAATGGTGGTGGATTGAAATTTGGAAGTTGGTACAGGAAGATTGGAATTATTTTTTGTGGTAGCACTCTGCTGTACAACACTTGTCAAAAGAAAATGATATAAAGGTTCAAAAATGTAAAAAAAACTCCGCAGCCGGGAATTGAACCCGGAAATTCAACTTGAGAATTTTCCAAATGTGCTACTGCAGACGTCGACGATGTTACTTGCAAAATAAATATTTTGATAGAAGTTTCAAAAAGCTGATTTGAAACTTGAATGAAATGTTGATGCTTGAAGTTTTGAAATTCAATTTTTCATCATGACTTCCTCTATTCTCCAAGATAACCAATACTATTATCTAATTTTCCCCAACGTCAAAAATTAGCACTTACTAAGGTTTTTTTTAATACGTTAAACTGACATAATATCTGATTAAATTTCATGATATCCATTTCCATTTGAGAAACATAATTACTGTATTTTTTTCATAGTACAAAATAAAGACAAAAAAAAAGTCTAAGAAAATTAAAAGTAGGAAAAGCTAAAGAAGTCAGATCTAATTTTAGAAATTAGATGAAAGACAACTATACTTACATCAAATCTCAAAAGATAAGTATACTTCTCTTAAGACAATTTTTATTATGGCTTAATATTGTATGCTGTCATCAATTTAATTTTTACTTTATATTTTAAAGTTGTGTTTCACTTATTGACAATTTTTGGTGAATGTAGTAGAACCCGAAGAAAAAAGAATCTGTCTCACACGATTTCCAAACACTTTCATGTGTTTGTCATAATTCTTAAGAAGGCATGTACATCGTTGTATATCATCATTGCTAAGATGTAGAACATTAATCATCATTTCACAGGCAGCTAATTTATACTTATAAATTTCAATGGTATATCTTTAACTCAGAGTGTGTACATTGCTAGTGCACTTTCTCATCAAATGATATGTGTTTATGAAACTATTTTTAGCATTAATTTTTTTAATATGTAATAAAAAATAGTTTTAAGAGATATGGCCTCTTGAAAACTGCATAAGAGTCTCATCCAATTTTGACAAATATTAAGATAGTAAAATATAATTTAGCTTTTAGCTTATTATCCCCTTATGCACTTGATAATAACTTTTTTTTTTCTAAAAAAAGACCTTTTTTTTGGAGAGATCTTATTGAACTTAAGAAATGAAAAATGGAGATATTGAAAATCAAACTATGATAATATTACCATATTGCAAGATAGAAAATGGCCTTTAGATAAATATAATAATCAATCAAAGTCTATAGTCATTATTTCATATCAAAATAAATCTAAATTACTCACATGATAATGTATGTAGCTGATCTTGATATAAATTAGTCCGATATGAATGGGTTGAAACATTCATCCAAATCTACATTCCAACTTACGGTGGCGACAAAACCTAATTTACGTTCAACAATCTATACGAGATAAATTTGTGAAACCATTAGAAGGAAAGTTCTGTCAAGCGTAAGTTTTGGTAACTTTTTTTACCTCTAAAACTTGCACTTTTCTATTCTTAGTAAGTTTCTCAATTTTTATTATTAAATAAATAAATAAATTATTAATTTTAATTATCAATTAATTATTGGTTATGCCACACAATTGTACTCTATCACAAATAATAGTCCTTCTCAATTTTTATTAAATAAATAAATAAATTTTTTATTTTAAATTATTAATTAATTATAAGTTATGCTATACGATTGTACTAACCTTATGTTTGGATGTGTTTTTCATTAAATGAGCAGACGAGAATAGGTTGGAATGGAGGCGGGAAGGAAAGGAAAAGAATGAAACATAGTTTTCATTCTCTTCGTTTGGAAGTTTTATTAAGAATGGAGCTAACTTCATTTACCCATGTATTCCTCCCATTTCACCTCAATTTTGGGAGGAATAAAAATTAGGCATTTGAGGAGAAAAGGAGAGAAATGATTCTTCATGTGTTTCGTTTTGTTCTTATATATTTTAAAACTCTCAAATAAGAGAAGTTATTTTTATTTCCCTCATTTTCTTTTCGTTCCCTCATTATTTATCATCCAAACATAGTGTAAATCACAAATAATATTTTTTATTAAATTTTATTTAATAAAATATATTTAAATAAATTATTAATTTTTAATTATTAAATAATTATTGCTTATGTCATACAATTATATTCTATCACAAGTAATACTTTTTTTTAAATTTATTTAATAATTTATATTTAATAAATAAAAAAGTTGTTATTTTTAAATTATTAACTAACTATTATTACGCATGCCATACATTCCATTTATTTAATAAATAAATTAATTTGAATTCAAATCATCTTCAACATTTATTCCACATGCATGCATTGTCTTTCATTTATTCTATTTATTTTTTTCTTTTTCAACTCGCACCAATCGTCATTATTAGAAGGAAAGCAGTTTCAATTTTAAAAGCTCATTTCCTATGAAGCATTTCATTTATTGCCATTCAGTTTCAATTTTACACGCTCATTTTCTATTTTCTACAAAGCGTTTCAATTACTTCATTTTTCCCACCTATGCTCATGTTTATTACCCCTCTCTTTCTCTTTCCTCCTGTGGTCACTCTGTGTTTCCTTCGCTTATTCCCTTTCTCTTCTATGACATGTGCGATGCTGCAACTCCTTCCCCATTCATTATCTTTCATTTATTCTTTAATTCCCATATACCATGATTGTTATTGGAAATTTTATGGCCAATTCTCTTTCTTCTATTTTCTCTTCCCCTTTTTGCGATTCTCTTTACTTCTCTTTTTCCTTGCGGTGACTCTGTGTTTCCTTTGCTTATTCCCTAATCGCATGCATATTTTTTTTGCAGGCTATTTCATGGTGTTTCAGTTGATTGGTTATGATTTTCGTGTTTGTCTTAGTTAGGGTTTAATGATGGTGGCTAGCCATACGAACAAGTTCGAAAACCCTAAGTGTTTCTTTATAATTTCCTACCTATAAATGGATTTGTGAATGCAAATGACCTTGGCTTCTTAAGGTTGTGTCTTGTTTTGTCTATATTTTTCTATGTATATGTGATAATATTTCTTTCTCTGATTCGTTCGTGTTTACTATCTTCTAGGGCTTCGCATATCGATCCTTTGGAAAAAAAAATAACTTCGTAAGGGAGTGTTGGAGGGTTAAGGTTCGCGTGGTTCAACTATGGTATCTTCCAAGTTTCAATAACCCTGACACCATCAATACCATTGAGATGGTGTTCATGGATGAATTTGTAAGTTTTCCCCTTTTTCATTTTCATCCATTAATTTCTTAAATGTTTGATATCTATTTTTTTTTTTCATTTAAATGCAGGTTTGTACCATGCATGCATCTGTGCGAAAAACTTTGATATACAAATTTAAGCCCCTTCTTTCTGAAGGGAAAGTTTATGTAATTGCTTACTTCAGTGTTGGTGGTAACACTAGGTACTTCTGAACTATGAGACTTGAGTGTCATTTAACTTTTCAATTGAGAACTACAGTAAGGCCAACTGAAAAGTGAAGTGATTCCTTTTATGGTTGTAAGTTGGTTCCATTTGACGATATTTTTCAGAGTGAGGGAGAGTTTCCTTTTTTAGTTGGTAATTGCAAGATTAATAATTTTATAACATTTTCTTAGTTATATTGTGTGCAACATGGTTTTAATTATTTTTTTCTTAAATGTAATAGGCCTGCTAACAGCTATTGGTACTGAAAAGGAATATGACAAAGATGGAAAGAAGACCAAGATAATAGTCATTAAGCTTGACATTGACAAGTCATGCCCTTTTCTAACCACTTTTTTGCAATTTAGATAGTTGGTATATTTGTTTTGCTACTTCCATGTTTATGTATATTTTACCCAATAATGATTTATTCAGTTGATTTGTGTTATTTAATTAGTATACTATAATTTTTTATGATTTTTAATGTGATTTATTTTTCTTATTTTGAAAAATGCCTTACTTACTGACTTCCTAATTAAAGCAATGTTCATATAATTATTTTTACGTGCACTAAGGTTTTATAATTTTTTGCAATTTATATACTTCATACTTTGTTGTTATTGTTTTTCTTCCTTCCATGTTTCATATATCCTAAACTAGATTTTTGTGATTCTGACTGCCTAATTAAACCAATGTGCTTCACGTTAACATGTCATATCTCTTTCTTACCCTTTTTCTGCAATTTACATATTTAGTGTATCAATTTTGTTCCTTTGCTATTATAGTTTTCTACCTTGCATGTGTCATATATCCTGAACCATATTTCTGTTATCCAATTAGTATACTTGTATTTGAACCAGATTTCTTATACTTGATACTAATTTAGACACTTGCTGTTATCTTAACCCTTTTGTGCAATTTATATACTTGATGTGTCAATTTTTTTTCATGCATTCTTCATGTATCTTTTACCCAATAACATTTGGTTATGTTAATTTGTGTTATCTAATTGGTATACTATAATCTTTTATGATTTTTTAATGTGACTCATTTTTCTTATTTTGGAAATTGGCTTGCTTACTGACTGATATCATTGATACCACTGATATGATATTCAATGTCAAGTTGACTGCCTAATTAAAGCAATGTTCATTACTTATTTTTGGGTGCACAAAGTTTTTTAAGTTTTTCATATTTTATATACTTGATACTTTGCTGTTAGAGTTTTGTTGATTGCATATTTTGTATATCCTGAATCATATTTATGTGTTTAATTAGTATACTTCATACTTGAATCAAATTTCTTATACTTTATACTAATTTAAATGCTTGTTGTCATCTTATCTATTTTCTGCAATTTAGATACTTGTTGTATCAATTTTTCTCCTTGCATGTATAATGTATGTTTTACCCATTAATGTTTGATTAAGTTGATTTGTGTTATCTAATTAGTATAATTTAATTTTTTATTACTTTTAATGTCATTTTTTTCTTCATATTTTGGAAAATTCCTTGCTTACTAACTGATATGGCTTATATGATATTGAGTGTCATCCTGACTGCCTAATTGAAGTAAGGGTCATTACTTATTTTTATGTGCACTAAGTTTTTTAAGTTTTACGCAATTTATATACTTCATACTCTCTTGTTACTATTTTCTTCCTTACATTTTTGTATATTCTGAACTATATTTGTTATCTAATTAGTATGCTTGATACATGAACTATATTTCTTACACTTAATACTGATTGAGATACTTGTTGTTATCTTACCCCTTTTCTACAATTTACATACTTGATATATCAGTTTTGTTCCTTTACTGTTAGAGTTTTCTACCTTGCATGTTTCATATATCTTGAACCATATTTCTGTTCTCTAATTTGTTGATAACTCCATGAAATATAGTTATTTGTGCCCATAATTATGCTTCATAGAATGCTATGTCCTTGTTATTATACATATATGAGATATTTTATATTTATATTGGTTAAATTTCCTTTGAATATCTCTATATGATTATGAGCAATTTATATATATTCATTAAGTGATTAAGTAGATTTATAATTTATATTTAACTTGGTGATTTTTCTAATGTAGGATGAGCTTAAAACAGAGGAATTGGAACGATTCAAGATTCAAAAGCCCAAGAGAAGGACCAAGTGACATTCGGGAGAGAAGCGCCGCGACTCAGGTTGTTGCGCCGCTGACCTTAAAAGTGCATCATCAAGCCGCCTGCCATCGAGACTCGAGGCTAGCGCGTCGTGGCACAAAGGAATGTGCGCCGCGTGAGGTGCAGAACTGAGCCTATAAATAGAATTTTATCATATTTTCTTAGGATGACTTTTTAGGTTTTGAGAAGCTGCGGTTGAAAATTGTATTTTGGAGGCTGAGGAGGCCAAGAGAGGCTAGGATGGAGGTCATCTTCCTTAGGGAAGATTATTTGAGCTTCAAAGGATCACATCTAATGAGATTCCTCCTTCTCCTTTCTCTTTCTCTTGTTTTCCTTATCTTTTGAGCATTATTTTTTGTTGTAATTTGTGTTCATGGATTAGTGAAGCTGTATTTAGGGATACATTGAATCCTTTCTATGATTATTGATGTTTATGTTATCTTTTGAGTATATATTGATATTTAGTTATGTTCAATCATATGGTTCTTAATACTTTTGAAGGCTTGATAAGCTTTTGAATGATTTGTTGAAATATGATGAACATAAACATAGGAATTTGGATTTGAGATCATACGTATGGTTGATGAATCTTCGATGAGTTCAATTGGCTTGGATGAGTTGATTCGTTAACTGGATAGAAATATACCTTTTAGCCATGTATAATGTGTGATTGAGAATAGATCATTCATGAGTGGAGTTTGCACTAGTTCTCAAGGAAACTTAGTGGATTGAGTAAATGAAATTATGGTTGATTGACCTAGACATAGGCTTTTAACTAAATCAGATTCTCAATCTAACTTAACAATTCATTGATGTTACTTATAAGGGTTGCAAGTCATTAGTATGAAATAAGATGTGAAGAAGGATCCCCTAGATCTCTAAATCATTATCTTTGTTACTTTTGTGGATTAGTCTTTAGTTTACATGCTTTTTTCTCTATTTTATATGTTCTTGAATAGAATTAGGTAAGTTATTGGTTAATATTTAGTATTGGAAGTAAACTTATCCTCGAGGGAACGATCTCTACGTTTGACTTTATTACTTGAATAACCCGTGCACTTGCGGCCTATTTTGGGACAAACAAGTTTTTGGTGTGCGTTGTTAGGGATAAGGCATTATTTCTATATTACTAATATTGACAATGAGTTTGCTTAGTTCTAATTCAAGTTTTTATGTTTTGTTGTTATAAATAGTTTTATTTTCAAGTTTTTATGTTTTTGTTGTTGATTTGCTTAAATATGTAGTTATAGTTTGATTTTGTATTTTTGTTATGTTTTTGTTGTACATTCTGTGTTTTAAGTTTGTAGGCACATTTTGTTGGTCTTGGATGTAACACCCAAAAGTTCTATCTTGTAAATGAGTAATTTTATTGATTAACAAAATTTTACTATTTAGTAATTTTTGAATCTTGTAAAATTATTTTGATTATTAAATGGTGTATTTGATCGTTTTGAGTGAAAATTTTACTTGTTTGTGGGCCAATGTGGGTCCGCAGAAAGTGAAAAAAATTTCTATGCATAGAAAATTTTTTTGTTTTAGACGGAGATAGGGGATCTTACTAAACTTGAATCAGAAAATAGTTTTAAAAAAATTTCTTTCTTGTATTTTATCTTTTGTATTTAATTATCAGGCGATAAAAATATAGTAAATATATTCTTTCGTGGGGTTATAAGGATAAAAATAAAATTCTATCTTTGTTAAGTCAATATTGGTGGTTTGGATATCTACCATCGATTTAATCACCATTGGAGATTTAATCTTGATTTAATCAATGGTGTAGATTTGATCTTAAAAGTGAATATGATCAATTATAACCGTTGGATGAAAATTAAATCAAGGGTAGAGATTTAGTCTTATAAATGGCTATGACAATTATCAACCCTTGGATGTAGATTTAATCAATGGTGGAGATGGATCATTAATGACCATTGGATTTGGATTTAGATCAATGGTGGAGAATTGGTCATCAAAAAATGACTACAACCATTTTGGACCCTTGGATGTAAAGTTTGAAGGTGTAATCTTGACCCTTCATTTTGGAGAGACATTCAATGATTAGGATTGCAAGCCAAAATTGATCCAATGACTCAAATAAAGTCTTCCATCTATAACCTAAACCTAGTAATTATTTTTAATCCAAACCATTCTTTTAATCAATGGTTAGGATGGCTTAAAGTGATGGTTATGAAATTTGTCACATTTGGAGTGCATGAAGAGGGGGGACGGTTTGGAGAAGCAAGGAAGAAGGGAGACAATTTTGTATAGGCCTTTTAGGCCAAAGAAAAGGATGAAGGCAATAGCTAAAGTGTCATTTGTGTGTGTGTGTGTGTGTGTGTGTGGTAAGGCCATTTCCTATTGATCATTAATGATAATGTTTTTCAAACTTCACTTTACACTTCTCTCCAATGCATGCTACGGCAATATCACTTTGGAAGACCAAGAAAATTCATTTCTACACTTCATGTTATCACTTCTTCACCTTTTCCATTTAAGCTTCAAGAACAAACCAAAGAAAACTCCATTCTCCCTCCCAAAAGAAGACCATTCGACCAAGCACTCTAATTCTCTCCTCCATCACTCTTTAATTTCATACAACCTAGTTTCTTGAATCCTTACCTTATTCTAAACAACTTTCATGTTGAAGACTTTCTCTAAATCTTCCATCTTGAAGGACTTTTACTAAGATCAAGTTCTAGAGTTTTTGTTGGTGAAGTGTAAGGAAACTTCATTTATTCTTTTTTTTTTTCATGTTCTAAACCATGTTTGATCCATGGTTCCTCTTAATCAAGCTTAGTATACTAATTTCTATGTATTTTGTTTTGTATTTGAGAAGCCTTTGGTGGTGAAGGACTTGGAAAAAGAAGCAAATCAAGAAGCTTTTGAGGATCTTCAAGAGGTAAGAGGAGATTTATCTCACCAACTAAGTATGGTGGTGAGAGATGGTCTTATATTTGATGGATGGTGAATCCATGTGAGGATTCAATCCATGGTCATGTAATAATTTATGTGTGTTTATGAGCTTTCATTTATTTGCTTATGCTTGATATGCTTTGTATGATTTTATGGCTTTGATGATATGTTTATATTATGCATGATAAATATATGGCATGTTTATAGTATTTATGATGAAATATATATATGTGTATGTCATGATGTGGTGATGAAAAGGAATTCAATTTTTGGCTCCAATAGCCAAAGGAGAGGGTTCGGTTTTTGATGCCCTTGATTAGGGTTCATGTTGAAATTTTTTAAGAATAAGAATTGATTTTTGGGTCCTTAGGACAATGAGAATTTTAGCCAGACACCTCAAAATAGGTGTTCACAAATTAATATTTTCATGAAAAATAAAAATGAAT